>CM075350.1:136672500-137922500 GCA_037693485.1 Kitagawia praeruptora | reverse complement strand
TCAAAATAAAGTATTTTCGCAAATCTTCATAAATTACATAAAACAGATATTCCAAATATTTTCACAGATATTTAAATTCATAAATTTTAGAAAACCCCATAAATAGATATTTGAATATTTTTCAAGACTACATAATTTTAGAAAACCACAAAACAGATAGTTGAATATTTCGGAAGATATTTAAAAATATATTTAGAAGTCAACACAACCAAATCAGGATAAAACAAAATAAACAGATTTGAGACGAAACGAATCAACTACAAATATTCCTAATTAAGAGTAGCGCTGAATAAAAGAGAGAGAGAGTCCGTACCTCTAAAATAATAATCTCAAACACTCACAAAATTCACAATTAATCCGCTAAACTCCCGACCCGTGATCTAATTACAAAATATAATTTATTATTAGATGTTCATTCTTTTCCGCTCTATATAAACATACTAGTTACTATTATTACACGTACATTAATTAATAATTACTAACTTAACTAGATGAATGTTTCATTCAGTAGTATCTATTATTAATACATGAAATCTACTAATACAACTACTCTGTACCTCCTGTCGAAAGAAAAACAATAACATAAAATAATGCTCCTGTGCAACAATACCAAATTACCAGCTTGATACAGTCAGACAACAAATTAGTTAGCATGATTCACCATTTTAAAATCGTTATGCATATAAATAATTGCAATACCATTACAAATAAATTAGTACACACACTTGGATTAAAGTGTTTTAATGGCAACTAAAATACATAAAATCAATTTATAATGTAACTAAAAAAATATGGAGTATAAAAATCAGTAAAAATATTTCACAATAATTCTAATAACACATGAAACAAGTATAAACAGTGAAGTTGTTGAAGAGCATAACAATGTCATGAAATCGAATATTACAGATCTTTAGTACAAAACTTGACTATAACAAAGGAGACAAATTGACTTTTATATGCATTCGTTAAAGACACTTAAAACATACAAAGAGAAACAAGTATATCATATTAATAAAATATATAAATCCACAAGCCTTGATCATGTTGGTGTTGCAAGAGAAAAACTAAATAACTAATATATAATACCTCGCACAATAGACGGAACTATACATGGCCACGGTTCGTGAACCGCCGTTCCGGTTCGTGAAAATCATGAACCGGAAGCTGAACCTTAACAGGATATAAACCGCCGGTTCCGGTTCAGACGGTTTAGGTTCCGGTTTTGACCCGGTTCAAGACTTGGTTCCGGTTCAGGTTCGAACCTTATAAATAAAAAAATATTTTATATAAGAAATATCGTTAAATTGATTCTTTTTTTATTAAAAACAAGTAAACAAATTACAATAAATTTTAGATGTTTTATAACTTGCGATACTGTATTTTCGAAACTAGCCATTTTAAATACAATGTAAAATGATAGTATGTAAAAAAATATAATATAAATAAAATTTAGACAAGAATAATTAAAAAAAATGTTGTTTTTAATTTTTTATAGGTTATAACCGTTGCTATAGGTTATAGGTTATAGTTATCTTATCTTACTGTGTTAATGAGTTAGGCACTTATAGTCTACTCTAGAACTATACATGGCCACGGTTCATGAACCGCCGGTTCCGGTTCGTTAACCGCCGGTTCCGATTCAGACGGTTTAGGTTCCGGTTTTGACCCGGTCCGGTTCCGGTCCGGTTCCGGTCCGGTTCCGGTCCGGTTAACCGGGTCCGGTCCGGTTTGGCCATGTATAGACCGAACACTATCCCTCAGCGTCATCTCCTCTATATGGCGGCTCACAGCTCGTTCACTTGGGATTATAATATTAGAATTTATTTAATATATAGGCACGACACAACAAACCGTCTCTTTTTTTTAATTAATAATTTTATTAAATAACCAATTCTCTTTAATATTAGAATTTATTTAATATAATGGGACGGCACAACACACCGTCTCTTTTTTTTAATTAGTAATTTTATTAAATAACCAATTCTCTTTTAAATGAATTATTATTATTATTATTAAAAATCACGTATATTACAATTATTCATTTACATACAAGTGTGAGCGTGTGTAGTGAACTTATTCTATTATAATATATATCTAGAGTCCCCTTCTAGAGAGGACCTTCTTATATGGAGAATATGAGAGAACCATGTATTTTTTCTGATTCTATAGTAGAACCATTTTTTTTACTTTTTTCAAAAATTATTTTTTTCTAAAAAGAAAAATTTTTTTAAAAAAATTATGACATGCCACGTCAGCAGTGATGACGTGTCACTGCCACGTCAGCAGTGACGTCAGCAGTGCTGGCGTGGCACTGCCACGTGTCAGGGACACGTCAGCACTGATGACGTCATTGCTGACGTGGCAGTGACACGTCATCACTGCTGACGTGGTGCTGCCACGTCAACAGACCGATTTTTAAATTTTTTTTTTGAAAACATTATTAATTTTTAAAAAAAAATAAAAATAAATGTTTGGTTCTATCATAGAATCATCAAATTCGTCCTTTTTTTATAGAACCAAAAATTAAAACTTTGATTCTATTATAGAATCATATAAAATTAGTAGTTCTCTCATATTCTCCATATAAGGAGGTCCTCTCTAGAATAATGACCTATATTTCTAAACTATTATATAATAAACAAACATGGGTATAATTTGGTTGTTTGGTTCAACTAGGTTCAACATCTAAAAGAATAGTAACCATTAATATTTAGTAAATAGATGATAGCCGTTAGATCTAATAATTAGGAATATTCTATATTTATATCTCTCTTCTAAAGATTCAAGGTTCGAATCCCGTCAACAACAAATTTACATTATGATGTTATATTATTAATTCTGATCAATACATATCATTTATTAAATAGCTATTATTATTACTAATAATTTTATTAATTAATATTACAAAGTTAAATTATATCCATAATAAATTATTATACTATATTTTATTTAATCATATAATTTTATAAGTACTTAAAAGTAACCCGTGCTTTGCACGGGCTATAAGCTAGTCTATACTATATTATAATAAGCAAAATGAGGTATAATTTGTAGTTTGGTTATCCCTTTTTTTGGTTATCTCCTTATTTTGGTTATCCCTCATTCACAACCGTTAGATATTCAACTCAAATAGATCATGACCGTTAGATATAATAATACTAAAAATTATTATATACAAATATCTAAGGTTCGATTCTCGCTAACAACATATTAATTTATATATAATATTAAAAGTTAATCTATACAAAGCTGAGGTTCCCTAGTCACTATTAAAAGTAAACTATTAAAAGTAATAGTTACAGTATGGTATCAGAGCTGAGGTTATAGTAAACTAGAAACGAGAGTGAGTAGGAGTGTGTATAGTTATGTGAGAACGTCAGAGCTCATGTAGAGTTCATGTTGGACTACCGGGTGTAGTGCCAATGATTAAGTTAAGATTTGAATGCTATGTTGAAGGACATGTTGAGATAGAATTCCCTGCGATTATTAGTGTCGATGATTGAATCCTTAGTTACTATTACGAGTCGACGATGACGTAAGTTATCAAGCACCTTAGGGTGTGCCTGGAAAAGAACAGCTCTGGGATCGAACGATTATCCGTCAGAGGAGCCGACATAGAAGGCATCCGTGGAGACCTTGGCAATATCCCCATTGGTGAATCTTTTTGATTACCTTCTTAATCTATGAATTATTTGACATCTCTCTAAGAGAGAATTGTGATAAGGATATATTTCCTCTTTGAAGTTATTTTTATACTTGTGTTAAGTCATATTTAGTTTCAATTGTGCCAAGGGCTTTCATTATACTTACCTTCAGGTTTTCGAAGCCCTATCGAATGATATTATGTCAAACTTCCACTTTTCTTCAATAGTGGATAATTCAATGGTGATATAACACCACTTGCTTGTTGAAAACCAGTATCTTTCTGGTTATCCTTTTCTTTGGAAATCGTGCCTTGGAAATTGTTCGATTTTAATCCAAGGTGTCCTTTTGAGAATTAATTGCCAGAAGATGATTATTATTGACTTGACTTTGAATTTCTTTCATACTTCTCAACTTCCACTGAGACGAACAACCCTATACTGATAGGGGCCACAAGGACTATCTGTCTGTGTGATAGAAGTCTGATGGGACGCCATCACTTGTGAGTTGTGAAATACAAGAAGGCTAATTACCTTTAGTAATGTCTTAACTGAGACATGCAACGTGAGTTCTTATGATCATATTGATCTCTCAGTAAATTCTCTTATTTCCAATAAGGTTTGTTTCAAAACTCATAATCCTATGGTCACCAGTGGGTGACATTTGTCTTGATATGACAGCTATCTTTTTCAAACCTTCATGATTCTTGTTATCTCTAATGAATTTCAAGGGGATGCCAACCAGGTCGGTCAAGTCGACATTCGCTGATAGAAATTTGATTGAGCGAAATCGCCAAGAGCAGGAGCGAATCGCAAAATGAATAGAATATCAGTGGCGTATTGATAGAATTAGTTCGCTCTCTATCATGGATGTTATGTTAATGGGATCAGTGAACTTTCTCTCAAGGATAGTATGATAATGAAAGTTGGTCAAGATATATATCTGAAAGGAATAGTGATGGGGTTGTGAGACTCTAGTGATAACTGTGTCAAGTATGGATTCTAAGATTGAATTAAGGTTTCAGAGGAGTTGTTTACGAAGGGACACTATCTCCGGTATTGTAGAATAAGAGTTGATGATGAAGGAGTTAAGGAATCCCAGTAGTGGCCTTAGCTGATTCCGTGGACGGAATTCTTTTAAGGGGGGTAGACTGTAATAACCCGAATTTTCAGAAAATGATTTTATTATTATTTTAAGAATATTAATGTTTTTTCCAAAAATGAGGAGGAAATTTTTATTTTATTTTATTGTTCATTATCCAGTTCAAGGAATTTCAAAAACGAATTATTTAATTATTGTCTGGTTCAGTGTAATTATGAACTATATTATGTGATTATTGTTGGAAGGTGGAATGTATGTGAAGTTGTGTTTATGTGTTTATATGATGATTGTGTGAGTTGTGAAGGCTGATGTATTTTATTTATATTTTTGAGGATTTAAATATATTTAAATCATGCATTTTGATCCTCTGTTAATTTTATAAAATTATCGGAGGAATTAAAAATCATGAAATCTTTTGTAATATTATCTTTATAATATTATTTAGTTTTTAAAATGGTTGGGTGAATTAATTTGGATGTTTCAGTATTTTAAAATGATTTTAAGAGTTTTATTGTATTTAAAGGATCAAAACTTTGAAAATTCATATTTAATTCATTTTTGATCCGAAAAATATTTTAAAAATATGTGGGAGTTCGTAATTTTATATTCTTTATTTTAAAAATGAAAAGTTTAATTTTCCCAATTTTCTATTTAATTTCGATTTATAAAAGATGTGTATCAGTTTTTACAAGAATGAGTAGTATTTTATTTGGGTCGGAATAAGAGTAGTAGTAATATAAGGGTATTGGGCCTAAGCCCATTAGTTGCAAAAACAGATGCAGCAGTCGAGAAGCTTCGGGAGAACTCGAAGAAAAGAAGAAAGAAAAAAAAAGAGAAAATGAGAAGGGAGGAAGAGAGAAAAGAGATTGGGAGTATATATATGTATGTATATGTGTGTGTAACGGTGTGTGTGTAAGAGTGGTATGTATGTGTGCTGTGCTGTGTACGAGCTCGAAGAGGGGAGGGGGAGGCGACCCCACCGCGCGGCGGCTGGAGTCGCGGTGGCGCAGAGGCGGCGGAGCCGCGGTTGGCAGCAGAGAGGAGGAAGAAAGGGGCGAGGGAGATGGGTGGCGACACAGTAGAGAGAGAGAGAGAGAGAGAGAGAGAGATCTGCCAAGAAAGAGAAAGAGGGCAGGTGGGAGAGATTTTCCGGGGGAGTGGCTACCGTGGTGGCTCACCGGAGGTATAAATTCGGTATACATACGTTTATGTGTATATTTTAATTGAATTATTATTGTTTTAATTTAATTAGATTTAATTGCTAATATATTTGTTAATTTCCGAAAATTAATTTCGGAGAGTTTTGTTGCTAATTATAATTGATGGGAGTAATTGTGAGTTTAATGTGTTAATTGTAGTAGTTTAATTATTAAATTAGTATGGTTACAATTTGATTAATTGTGAAATTCGAGTATTGTTTAATTGGCATAATTGTAATTAGATATAAGTTGTGAGTTAAATATGTGGATTTTCGTAATTGAATTAAAGTGGAAAGTTGTGGATATTACTATGTTATGTGAATTAAATTGGTAAATAAATTTGAGTAATATTACTATTTGTTAATTAATGGTAAGTTAAGTTGCTATTTGTAATTGTTGGGATTAGTTGTGTGTCGAGCTATATGATTTTGTTGTTCGGATTAGTGATTACTGATTTGTTAATTGTTGTTGTCTTATAAAGTGTAGATATAAGGGTTGGTTAAATTGTAAAGGTTTATGTGCTAAATGGTAAATGTTTATGTGTTAAATCCTAAATGGTATAAATCAAGTCTTAGTATTTGTTGAATGTATAATCGTCAATTACTTGGTGTTGGTAAGTATGGGGATACGTGATACATGTTAAATGTTGTAGTCGAGTCATAACATTTGTTAAATGTTAGAATTTTATAATAATTAGAATTGTGCTAGGGGTTATGAGAAGATCACAAGTTTTTAAATGTCAATATATAGAGGACTTGTGTAATTCTTTTCGACTAATCCCTAGGGCTTACGAATATCCATGATTAGCTATCACGAGTATAATTAATATACTTGAGTGATGTGATCATTGATATAGCGTAAGTAATAGTTAGTGCTAGGGGTTGTTCCCTAGGGCTTACGAACATCAATGATTGGTTGTCACGTGTATCATTAAAATGCGTGAGAAATACGATCATTGGTGTAGCGTTAGTAGTAGTGTTAATTATTATGTGCTAGGTGCCGCATGTCTGGGCGGGTACTTTTCATTATTTGTTTACTTTTATGTTGCTGCAAGTTGAGGCAGCTTTTATTTTATCAAAAGCAGGGTTATAAATTGTTTTGTTTGGCATGGAGGGGCTGAGCCCATAGTCCGATAAACGAATACTACATGCCGAAATTTTCTGAAAATCCCCTGCATTTAAATTTATTTAACTTATTTGATTTCAATGGTTTAAAGGTATGATTTGGGTGTTAACTGTTTATGTGTATATGTGTTAAGTGATTTATTTCGAGGATTTATGTGCTAAGTGATTTATTTCGAGGATTTATGTGTTAATTCAAGGATTTATGTGTTTCGGGGATTAAATACGTTTTGAGGATTATTTATAAACTTAGTTTTTTCATAGAATGACACTAGTATTATAATTGTATATGTTAAGTGAAGTTGACTAAATGTGTTATGTGCATTAATTGGTATTTGAGTAGTCAGCTATAGGGATAACAACTATAGTACGACTTTAGGTGACTCAGTGGTAATTCTGAGTTGTGTCTACTCAAGATACGAGGTTGGACTGACACGTACTCGTAACAATTACAGTACCATTAGGGCGTGATCAAGTGGAGCAACGTGTATGAAAAAGGAAGGATCGAGGCGTCGTGTAAAGTTCATGGAACTGCTTGGGCGAAACGTCAAGGATTTATTCGCGGTGTTCCGTTTTGTGCTAAGGACCAGAGGCAAGTTTATTTATACATACTCTATCGTTCAGAGTATATTTATTTTAAAATATATGAAATGTGTAGAATAAGACCTCAGTCCATATTTGCAAGATCTTTTCTATCCCTACTTGGAAAATTATGTATCTTCAAAGAAACTTGATTTCATGAAATATATATATGTGTGATGCTATTGCTACTATCTTGTTAAGAATAGGTCTTTCTTGATTATTGACCTTAAAAGGAGAGCTATATGAGTATGGAATGGATATGGATATATATAGAGGTGATTACGAATGGCCGGAACGAATATGCTTTATGGTAAAAGAGATATGAAAGAGAATGGTATCAGTTGTTATCTAGGGTTATATGGTTTATAATACTATATAAAAAATATTCTTTTTAGTGTTAATGGTTGAATAAATATTATTTGATTATTATTTACTACTCTTAAAATAGACGGAATGTTTTATGAATATAAAAGCATATTTGAATTCTTAAATATAAAAGAGATAGCTGAATCATAATCAAAGTGTTATGTTATATATATATATATATATATATATATATATATATATATATATATATATATATATTATAGAAATAATGTGCGAGAATGGAAATGATATACGGGAATGGAAATGTGAAATGGTGTTGATAAATTGAATAATAATTTTATAAAAAGGGGGATTAGCAACAAACTTGCATAAGAGGCTGTGTCAGGGCTGTGTGCGACATAGTCTAGTATTCATGATTCGGCACGAAGATGCCAAGGGAGGATGTTAGCAGGTGGCCTTCCTCCAGGGATGATGTTAGCAGGTGGCCTTCATTCCTTCTACTGGTAGTAAAAAGGGACGGGTACGGAGGACGACTGATCATCGTGCCTCACGTATTCAGCAACAGTGAAAACCCCCAAAATTTTTGAATAAAGAATCGACGATAAAGTCAGATTGGTATACTAAAAAGGGAAAATGATATGAAACGATGGAATTATTGTTATAGATGAAGAGAAACTGATTTTATATTAATTTATAAAATTGTTGCATAAGAAGGAAATGAGAAGATGATAGTGAGAGATTTGTTCAAGTATTCATATTATCTTGAAATATTACACTGAACTGGTATATTGATTGTTATATTATTTAAGAAGAGAAACTGATTTTATATTACTTTTATATATAATTGTTGATTAAAAGAAAATGGAAAGATTATATTGAGAACTTGATTTTAAATGTTATATTACCTTGAGGTATTATACTAGATGATGTAGTGAATATTATCTTGTTATAGAAGAGAACTGATATTATATTATCAATAAGTAAGTGATTTCATATTGAATAACCAGCAAGCTTATGTTGGTGTATTACTGCGCAAACAAGATGTGGCTATTTAATTACTTTGTAACGACATCGTTTATATTACAATGGTATATTGTTCAGTTGATATTAATTTCAAACATTATACTTTCCCTATAAAATTTCGTGGTTATAAAGGTTTCAAGAATGATATTTTGTTAAACTCTAGTAATAACTTGCTGAGCAAATTCTTTCGCTTATACTTGCTTGTTTTCAAATATTAACTTTTCAGTGGAAGGTAGCCGGACGAGGTTATCTGCATGGCTTAGATGAAGCGAGCAGTGTGCCCTTATGAAGACGATATGATCTAGAAAGTTTACAGATGGAGTAAGTTATATGTAATTATATTGATGTGTAATATATATGTTACTTTGCGCAAAATAGTATTAGTTGCTGGTGTACTTCTCAACGAAGTCATACTAGTAGTAAGGAGTTGATTCTTGTTTCTAGCCCTATAACCTAAAAGATGCTTGGTGATTGGGGTCTCAAATGTTGTAACTCAATTATTAATGACTACATATGGTTTAATGTGGTTAAACAGGTGATTTGTTATTAAGGTTTTCCGCGTGACGACCAAATCCCTGACCCCGGATTTGGGGGCGTTACAGTATGGTATCAGAGCTGAGGTTATAGTAAACTAGAAACGAGAGTGAGTAGGAGTGTGTATAGTTATGTGAGAACGTCAGAGCTCATGTAGAGTTCATGTTGGACTACCGGGTGTAGTGCCAATGATTAAGTTAAGATTTGAATGCTATGTTGAAGGACATGTTGAGATAGAATTCCCTGCGATTATTAGTGTCGATGATTGAATCCTTAGTTACTATTACGAGTCGACGATGACGTAAGTTATCAAGCACCTTAGGGTGTGCCTGGAAAAGAACAGCTCTGGGATTGAACGATTATCCGTCAGAGGAGCCGACATAGAAGGCATCCGTGGAGACCTTGGAAATATCCCCATTGGTGAATCTTTTTGATTACCTTCTTAATCTATGAATTATTTGACATCTCTCTAAGAGAGAATTGTGATAAGGATATATTTCCTCTTCGAAGTTATTTTTATACTTGTGTTAAGTCATATTTAGTTTCAATTGTGCCAAGGGCTTTCATTATACTTACCTTCAGGTTTTCGAAGCCCTATCGAATGATATTATGTCAAACTTCCACTTTTCTTCAATAGTGGATAATTCAATGGTGATATAACACCACTTGCTTGTTGAAAACCAGTATCTTTCTGGTTATCCTTTTCTTTGGAAATCGCGCCTTGGAAATTGTTCAATTTTAATCCAAGGTGTCCCTTTGAGAATTAATTGCCAGAAGATGATTATTATTGACTTGACTTTGAATTTCTTTCATACTTCTCAACTTCCACTGAGACGAACAACCCTATACTGATAGGGGCCACAAGGACTATCTGTCTGTGTGATAGAAGTCTGATGGGACGCCATCACTTGTGAGTTGTGAAATACAAGAAGGCTAATTACCTTTAGTAATGTCTTAACTGAGACATGCAACGTGAGTTCTTATGATCATATTGATCTCTCAGTAAATTCTCTTATTTCCAATAAGGTTTGTTTCAAAACTCATAATCCTATGGTCACCAGTGGGTGACATTTGTCTTGATATGACAGCTATCTTTTTCAAAGCTTCATGATTCTTGTTATCTCTAATGAATTTAAAGGGGATGCCAACTAGGTCGGTCAAGTCGACATTCGCTGATAGAAATTTGATTGAGCGGAATCGCCAAGAGCAGGAGCGAATCGCAAAACGAATAGAATATCAGTGGCGTATTGATAGAATTAGTTCACTCTCTCTCATGGATGTTATGTTAATGGGATCAGTGAACTCTCTCTCAAGGATAGTATGATAATGAAAGTTGGTCAAGATATATATATGAAAGGAATAGTGACGGGGTTGTGAGACTCTAGTGATAACTGTGTCAAGTATGGATTCTAAGATTGAATTAAGGTTTCGGAGGAGTTGTTTACGAAGGGACACTATCTCCGGTATTGTAGAATAAGAGTTGATGATGAAGGAGTTAAGGAATCCAGTAGTGGCCTTAGCTGATTCCGTGGACGGAATTCTTTTAAGGGGGGTAGACTGTAATAACCCGAATTTTCAGAAAATGATTTTATTATTATTTTAAGAATATTAATGTTTTTCCAAAAATGAGGAGGAAATTTTTATTTTATTTTATTGTTCATTATCCAGTTCAAGGAATTTCAAAAGCGAATTATTTAATTATTGTCTGGTTCAGTGTAATTATGAACTATATTATGTGATTATTGTTGGAAGGTGGAATGTATGTGAAGTTGTGTTTATGTGTTTATATGATGATTGTGTGAGTTGTGAAGGCTGATGTATTTTATTTAAATTTTTGAGGATTTAAATATATTTAAATCATGCATTTTGATCCTCTGTTAATTTTATAAAATTATCGGAGGAATTAAAAATCATGAAATCTTTTGTAATATTATCTTTATAATATTATTTAGTTTTTAAAATGGTTGGGTGAATTAATTTGGATGTTTCGGTATTTTAAAATGATTTTAAGAGTTTTATTGTATTTAAAGGATCAAAACTTTGAAAATTCATATTTAATTCATTTTTGATCCGAAAAATATTTTGAAAATATGTGGGAGTTCTTAATTTTATATTCTTTATTTTAAAAATGAAAAGTTTAATTTTCCCAATTTTCTATTTAATTTCGATTTATAAAAGATGTGTATCAGTTTTTACAAGAATGAGTAGTATTTTATTTGGGTCGGAATAAGAGTAGTAGTAATATAAGGGTATTGGGCCTAAGCCCATTAGTTGCAAAAACAGATGCAGCAGTCGAGAAGCTTCGGGAGAACTCGAAGAAAAGAAGAAAGAAAAAAAAAGAGAAAATGAGAAGGGAGGAAGAGAGAAAAGAGATTGGGGATAGAGATTGAGAGTATATATATGTATGTATATGTGTGTGTAACGGTGTGTGTGTAAGAGTGGTATGTATGTGTGCTGTGCTGTGTACGAGCTCGAAGAGGGGAGGGGGAGGCGACCCCACCGCGCGGCGGCTGGAGTCGCGGTGGCGCAGAGGCGGCGGAGCCGCGGTTGGCAGCAGAGAGGAGGAAGAAAGGGGCGAGGGAGATGGGTGGCGACACAGTATAGAGAGAGAGAGAGAGAGAGAGAGAGAGAGATCTGCCAAGAAAGAGAAAGAGGGCAGGTGGGAGAGATTTTCCGGGGGAGTGGCTACCGTGGTGGCTCACCGGAGGTATAAATTCGGTATACATACGTTTATGTGAATATTTTAATTGAATTATTATTGTTTTAATTTAATTAGTTTTAATTGCTAATATATTTGTTAATTTCCGAAAATTAATTTCGGAGAGTTTAGTTGCTAATTATAATTGATGGGAGTAATTGTGAGTTTAATGTGTTAATTGTAGTAGTTTAATTATTAAATTAGTATGGTTACAATTTGATTAATTGTGAAATTCGAGTATTGTTTAATTGGCATAATTGTAATTAGATATAAGTTGTGAGTTAAATATGTGGATTTTCGTAATTGAATTAAAGTGGAAAATTGTGGATATTACTATGTTATGTGAATTAAATTGGTAAATAAAGTTGAGTATTATTACTATTTGTTAATTAATGGTAAGTTAAGTTGCTATTTGTAATTGTTGGGATTAGTTGTGTGTCGAGCTATATGATTTTGTTGTTCGGATTAGTGATTACTGATTTGTTAATTGTTGTTGTCTTATAAAGTGTAGATATAAGGGTTGGTTAAATTGTAAAGGTTTATGTGCTAAATGGTAAATGTTTATGTGTTAAATCCTAAATGGTATAAATCAAGTCTTAGTATTTGTTGAATGTATAATCGTCAATTACTTGGTGTTGGTAAGTATGGGGATACGTGATACATGTTAAATGTTGTAGTCGAGTCATAAC
The DNA here is from genome assembly GCA_037693485.1 of Kitagawia praeruptora. NCBI lineage: Eukaryota > Viridiplantae > Streptophyta > Magnoliopsida > Apiales > Apiaceae > Kitagawia > Kitagawia praeruptora. The sequence continues at coordinate 137,909,584 of CM075350.1, read as the reverse complement.
ATTTGTTAAATGTTAGAATTTTATAATAATTAGAATTGTGCTAGGGGTTATGAGAAGATCACAAGTTTTTAAATGTCAAGATTTAGAGGACTTGTGTAATTCTTTTCGACTAATCCCTAGGGCTTACGAATATCCATGATTAGCTATCACGAGTATAATTAATATAATTGAGTGATGTGATCATTGATATAACGTAAGTAATAGTTAGTGCTAGGGGTTGTTCCCTAGGGCTTACGAACATCAATGATTGGTTGTCACGTGTATCATTAAAATGCGTGAGAAATACGATCATTGGTGTAGCGTAAGTAGTAGTGTTAATTATTATGTGCTAGGTGCCGCATGTCTGGGCGGGTACTTTTCATTATTTGTTTACTTTTATGTTGCTGCAAGTTGAGGCAGCTTTTATTTTATCAAAAGCAGGGTTATAAATTGTTTTGTTTGGCATGGAGGGGCTGAGCCCATAGTCCGATAAACGAATACTACATGCCGAAATTTTCTGGAAATCCCCTGCATTTAAATTTATTTAACTTATTTTATTTCAATGGTTTAAAGGTATGATTTGGGTGTTAACTGTTTATGTGTATATGTGTTAAGTGATTTATTTCGAGGATTTATGTGCTAAGTGATTTATTTCGAGGATTTATGTGTTAATTCAAGGATTTATGTGTTTCGGGGATTAAATACGTTTTGAGGATTATTTATAAACTTAGTTTTGTCATAGAATGACACTAGTATTATAATTGTATATGTTAAGTGAAGTTGACTAAATGTGTTATGTGCATTAATTGGTATTTGAGTAGTCAGCTATAGGGATAACAACTATAGTACGACTTTAGGTGACTCAGTGGTAATTCTGAGTTGTGTCTACTCAAGATACGAGGTTGGACTGACACGTACTCGTAACAATTACAGTACCATTAGGGCGTGATCAAGTGGAGCAACGTGTATCAAAAAGGAAGGATCGAGGCGTCGTGTAAAGTTCATGGAACTGCTTGGGCGAAACGTCAAGGATTTATTCGCGGTGTTCCGTTTGGTGCTAAGGACCAGAGGCAAGTTTATTTATACATACTCTATCGTTCAGAATATATTTATTTTAAAATATATGAAATGTGTAGAATAAGACCTCAGTCCATATTTGCAAGATCTTTTCTATCCCTACTTGGAAAATTATGTATCTTCAAAGAAACTTGATTTCATGAAATATATATATGTGTGATGCTATTGCTACTATCTTGTTAAGAATAGGTCTTTCTTGATTATTGACCTTAAAAGGAGAGCTATATGAGTATGGAATGGATATGGATATATATAGAGGTGATTACGAATGGAACGAATATGCTTTATGGTAAAAGAGATATGAAAGAGAATGGTATCAGTTGTTATCTAGGGTTATATGGTTTATAATACTATATTAAAAATATTCTTTTTAGTGTTAATGGTTGAATAAATATTATTTGATTATTATTTACTACTCTTAAAATAGACGGAATGTTTTATGAATATAAAAGCATATTTGAATTCTTAAATATAAAAGAGATAGCTGAATCATAATCAAAGTGTTATGTTATATATATATATATATTTTATAGAAATAATGTGCGAGAATGGAAATGATATACGGGAATGGAAATGTGAAATGGTGTTGATAAATTGAATAATAATTTTATAAAAAGGGGGATTAGCAACAAACTTGCATAAGAGGCTGTGTCAGGGCTGTGTGCGACATAGTCTTGTATTCATGATTCGGCACGAAGATGCCAAGGGAGGATGTTAGCAGGTGGCCTTCCTCCAGGGATGATGTTAGCAGGTGGCCTTCATTCCTTCTACCGGTAGTAAAAAGGGACGGGTACGGAGGACGACTGATCATCGTGCCTCACGTATTCTGCAACAGTGAAAACCCCCAAAATTTTTGAATAAAGAATCGACGATAAAGTCAGATTGGTATACTGAAAAGGGAAAATGATATGAAACGATGGAAATATTGTTATAGATGAAGAGAAACTGATTTTATATTAATTTATAAAATTGTTGCATAAGAAGGAAATGAGAAGATGATAGTGAGAGATTTGTTCAAGTATTCATATTATCTTGAAATATTACACTGAACTGGTATATTGATTGTTATATTATTTAAGAAGAGAAACTGATTTTATGTTACTTTTATATATAATTGTTGATTAAAAGAAAATGGAAAGATTATATTGAGAACTTGATTTTAAATGTTATATTACCTTGAGGTATTATACTAGATGATGTAGTGAATATTATCTTGTTATAGAAGAGAACTGATATTATATTATCAATAAGTAAGTGATTTCATATTGAATAACCAGCAAGCTTATGTTGGTGTATTACTGCGCAAACAAGATGTGGCTATTTAATTACTTTGTAACGACATCGTTTATATTACAATGGTATATTGTTCAGTTGATATTAATTTCAAACATTATACTTTCCCTATAAAATTTCGTGGTTATAAAGGTTTCAAGAATGATATTTTGTTAAACTCTAGTAATAACTTGCTGAGCAAATTCTTTCGCTCATACTTGCTTGTTTTCAAATATTAACTTTTCTGTGGAAGGTAGCCGGACGAGGTTATCTGCATGGCTTAGATGAAGCGAGCAGTGTGCCCTTATGAAGACGATATGATCTAGAAAGTTTATAGATGGAGTAAGTTATATGTAAGTATATTGATGTGTAATATATATGTTACTTTGCGCAAAATAGTATTAGTTGCTGGTGTACTTCTCAATGAAGTCATACTAGTAGTAAGGAGTTGATTCTTGTTTCTAGCCCTATAACCTAAAAGATGTTTGGTGATTGGGGTCTCAAATGTTGTAACTCAATTATTAATGACTACATATGGTTTAATGTGGTTAAACAGGTGATTTGTTATTAAGGTTTTCCGCGTGACGACCAAATCCCTGACCCCGGATTTGGGGGCGTTACATCAGACCTTGTTCTGTTTTGATATTTGCCTTTTTTGCATAATATTTAGTTTTATAGATGTTCGGTATATTGTTCATTAAGAATGGTAGCTCACAACCATGGATTTTTGTAGTATTTTCCCTGGCTACTCTTTATATAAGTATATTATTTGAAATATACATTCCTTAATTAGTTATTTATGTATGTATGGAATATATCATGGTGTACCCGGAGACACATATGAAGGACGTCATTTTGTGGTGGTGGTTGGTGTGAACTTGAGCGAAAATTACTTTATCATTCGGAATTTGGGGAAGGGGTGGGTATGCTAAAGTGAAGTGCGCTGAGTTGTTCGATTTCACCATGCCGGTTGGTCCTGTGAGATGGTACTAGCTAGTAAATTATTTAAGAATTGTAATGGATTGGAACTATTATATAGTTAACATCTATTATATATATAATAGGCCAACACAAAAAGAAAATCTGAGATTTTTTAATGCACATGAAAATACCAATTTGCCCTCATGTTTAATATTTATTAAAACATCTGTTGTTCATGAGAATCGAACTTGAGTCTATCAAGTAACTTAGGCTTGCTCTTGCCACTACGCTACAATGTCACATGTGTTTTCAAACCATACACATAATAAGTGAATGTCGTTTAAGAGTAATACATTTGTAAATAACTATGGGGCTAAATTAAACTTAGGTAAAACACCAACACATTTTTATTAAAAAAAGTGTAGTTCATGAGAATCTATCAAGTAACTTATGCATGCTCTTGCCACTACGCCACAATGTCACATGTGTTTTTAAATCATACACGTAATATGTGAATGTCTTAACATTTGTAAATAAATTTGGAGCTAAATTAAACTTTAAAATAATAATAATAATAATAATAATAATAATAATAATAATAATAATAATCAACATAATAATCAACATAATAACAATTTTTGGCTATATTTTATTTTTATATTTATTGATTCGGATTATAGTATATTATGTTATATCATTTATTAATATTATTATCTATCGATGTCAATATATAGAACTAAACAAATTCTTTATTTGACGAATTTATTGGTTTATCAAATATTTATTTACCACTTTGGATGAAACTGTATTTGAAAAAAGAAATGATTAATTCACTGTTAAAGCACGAACATAAGGCATATGAGCAACTTCAACTTATGATGATAAAAGTACGAAAAAATATTCTAGAGTGTGATAAGCTTGTAGTTACACAAGATATATTTACTCAGTCAATTAGAATTATCTGGTGTTTTACAAGTCTAGCGGACAGAGGAATAGTAAAGGACAAAGGATGCTTAAAATTAAGAAATTAGAAGAAAATAGATGAAAGAGTTGGAAAGATAGTTTTAAGTGAAAAGGCAAAGCTTGAGTAGAATATTTGAAGATTTACGAAGTTTTTGATTAATATCAAGAGTAAAACCTACATTCACATCATGCAATATCTTGAAGCCTATTTAGTTTGTATCTTGAATATTATTGGAGATCGAACTAAATGGATGTATCATTTTCAAAGAAGCGGAAGAACAGTTTAGTATTGTAAGTGTTTTGAAAAATCCTCTTAAACGATGCCTATAAAACACTCGAATTCTATTATATGACTCAAAAAAAGAAAAATTAACATGACTACTATCAATATTACTCATATTAATTTTCATATTACAAACTTGAACATACTTAAATAAGTACACAATAATCGCATGAGACTTTTTAATGCACTTGAAATGTCTAAATTACCCTTGCGCATATTATTTTTTGAAAAAAATTGTTATTGAAAGGAATTGAACCTGGGTCTTTACATTCATTTTCACACCAACATACAACTTGGCCACTCAAACTTATGTGTTAACTGTTAACAATCATACACATACATGTATGTGTACGTGTGTATCGCTAAATGATTTTTTTTTTTTTTGATATTTTGAAAATTGAGACATATTAATACTATTTAACCATCCTTTTCTTTTAGGCTTAATGGCCTTTTAGCCCTCAAAGTTTCCACTCATATACCCATCAATCCTCAATATTTCAAAACGTTCCTTTTAACCCTCGAAGTATCCATAAAGGTCCTAATAACCCTTAAACCGGTACAAAAAATAAAAAATAAAAAAACGGTATAACTCGGATAGGCAAAAGAGACATTTCACAAACCGATACCGAGGGTTAAAAGGTATACTTTAGATACTTTGGGGGTTAAAAGGTATACTTTAGATACTTTGGGGACGAAAAGGTATACTTCAGAAAATGAGGAAAATGAGGTCGAACACAGCTGACAAATGGGTTCAACAAAGAGTTGAAAAATATGGCCCGGTATCAAAGTTAAGTCTATTTGGCTCCCCAACTGTGTTTATACATGGATAGGCTGCTAACAAGTTTATTTTTGCTACTGATACCAATATCATCGGTAACCAGCAGACTGCATCAGTAAGGATGATTTTGCGTGAGTGTACTCTTTTCAAATGTACTGGGAAGGCAAAGACCAGGTGACGATATGTTGTTCTACATTTAAACAGTGGCTGAACCACGGGAGTTTAGCCTAGGCTCTGCCTCTGGTTGGCCTTTGAATATCACTAGTTTTTTTTCAAGTTCCTGGATATTGGTCTTTAATTATTAGTCTAAATAAATTTTTAAGTCCTTGTTGACCATAGAAAATTAGTGATGAACTTTTTAGTCCTGGTTCTGCCACCGCATTCAACATAAATAATTACCGTATCTAACATCTATTTTATATCCCGGTAGGTATTGCCTTTGATGAAGACAGTCACATTCAACATAATTTGCTATTTACTATTTGGACTTGAGTCTGGACCAAAAAAAGATGAACTGATCAGGCTTTTCCAACGAATGATTAAGGGCATGTGGTCAATCCCCATTAATTTACCATTTACAAACTACAACAGGAGCCGAAAGGCAAGTACAGAAGTCAAAAACATGGTAAGGGAACTTGTATGTGAAAAGAGAATTGATCTTGAATTGAAGGGTGCTTCATCCAACCAAGACCTTATCACTAGCTTGATTAGCGTTCGCGCTGAAAACAACAAAGAATTCATATCTGAAGATGAGATTGTTCACAATGTCATGCTTGTCATGGTCGCTGGATATGACACTTCTGTTGTAATTACTTTTATTATGCGACTTCTGGCCACAAATAATACAGTGTCTGAAGCCGTTCTTCAAGGTAAACTCTTTTTGAATTCCCTCCACCAAATTTTGGCATCTTCTAATATGATCTTTAATGTGTAATAATTTGAGTGTGCAGAACAAAAAGATGTTACAAAGGACAAGCCCTCAGGAGAGCTTCTGACCTGGGATGTGAAAATGCACACCTAGAGGGGGGTGAATAGGTGTAAATGGCTAACTATGTTTAACTAAAACTGATTTTAAAAAATTACCAGAAACAGCTTACTGATTTCGTTTTATGCAGAGACAAATGGTATGCTGAATGCACAGATAATCAGTACAGTAAAGTGCAGAAACAGTAATCTAAATGCAAGCAGTAAGTAAATAACATAAAATAAATAACACAGAGACTTTTAGCCAGGTTCGACCCCTAACCCCTATGGTCTACGTCCTGGTCCCTTACCAACTTGGTAAGAGAATATATTATTGATCACTGAAATAAAACCAATTACAAGATACAATAATATATCTCCCTTAATTCCCAGCTGTTGACAAATGGCGTGCTGAACTCCTGTTTCTGAACTTGCTCTCTAAGCTATACTTCCCAAGTATACTTCTCTAGCAACGTTCACCAAACCCTAGTTCCCTAGCCAAACTGTCCAACAACTAATCCTTACAAATCGAACAATACAATCAATAGATGAATACAACTCAAACTATGATCTCTCTATAATATAGTACGTATGAATATACTAAGAGCTCGAGAGAATTAAAAGATATAGCAATGAAAAACTGAGTTGTTTGAAATCTTGTGTGCTTGAATATTTTCTCTGAAGTGTTGTTTTCGAATGAACACAAGAATAAACTATATATAGCCTCACAAACAACGTTCGGAAAATCAATCAATCATTATTCGAACGATTTAGAAATCAATTTCTAACGTTCAAATGATCACAGAGATTTTACCAACGTTCTTGTGAACGTTTGACAGAGGGTTTGGAAGAGATGAATCGTAGAAAACTTAACCCTTCTGATTTGTATAGATATAAAAACGAGTATAGGAGATTTTGTAGAAAGAAATCTTTTAAATAAGGAAACTCCTATAAGTTTTATAAAATAATTCGAATGAGGATATTTGAAAAGATTTTGAGCTCTGAAATATATTGTGTACGTATTATATAATAAATAGTCCTCACAATATATTTCCTGAATTACATCCATGAGAATTTGTCTTGATATAAGTCTTCAGGATTTCTGGCAGTTTGCAAATGGCTTGCTGTTTGTGACTGTCAGTGCAGATGGCTTGCCAAACTGTCTCTGTTGTAACACTAAATGGCTTGCTGTATATATATTCTCTGTAAACTTAATATACCCTGCAAAACCAAGTTAGTACAACCATAACACAATGTTTTATATCAAACTACAAGCAAATAGCTTGCTGAATGTGATCATCAAAACCATAGGAGTATCAATCTCCCCCTTTTTGATGATTACACAATATTTAGGAGAAATAATAACTCCCCCTAAATCCCTGCATATTAGTACATTTTGATATAAAACAGATTCAAGATAAACAAGCATAATAAACATATCTAAACCGAATATCTTGACCAAACAAGCAAATAAATTCTCCTAAATTTCTCCCCCTTAATCCATCAAAAAAAATCTAACAAAAAGAATATTAGTCCAGGTCTGGAATAAGCATAGAGAAATCATGGTAATGGCATATAAACAGTTCAGATTCAAATGGTAAGCCAACGTTACCCATTCTGTGCTTGTCAGCTTGTTGACTACACAGTACACATGCCAAGTTCCATTCGAATGGCTGCAAATCTTTCTTCAGCCAATGGCTTTGTGAAGATATCTGCTAGTTGAACTTCAGTTGAGACAAATACCAATTCAATCTTCCCTTTTGCTGCATTATCTCTTAAGAAATGGTGACGAACGTCAATATGCTTCGTTCTTGAGTGATTCACAGGATTCTTGGAGATATTGATAGCACTCGTGTTGTCACAATATATTGGAATTTTGCCACACTTGATATTGAAATCCCTTAGAGTCTGAATCATCCATAAAATTTGAGAGCAACAGCTACCAGCTGCTAGATACTCTCCTTCAGCCGTTGATAGAGCCACAGAAGCTTGCTTTTTGCTTTGCCACGAAACCAAGCTTTGTCCAAGGAATGTACAAACACCACTTGTACTCTTTCTATCAGTTTGAGACCCTTTATACCTTTTGACATCCACATCCTTACCATTCTCATCTGCAAACAGCTTGCTGTTTTGAGTCATAGGAGTTGTTTTTGCTTTGACATCTTCATAACCAAATCTTTTGAGCAGATTCTTTGTATACTTTGATTGATGCACATAAATACCATCATTGGTTTGCTTGATTTGAAGACCCAAGAAATAGTTGAGTTCTCCCATCATGCTCATGTCGAATTCATTGTACATGCACTTAGAAAACCCCTCACACATAGATTCATTAGTAGCACCAAATACAATATCATCCACATATATTTGTACAACAAGAATATCTTTACCATTTTGCTTTGTAAATAATGTTGGATCGATATTACCTCGAGTAAATCCATTTTTGAGAAGAAACTTACTAAGCCTCTCATACCACGCTCTAGGGGCCTGTCTTAAACCATATAATGCCTTCTTGAGCTTGTAAACATAGTCATGAAACTTCTCATGTTCGAATCCAGGAGGCTGTTTGACATAGACTTCCTCATCCAGCACGCCATTTAGAAATGCACTTTTTACGTCCATTTGATATAACTTGAATTTCTTGTAGCATGCATAAGCAAGAAGCATTCTGATTGATTCTAAACGAGCTACAGGTGCATATGTTTCTTCAAAATCAATTCCTTCTTGTTGATTATAGCCTTGAGCCACGAGCCTTGCCTTATTTCGAGTAACTGTTCCAAATTCATCCACTTTGTTCTTGAACACCCATTTGGTTCCTATGATAGAAGCATCTTCTGGTGGCTTTACAAGTTCCCAAACATCACATCTCTCGAATTGGTTGAGTTCCTCTTGCATTGCCATGATCCAATTTTCATCTTCTAGTGCTTCCTTGATATTTTTGGGTTCTTCTTGAGCTAAAAAGGCAGCATAAGCACAAAAGTTTGCTTTTCCTCTCCTTGTTGTGATTCCATCTGAAATATTTCCAATGACAAGTTCTGGAGGATGATTCTTTATTGTCCTTGTAGCCTTTGGTAGAGAATGTTGAGCAATTTCTTCATGTGAAGTGATTCTGACCACTTCAGCTTGCTGATTTGCATTTCCAGCTTGCTGTTTTCCATTCTCAGTAGTGTTGTTGGCTTGCTGACTTCCAGTTTTAGCAGAATTGTTGGCTTGCTGATTTCCAGTAACTTGATGTTGTATATTATCAATTTCACCTGCAAATTCTTCCTCGTCTCTTGGCAGATCATTGTTAGGTTCTTGAAAAGTAACATCAATAGATTCTTCAACTATATGTTTATTTAAATTATAAACTCTATATGCTCTACTAGTTAAAGAATAGCCAAGAAAAATAGCTTCATAAGATTTAGCATCGAATTTACCATCATTGTCAATTGTCTTGAGCACAAAACACTTTGAGCCAAAGATTTTGAAGTAACTAATGTTTGGCTTCTTTTTCCTCAACAATTCATACGGAGTTTTGTCCAAGATAGGCCTGATTATGACTCTGTTCAACAAATAGCACGCTGTATTCACTGCTTCTGCCCAAAAACCTCTAGGCAGCTTGCTTTCTTGCAATAGAGTCCTTGCTGTTTCTTGTAGTGACCTGTTCTTCCTTTCTACCACTCCGTTTTGCTGTGGAGTCCTTGGTGCAGAAAATTCATGTGTAATTCCTCTTTTTTCACAATAAGCAATGAAGTCTTTGTTGAGAAATTCACCTCCTCTATCACTTCTTATACCTACAAGCTTTGTATTCAACTTGTTCTCAAGTAATTTGATTAGCTTCTTAAACTCATCAAAAGCACAATCTTTAGTACGAAGAAATAATACCCATGTAAATCTAGAATAATCATCTACAATCACAAAACCATATTGTTTACCTCCAATACTCTTGTAAGCTTCTGGACCAAATAAGTCCAAATGCAGAAGCTCTAAGGGTTTAGAAGTAGATACCATTTTCTTTGATTTGTGAGTACTTCGAAGCTGTTTTCCCAACTGGCAAGCTGAACAGACTTCTGTTTTGACATAATTTAGCTTGGGCAGCCCTCTCACTAGTTTCTTGCTTGATAACTTTCTGAGCAAATCCATGTGTGCATGTCCCAATCTTCTATGCCAAATATATGGGTCATTATCCACTGCAGCCAAACAGCATGCTGTTTCCTGCATATCAAAGTTTAATACATATATATTTCCTTCCCTTCTAGCAACTAGGGGGAATTTGTTAGTACCAATAGTAATAATAGCTTTATCAATGCCTAATCCAACATGATGTCCATCATCAAATAATTGAGTAACACTCAGCAAGTTATAAGAAAGACCTTTGACATATTGAACTTTATCAATTGAAATATTACTATTACCAATAGAACCGGTACCAAGGATTCGAAGAGTTTTGCTATTCCCAATTGTCACTCTTCCACCCTTTTTCATTTTGAGATTCATAAACTGAGATTTGTCTCCACACATATGTCTTGTGCATCCACTGTCCAAGATCCATTGCTTTGACTTGACCTTAGCAGCAAGGCACATCTACAAAACAAACAAAAATACCTCAATGTTTTGGTACCCATATAGGTTTGGGTCCAGGTTGGTTAGTAGCAAGAATATATAAAGCATTTAAATCAGATTTCTTGATCCACATTTGGACCACTTTTGGGGACTGATCATTCTGTTGGTAAGCTGTTTGTCTTCTGCCAGAAGCATTCTGGTATGCTGTTTGTCTCCTGTCTGGTGCATTCTGGTAAGCTTTTTTCTGTTTGCCTGATCCATTCTGGTATGCTGTTTTCGTCTTATAATATACTTGAACCACACAATTCTTTTCCAGATGTCCTTTTCCACCACATTTGTTGCGTGTCTTCCAAGGCATAGCATAATTGTAGGGAATGCCATTCCTTCCATCATATTTGAGCACCTTATCTTTCTTGTTGAAGTTTAGACCAACACCTTCTCTGACCAAAGGTACATTTGCCTTCTTCATCATTGTTTTTAGAGTGTCTTCACCTTGAACAAAAGTTTCCATGCCCTTCTTGAGATCTTTAACTTCTGTTTCTAGGAGGGTGATCACTTCAGCTTGCTGTTTGATGAGTTCAACTTGCTGGATTCTCTTTTCAGCAATTTTTGAGGATTCGGCTTGACTAGATTCCTTCATTTTGTATGATTCCAATGCTTTAGCTTTAGTTTTGACATCAGACCTTAGCTCTTTGATTTCTTCAGTCAAGGTCTTGTTTCTCTTTTCAAGTAACTTGACATTTGCCTCTAAATGTCTGTTCTTAGTATTCAGTTCCTTGATCTCTGTAGCTTTACTGAATGAAGTTGAATCCCATTCTTCCATTTTTGGCAATAGATCTTTTACCATTTTGGATAAATAGGCATTCTTATCAGTCAGCTTGCTGATTTCAGCCTTTAGTGCCATGTGTTCTTCAATTGTTACACTATTTTGTTCCTGCATGGTTAGTGAATCTAACAAAGTATCATCTGAAGAAATATAATCATTAAAAGAGTTTACCTCACTCTGATCTTCTTCAGAATCAGTTTCAGCATACACTCCTTCTGAATTTCCAAGAGCAGATTCATCTTCCATTCCAACAAGTGCTAAGTTCACCATTTATTCACTTGAGTCATCACTGGAATCTGAATCATCATCACTCCAAGTCAGTAGAGCCTTTGATTTCTTCTTATCCTTGAAAACAGTAGGCTGTTTTGACTTCAGTTTGTAGCAGTTCCTTTTATAATGACCTGGCTTGCCACATTCGAAACAAGTTTCCTCCTTAGAGTCTTTTGAGCCTTTCTTGTTGTTGTAGTAGCCACCTCTTTCCCTTTTCATCATATTCTTCTTTTCTATCAGCCTCTTGATCTTCTTTGAAATAAGTGCAAGTTCCTCATCTGAATCAGATTCATCATTAGAGTCAATTGGCTTGCTGTTTTTAGAATGGAGAGCCATATTCTTCATCTTTTCTGTTGGAGCTTTAACACTTGAACTTCCCACCTGATTTCCATTTATCTTGCTTTCAAATTGTTCTAGCTCAGCAAATACAGCCAAGTGATCCATAGTATCAATAAGTGGTGAGGATTCCAAGGCAGTAACTTTGGCTTCGTAGATAAATGGTACTGCACTTAAGACCTTCATATTGATTTCATCTTGTGGTATAGATTTTCCAAGCCTCTTCAGTGAGTTAATAGTGACTTGAAACCGTGCTTGACTATCCTTGATAGTTTCACCTTCATTAAGCTTGAAGTTTCCAAAGTCATTCATTAGCTTACTAAGTTTCACCTTCTTTAGAGATTTCGAACCTTCATGATAAGTCTCTAAAGCATCCCACATTTCTTTTGCTGATTTGAGTGAAGATACTTTATCATATTCAGCATGATTTAAACCATTCATAAGAGAGCTCCTTGCCTTTCCATTGTAGCCAAGTTTGATTAATTCATCCGGAGTGAGATCATCAACATCCTTTGGCTTGCCATCCTTGTCAAGAAAGACATATGGACCTTTTTGCACAACTCTCAGAACTAATGGATCTCTGGATAAGTGAGTTTCCATGCTGCTTTTCCACCAGTGGTAGTTGTGTGTGCCATGAAGAAGTGGAGGCCTAAAATCAGATTTTCCTTCGGGATAGTTTTCAGCCATTATGATCGAATACTTTCCTGTTACAGAATTGTTAGTATACCAAAGCTCTGATACCAAATGAAAATGCACACCTAGAGGGGGGTGAATAGGTGTAAATGGCTAACTATGTTTAACTAAAACTGATTTTAAAAAATTACCAGAAACAGCTTACTGATTTCGTTTTATGCAGAGACAAATGGTATGCTGAATGCACAGATAATCAGTACAGTAAAGTGCAGAAACAGTAAGCTAAATGCAAGCAGTAAGTAAATAACAGAAAATAAATAACACAGAGACTTTTAGCCAGGTTCGACCCCTAACCCCTATGGTCTACGTCCTGGTCCCTTACCAACTTGGTAAGAGAATATATTATTGATCACTGAAATAAAACCAATTACAAGATACAATAATATATCTCCCTTAATTCCCAGCTGTTGACAAATGGCGTGCTGAACTCCTGTTTCTGAACTTGCTCTCTAAGCTATACTTCCCAAGTATACTTCTCTAGCAACGTTCACCAAGCCCTAGTTCCCTAGCCAAACTGTCCAACAACTAATCCTTACAAATCGAACAATACAATCAATAGATGAATACAACTCAAACTATGATCTCTCTATAATATAGTACGTATGAATATACTAAGAGCTCGAGAGAATTAAAAGATATAGCAATGAAAAACTGAGTTGTTTGAAATCTTGTGTGCTTGAATATTTTCTCTGAAGTGTTGTTTTCGAATGAACACAAGAATAAACTATATATAGCCTCACAAACAACGTTCGGAAAATCAATCAATCATTATTCGAACGATTTAGAAATCAATTTCTAACGTTCAAATGATCACAGAGATTTTACCAACGTTCTTGTGAACGTTTGACAGAGGGTTTGGAAGAGATGAATCATAGAAAACTTAACCCTTCTGATTTGTATAGATATAAAAACGAGTATAGGAGATTTTGTAGAAAGAAATCTTTTAAATAAGGAAACTCCTATAAGTTTTATAAAATAATTCGAATGAGGATATTTGAAAAGATTTTGAGCTCTAAAATATATTGTGTACGTATTATATAATAAATAGTCCTCACAATATATTTCCTGAATTACATCCATGAGAATTTGTCTTGATATAAGTCTTCAGGATTTCTGGCAGTTTGCAAATGGCTTGCTGTTTGTGACTGTCAGTGCAGATGGCTTGCCAAACTGTCTCTGTTGTAACACCAAATGGCTTGCTGTATATATATTCTCTGTAAACTTAATATACCCTGCAAAACCAAGTTAGTACAACCATAACACAATGTTTTATATCAAACTACAAGCAAATAGCTTGCTGAATGTGATCATCAAAACCATAGGAGTATCAGGATGACCTTGCCAAGATGAAGTACACATGGAGAGTTGCTCTTGAACTACTAAGAATGATTCCTCCTTTATTCGGAGGCTTTAGAAAGGCACTAAAGGATATCGAATATGGTGGTTATCTCATTCCCAAAGGATGGAAAGTAAGAGACAACACCTTTTATAACCTGGTCATTCATCTGTACATCAAACTATACACAGCTCACATAATATGCAGCACCTGTGAACAGAAAAATATCAATTGAACTAAGTTTACTGACCTTACAATTCATTGATTGCCAGATATTCTGGGCTACGAACATGACTCATATGGACAGTAATATATTCAAGGAACCAAAAAAATTTGAGCCTTCAAGATTTGAGAACCAGGCATCTATTCCTCCATACTGCTATATTCCATTTGGAGGAGGAGCTCGTGTATGTCCAGGTTATGAGTTTGCAAGGATTGAAATCCTAGCGGCAATTCATTATTTGGTCACAAGATTCACATGGGAATTATGCTGCACTGAAAATTCCTACAGAAGAGATCCAATGCTAGTGCCTGCTCAGGGTCTTCCTGTCAAACTAATCCCAAAGAAAGTATAGTAAAATATATATATATCTTGCGTGCATGATCAAACTGCTCAAACTATTTGCTCAGAGTCTTCCAAGTTTAATTTTTGACAGAGATATGCACATGTACTCCTGCAGATTAATAAGTAGAATGTGATTTTCTGGATCCCACAACCTTACGTTTCGGAGGACACCAGAACAGCCATAGGAAGGGGGATTCTAGGCCATACTCGCTCACTTGCTTGAGAACAAATTGTTTAAAAATTTTGGTTTTATCTTTAGGTGAAGTGTATTTCGATAACTATATCTGGTGCAAGTCTCTAAGAATGTTTAAGTAAAAATGGTCACTATGATCAGAAATTTCATGCTGGAAGTACTGAAGGATTCTATAGTAGTAAAAGTTTCAATATGAACTTGGTGTTTCTGTATGCTTATTTTTCGTATTCAATATTTTCTTAAAGAATAAAGAACACAGAGAGCAAGCTAAGTAGCTACTAGTAAGTTCTCCATTTTAAGCCACTTGAGTAAGGCACTCCAATTTGAGGTAACCAATTATCTCCAGATATGAAGCTGGAAACTAGGGCTGTCAAACGGATATTTCGGATACGGATCTGCCAATATCCGAATCCGAAATTTGAAATCCGTATCCGAATCCGACGGATATTTTCGGTTATATGTTAATGATTGTAATATTTGTTTTAAATTAAAAAAGTAACGTGTTTTAATTCGAAAGTTACTTTTAATGATCGAAAGATATGATACGATTGATGTTTTTAGGTGTTTATAAAAGGTAATATGTTCAACCAAAAATAAATGTGAAAAAGGCAATCGAATAATTACCATTATTTTATTATATTAATGTGAAAATGGCAATCGACTAATTACCATTAATTTTATTATGTTAGTCGACTAATTGCCATAAATTATAACGTGTTTTAATTCGAAAGGAAATATTAACGATAGAAAGATATGATACGATTGATGTTTTTAGGCGTTTATAAAAGGTAATATCTCGACTAATTACCATTAATTATTTTTTGTTATTATTTATTTTTGGTTTATTTATTTTTCTTTATAATGAAGGGTAAATAAGTAAATTCACGACGTATCAAAAAACAGGTACCAAAAAACAGGTACCAAAACTTTCAATGTTTCAGAATTTATATAATAGTATAGATATATATAAAAAAAAGATTCACATATAATTGATGTAAAGAGGTTTATATGATTTGGTCTGATGGTACATTAAATTCAAGTTAAAGGAAAAAAGTTATAATAACACAAAATTTATAAATCACAAATTCATTTTCTGAAGTATACCTTTTCGCCCCCAAAGTATCTAAAGTATACCTTTTAACCCCCAAAGTATCTAAAGTATACCTTTTAACCATCGGTATCGGTTTGTGAAATGTCTCTTTTGCCCATCCGAGTTATACCCTTTTTTTATATTTTAAATTTTGTACCGGTGTAAGGGTTATTAGGACCTTTATGGATACTTCGAGGGTTAAAAGGAACGTTTTGAAATATTGAGGGCTGATGGGTATATCAGTGGAAACTTTGAGGGCTAAAAGGCCATTAAGTCTTTCTTTTAACTTTTACTTATTTATATTATCTTATTTTATAGTATAAATTAGTGATGTATGATATGTAGTCAACTAATACATTTTTAAATCATTCAATTTAGTGAAATGATATATTTACAAATTACAATATAATGAAAAAAATAAATTTTCAATATAGTTAAATTCATTCATTTTGTTAAATAAATTTATTTTGTGAAACATATTAATAATTGTAATATATTTATTATAAACTTATAAATTTTCAATATACTTAAATTCATTTATTTTGTAAAATGACTAATGGATATATCTAATTAAGGTATAAATTTGTATGGAAAATATAACGAAGTGCATAATATATTCTTAATTAATATGATATATCTGTTGTTAAGTACCCATGATATAAAAAATAATTGACTATATTGAAGTGGAATGAAATATATCCACAATAGAATCTCGATAAATTAATAACAGTTGATAAAATTTATATTTTCATTTAAAAAATTTATCCCAACATTTTAGTGACAATATAAATTTACCTAAATTAATAATATTATTTTCAAATTAAGAACACGTTTAATATATTTGTACACCAAACATTTAGAGATGTTAGTTCAATTATAAATGTCTAACATTCAAATCCCGAATCAAGAATAATGAGCTAATTTAATTAGTTTACAAGTATTAACACCAACCATTCGCGTAAAGGATTGAAAATTTTTAACGCAAATAATGCAACAGACAACCTGCACTTGCTGTTGATAGTGCAGAGTTTTATGAAAACCTTTGGCATGTCAGAGCATTCCATTTAAATTGTCGGACATTAAAGAACCGAAGGTAACAGTCACTGTCATGGGGTTACATGACTTTCATCGAACTTTCATAAACACTCTACCAAACATTTCTATATTTTATTTGGTTCACACAAGTTAAGAATGAGTTTATATTTTGTTAGACCTAAACTTTGTTTTAGTTTTGCATGATGGCATGCATTGTCATCTCGTGAAAGTGAATTTACAATAACTATTTTTGAATAAAATATAAATTCTGATTGTGTAAGGCAGAGTACCAAACTACATCATTCTTGCGTTAATATTTGTGAGAATCAGACTTGAGTCTATCAAGTAAATCATGCATTCTCTTACCATTGCACCACATTATCATATGTGTTTCAAAACCATACACTTAGTATGTGAATGTCGTTTTACAGTAGTACATTTGTCTAACTTCAAAATATATAAAAATAACTATGAATCTAAATTAAACTTAGGTTATATATCTTTAAATTGCACATGTTCATAATAGTTGAGCAATTATATGATTAACGCTTCTTTTTCACTATTCAGTGTATAATTTTCATGTTTAATTTTGTGGATGATGAGAAATTATATGATTAGTCGTTGATTTGTGATCTACATATTATTATATATTTGTATTATTGTATTGTAATATATTATTTATGTTAATAATATAATATTTGTTTGTGTATATAGCTTATCGAGTCGAGTTCGAGTCACGTTTAACGATTTAAGTCGAGTGTTCGAGTCGAACTTTGAGTCGAACACTCATAAACTTAGACCGTCTTGAACAATTTATCGAACATAATTTTTTGTTCGAACTCGAACTCAATTTCTTATCGAGTCGAGTCGAGCTTAACAAGTAGTTTGGTTCGTTTATAGCTCTACTTGTACTTATTCAGTAAGTACAAATCACATGTATGCCACAAATTAAAAGATGTATAATTTACTCACTAAGTTAAATTAGAAACACACAAATTAGTAACTTTTTACATAAAAATCAATCTACTTAAATTTAATATACTTGAAACACTATACAATATTTATCATGAATAAATAATCAGGAATATTATAATAACATGTTGCACAAAAAAAATTCTAGAAATTGACTCGTACCTCGCACGGGTTATTATGCTAGTTCTCTTTAATGGGTTAATTGTCTATCGTATTTAGTTTAAGCCTGAGTTAGATATGTGTGGTTTGACTATTTAGGTTTAAGTGTTTGGGCTTGATTGGCCTGGTAGACTATGTAATGTGCCTAACCCAAATTTTCCCTCTTAATATATGTTGCGCTTTTTAAAAAAAATATATAGTTAACATTTAGTTTGATCTTTAACTCTTACTAGCTCGTTGTTCCTGCAAAGCACGAGTTATCTTTAATTTTTTATAATTTTTTTATAATGTAATATAATATTATAAATATTAATTTTAATATGTTATTAGAAGAATTTGAACTTTACATTAATTTATAATATTAAATATAAATTAATCACCTTTTCGCTTATTATAATATAGTATTTGTAATATTAATTAATAAAAAATAGTTATTTAATAAATGACATGTATTGTTTAAAATTAATAATATAAAATCTTAATGTAAATTTGTTGTTGACGGGATTCGAACCTTGGATCAAAGATTTAAATATGGAATATTTCTTATATAAAATATTTCTTATTATTAGATCTAACGATTATCATCTATTTACTAAATATCTAACGGTCACTATTCTTTTAAAACTGGTTGAACAAAACAATCAAACTACCAATTATCATTATCCCATAGTTTGCTAATTATTATAGTGATACTAGCCTATAACCCGTGCGATGCACGGTTGCTTGTAAATTTTTTAATAATATTTTATTATTAAAGTTTTAAGTTGTATATATATTTTTATTAATAAAATAATTTATAACTTTATAATCCCATGTATATAAATATTATTAAAATTATTTATTTTGAATTATTATAGTTGTATTTTGAATTATTATATTTGTGTATGCGGTGCATATTAATATTAATACATATTATTTAGGCTGTGTGTGTTTTTTTTAATTTTATTAATAATAGAGATTTAACCAAACCAAAGAGTGACCAAAAAAAGAGTACAAAAGAAGAGTACCAAACCAAATATACCCTGTTTTGCTTATATTTTGAATTATTATAGTTGTATTTTGAATTATTATATTTGTGTATGTGGTGCATATTAATATTAATACATATTATTTAGGCTATGTGTGTTTTTTTTTTAATTTTATTAATAATAGAGATTTAACCAAACCGAAGAGTGATAAAAAAAAGAGTAAAAAAAAAGAGTGACCAAAAAATGAGTACCAAACCAAATATACCATATTTTGCTTATAATAGTATAGTATAGATAGTATAGATTAGTATATCACTATCCTTAAAATACATCTTAAAATTTGTGTCAGATACGTAATTTTTATGTGAAAAAATGGATGGGACAGAGGAATTTTTATGTAAAAAAATGGATGGGATAGAGGAAGTATATCTGTTTAATGTCTACGTAGTATACAAAGACGCGGCTACTATGATTGCCAAAATGCTGTGAAACCGGCCTATCTCTATCTCAGTAGGTAACTATTGGCGAGATTTTTCCTCACACTTATTAACTCACCATTATTCTCTACATGTAAAAAGTTTTGCTCCTAAAGAAAAAAAAAAAGTTTTGCTCCTAATTAGTGCAAGTAAACTCCCATAAAACTCATTAGGAATCCAATAGAGATCATTGTGAACTTGTTCGGCATATCTCAATCACAAAAAACCAACTCAATTAAAAATATCACAATGGTTTACCATAGAGAGAAGAGAAAGTATGGATGTCAAGAGTCATACAAAGTTTGTTAAATTAAATAGGAAAGGGTACTTATAAAATTAGAAAAAGTCCATGTAAGAATCTGTTCCAATCATCCTAAAGAGGGAAGTAAGTTTTGGGAAGAAAGTTATAAACATTTTCTCCTCTCCTAAGAGCATATCTCCTTTATAAATTTTCTTCGCTTCTCTTCTTTTCCCTCCGTATTAAAACTATATAGCACGGTGTAACAGATTCTTATATGCATAAAACTATAGATGCGTGTATAATGGTCACTTTGATGCATCACTTAACCCCTCTATTTTCGTAACTTCACTCACCTCTTAGTTCTTGTAGTTTTTGCAAAATGTTTTGCTTACCAAGGTAATTTCAGAAATATTTGATGCATGGTAATTTTCTATTTCAGTTTGGGCAGGCTTTTCTGAGAGGACTCGTACGTGATGGAAACAAGTTTGTTGTGGCTGAGAGACCAATGAAACAATCAGGACGAAATTTTTGCACAGAGACTATCATTGAGGAGCGAAAATTAAGAAAAGAAAGTGCTTTAAATGGGTTTTTTGATGAGAGTGTAATACAAGATTCACCTTCCAATCTACTTGATGCATTGTTTGATGGAGAATGATAAAAAAAACTAAACATGCACCCAACTGATTGTTGTTTAACCAGTGTTTTGACCATTTTTGTATTTTGGTTATATTAAGATATTTCTTCAAGAAAGGCATTGTTTCCTTAAAAAAAATTCGTGTGTACATGTTCTTTACAAACTATTTATAGATTTCATTTCGACAACCATGAATGTGAATTTGTTAGCGGAATTATTTGTTAATCCGCATTGCAGCTCATAGCAGTACAAGAGCACTAATTTCTGAGACTTATGCTGATTGATGAAGTAGATTATTAGTCAGGTTATAATACATTTGTTGGAATTATATACTGCCTATCTTGTTTTCTGTTGATCTGGGTCTGCCAGTCTTGCTTAAATAATTGGTTCTTAAATCAGTGCCTAAATAGTGATCAGTACACAACTTAGATATGGGTAGTCTCTAGACTTTAATCTATTCCTTTCTCTTTCAACCTTTGTTGACTTGATGCACATTAGGCAAGCAATACTGCAGTAGGCCTAGTGAAGAGTCACCATCATTTACAAATGTCCATCCTGAGACAGATATTCCATCCGTGCCTTTTTACTTGGCACATTTGCAAAAAAAATTGTCCTTAAATAGTTGTCACATTCCTTGTTTCAATACATATTTTTACCAATTTTTCCATATATACCCCTTTATTTCTAATACCAATGTTTGACTTTATATTCAATATACACACTCATAACTCATCATTTAATGTTAATATTAAGGACAAACTGATACTCCTTAAGTTTTGATGATCACAAACAGTAAGCTATTTGTCCTTTTAGTAGATATAAAACAGCATGCTATTTGTATATGTACTAACTTGGTTTTGCAGGATACTCTAGCTTACTGATTGTATAATCAGTCTGTCTAACAGCAAGCCAATTGGTGTTACAAAAGTGACAGTTTGGCAAGCCATTTGTACACATTCTCACAAACAGCAAGCTATTTCCAACTGTTCAGAATTCCTGTAGATAAAGATCAACTATACATATCTATGCTCTCAGGAAACTTGGTTGATGATATGAAAGGGCAAAGACTCAAACAGCAAGCCAAATGCATGGACAAACAGCAAGCTATTTTCACAAACAGCAAGCTGTTTGTGTCTGCCAGAATTAAAGAACCTTTCGGTTCTTCAAAGAGCATCAAGTGTGAATGATGTTAGAAACGTGTAAGGGCCCTCTGAATATTGTTTAACATGCCAACACTCACATTCTATACATATTGGGAGACAAATTTATTCCTTGTCTTAAAATAAGAAAAGTAAGATCTACTTTTCATACCCACCATACCTCCACTCAAAGACAACACATGGGACTCATCATAGCAAATATTCTCTCCATGTTTTTGACTCTATACACGTTCCATATCTTCTGATTTTGCAGATTATTCAAGCTCCTCCACTTCTTGATATCAAAACATCTCTAACGGCCTCATTCTATTTTCATACCGTTGGAGCATCTTGAAGCTTGATTTTAAATATTCTTGTTTACCTATATAAGGGCTGGTCTTTCTCAGTTCTTAGTATCCATCATTGAATATCTATCAAGTGCAGAAACAAGAAACAATACACAACCACCAAGCTTACATTGCTAAATCTTTCTAAACCTTTCAAACCCCTATATACACGTATATATATATTCAGAGGGTTCATAGGTTGAGTTGTATTTATTCAAATCATTGTATTGTTCAAGTTGTAATTGATTTGCTGTTGTACAAGGTTGGCTTTAGGTTTTGGGTGGGTCGAACTAGGCTAGAGAAGGATACTTGGGAAGTATTGCTTAGAGAGTTAGTTCAGCACAGCAAACAGCAAGCCATTTGTAAACAGCAGGGTGTAAGGGAGATATATTGTTGGATCTTGTAATCGGTTTTATAGTTGATCAATAATATATTCTCTTACCAAGTTTGGTAAGGGACCAGGACGTAGACCATAGGGGATTAGGGGTCGAACCTGGCTAAAAGATTGTGTGTCTCTTGTACTTACTGTTTATATTCTTTCTGCATTGCTTTTTTGATGCAAACAGCGTGCTGTTTGTGAACTGTGTTATTACAAACAGCAAGCTGTTTTCAGTTATTTTCAAAACAGGTCATAAATAAGCATTGTTAGCCATAAACACCTATTCACCCCCCCCCCTAGGTGTTGTTTTCAATTGGTATCAGAGCGAGGTATACTAACAATTCTGTAACAGGAAAGTATCGATCATGGCCGAGCATTATCTTGAAGCAAAAGCCGATTATAGAGCTCCTCTCCTCACTGGATCAGAAAATTACAACTGGTGGAAATGTAGAATGGAAACATTCTTATCCAAGAGGCCACTGGTGTTAAGAGTTGTAAAGAAAGGAGATTATCAATTCTTGGATGAAAAGAATCAACCAAAAGATGTAGATGATCTCACTATGGAAGAGATTATCAAATGTGGTTATAATGGAGAAGCTAGAAATTCTATAATGAATGCTCTAGATCAAGCTGAGTATGATAAAGTCTCTTCTCTAAAGACGGCAAAAGAAATGTGGGATGCCTTGGAAACTTATCATGAAGGCTCTACAACCTTGAGAAAAGTGAAGCTTAGCAAATTAATGAATGATTTCGGAAACTTCAAGCTCAAAGATGATGAGACTATCAAAGAAGGTCAAGCAAGATTTCAAGTCACTATAAACTCATTAAAGAGACTTGGAAAAGATATTCCACAAGATGAAATTAACATGAAAGTGTTAAGTGCGGTACCATTTATCTATGAAGCTAAGGTCACGGCCTTGGAATCGTCCTCAACAATCGACACCATGGATCACCTAGCTGTTTTTGCTG
Organism: Kitagawia praeruptora; assembly: GCA_037693485.1. Lineage (NCBI taxonomy): Eukaryota > Viridiplantae > Streptophyta > Magnoliopsida > Apiales > Apiaceae > Kitagawia > Kitagawia praeruptora. The sequence continues at coordinate 137,886,175 of CM075350.1, read as the reverse complement.
AGCTAGAACAGTTTGAAAGTAAGATAAACAAAAGTCAGATTGAAGGTGTTCAGGTTCCTGTAGCCAAAATGAAGAATTTGGCTCTTCATTCTACAAACAGCAAGCCAGTTGCTACAAACAGCAAGCTGTTTGAATCTGATGAAGAATCTGACGAAGAAATGGCACTCATCTCACAAAAGATCAAGAGGCTGATTGAAAAGAAAAATAGAATGAAAAGGGAAAGAGGTGATTTCTCCAAAAAGAAAGCCAAGGAGCAAACTTGTTTCGAATGTGGCAAGCCAGGCCATTTTAAGAAGGACTGTTTTAAGCTAAAGTCCAAACAGCAAGCTGCCTTCAAAGATAAGAGAAAATCAAAGGCCTTACTGACTTGGAGTGATGATGATTCAGACTCTATTGATGACTCAAGTGAAGACATGGTGAATTTGGCTCTTGTAGGTCTAAATGATGAACAAAGCTCACTAGGATCCATAAAGGAAGACTTTGTGGATAGTGATTATTCGAATTCAGAAGATGATGCAAGTGAGGTAAACTCAATTAATTCTGATTTACCTTCATCTCATAATATGCTAGAAGAACTAACCATGCAGGTACCAAATCATGTGTCCATAATTGAGTTTATGGAACTAAAGAATAAGAATAGCAAGCTGGAAAAGAACAACAATCAGTTAAAGAAGATTATTGCTGAGTTAATGACTGAGAAGAATTCAGAAACAAACCATAATGATCTCGTTACTGATTTAAAGGAGAAACTAGTTCAATTCGAAGGAGTCAACAAAGTGATTCTTCAAAGAAATGAGGCTCTCATGAAAGAACTTAGAAGATTGAAGTCAGAGATTGAAGAAAAGAATGAATGTATACAATCATTCAAGCACAAAGAGTCAAGCCAAGCCGAATCCTCAAAAACTGCTGAGAAGAGAAAACAGCAAGCTGAACTTGTCAAACAGCAAGCTGAATTGATTTCTCTTCTAGAAAAAGAAGTCAAAGACCTTCAGAAAGGGATGGAAACATTTGTTCAAGGTGAAGACAGCTTAAAGACAATGATGAAGAAGGCAAATGTCCCTTTGTTTAGAGAAGGAGTTGGCATGAAATCAAATAATAATCTTGGTGCACTCAAATATGATGGAAGAAATGACATACCATACAACTATGCTATGCCATGGAAGATATGCAACAAGTGTGGAGGAAAAGGCCATCTGGAAAAACACTGTGTAGTTCAAGTAAACCCTAAAGGGAAAACAGCTTACCAGAAGAGGCTAGTCAGAAGACAAACAGCACGCTGGAATGCTCCTGACAGAAGACAAACAGCATACCAACAGTCACCAAAAGTGATCCAAAAGTGGATCAAGAAAACTGATTTAAATGTGTTATATATTCTTGCTACTAACCAATCTGGACCCAAACCTATATGGGTACCAAAACATTAAGTTGGTGTTTGTTTGTTTTGTAGATATGTCTTGCCGCCAAAATAAAGTCGAAACAATGGATTTTGGATAGTGGTTGCACTAGACATATGTGTGGAGACAAGTCTCAGTTCATAAGTCTCAACATGAAGAAAGGTGGAAGAGTTACAATTGGTAATAGTAAGACTCTTCGAATTCTTGGTATTGGTTCTATTGGTAATAGTAATATTTCGATTGATAAAGTTCAATATGTCAAAGGTCTTTCATATAATTTACTTAGTGTCACTCAATTATTTGATGATGGACATTTTGTTAAGTTTGGCATAGATAAAACTGTTATTACTATTGGTGCTAACAAAATCCCCCTAGTTGCTAGAAGGGAAGGAAATATATATATGTATTAGATTTCGAAATGCAGGAAACAGCATGCTGTTTGGCTGCAATTGACAATGATCCATATATATGGCATAGGAGGTTGGGACATGCACACATGGACCTGCTTAATAAATTATCAAGCAAGAATCTAGTAAGAGGGCTACCAAAACTGAAATATTCTAAGGTTGAAGTATGTTCGGCATGCCAATTGGGTAAGCAAATTCGAAGTACTCACAAAGCAAAGAAAATGGTATCCACTTCTAAACCTTTAGAGCTACTGCATCTAGATCTTTTTGGTCCAGAGTCTTATAAGAGTATTGGAGGTAAACAATACGGTTTTGTAATTGTAGATGATTATTCTAGATTTACTTGGGTATTATTTCTTCGTACTAAAAATTGTGCTTTTAAGGAGTTTGAGAAACTGATTAAACTACTTGAGAACAAGCTTGATACAAGACTTGTAGGTATAAGAAGTGATAGAGGAGGTGAATTTATCAATGAGAACTTTATTGCATATTGTGAAGAAAGAGGAATCTCCCATGAATTTTCTGCTCCAAGGACTCCACAACAAAATGGAGTGGTGGAAAGGAAGAATAGGTCACTTCAAGAAACAGCAAGGACTCTACTGCAAGAAAGCAAGCTGCCTAGAAGTTTTTGGGCCGAAGCTGTGAATACAGCATGCTATTTGTTGAATCGAATCATAATCAGGCCTATGTTGGACAAAACTCCTTATCAATTGTTAAGAAACAAGAAGCCAAATATCAGTTACTTCAAGATTTTTGGTTCTAAGTGTTTTGTTCTCAAAACAATTGGTAAAGATGGTAAATTCAATGCTAAATCCTATGAGGCTATATTTCTTGGTTATTCTTTAACAAGTAGAGCTTATAGAGTTTATAATGTTAATAAACATATTGTTGAAGAATCTATTGATGTTACTTTTCAAGAACCTAACAATGATCTACCAAGAGATGAGGAAGGATTTGCAGGTGAAGAAGAAAATGTGCAACCTCAAATCACTGACAACCAGCAAGCTGGAAGTGCAAATCAGCAAGCTGGAAGTGCAAATCAGCAAGCTGGAAGTGCAAATCAGCAAGGTGGAAGTTCAAATAAGCAAGCTGAAGATGAAAGTAACACTGAAAGTCAGCAAGCCAAAGAGGATGCAGACACTGACAAACAGCAAGCTGGAAGTTCAAAACAGCAAGCTGAAGTGGAAGATACAATCACAAAAATAGCAAAAATGACTTTGGAAGGTCCTAGAGGCTCTAGGGCTGCTGAAAAATTGCCTCTATATGATGGAGAAGAACAGCCACCACCATCAAAAATGAGAAAGACAACTCATGAAGAAATAGCTCAACATTCTTTACCGAGGGCAACAAGAACGGTCAAGAATCATCCTCCGGAGTTGGTCATTGGTGACATTACTGATGGAATTACTACAAGAAGAGGGAAATCGAATTATTGTGCTCATGCAGCCTTCCTAGCTCAAGAAGAACCCAAAAATATCAATGAAGCATTAGAAGATGAGAATTGGATCATGGCTATGCAAGAAGAATTAAATCAGTTTGAAAGATGTGAAGTTTGGGAACTTGTTAAGCCACCAGAAGATGCTTCAATCATTGGAACAAAATGGGTGTTCAAGAACAAAGTTGATGAATTTGGCACCGTTACTCGAAATAAAGCAAGGCTTGTGGCTCAAGGATATAATCAACAAGAAGGCATTGACTTTGATCAAACTTATGCTCCTGTTGCTCGTTTGGAATCAATAAGGATGCTTCTTGCCTATGCATGTTTCAAGAAATTCAAGCTATATCAAATGGACGTAAAGAGCGCATTCCTAAATGGCTTGCTGGAAGAGGAAGTTTATGTCAAACAGCCTCCTGGATTCGAACATGAACAGTATCCAGACTATGTTTTCAAGCTAAAGAAGGCTCTTTATGGTTTAAAGCAGGCTCCAAGGGCTTGGTACAAAAGGCTTAGTAAGTTTCTTATCAAAAATGGATTTATTCGAGGTAAAATCGATCCTACATTATTTATTAAACAAGATGGTAAAGATATTCTTATTGTTCAAATATATGTGGATGATATTATTTTTGGAGCTACTAATGAATCTATGTGCAAGTGGTTTTCCAAGTGTATGCATAGTGAGTTCGAAATGAGCATGATGGGTGAGCTCAATTATTTCTTGGGTCTTCAAATCAAGCAATCTAAGGATGGAATTTTTATACATCAATCCAAGTACACAAAGAATCTACTCAAGAGATTCGGTTATGAAGATGTTAAATCAAAATCAACACCTATGATCCAAAACAGCAAGCTGTTTGCAGATGAAAGTGGTAAGGATGTTGATATTAAAAGATATCGAGGTATGATTGGAAGTTTACTATATTTAACTGCTTCTAGACCTGACATAATGTATAGTGTATGTGTTTGTGCAAGGTTTCAATCAAACCCTAAAGAGTCTCACTTAAATGCTATTAAAAGAATATTTCGATATTTAAGTGGTACCATTTCTCTTGGTTTGTTCTATCCTATCACAAATATTTTTGATCTTGTTGGGTATAGTGATGCAGATTATGCAGGTTGTCTAGTTGATAGAAAGAGTACTAGTGGTGTTTGTACATTCCTTGGACAAAGCCTAGTTTCATGGCAATGCAAGAAACAAACTTCGGTTGCTTTATCCACTGCAGAAGGGGAATATCTAGCAGCAGGAAGCTGTTGTTCTCAGCTACTATGGATGATTCAAACCCTAAGGGACTTTGATATCAAATGTAGAAAGGTTCCAATAAACTGTGACAACACTAGCACCATTAGCATTTCTAAAAATCCGGTGAATCACTCAAGAACGAAGCATATTGATGTTCGACACCATTTCTTGAGAGATAATGTTGCTAAGGGCAAGATAGAGTTGCTCTTTGTTCCAACTGAATTCCAACTAGCTGATATTTTCACAAAGCCTCTTGCAGAAGAAAGATTTTCAGTTATTCGAATGCAACTTGGTATGTGCTCTATGTAAATCAGCACGCTGGAAGGTAATTTCTTAAGATTTTTAGGTTTTTGATGGATTAAGGGGGAGAACTTTAGGAGAATGGCAGAATGACACTTTAGGAGAATGGCTTCTAATTATTCTGAACATGCATGTTTTAACATACGATCTTTATAATCTTTAGTGTTATATTTCTTATATGTTAGATCATCGTTTTATATCTAATTTTGAGATGCAGGGATTTAGGGGGAGTTATTCTAATTCTCCTAAATTAGTTGTAATCATCAAAAAGGGGGAGATTGATACTCCTTAAGTTTTGATGATCACAAACAGTAAGCTATTTGTCCTTTTAGTAGATATAAAACAGCATGCTATTTGTATATGTACTAACTTGGTTTTGCAGGATACTCTAGCTTACTGATTGTATAATCAGTCTGTCTAACAGCAAGCCAATTGGTGTTACAAAAGTGACAGTTTGGCAAGCCATTTGTACACATTCTCACAAACAGCAAGCTATTTCCAACTGTTCAGAATTCCTGTAGATAAAGATCAACTATACATATCTATGCTCTCAGGAAACTTGGTTGATGATATGAAAGGGCAAAGACTCAAACAGCAAGCCAAATGCATGGACAAACAGCAAGCTATTTTCACAAACAGCAAGCTGTTTGTGTCTGCCAGAATTAAAGAACCTTTCGGTTCTTCAAAGAGCATCAAGTGTGAATGATGTTAGAAACGTGTAAGGGCCCTCTGAATATTGTTTAACATGCCAACACTCACATTCTATACATATTGGGAGACAAATTTATTCCTTGTCTTAAAATAAGAAAAGTAAGATCTACTTTTCATACCCACCATACCTCCACTCAAAGACAACACATGGGACTCATCATAGCAAATATTCTCTCCATGTTTTTGACTCTATACACGTTCCATATCTTCTGATTTTGCAGATTATTCAAGCTCCTCCACTTCTTGATATCAAAACATCTCTAACGGCCTCATTCTATTTTCATACCGTTGGAGCATCTTGAAGCTTGATTTTAAATATTCTTGTTTACCTATATAAGGGCTGGTCTTTCTCAGTTCTTAGTATCCATCATTGAATATCTATCAAGTGCAGAAACAAGAAACAATACACAACCACCAAGCTTACATTGCTAAATCTTTCTAAACCTTTCAAACCCCTATATACACGTATATATATATTCAGAGGGTTCATAGGTTGAGTTGTATTTATTCAAATCATTGTATTGTTCAAGTTGTAATTGATTTGCTGTTGTACAAGGTTGGCTTTAGGTTTTGGGTGGGTCGAACTAGGCTAGAGAAGGATACTTGGGAAGTATTGCTTAGAGAGTTAGTTCAGCACAGCAAACAGCAAGCCATTTGTAAACAGCAGGGTGTAAGGGAGATATATTGTTGGATCTTGTAATCGGTTTTATAGTTGATCAATAATATATTCTCTTACCAAGTTTGGTAAGGGACCAGGACGTAGACCATAGGGGATTAGGGGTCGAACCTGGCTAAAAGATTGTGTGTCTCTTGTACTTACTGTTTATATTCTTTCTGCATTGCTTTTTTGATGCAAACAGCGTGCTGTTTGTGAACTGTGTTATTACAAACAGCAAGCTGTTTTCAGTTATTTTCAAAACAGGTCATAAATAAGCATTGTTAGCCATAAACACCTATTCACCCCGCCCCCTAGGTGTTGTTTTCACAAACATGAAAACACATTACATAATTAAATCTTTCTTAATATGTGTGTTTTTTGCAAATGTACCAACTAAAAATGGACGGAGGGAGTAATAAACGTTGAGCCTCTTAGCCAACTTTTTGAGACCGGTACCAACTAGATGAATTTATTGTTTGTGATTCCAACCCTAAGGATCACTTGTAATGGCAGTTCTTTGGAGGCTTCTTTGTTGATTGCACCTTCGGTCTTGAAGGAAGTCTATATTTTGGTTCTTATCAAATATTCTGTGCCACAATGTTCTCACAGTTTATTAGGCGCTAATTTTGTTAAAATTGATGAACAATTCTGAGTATAAGTCCACATCTTAGTAACTTCAGCTTTCATTTATCATGTATGGCTGTAATCTTTTATTTGCGATAGTTTGCTGTCTTCTTTTTAGTAGTGTGAATGAATTTTACTCATATCTAATTTGCTTAACAAAATAATTGTGCAATGATTTATCGAAACGTTTAGTAGAGTCAAGGACGCAACACAATAGTACTATGATGGTTCAACAGTAACATAATCTTGATTGGACCTCGTGGAATACATATAGGACTCGATATATATATATATATATATATATAGGCCGTTGTTCCATGGAGAACCATCTTACGTGGAGAACCACTTAAAATGCATTAAAATTGCTTTATATATAAGGGCCCCGCAGGGATACCTTCACAAAAAAATCTTATAATTCTATCCTTATCTATTTATTAAAAAAAAATTACAAAAAAAAAGTTTTTTAAAAATTTTCAAAAAATGATGATGTGGCAACATTTTTTAAAATTTTTTTAATTTTTTTTTTAAAATTTGTTTTTTTGATGAATGGATAGAGGCTAGAATTATAATACTTTTTTTGTAAAGGGGCCCCGCCAGTGGCCTTATATAAAGGACAATTTTAATGCATTTTAAGTGGTTCTCCACGGTTCTCCACGTAAGATGGTTCTCGATAAAGTGAGACTCATATATATATATATATATATATATATATAACATGCTTCACACAAAGCCAATTTATAGGGTTATTCAAAAAATAATGGTGCTAAAGAATCACATTATGTTTTGTTATCGTCTTTTTAAATAGTAAATTCTGATGATTTCCTTATTGTTTCAGCAAAAGTCTGAGTTACATAGGTGAGAGTTGGTGAGTTATTGTTATGAAAAAAGCTCAAGAAATACTAGTAATAGATTGATTCATTGTCAACCTGTACAGGAATTCTTGGAGCAGTTGTAATGCGTTTTTGTCTTCATAACTACCTTTTCCCCTTTCTCTGTCCTCATTTTCAACATTAACCCCACCAATCTCATGTCTTGGATCTTTTACATGCTAGTATAATTAATCAAGTTTCTCATTAATGCACACTAACTAATGTAGAAACATGACAGTTTCTAAAACACCTATTCCTTCCGTCCCAATTTACATGTCCTTTTTTTAAAAAGCACATATATTAAGATAAAGTTAGTTGAGTAAAATTTTCCAACTAATACCCTTATTTAATACATTGGAAAATGATACTAATAGAGATAAGTTTAAAAAAGTTAAATTTTTGATACAATAAATGTAGGGATAATTTTGTAAAAGTACACTTAAATTTGCATTGAAAAGAGAATACATGTATAACTTCAAAATATAGTCACTTAGCCCAAGTTTTGATAACAAATTCATACACATAATACATAATTTTGAAAACACTACATAATTTTGAAAACACTAGAAAGAACAATTAGAAACTTATCTCGACACGGAAACTCAAGAATCAAATCATCCTAGATCATGTATTCAATTCTGATCAGATCTGTATTTACCATTTTTAACCCTCTAAACGATGTTTTCTTGGAAAACTCGAAGAACGAAAGTTGTAGAGCACGAAAAGACCTTTCCGAAAAGTCCAGAACCAATGAATTCTGACTTACGATGAATTTTCTACGAATTTTACAAGACTGCTGAATTATGTGTGAAAAAGCCCCCTACGAATTTTGTAAATAAAGATGAGGAAGAAGATAAGATGTATATATAAAACCCTAATTCCAGACCTACTAGTAATCCGTATTCAAATCTGATCCATGTTTTAAACCCATTATTCTAATCCAATTTTAAATTCTCTTTCTTATCTAATTTTAATCCTTTTATATATTATTCTTTTATTATTATTATTGTTCTAAAAATTATGGGATATTACAGAAATGCAGGAACGTGTTAAAGGCCACAATTGATGTCCCATGGACGGGGGATATCAACTTTTACTGCACCCAACTTGATCATCCAGATGATCATTCAATCAAGTGATCATCCTCACATCCTGGCAGGAGGTCTAAATTCTCTCAATATATCAGATTATTCACCAGAGAGATGGTCAGACATTGTCAGATGTCAGGGTAATCACAACCTCATTGTTACCAAAGTATACATTATTTTGGAAGTGGTAAACTAAGTTACTGATTTTTCTTGAATTGCAACTATGTCAAATGCAGTACTATCAGGCCATAGGGAAGCCTACACCAAAGGTTGAAGTAACAAACTTCTTAAAGGGAGAAGAGTACATAGATGCCAAAGATTTTGCAGGGGACTGTGAACCAGTTGTCATGATTGCCAAAGGCCAAAGTACTTCCCTCTGTTCTACAAGAAGCCTCATTTGTGTATTCCAAAATAGAGTGTATATTATTTTAACTTATATTTGTTCGAATGCAGATGTGCAGGGTACGTGCAAATATGGAACACGAGTAGATTACATTATGGCATCACAGGACTTGCATTATAAGTTTGTTCCTGAAACATATTCAGTGATTTCATCAAAAGGCACGTTTGATCATCATCTAGTGAAGGTTGATATCGTGAAAGCAGCTGACAAAAAACAAAAGGTTGCAAGAATAGCCAGTTCTTGTTCGTCTAATGGAATGTGGAAATTTGACTAGCAATTTAATTATTTTCCTTCAACAATTGAATAAGTTTCTATCGCACATAAAAAAATTTATGTAGGTGAGAATCGATTTGCTGTGACACTGAAGTTGATTATATCTCCAGAAACAATTTCAGAGTATGTTTGTACATGCACACACACGGCAAACGTACATTACATAAAATCTAATGCAACTCCATACCTAGAATACGATTCACCACATACACATGAAATTTGATCAGGGTGATATTGCCTGAACTCAAATTTGAGAAAAAAAAAAGAAAGAAAGACAAATGACAGAAAATGATTGAATATTATGCCACTGAACTTGAGCTTACTTCACTACGTAAATGGATAAGTTTACATAAGTTTACATAAGCAAATTAGGGGATAATTGGGAATTTGGTTGTTTGGTTCAACCAACCAATAGAAGAATAACGACCGTTTTTGATCATTTATATAGAGGAGGAGTCCACTTTTCCTTATTTTCTAGTCTCATATCAAGCCCTTCGACGTATCTTACGAGAGTTCAGGAACAAAGAAACCAGTATTAGATGTTATATATTTTAGTTGTTTTAGTCCAGTTTATTATCAAATTTACACATCACCGATATGTTAAAGTCCCAGAGCTGGGTAAGAAGGTGAAGCGTCATAGTCAGCACATATTGTAAGCAAGGTCAAAGGTTCTAAAATTTGACACCATGCATGTAAAACCTAAGAAATTATGATTTCAACATACCTGCCCATCAGTAATTTGATCATTTATATAGAGCATATCTGGAGGAGTCCACTTGTCTTTGTTTTCTAATCTCATATCAAGCCCTTCGTACCTTATGAGTTCTGGAACAAAGCAACCACTAGTGATAAGAAGATGAAGAGGTGTATTGCCATTGTTATCCAGTTTGTTCACAAACTCCATTTTGTACTCTTGTGGAATGTGTTCTAAAATACCCTGTATCATTTTCTTTTTACTTTGCAATGCTGCCAAGTGAAGTATATTTTGTCCATTTCTATCAACAGCTACAAGAATTCTCTGTTATACCAACAGAATTTACCAACGGAATTTAATCTGTTACTAATTACCAACGGATTACTAACGGTCTGAAAAACCAAATATATGCCAACAGGACCCTAACGGATCACTAACGGATCTTTAGCAACGGAAATTGCCGTTGGTAAAATAGAGACAAAATAAAAATACCAACGGAAATGCTAATAGTTTACCAACGGATTTTTGCCAACGGAATACTAACGACATAATAACAGTTTAGTAACGGATTACTAACCCCAAAGCAACGGAATTTGTAATTTCTGTTCCGTTAGCAATTAGTATTATTCCGTTACTAATCCGTTGTAAGAGCAGATAGATCCGTTACCTATCCGTTGGTAATATTAATCATAAAATTTAATGCCAACCTTTTTTTTTGGTTGGGAACGACATTGGACAGATGAACCATTAAGTGAATCTACTCCAAACAAGAGCAACATGACAAAATTCAGTTTTTCAAGTTCAATACAACACACAAGTGACATTAATAAAAGCTTCTAGCTAATCTTGTTCCAATCAAGAGGATGCACCACTACGCAAAACTTGAGATTTCCTGGACTTGCTATATACTGGCGAATTGAGTCTCCGGCTCCTTTTTCACAGGTTCCAAAACTAGCTTACATATCTACTCTTCAAACATTTTGTGGAATACATATATTGTGTTTTGTTCGCATCTTCTTCTCTCTTCACATTGCAGCTTCTTTTAGTTTTTCACTCTACTAATTAAACTAACATAGTATGATGGAGTTGAACCGTCAATCTAAGTCTTTCTATCAATATAGTCTATGAAATACAATGTGTTTAGTTTTGTTTAGTGTACGGCTTCATGAAGTGGTGTAGTCTCTGGTAGGTGTCTTGTGTTTTCTTCCAGTGGTGCTGTGCTGTAGACCCTGATGTTCCCATTTCTATTATGATTAATCTTTTTGCTTTTCAAAAAAAAAAAACATAGTATGAACCGAAACTTGGCTCAACGAAACAAATCAGAGCACCTAAATAAATCAGAGCACCTAAATAAAACAAGACAGTCGTGGAAAAGAAAAATGGTCTCACAATCAAATACTTTGTCTGCCACAAAATTACACTTTCTTAAAAAAAAACTTTCTCTGCAGCATTTTGTCAAACACCTGGCCTGCAAACCACATTCATCTCCCATTCTTCTCCAACAATCCCTTTCCACACCCAGTTGATCTTAACAAATTTCTACAGAATAATTAAAGTAGCATTTTGTCAAACCCCTGGCGTGCAAACGACATTCATCTCCCATTCTTCTCCAACAATCCCTTTCCTCGCCCAGTTGATCTCAACAAATTTCTACAGAATAATTAAATTATAGAGTAAAGGTAAACCTTTACATCAGATGAGTAGGATAATTTCTAAGAATCAAGGTTCCGCTCAACAAAAACTTAGAAAAAATGTGTAGTAACTAATATTGATGTTAACAAGATCAGTGGTTGTTAATTAAGACCTTCCGAATGTATTTAAAATGGGATTCATAATGGCGCTTGTTAATGTTGTGATTTGGGGAGTTGTTGGACGGTGTGGTGGAAATTCTTGGGCTTATACTTATTTTTATGTCCTGCTTTGTTTTGTAAATTTGGATGGCTGGTGTTAGGTTAGGTTAATCAAATTATTGGGCTAGTTATGTAAGGGCCTTGGGCCATAAGCTTGTTGAATTAATGGGTTGGTTTTTAGTTTTTGAGATGAAAGATGGTGGTTTGTAATGTTTGGGCTAGGCCCAATTATCTTATATATCTTTTCCTTGCTTTCCAAAATTTTTTTTAATGAATTGTTTGTTAACAATATATATATATTCTAGTTGTGAATGTTATATTTTTTGTAGGTGACTAGAAAAATTCAATATGAATAATGATCGAGCTTGGATGTATCAAAGAAAAGATGGTAAAGGATGCCTAAATCCGATTTTTCTAAAGGGATTGGAAAATTTTATGCAATATGTTACATCTCGACCTTCATCCTTGAATGGGACAAACATTCAATGTCCGTGTTCGAAGTGTAAAAATCATGGCGGATTCTGGAATGCAGAGATAGTAAAATTGCACTTGATGAAGAATGGGTTTGTAGATGATTATTATGTGTGGAGTCGACATGGAGAGCCATATGTTGTTAGACAAAGTGGTGAACAATCATCCACACATTACTCCAATACCCAAAACAGAACAGATGAAGAGAACCTAATGTACAATATGGTGATGGATGCTGCTGGTCCAAGTTTTGATCCAGAAATGCCAAATGCAAATGCGCAGAAGTTGTATGATATTCTAAAATCATCCGAGAAAGAGTTATATGAAGGTTGTGAAACTTCTAAGTTGTCTGCCATGGCTCAGATGTTGAGTTTGAAGTCGGACCATCATTGGTCAGAGGCATGTTATGATCAGACATCACAGTTCTTCAAAGGCATCTTGCCTCAAGATAATACATTTCTTGATAGCTTCTACAGTACGAAAAAGTACATGGAAGGATTGGGGCTTCCTTCTGAGCAAATTGATTGTTGTGTTAATGGATGTATGATATATTGGGGTGAAGACATCAACATGGAGTCATGTAAATTTTGTTCACATGCGAGATTCAAATCAAGACTTGACAGATCCAAGAAGGAGAAAAAGAAAGTGCCTTTTAAAAGGATGATCTATTTTCCATTGACACCGAGATTACAAAGGCTGTATGCTTCACCTGAGACTGCAACCCATATGAGATGGCATGCCGAACATCATCAAGAAGAAGGTGTAATGCGCCATTGTTCAGACTCGGAGGAGTGGAAACAATTTGATAGAGCACATCCCTTATTTTCCTCAGAGACGAGAAATGTTAGACTGGGACTTTCTGCTGATGGGTTTCAACCATTTGGTGAAACGGGTAGACAATATTCTTCTTGGCCAATCATGTGTATTCATATTTTTTTCTCTCCCCCTTTGGTAATTAGGTTTCTTTAAATGGGTTGGGTTGTTCTTTCTTGACCGTGGTTCGGTTGTTTAATTATCGGTGTTAGCTATTAGGTTGTAATTTCATATGTTTCTTGTTACAGTTGCAGCCTGTGAGTGAAGAAAAATCCCATCAAGCTCCAAGCTTAGATGACGAGGGTACTGGTGATAAGATTGCTGGCTTTGCTAAGTTTGCTCCAAAGAAAGGCAACACGAGTACAAGTGTTGATATAAATGGCTTTGCTAAGGTGAACTTCAAAATTAGTACTTTTTTTCAAACTGTTTCTATGCATAGCCGTTGATTACTAAATATGGTTATTGTTATATTGCAGCTTGTGAATAAAAAGAAACACAATCCGAGTGCAAATGATCGCAGCAAGGATGTCGTTGCTCAGGTGAGAGAGACACTTAGCTTTCTGCTTTATTTATTATGTCTTTCCCGAGTCTTTGCTTAGTGTATTGTTTGTCATGTACTATTCGATTTGCAGTCTATGATTGAAGCAAAACAAGAGATAGGCGTAAATGACAAGAGTGACTTTGCTAAAAATAACTTATTAGTGAAGAATACAAAGAAACGCAGTAGGCCTGCAAGTGCAAGTACTGGAAAAGCTGGTTTCACTGACATAGTAAGTCATTCCCTTGTAATTAGTCAATGTCGTTTTATTGGTGTAGTTTGTAAATTGGCATTCTGACTAGGAGCAAAGGGCAAACAATGACTACTTGTTCCTTATTAAACTTTATATAGATGTAAATGTTCAAAGTTTTTATTCACTCTATTTGCAGCCTATGAAAGCAAAATCCCTTCAAGCTGCAAGTCTTGATGATAAGGGTATTGGTGAAAAGGCTGCTGTCTTGGATCAATTTGCGAGTTCAAAGAAACGCTGCGACGGTGCAAGTCAGGTCACGAAGCTGACCAATGAGAAACGCGGTTATACCCACCAAGTAAGCCTGCTCTATGCTTTGTATCTCTTGTTTAATGTTCCTTTTTAAACTACGTGTAGATGTAAATGTTCAAAGTTTTTATTCACTCTATTTGCAGCCTATGAGTGAAGCAAAATCCCTTCAAGCTGCAAATCTTGATGATAAAGGTATTGGTGAAAAGGCTGCTGGCTTGGCTTTTGAGAGTTCAAAGAAACGCTACGACAGTGCAAGTCAGGTCACAAAGCTAACCACTGAGAAATGTGGTTATACTGATCAAGTAAGCCTGCACTATACTTTTATAAAGTCGATGTATATTGATTATCAAGACTACAAATAGATTGTTTAATTTTGATATGCAGGACACCACATGAAGTAGGACACTTTAGATTATAATTTTATACTTAAATAGTTCAAACAGTACTCCTAAATATGAGCATCCACTCAATTATGGTAATATTTGCTTCATGTCGAATTAATAAATCTCTCTCCCTTCCATATATATTTAAAGTTTCTGAGCTGTGTCTGATGTGGCACACATTTGTACAAAGTACCCCTCCCTCCATTTCTATTCTATTTCTTCGTGTTTCTTTAGTTGAGATAAAAAAATTTATTGACAATAATATGACATATACATCTTCCACGCAATCAAAGTACTTGCAAAAAGTAAAACATAAAATGGGATGTTGGAATTTAGCATATTTAGTAGTGTTTGGGAAGATGACATGCTTATGTTATTACTGTTTACTAGTAAAGTACTTTTAAATGAAAAAGACTAATAGCAATGTGTATTAGGGGAGCACCTCTATAAATATGCAAATAAATTCTTCGTTAGGCTGAAACCGTATAATGACAAGTTGATGCACCACCTTCAATGTATTTAGCCCAGTAATTAAAACTGCCCAAGAGGACAGATTTAATTAACTGGTAATGACAAGTTTACCCAGCTTTGCGATTTCAGACTAAGTTTCATGACCAAAGGCTGATAATCAGCTTTAGATAGAGAACCTGTAACAACTAGTAATCCCATGTTAAAATTTGTAATGGCACTTTGGTTAAAAAAACAAGAACACTTCGCTTAATTTGGATTGAGACCAGAGACTACCTAACTCTGTTGAGAAGCATCAAAACAGAACCCTCAACACCCTTGCTGAAATATTATCATCAATGGCAAACAAATCTGAAGTCGTTCTCATTAATTTAGTTTTCCAGTGGTATTTAAGAGTTGGGTTTTATATAGCAACTTGGAAACATGCTGTGGAAACTTCGGTAGCCAACATAAATGAATGGGGAGAAACGGGTTCTCCTTGGTGAAGCCCTGACTTACCAGCAAAATAGACCTCAAAAGATCCCTTTATCTTTACTGATATGGCAACCCAAGAAATTATCCGGATAGCCCATTTGCTCTAGTGTCTTAAAATGGAATTTCAAATTCAATGTATCAAACACTTTACGAGCATTTCAATGTTATAATTTTTACATAAGGCCTGAACTTGAAGCACATTGTCTGCAGTAGCACGACTAGGTACAAACGTCGTTTGAGCTGCAGATATCAAACTGGATAGAATACTCTTCATCCTTTTTGCCAAAATTTTTGCAATGCACTTGTAAGAGATAGCAGCTTAAATTACCTTTACAGTTAATATTAGGCAATTGGAGAATAGAAAAAAATGCCAAGTATCTTTACAAATATCAGCACCTGCGATATTCCATGTAGCCAAAAAGAACTCCAAAGTTGGTAGAATTCCTCAACAGTGATAGGAGAGATCAGGGAGCAGGCCTGTGTTTCAGAGAGCTTAGGACGGGGAATGGTTGTAGTGGTAATATGCAAATAAATTCTATAAATATGCAATTTGAAATGAGCACCTCTATAAATATGCAAATAAATTCTTCGTTATAGCATGATCAGACATTATCAGATTTACTGTAAAGCATGATTGTTGAACGGTAGTGGTAATATCAGCAGAATTTTATTTAAAAAAACACATCTAGAGTAGTTATAAGGTTGCACTTTAATTTCCATTATCTTATGTATTACAGGTACGACTGAGGAGGTTAATTAGGAACAATGCTGAAAACGTAACGACTCATTCTGGACAGAGCATACCAGCTAATTCTGGACAGCATGTTCCCGCTCAATCTGGACAGTGTGTTCTCACTCAATCAGGACAGCGTGTCCCCCCTCAATTTGGACCTCACTCACCGACACAATCAAGACAACGAACATCACAATCTGGACAGAGCACACCTAATGAATCACTTCAACTCACTGCTCACTCGCGTCAACAAACACCGGAAGCTCAATCAGGAAAACACACAAGTGATGCTCAATCAGAACCAAGTGAACATATACCAACTCCAAGCACAGTAAATGTATCCTCAATAGCTGCTAATGATATTGTATGTTGGAATGTTGGTACCACACAAAGGGATGGAAGGGTACGAGTGGAAGTCATTAATGGAACGTAAGTTTTGAGTTCTTAAACTAAACAATCTACATAGTGAATTATTTTCTGTTTTTAATGAATTATTTTCTGTTTTGCCATATTAATAAATTGCCTCATGTATATTTTAGATTGGAACCTTCATATGATTGCACTTCTAAGAATCGACAAATCATATATGAGCAACTCGAGCCTACTGGATACAACTGGAAATCTATTTCAAAAGCAACGCAAGATTTTTATTTTGAAGAATTCAAGGTAAATATGTATTTTTAATCTTTTTCAATGTCGTATAGTCTAATTATTATGGTAATTTATATGGTAAATCTCGAATATATAAAAATAATCTTACTTAGGTTCATTTATGGTAATTATTTTAATAATTAGTCCTGAACTGTTTTTTATTCTGTCTTTTTTATAGAAATATTTTGTGTGGAGGCAATCAGATACTGTTATTTATAATGGTTGGTTAGCAAATGTTAGGAAGAAATATTCTGAAATTGTTTCTGTAGCTCGTCGAAACTGGGAAGTTCACAACAGAAGAGATAATAGAATTGGCCTGAATGTTTATTTGAGTTGGGTTGAGTTTTGGAAAACGGAGAGTTTTCAAACAATATCTGGGATTCAGAGAGGTAATCGTCGTAGCGGGGTTGATGGTCGGCCTTCGACACATACTAGTGGTTCCGCTTCTCATAGGACAGTTGCAGCTCGTGCGGTAGGTTTTACAATCCTTTTTGACAGAATTCTCATTTAATTTCTTAAAAAGGATATTTTTGTGCTCTAAATTTTGCTATTTTTTTTTTACAGAAAATGCAGTATAAGCGTGACCCTACTGCCGATGAGATATTTTACTTGACACACACCAGACGTGTGAAGAAGAAGAAGAATGTGATTGGTGAGGCCGGAGAGGATGACGAGGATGACGAGGATGTCGAAATTGTATGGATTGACAAAAAAAGCCAACAAATCTATGTGAGTTTTATTTTATCATTTTCAGAATATTCCTTTAGTTTGGTTGGATAAGTTTTCTGATTTTTCTTTATTAGCAAATTTGTACCGTTTGTCGACTTGTTTGGTTGGATTTTAATTGGGAAATTGTAATTGTAGTAAAATTTACTAGGTATAAACACATCCAGAAATGTGTATAAACTTTGCACAGGAAACTTTTGTTGCATGTTTTTATTATTGAGAAGTTTTTGTTGTATACACAGGAAACTTTTCTACAACTTCGGGAGCAGCAGGAGAAATCTGGGAAACCTGTGGATAGAAATGCTCTATTTCTTGAGGCAGTTGGAGGGCCTGACAAGAAGAACCGGGTATATGGAGTTGGTTCGTCACAAAGCCTCTTCTATCAGTCGCCTAAAATCATGCCTTTCACTCTATTTTCTGCCACCGAAGAAGAAAATCAATTGTTGAAGGACCAATTAGTTAAGATGAACGATCGGATGAAGGAAGTGGAAAAGCACCTAGCCATGGTTATGGAGGCTACATCACTCAGAGTCGAACGAGAACCCCTTGGTTTAGATGATCAAGATGATTACAATTAGTATTTAATTTATCATGTTTTCTATATGCACTTTGAGTAAGAACTGAATGTATTGGTTTAGTGCTTTATTAGGGTATGTGGGATGCCAGGAAGTTTTTGTTGATACATACATGAGTGCCAATGCTCATGCTTTCACTTGGAACTCGTAACCCCTATTTTATCAGTTATGATGTTGGTATTATATGAAAAAGACTTTTGTTATCTTTTGTAGTCTAATTATCTTTTGCTTGCTGGTATTGATATTAAAAATGTAAATATTGGTAGATTTTTGCTGATTATCTGTTGGGGTGTTTCTTAATTTAGTATCCGATTAACAACGGAATATCATTAGCAAATGGTTGTTAAAATTACCAACGGATTATCTGTTAGAAAATTGTTACTAATAATACCAACGGATTAGCCGTGGGCAAATGGTTACTAATAATACCAACAGAATATCCATTGGCATTTGGTTACTAAAAATACTAACAGAATATCCGTTGCTAGTCTGTTGGGTTATGGTCGTTTGTAAAAAAAGGAATTCCGTTACTAGTTTGTTGGCATTCCGTTGTTAAGTTTAGTAACGGAAATAAATCCGTTGTTAGAGACTTCCCAACGGCGTTTATACCAACAGATTATTTCCGTTGGCATTCCGTTGGTATCATGTTTTACCAACGGATTTCCTTCCTATGCCAACGGATATTTCTGTTAGTAAAATAGGAAATTCTTGTAGTGTATATATGCTAAAGACCAAGATGGCCATAACTGCATAAGAAGTATCGCCGTGGAAGTATATCCCTTTTCAGCTGCAATATGGAACGGTGTCGGTAGCTTTCTTGATACACAAATTGATGTCTAAATATTTTCTGTGCTTCTACATTAATGGTGTTAATTATTGGATTGAACTTGTGATATGCTGCATGGTGAAGGGTTGTCCACCCTAACTTGTCAACAAAGCCTACAAGGGGCTCGGCATGATCATCCAGTAGGCTGAAGACAGTTTCTGGAGTAAAATTGTTAAAACTGTTATGTATTACATTGAAATTTTCAAATTTTCAAAATTGTGATATTTTGAGTGTTTTCATTTTTATATCGCCAGGTGCACATGCATTTTGGACATGTATACTGTGAAATTTGAAGAAAACAATTAACAAATATTGTTGGTACGTAGGAGTATATAACAATATGACATATTAATTAAACTTAAATAAAAGTAATTTTTTGTACCTTTTTTGCGCCTTCTAATAGCCCGAATGAGTCTGGCTTGATTTTTAAGATGGCTTGACTTTCGTCGAGTAATTTGGCAAGATTATTGTACTCCTTGGCAGCATGCAAAGCATTACTTCCACCAGGACCATAATAATAAAATTTATCAGATGTACAATATGTACAAATCATCTTCGCTATCTCCGCGTACCCTCTTTCCGCAGCAATGTAAATTGGTGTTTTATGTTGATCGTTTGAACGATATTCATGACTTGGTTCAGCCTCTACTAATAGCTTGGCAGTAGCCAAGTTACCTTGCATGACGGCCATGTGTAAGGCTGTGTTCCTATCGTTATCAACTAGGCCAAGAAAAGCTCGAAAGGAAGTTATAGGATTTTCATGTGTATTATCGTTAGCTGAAGAAGAAGGCAAATGTTTAGCTGCATCAATGAGGACCTCAACTACTTCTGTGTGTCCGTGATATGATGCCAAGTGAAGTGCAGTATCTTTGTCTTTATTACGCTTTGTCTTTATTACGCTTGACCAAAAGATTGTTGTTTGCAAACTCCCTCAGAATGAATCTCACGTTCTCTGTATTTCCATTTCGAGATTCAACGTGAAGGATAGTTTCGTCATCTTTGTTCACTATATCAGCTTCCAACTCCAATTTAGCTATGGCATCTGCATCACCAGCAATGGCAGCGGCATACAAAGCATCTCTACCCATAATCTTATAGAGTGTCACACCAGGGCCCGTAACTACATACATAAATGTGTTATCATGAAAGAACAGTGAACTATATATGTACTGCGAGGAATTATCATGACACTGAATCAAAGAAATTTTTAGCAAACAAGATAATGGATTTAGCATAAAAACAAACGAATACCTTGGTCGAGATTCTACATAAAAAAAAGTCTAAAGGCATATATACCTTGGTCGAGATTCTTAATAGGCATAGCAGTACTAGCTACCATGAGGACCGTCCAAAGATGGAGCTGTGCAAGTAGTAGAGATAATCTCTACTATATCGTTGTACCCATTTTCCACAGCTATATACATTGGTGTTTTACCTTTATCATTTTGAATATGTCGGTCAGTCGGGTCGGCCTCTACTAATAGCTTCACAATAGCTATGTTTCCTTCCGTGACTGCAGCATGTAAGGCGCGCAGTGTCCATATCTTTATCACCTTGCCTAAGAAAATCTTGAAAGGAAGTTACCAGCAAATCTCGTCTAGCTGTTTCAATGAGGACCTCAACCATTTCAACCATTTCAGTGTGTCGAGGATATATTGCCGAGTGAAGTGCAGTATGTTTATACTGTATACCAAGTTACCACCATATAAATGTATCGCGCTTATAGAGTGAATCTGGAAATATAGTTACTAAATTTAATAATTTATGTAATAAATTTAATTGGAATCAATTGTTATATATATATATATATATATATATATATATATATATATATATATATATATGTGTGTGTGTGTGTGTGTGTGTGTGTGTGTTAAGGTCCCAAACAAGGGACAACCCTTGACGCAGCGAAATAACACCTCAAAGAAGACTACGACCACAAGTTATAAGCTATAACAAGACAATAATCAAAGTAAACACACAAAGAAGAAGGAATTTATTGGCCAAGTGAAAGAGCCCTTTTTCTTGTATATTGATACGTTTCTGTTTTCTGTATACAATATCACAAGCATTAAAACCTAGCTAATTCACTACCGTTTACATATCAAGGCTTTCATGGTATTCTCAGTGTTCGTCCATAATTTGAGGTTGATCAAATGATGTACGAGGTGGAGAATTGTGAGATTGAAAGGTTGGGCTAGTTTTTTGGTGCTAATGTGAAAAATTCGTAGAAATTTTTCTGGTTGCGTTAGCTGTATTGTTTTTACGTTTCCCGGAGTTCCAACGGTCGGATCGTCCTGAATTTTGGACAGTGTCTTCAACTTTTTACCAGTTCTGTTCTCAACCATTATTTTCCACTTCTTGAATATGTTGAATACCTCATTCTTATGCTTCATGAAATACACCCAAACATACCTAGAATAATCATCAACAAAAGTGACAAAATACCTTGAGCCTCCCTTGGAAGTGACTGAAGCTGGACCCCAAACATCCGTATGCACATAGTCTAATATACCTCTGCTTCTATGTTTACTTGCCTTGAACTGAACCCGGTGTGCTTTACCGTACACGCAATGCTCACAAAAATCCATGCAAGCCTTTTTCAAGTTCTTCAACAAACCCTCTTCACCAAGATAATTTAGACCTTTCTCCGACATATGCCCAAGCCGCCTATGCCATAACCTAGTGCATTCACATGGGTCTCCACCACTGCCAGTAGCTGCAACTGCCACACTATCAGTCACCGTTGTGCCCAAAAGCGCATAAAGATTTCCTCGAGAAATACCTTTCATCACTACCAAAGAACCACAAACAACTTTCATCTCACCGTCTTGTGTAACAATTTTGCACCCACCAGAATCCAAAGCACCAATAGAAATAAGGTTTTTCTTCAATTCATGGACATGTCTCACATCCGTCAACGTTCTTACCACTCAATCATGCATCCTAATCCTTATAGAACCAAGTCCTACCGTTTTACAAGCATGGTTGTTCCCCATCACTACGGTTCCACCTTCGACGCCTCTATAAGTTGTAAACCAATTACGATTCGGACACATATGGTAAGAGCAACCAGAATCGAGAATCCACATGTTTGTGATTTCTCCTTCACATGTGACAGAATAACAATCATCATTGACCCCTTCCTCCGAAGCATAACCAACCTCTTGTTTCTCTTTCTCTTGTACTTTTCTGGTATCCTTGTTGTTCTTGTTCTTCTTCCATACAACCCTTTTATTAGGACAATTTGCTTTATAATGTCCAGACTCACCACACTTGTAGCACTTTCTCTCCGCAGGAGGTCTAGAATTTGACTTAGACTTACCTTTCCTACCTTTTCCTCGATCATTGCCTCTACCCCTTACAAACAACCCTTGTGCCTGCTCATTATTACCACTAGTATCCATACTGCTAGTTGCAATCTTCCGAAGATCATCCGCTAGAAGTGAAGTTCTAGTATCATCCATCGTAAGAGTGTCACCCACAAGCATCAATGTTTGTACAAGGTTCTCATATGACTTCGGCAACGAAAGAAGTAACAAAAGTGCTTGATCTTCATCACCTACCTCCACATCAATATCCTTCAAATTTGATATGCACCCATCAAACTTGTTGATGTAATCTCGGATAGATGACCCTTCATCCATCTTGCAAGTATATAGTCTTGACTTTAAATAGATCCGATTAGTTAGAGTCTTCGTCATGAAGTTGGACTCCAACTTTATCCAAACAGCCACAGCCATTTTCTCGCCATCAACCAAGAATGCAACATCTCTCTCGAGGCATAACATGATTGAAGCCCGTGCTTCGAGATCTAATTCTTCCCAGTCTTCATCCGACATATCCTTGCCCCCCTTTGCCTTACCCGACAAAGCTTTGTGTAACTTTTGCGAGATAAGCAATTTCTTCATCTGCATCCTCCAATAGGAAAATCATTCTTCCCACTGAATTTCTCTATCTCGTACTTCCCAACTTTGACTACACCGCCTGTAGAAGCCATACCTAACTTGTTGCACAACCAGTCTCTCTCAGGAATTTTACCAAATACCTTGTGTGCACCACACAAGACTTAACCCAGAAATACCTCAAATCGGAGCTTTACCATCCAAATCTGATTCTGGCTCTGATGCCAATTGTTGGGCCGTGAGCGAGCCATAAACTCCCAAAAGGCCTCATACTAATAGAGTTTATTGGCCAGCCCATTACCCCCAAGATCCATTTACCGAACCATGGGATCTGATACCACTTGTTAAGGTCCCAAACAAGGGACAACCCTTGACGCAGCGAAATAACACCCCAAAGAGAAGACTACGACCACAAGTTATAAGCTATAACAAGACAATAATCAAAGTAAACACACAAAGAAGAAGGAATTTATTGGCCAAGTGAAAGAGCCTTTTTTCTTGTATATTGATACGTTTCTGTTTTCTGTATACAATATCACAAGCATTAAAACCTAGCTAATTCACTACCGTTTACATATCAAGGCTTTCATGGTATTCTCAGTGTTCGTCCATAATTTGAGGTTGATCAAATGATGTACGAGGTGGAGAATTGTGAGATTGAAAGGTTGGGCTAGTTTTTTGGTGCTAATGTGAAAAATTCGTAGAAATTTTTCTGGTTGCGTTAGCTGTTTTGTTTTTACGTTTCCCGGAGTTCCAACGGTCGGATCGTCCTGAATTTTGGACAGTGTCTTCCTTACTCATGTATCTTAATTCTGAACGGTGGAGATCGGATTTGGAGGTGCAGAAGACCTGTTTATTGAGGTAGGGGCAGGAACTTTTGCACCACGGTGTGGATTAAGCTCCCCGTGGTGAGGCGACTTTGAGCGGGTATTTTTGGCCCAAAAGTGTTTTTGGGTTAATTCTTAAACTAGGCCCATAGTTAATATGACAAGTAAACGGTAGTGAATTAGCTAGGTTTTAATGCTTGTGATATTGTATACAGAAAACAGAAACGTATCAATATACAAGAAAAAGGGCTCTTTCACTTGGCCAATAAATTCCTTCTTCTTTGTGTGTTTACTTTGATTATTGTCTTGTTATAGCTTATAACTTGTGGTCGTAGTCTTCTCTTTGGGGTGTTATTCCGCTGCATCAAGTGTTGTCCCTTGTTTGGGTCCTTACAATATATATATATTAAATAATTTTTCTATAATTACTTTTAGATTCTTTTTTCCATATTATCTAGAACTATAATAGTAGGAGTATAAGCACGGTACATTTATATGGCAGAACAACTAGATGGAATAAATTTAATAAAATATAATTTGAATTAATTTAAAATTTATAATTCTAAAGAAAAAACGAGAAAAGAAAAGAAAAGTGGTCGAAATAAAATCTAGGCGATATATGGTAAGTGCCTAAGTGGTTTAGAGTGGGACCGGATGGGATCGTCTTTAACTTGATACCCAAGGAAACATGTAATAACCCTTTATTCACAATCCTATGTTAATTCGAAAAGACCCCATTAGTCTATATATAAACCCACCCTTAACAGGAATACACCATCATATATCCATCTAATTAAACTAGATTACACTATTATTATTACAGGGGTTTGAGTTTAATAAGGTGAAGAAAAATACAATGGCAATGGCAGTCGGATACAGGTTTAACCCACTTGATCGAGAACTAATCAATTTTTATCTCAAGCCATTGATCTTGAGAGAACAACTCCCTTGTGACATTATCAAGTTCCGAGAGGTCTATGGTCCCTCTTCTGATCCGTGGACTGTTTTTGATCTCAATGATCAATCTTCTTGGTTCACCTCCCCTGACATTAAAGACACTGAGAAGTTTATGTTTGCTTTCACCAAGTTGTCGAAATTATCAAGATCAAACAGTGCTACTTCTAAAAACACTTCCAAGAAGGCAGGTTTTGGGACTTGGGTTGGCAAGACCCGGGATCAAATCGTGGATGGTGATAATGTTATTGGAGAGAAAAGGTATTTGGTATTTGAAATCAAGGACATTGATTCTGTTGATGGGGTTGGGTTTGATTTGAGTCAAGTTGGTTCATATCGGATGCATGAATATAGCTTAAGTGGGGTGAATGTGGGTTTGAATTCTGCTGACAATATAGTTCTTTGTAAAATTACGTATGACTCTGCTAAGGGATGCCAAATTACTAAAACGTCAGGTGCCAAAAGTGGTGGTAAATTCCAAAAGAAAAAAGAAAGCATCAAGAATCTTGAGGGAAGTGGCAGTGTAACTGCAGAAGATCTGAATGTGATTGATAGTGGTGGTGGTGATAATCTTGATGAAAGAAGGACTTTAAGTTTGGCTGTGATGAATAGTGATGTTGGTGACTGGTGTGCTGCTCCTCAAGATAACAATGGTGTTCAAGGGGTGGATGACTTTGAGTACGATTTCACTTTTTATGACGACCTAGCTGGTTATGATTTCAGTTTGGATGATCAAGGTGGATTCGACACAGATTGGATGACGGCATGTCTGAATTCCAATCAAGAACATGAGCTACTTGAAGACAGCATGACCAGCAAGCTTGGGAAAAGAAAGTTTGAATTGGAGGACAATTTGTACCAGGCTAAGAAGATTTGCCTTGAGTAATTTTTAGCATCAGGCTCTAAGATGTATATGTAATGCACTTGATAAACTAATGCTATTAGCAGAAGGCTTTAAGATATGTATGTAATGAACTTGTTAACCTAATGCTATTAGTTTGCCACTTTTACTGAATAATGTTTCATATACTTTTCTTGTTGCTTATATTTAAGTTACTGTATGTTTTAAGTGTGTTCATGATAAGAAAAAACAGTTCTCTATACTGATATGTATGTAATGAACTTGTTAACCTAATGCTAAAAGATTTGGAATACTTAAAAACTCTGTATTACCGAGGTTGCATTTTTCACCATATATTTTTCATTTAGAAGGTGCCGTGTTTTGGTACCAATCAGACCCTCAGTTGTTTTAATCTACGTTGAATTCATATAGTAGATGAATTTGTTATTAGTCTCCAAATGCTTCAACAATAGTTCCATCACCGCCATTCAGGGAATATATTCGCATATAAATCCAATTTAGAAACTCTGCAATCTTTAAAAAAAAATGAGCCAATATCTAGTGTCTCACCATTCTAGATACATTACCTTCAAATTCTGTCCAACTTGTATTTTCTGCTTGATCACAATATTGATATGGGTTATTGGTTTAGCTCTGTTGGACCACTATTTAGATCTGGGTATTGTTATTAAATAATCTTGTTTGATTTATTAAACTTGTTATCACTTGTGTTAGGTCCAATAAGATTGTAGAAGGGGGGGTTGAATACAATCTTTCCCCTTTTATCGAAATTTGTCCTTAAGATTTAAATTCACTTTAGACAAATTTTGTGCGGAATTAAATGAAACAAAGTTCAAGTTAAATATAACAATATATTAAACTTGAGGGTTGTTACAAAATCAGTACAGAGTAATATCAAGTTAATAAAAATAAATTAGAAAATTCGACATGAACTTTTCTTAATTTGTTAATAAAAATCGAGATATAGATTAGGAGTAAAAACTCGATAATAGTATAAGAGTCACAAGTAATCAAGCTTGAACGGATAGAATATTACAAATACAAAGCTTATGATTTTTCTATGAATTAAATGTTCTTGCAGTGGCTTTAAAGAAGAGAGAGAGAGTTCAGCTGGGTTTGTCTTGATAAATTGAGTTTGATCTGATCTTTTGTTGTATTTATAGCCCTGTCATGTCTTTGCCTTGGTAGAATTCTTTGTTGAATAATTCTCGGACGTCCCTGCTAAATTTAAGTTTGGATTGTACATCAAAGACAATCTCTAAGACAATCTGTTCTTCCAAGACAATCAGCTTTGTACTGCCAAGACAATTGCCAAGACAATCTGTTCTTCCAAGACAATCAGCTTTGTACTGCCAAGACAATCGCCAAGTGTTAGGAATAATTCATAAGTTGTGATGTTAAGAATAGAATTTACACATTATACTTCTTGTAATCCTGATCTTATAAAGGATTTAGCACTGTATATAGGTTTTATGTGTAAAACAGTTATCTGTATAGTTTAATCAGGAATGAACAGTGTATCGGAGGCTACATGTCAGGAACAGAGAGCAAATCCTGATGACGTGTCCAATACTGATGGTTGATCAGATACTGATGCAGTGTGCAGATCCTGATATCAGTCGTGTTACTGATGATGTCATTATGGATGCTACAGAAACTGGCAAGTGCTATAAAACAGGATCGTTGTTTGAAGAACAAGCAAGAAGATATTATGAAGGAAAGAGTTTTCTATTGAAGGAAACTATCGACTAGAAGGCAGAACATTGTCATGTATAGATTATATCTTTCTGTTATTAGTTGATAGGTAGCATTATAAATACTCTCTCAATATCATTGTAATGAGTGTGAGTGTGAGGCATAAGACGAAATTGTGAGTTCGTGTGCGTAGCTCTGTATAAGGTTTGTATTCGAGAAGTTCGAAACAAACAGAGAGATATTTGTATTGTCAGCAGCTGCTAAAGGTATTGTACACCTTTGGTAGAGTTTGTATTTGATCTTATTAATACAAACAAGAGTTTGATTCATTCGTTTATTCTTGTTTTTATAATCAAGCAAAAATCAGACAGGATTATATAACTTGTATTCAACCCCCCCTTCTACAAGTTATTCGAGTTAACAATTGGTATCAGAGCAGGTTGATTTCGAATAATCATAAAGATCTGCAATCATGTCTGGTTACAAGGATGGGAATACTAAGATTCCTATGCTCAAGAGAAACGAATATACTCTATGGGAAGTAAAGATGTTGCATCATCTGGAAGCAACAGATCCTGATTATCTTGACAGAATCAGAGATGGACCTTTTGTTCCAACAAAGGTCGTTGGACAAGCAACTGTTGATGGTAAGGTTGTTCCAGAACATACAGCAGAGAAGCCAAAATCTGAATGGTCAGATAAGGACAAGGAGAGTGTTCTTAAAGATGCTAAAGTGAGAAACATATTATTCAATAGTCTTGATTCTGTTCTCACTAATTATGTTCTCTCTTGTAAAACTGCTAAGGATATATGGGACAATCTTAAGGTTCACTGTGAAGGAACTAAGCCTGTCAGGAAGAATATGAGGACATTACTTATACAACAGTATGAGTACTTTGAATCCAAGTCTGGTGAGTCACTTACTGATACCTTTGATAGGTTTACAAAACTCATCAATGAGATGGCCATGCATGGTAAATATTATGACTTGGAGGATATGAATACAAAGTTCATGAAAGCTTTGCCTGATTTCTACAATGAGAAGATATCTGCGATTGAGGAAGCTAATGATCTGGATGAGATTTCATTAGAGGCAGTCTATGGAAAATTGAGAGCTTATGAACTTGACAAGCAGCAGAAGAAGAGCAGGAGTGAAGGAAAGATGAAGACTATTGCACTTACTGCTCAATCTGAAGTAAAGAAGCTTCCTGAAGAACAGCGTGAAGAGATTGCTGTAAAGAATTCGAGGAAGAAGAAAAGCAAAAAAAGTTCTGAGTCAGAGACTACTGATATGGACTCTGACAACAATGATTCTGAATCTGAGATGCAAGAACTCTTTGCTATGTTTGCTAAGGCCTTCAAGAAAGGCAGATTCAACAGGAGAAGATTTAGCAAAGGACCTTTTCAAAAGAAGGAGGAGAAGAAGAGTGACAAGAGCAAAAGTACAATTGTCAAGCTTGATAAGGCCAAGATCAAGTGCTTTAACTGCAGCGAGCTTGGACACTTTGCTAGTGAGTGTAAGAAGCCTAGGAATTCAGGAAAGGGTAATGCACTTATGGTCACACAGAAGGATTGGGCTGATTCCAGTGACTCTGAAGATGAATTGGATTATGAAAACATTGCATTGATGGCCAATAGTTCAGACAAACCTGGATCTCCAAAGAAAACTTCTCCATCCTCTGATAAGGTATCACTTCACTCTCTTGATTCATTTGATAGCTTAAATTCTGATGAAATTAGATCTATCCATGCTGAGTTTAAGAATCTTATGACTAATTTTAGAATTCTTACTTGTGAAAGAGATGAACTTAAGGTTAAGAATGATAAATTAGTTGATAGAAATAATTTTCTTGAATCTGAATTAATTCAAATGGAAGAATACAAGTTGAGTTCTGATAAAGCTAAGCATGATTATAGTGTAATTCTTGAGGCTTATGACTATGTCAGAAAAGAACTAGAAGAAGAGAGAGATGTGATTAAGACCATTAACAATTCCAGTAAGAAGACAATAGAAATCTTTGAGAGTGGAATTCGTGGTAAGGTTAATGGTTTAGGTTTTGATAAGGCTAGACAAGAAGAAAAAGTAGCTATTGTCAATAATGATAGTAAGGTAGAAGCTAGCACATCTAAATCTGAAGGTAAGAAAATTGTTTCTGAACCTAATCATGTTAAATTTGTTGATTCAAAA
This sequence comes from Kitagawia praeruptora, assembly GCA_037693485.1. Lineage (NCBI taxonomy): Eukaryota > Viridiplantae > Streptophyta > Magnoliopsida > Apiales > Apiaceae > Kitagawia > Kitagawia praeruptora. The sequence goes on along the minus strand of CM075350.1, from coordinate 137,856,635 downwards.
GGTACCCCTGTTGTACACAAGAGAATTAACAATAGTTATTCAGATGAGAAAGTGTTAGAGAAACCTAAGAATGTAAACATAGGGTTTCTGTCTAAATCTCAGTTGAAACAGAGATTAGATGGTCTTTCAGAGTCTAGCAAGATCAAGAGAAATAGGAATGGAAAAGAAGGTATTAACAAAGAGAATAATTACAAGAATGTACCTGATGCACCTAGGAAAAAATGCTATAAGTGTGGAAATCATAATCATTTGGCCCTAGACTGCAATCAAAAACCTTCTTGGAAAACTGAGTCCAGATTCCCCAAGACTCAGAAAATTCAATACCAACCACAAAAAGCTTGTTATCATTGTGGTAGTTTACTTCATTCCATTTACATGTGTAGAGAATATCATGAACTGTATTATGACTATTATTCTTTGAAATCTGAAACTCCTAGTCACAAACAGTTTGTGAGATCAGAGTCTAAAGTTGACTCTGCAACAGGTAAAATAAAGGCAAAATCTTCAAAATCTGTTGTCTCTAAATCTAGTAAGAAAGGATCCAATCAAAGTTGGGTCCTAAAAAAATTCTAACTAGTTACTTTTTGTTTGCAGGGCACAGGAAAGAAGCATTCAATTATCTTGGACAGTGGATGCTCTGGACACATGACTGGAAAGAAGTCCCTGCTTACAAAGTTTGAGAGGAAAGCTGGCCCAGTAATATCTTTTGGAGATGGCAACAAAGGAGAAACTCTGGGATATGGCTCAATTGTTTTGGGGAATGTCATCATAGAAAATGTAGCACTGGTTGAAGGCTTGAAACATACTCTTTTAAGCATAAGTCAACTGGGTGATAAAGGTTACAAATCAATCTTTGACAGAGAAGGATGCAAAGTCTTGAATATGCAGAATGGAGACATTGTTCTAACTGGTCAAAGGCATGGTAACATATATGAAGCCAGCTTAAGTGATACATCTAAAGGAATTGTTAGATGTCTCTACAGCAAAGCAACAAATGATGAAAGCTGGAATTGGCACAAGAAGCTCTCACATCTTAATTTCAAGAAGCTTAATCAACTTGTTAAATACAATTTGGTGAGAGGCCTACCTCAGGTGAATTTTGTGCAAGATGGACTTTGTGATGCATGTCAGTTTGGAAAGCAAAGAAGAACCACTTTCAAGAGCAAGACTGAAAATTCAATTACTGAACCATTTCACATGCTACATCTTGATCTGTTTGGTCCAGTAAACATTATGTCTATCAGCAAGAAAAGATATGCTCTAGTTATGGTGGATGATTTCACAAGGTTTACATGGGTGTTCTTTCTACACAAGAAGGATGAAGCTCCTCAGCAAATCATTGAACTCATCAAGAATATTCATAATAACTCTGAGTACAAAGTCAAAGTACTTAGGAGTGACAATGGTACAGAATTCAAGAATTCTACAATGGAGGGGTTTTGTGCAGACAATGGAATTACTCAACAGTTTTCTGCACCTGGTACACCTCAACAAAATGGTGTAGTGGAAAGAAAGAACAGGACTCTCATAGAGGCAGCAAGAACCATGCTTGCAGATGCAAAACTTCCAACCTACTTTTGGGCAGAAGCTATTAACACTGCATGTTTCACTCAGAACTGTACCTTGGTAAATAGTCATGGAAAGACTCCCTATGAGATGATCAAAGGAAAGAAACCAAGTGTGAAATATTTTCACATCTTTGGATGTAAATGCTATGTCCTAAAAGTTCATCCAGAACAACTTGGAAAATTTGAAGCCAAATCGGATGAAGCAATTTTTCTAGGATATTCAGCATCTAAGGCCTTCAAAGTTTATAATCTCAGAACTCACATTGTTATGGAATCAATTCATGTTGCATTTGATGATAAGAAATTTGGAATTTTGCAAACTGATGAAAGCCATGACAAATTGGAATTTGAAAATCTGAAGATTTCTGAGATACTCTCAAGTGATGATGAAGGTTCTCCAGAAGGGATTTCTATTACTTCTCAAAGGAATGCTACTGTTGAGGGGGAGCAAATCAATCAGAGAGAACATAGTGATCATCAGGAGCAGACTAGTCTTTCAGAGTCTATTCCATCAGGAATTGACGTTTCAGAGTCTACTGAGGAAAGATCAGTAACTAGCAGCAATATGGAATCTACTGATTCTATTGATCAAAGGAGAGTTTTTGAAGGTAGAGAGAATTCTTCTACAAAAGATACCACTAACTTAGGGGGAGAGACTAGCAGAGTTAATCTACCACCTGTTAGAAAATGGACAAAGGATCATACTGAAGATTTGATAATTGGTGATCCAAATAGTGGTGTTCGAACTAGAAGATCAATTCTAAATGAATGCTTGTATAGTTGCTTTCTCTCAAAGAATGAACCTAAAAAGGTTGAAGAAGCCTTACAGGATCCTGATTGGGTAATTGCAATGCAGGAGGAGTTAAATGAGTTTGAGAGAAACAAAGTTTGGAAACTCGTACCAAGACCTAAAGGTAGATCTATTGTTGGTGCAAGATGGGTTTTCAGAAACAAGCTAGATGAATCTGGTATGATTGTAAGAAACAAAGCAAGACTGGTGGCCAAGGGATATTCTCAGGAAGAAGGCATTGATTATGATGAGACCTTTGCACCTGTAGCAAGATTGGAAGCAATCAGAATGTTTCTTGCATTTGCAGCTCATTCAAAATTCAAGGTATACCAGATGGATGTAAAGAGTGCTTTTCTAAATGGCAAACTTGATGAAGAAGTGTATGTAGAACAGCCACCTGGATTTGTTGATCCAAAGTTTCCAAATCATGTCTACAAACTTGACAAGGCACTCTATGGACTAAAGCAGGCACCAAGAGCATGGTATGAGACTTTGTCTAAATTTCTTCTTGAAAATGGCTTCACAAGAGGTACAATTGACAAAACTCTATTCTTTAGAAAGATAAAAGGTGAATTGCTTTTAGTTCAAGTTTATGTTGATGATATTATTTTTGGTTCTACTAATGAGAAGTTATGTGCTAAGTTTAGCAAGCTTATGCAGTCTAAGTATCAGATGAGCATGATGGGTGAACTAAATTATTTCTTAGGCTTGCAGGTCAAACAGACTGAGACTGGTATTTTCATTAATCAGTCAAAGTATATCAAAGATCTTTTAAGAAGGTTTGACTTTCAAGACTGTGCAGTTGCAAAAACACCCATGGCAACAGCCACTAAACTAGACTCTGATCCTAAGGGGAAGAGTGTGGATAATACTAGTTATAGAGGCATGATAGGCTCTTTGTTATATCTAACTGCAAGTAGGCCAGATATAATGTTTTCTACCTGTTTATGTGCTAGATTTCAAGGTGATCCTAAGGAATCTCATTTAATTGCTGTGAAGAGAATTTTTAGATATCTCAAAGGAACTCCAAATCTTGGTTTGTGGTATCCTAGAGAATCTGATTTCTTTCTAATTGGCTATTCAGACTCTGATTATGCAGGGTGTAAAATAGACAGGAAAAGCACTACAGGTACATGTCAATTCTTGGGAAATAGATTGATTTCTTGGGCAAGCAAGAAGCAACAATCTGTTTCAACCTCAACTGCAGAAGCTGAGTACATAGCAGCAGGCAGTTGTTGTGCACAGCTCCTTTGGATAAGAAATCAGTTGATGGATTATGGTATGACACTTAGTAATATTCCTATGTTTTGTGATAATACTAGTGCTATTAAAATTGCAGAAAATCCAGTTCAACATTCAAGGACTAAGCACATTGATGTCAGGTATCATTTTATTAGAGAACATATTGAGAATGGTACTGTGGAACTTCATTTTGTTCCTACTGACAAACAGCTTGCAGATATTCTAACTAAACCACTTGATGAGACTACATTCAGTAGACTAGTAAGTGAGTTAGGAATGTTAAATTTTTAGATCTTTAACATCTGCAAAAGTAGCAAGGTATGTTGTTCTTAGCTTATAGACTTGATATTCTTGTCAGGATCTATATTTGATTGTTAAATGCTTTAGCTATAACACATTGCCTTGATAAATTTCAGTATGATAGACTTGTTAATAATCATCAGGATTAGATTTGTTATCAGGATGCTGACGTCATCAGTATTTTGTCAGTATCAGGATTATGAAAATTGTTTCAGATCCTGACGTTTACTTTGTGTAGTAATCTGATTCTGTGATGTGTTAAGTCTATGCTAGCAAGTTTTGATATTTGCATACTGATAATTTATACATCATTCAGAAATCAAAAGACAAGCAGATAACAAGAAATTGTATTTTCATTAATAGAAATCATTACATGGAAATGAAATACAACATCTTTTTGTCTAAATCTCTATTCTATACTTGTCTTTGATATGAACTCTGAGGAACAGGACAAGGAGCATCTCAAGAAATCCATTAGGGGATGAAAGTCTTGTTTGCTCTTGGATTCCTTGTCTGGGCGACTTGAATGAGAGCAGCTAACTTAAATGAATAGCATCTCCATCAAGATCAACCTCAGACTCTCGGCCAAATTCTTCATCCTCAAGTTTTGAGGAGGTTAGGGGAAGGTTGTATCCAACAGATGGATGTTCTAGAAGAAACCTCTGGATATTATCGAAAACCAATCCATTCATGATTAGTTCGATGAGAAGAGTCGTTTGTTCAAAGAGATGATCAAGAACAGGATGTTCATCGACCAAGAAAAATCTGAAAAATGGGTTTGAAGGGATTTTTGGTTTGAGAAGCATTGTTGAGAAGAAAAGAAATTGAAAGGTTATGGAGAATGGCATAAGGCGTTTGGTTCTTTTAAAGAAAGACGTGAGAAGTTGAGCAGTCACTTGGAAGTCTTAATGAAGTCAAATGCTAATTATTGCATGAGACTGTATTTCTTGTTTCAAGAAATATTGAAAATATCTAACCAATTGATTTTCTGTTCAGATTAATTGTTTATTTTCTTTTTCAGATAAAAGAAAAATGCCACGTGAAAAACTCCATATTAAGTCTCTGATGATATTGGTCAGGATTTCATGTGTGACCATCAGGATTTGAAAATTATATTTTTAAATCACATTGTATTTTGTGATTATTTGGATGAGAGGTCATCAGGAAAAAGAAGCTGATCAGTATTGCTTATTGATACCCTGATTTATTTCATGAAAATCAATTTTGGATTTTATTTTCCAAAAATCGTGGGTAACCGCATTTTTCAGGGACTGACACCTGTCAATCTACGTGTCAACGTGGGATAGTGGTCTGAAAGATTTGTGAAATATATTTGTTTTGAAACTCTAATCGTGCAATTGCTTTCTCTAATCTTACATTCTCTAAAGCAAAAATCACTCTTGAGTTTTCAAAAGCACTAATCCATTTCAAGAATTTTTCAAGTTTCTTTTCAGATCAAAAATGGCAGCTCAGAGAAGATTACCTAAATCAGTAGCCTTCAAGTTTGGTGACTTTGATTTTATGACAAACAATCATGTTGCAGCTATTACCAACAAGGAAGGAGTGTCATCTGATTTTCATCCAATCATGGACTTTCTGGTGTATGGACCATTAAGTTATGCATTGACAGCATCTCCACAGATTAATCAAGTAGCTGTTTCACAAGCCTGGGAGAATGCTGAGGTAATTGATTCTACTCAGAGTCAATCAGGTAAGATTGTTCTACATTTAGGACAAGATTTATTTGACATTACTGAATCTGTTGTTAGTTCAGTACTCTGCTTACCTGTTACTGATAGTTATGAGAATGTACCATCTGATGATAATATAAGAACTATGTTGTCTGAATTAGGTTATAGTGGACCTCTAGATAACATGAGCCAGTTGAATAGAACTTTTCTTAGAAAGGAATGGTCCTTTTACTTTGATCAAATTGCTAAATGTTTTACTGGCAAATGTAGTTCTTTTCAACAAATTACTTCTGTTACATCACATATTGCTTATAGTTTGCTTTATGACAGAGTAATTAACATTGGTCATATTATCTTAAGTCAGATGAGTATTAAACTTGGGTCAAGAGATCAAAACAGGAAAATGGTTTATTATCATAGACTTATGCAATTGTTTATTAACCATTTTATTCCTGATGTTGAAGCTAGATTTGGTAGGGAACATTGTGTTTCTTCTTATGAACAGCAAAAGAGAATTTTCTCTGATATTACAAAGAAGGACAATGAAAAGAATCTAGAAGAAATACCTTCAATTCATTATCCACATCATTTTCAGGTAATTCTTAACACTCATCTTCCTACTATCTACAATTCTTCTTTCTTTTGTGGTGAAATGGCTCAGGAATCTCAATTGGAGGAGAACCCACCTGTGTCTACCCAAGTAGCCCAAAACATCATAGTCTCTGAAACAATTCAAGAACCAAATTTTGATCCACAGCCTATTGTTTCAAAGAAACCAACCTCTGGTGTTTCTCAAAAGACATCAGTTGTAAGGAAGAGAAGATTTGTTGTGTCAAGTAGTAGTAGTAATTCTAGTGAAGATGATGATGATTTAACTCTTGCAGAGAGAGCAGAATTGAAGGCTGCAATTCAACTTTCTTTGTTAGCACAAAGAGATGAAAAACCTAGTCACAGCCAGGCTGCAGTCTCTCAAAAGGCTGTAGTTCTTAAAAAGGGAAAACAGTTACTGGATACTGTCTCTCAAAAGACTGTGTCTATTGAACAAAGATCTCATCCCAAGATCACTTCTGTGTCTACACCTCTTGAGTCTTCTCAGGATAAATCTTTTGCTCACTATATCAGGAGAACAAGGAGAAAGATTCAATTGTCACCTACACACACAGAGTCTAGTCCAACTAATATCATGCAGGTTTCTACAAATCAAGCTACATCTATGTCAGTATTTGACAAGAGAGATCTGGATATTGATTCTTCATGGGAAACTACATTATCATACAGACTGGCTATGGGACTAATTTCTCTCAAAGTGAAGTTGTCAAGGCCTGTTCTAGACTTTTTGGTTGAAAAAGTACCAAAACTTTTATTTCCAGATGAATATGGACTTCTACATCAAAGACTTGACTTAATGAAGATGTATTTCTATGTGTCTGTCAGAAGACAATTAGTCAAGAAATTTGGACTCTCGAAGCATGTTGCACTTCAATCACTTCATGCATATTTATTTGACAAGGATGTAATTATTGAAGATGCTTCAGCTCAAGGTGAACAACTGGAGGAAGTAGATAGAGGGAAGCAGTCAACAGAAGATACTATTGCACCAGTGGTGAATAGTAGGAAAGATCAGATCACAGTCACTGTAACACAAGAACCATCTAGTCAGAGGAAGGATGACTCAGGAGCTGTGATAGCTGATGTTGAAAGGTCTTCTGTGATGACTGAGAATGCAAGTGAGATACCCTATGATATGGGAGGAATGACTTTGGTTGATTTTTCTGAAGATCAAACAAATTTTGTTCAGTCAGAGTCTATCCACCTTGAGGGTGTGTCTCAGCAAACAACACTTAAAGACGGTGATATACTAACTATGGTGTCTAATGAAGTATTACTGAAGACATCAGAGTCTAGTAAACAACCTGAAAGTGGTATACTGGAGCCTGTAGTTTCTGAAAGGAAAGAAGATGATTGTATGGGTTCAGAGACTATAGCAGCTCACTCCTTGGAGAAAACCTCAAGCCACATGCCATATGAGGAACCCTCTCTCCATGTGAGTTCAGGTATAAAAACTCCTTCTAAACTCTATTTTTCTGTAGGTCATGAGAGCACTTATCCAAATTTGAGTGATACAGTTAAAAAGATGGACTTAGATCCACAATTTGAGCGGCTAGCTCCTGACCAGGCAAAAGGTGAGGTAGAAAGAGTGTTGACTTTAGAAAGTCAAAGTGAGAATGAGGGTATGGATGATCAACTCCATAGTGAGGGAGAGAAAATTAGGAAACCATCATTTGATTTCTGGGATCAGGTTTTTCCTGAATCTTGGTCTGAAAATTTGGGTATGGATGCTGGTACTTATTCATTCATCAAAATGTATCAGAAGAATGACCTAGCACATCACAATGCAAAGCCAGAAGTTAAAGCTCAGAAGCAAAAGGAGAGGCTTGCAGAAATCATTAACAGAAGAGGTGCCAGGATGAAGCAATCTCTTGATACATATGTACCAGATGAAGATCCTAATGATCCTAGTGTTCCTTTGTATGTACTTCCAATATCAGCTCGAATTGAGACATCTACAGTCTTTGATCACTCTAAGGAGGAGTCAGGATTTGAAGATGTTAGTACACAGAATACTGGTGAAGGAGATGATGATCATGTTTCAGTTCCAGAACAGAAAGATGAAGATGTTGATACTTCTAATCAGGTTTTATTACTTGAATATCATACAACTCAAGCAACTTCTTCTACAAGACTTGAAGATAAAGTTCTTTCTGATTCTGATACTGAAGATACTAGAAGCACTTCCAACATTGAAGTTCATTCTGATGTTTTGAAAGATATTCAGAATTCTCAAATTGATATTCAAACAAGACTTCAATCACTTGAAGATAACCAAGTCACAATTATGGAAAATCAAGCAGTTCTTATGAATCTCATTTGTTCTGTTTCTGAATCTCTTGGAATTAATGTTGCTGATGTCAAAAAGGGGGAGATAAAGACAATTCAAAGACAACAACAACACCACCAGACTGAAGATAAAGCTGGGGGAGATAAAGATCAGACAAAGGATAGTAAAAAGAAGAACCAGGAGTGACAGTGGTGAATCTCAGCTTGGAAGAGGTAAAGGAAGAGCAGCATTAATAGTTAAAATTCTTTCTTCTAAGTACTAGATAAACGTCTACATCTGTGAAGGAGGTACTTAACTTCATAATTCTACATTCATAAATTCTATTCTGGTTGTATTGTTATATGTTTTGACATCCACAACTTAGATTTATGCTTCAGATTGTAAAGCATAAATAGGGGGAGATTGTTAGGAATAATTCATAAGTTGTGATGTTAAGAATAGAATTTACACATTATACTTCTTGTAATCCTGATCTTATAAAGGATTTAGCACTGTATATAGGTTTTATGTGTAAAACAGTTATCTGTATAGTTTAATCAGGAATGAACAGTGTATCGGAGACTACATGTCAGGAACAGAGAGCAAATCCTGATGACGTGTCCAATACTGATGGTTGATCAGATACTGATGCAGTGTGCAGATCCTGATATCAGTCGTGTTACTGATGATGTCATTATGGATGCTACAGAAACTGGCAAGTGCTATAAAACAGGATCGTTGTTTGAAGAACAAGCAAGAAGATATTATGAAGGAAAGAATTTTCTATTGAAGGAAACTATCGACTAGAAGGCAGAACATTGTCATGTATAGATTATATCTTTCTGTTATTAGTTGATAGGTAGCATTATAAATACTCTCTCAATATCATTGTAATGAGTGTGAGTGTGAGGCATAAGACGAAATTGTGAGTTCGTGTGCGTAGCTCTGTATAAGGTTTGTATTCGAGAAGTTCGAAACAAACAGAGAGATATTTGTATTGTCAGCAGCTGCTAAAGGTATTGTACACCTTTGGTAGAGTTTGTATTTGATCTTATTAATACAAACAAGAGTTTGATTCATTCGTTTATTCTTGTTTTTATAATCAAGCAAAAATCAGACAGGATTATATAACTTGTATTCAACCCCCCCCCCTTCTACAAGTTATTCGAGTTAACACCAAGAAAATCTGTCTTCAGATATTTGTGTGACCGTTTTTCTTTCCAAGACAATTTTTGATCTCCAAGACAATCTCTGTTTGGGCTACCAAGACAATCTCTGATTGTCTTGCTAGTTCATTTTTTTCAGCTTTAAATTAATTTGATTAAAATGCATAATCATTTTAATTTAAGCTTGCTTAAATAATTATTCTGATTTAATTAACTTAATAATTAATTTAATAAATAAATTAATTCTTAAAGAATTCATTTATTAATTAAATTAACTACTTGATTTAATTAATTAAAGGAGAACAATTATTCAACCTAAGATTGACTTAATCCTTTTCTGAATCACTAAAATTAACAAAAGAATACCACTGAATATTCTGTTGACGCTCCATGCACGGTCTGGTTCATGAACGACTAACTTCAATGACTGTCTTTTATCTTTTCACATTCAAGTGTGATTCCTTTTCTCTTCTCATCTCTTTCTCTTTATCCTCTGTACTCTGTTTGAACCTGTCACTTGTACAAATCTCTGTCTCTTAGAAATAAATCCACTTGTTTGATTTTATACTGAGGCTTGATCAGGAGACTGAACTTCTTCCAGTGTAAAATATCAAAACTATAGATTGACTTGAAGTTTTTCTTCTGACAGATAGCATCTTCTGAGATTCCTGTGACAGATTAAATTATTTACTTATTACAATCTAATTTAAGTTGAGTTTATTCCTCGTACTACAAATAGGCTGTGTCATATGCCTTTCAATCTCCCCCTATTTGTTTGTTAGAAAATAACAAGCAAATACCTAGAGGATAATTCAAATAACTCAACTTAACTTAGTGAAAGATAGAACTTTAAATGCAAGTAAATAAAGGAACAGTTCTGGTTTATATTAACATTTTCCAGATTCAAACATGAAAGATAAATACAGGATAGATGATCCTCTAGCCTAATCATATTTAACTTATCCTATCTTGATCTATCTAAGCTCTAAAAATGTTAGGAATAATTCATAAGTTGTGATGTTAAGAATAGAATTTACACATTATACTTCTTGTAATTCTGATCTTATAAAGGATTTAGCACTGTATATAGGTTTTATGTGTAAAACAATTATCTGTATAGTTTAGTCAGGAATGAACAGTGTATCGGAGACTACATGTCAGGAACAGAGAGCAAATCCTGATGACGGTCCAATACTGATGGTTGATCAGATACTGATGCAGTGTACAGATCCTGATATCAGTCGTGTTACTGATGATGTCATTATGGATGCTACAGAAACTGGCAAGTGCTATAAAACAGGATCGTTGTTTGAAGAACAAGCAAGAAGATATTATGAAGGAAAGAGTTTTCTATTGAAGGAAACTATCAACTAGAAGGCAGAACATTGTCATGTATAGATTATATCTTTCTGTTATTAGCTGATAGGTAGCATTATAAATACTCTCTCAATATCATTGTAAAGAGCGACGAAGTTGTAAGTTCGAGTGCGTAGCTCTGTATAAGGTTTGTATTCGAGAGTTCGAAACAAACAGATAGATATTTGTATTGTCAGCAGCTGCTAAAGGTATTGTACACCTTTGGTAGAGTTTGTATTTGATCTTATTAATACAAACAAGAGTTTGATTCATTCGTTTATTCTTGTTCATATAATCAAGCAAAAATCAGACACGATTATATAACTTGTATTCAACCCCCCCTTCTACAAGTTATTCGAGTTAACAATTGGTATCAGAGCAGGTTGATTTCGAATAATCATAAAGATCTGCAATCATGTCTGGTTACAAGGATGGGAATACTAAAATTCCTATGCTCAAGAGAAACGAATATACTCTATGAGAAGTAAAGATGTTGCATCATCTGGAAGCAACAGATCCTGATTATCTTGACAGAATCAGAGATGGACCTTTTGTTCCAACAAAGGTCGTTGGACAAGCAACTGTTGATGGTGTGGTTGTTCCAGAACATACAGCAGAAAAGCCAAAATCTGAATGGTCAGATAAGGACAAGGAGAATGTTCTCAAATATGCTAAAGTGAGAAACATATTATTCAACAGTCTTGATTCTGTTCTCACTAACTATGTTCTCTCTTGTAAAACTGCTAAGGATATATGGGACAATCTTAAGGTTCACTGTGAAGGAACTAAGCCTGTCAGGAAGAATATGAGGACATTACTTATACAACAGTATGAGTACTTTGAATCCAAGTCTGGTGAGTCACTTACTGATACCTTTGATAGGTTTACTAAACTCATCAATGAGATGGCCATGCATGGTAAATATTACGACTTGGAGGACATGAATACAAAGTTCATGAAAGCTTTGCCTGATTTCTACAATGAGAAGATATCTGCAATTGAGGAAGCTAATGATCTGGATGAGATTTCATTAGAGGCAGTATATGGAAAATTGAGAGCTTATGAACTTGACAAGCAGCAGAAGAAGAGCAGGAGTGAAGGAAAGATGAAGACTATTGCACTTACTGCTCAATCTGAAGTTAAGAAGCTTCCTGAAGAACAGCATGAAGAGATTGCTGTAAAGAATTCAAGGAAGAAGAAAAGCAAAGAAAGTTCTGAGTCAGAGACTACTGATATAGACTCTGACAACAATGATTCTGAATCTGAGATGCAAGAACTCTTTGCTATGTTTGCTAAAGCTTTCAAGAAAGGAAAATTCAACAGGAGAAGATTTAGCAAAGGACCTTTTCAAAAGAAGGAGGAGAAGAAGAGTGACAAAAGCAAAAGTACAATTGTCAAGCTTGATAAGGCCAAGATCAAGTGCTTTAACTGCAGCGAGCTTGGACACTTTGCTAGTGAGTGTAAGAAGCCTAGGAATTCAGGAAAAGGTAATGCACTTATGGTCACACAGAAGGATTGGGCTGATTCCAGTGACTCTGAAGATGAATTGGATTATGACAACATTGCATTGATGGCCAATAGTTCAGACAAACCTGGATCTCCAAAGAAAATTTCTCCATCCTCTGTTAAGGTATCACTTCACTCTCTTGATTCATTTGATAGCTTAAATTCTGATGAAATTAGATCTATCCATGCTGAGTTTAAGAATCTTATGACTAATTTTAGAATTCTTACTTGTGAAAGAGATGAACTTAAGGTTAAGAATGATAAATTAGTTGATAGAAATAATTTTCTTGAATCTGAATTAATTCAAATGGAAGAATACAAGTTGAGTTCTGATAAAGCTAAGCATGATTATAGTGTAATTCTTGAGGCTTATGACTATGTCAGAAAAGAACTAGAAGAAGAGAGAGATGTGATTAAGACCATTAACAATTCCAGTAAGAAGACAATAGAAATCTTTGAGAGTGGAATTCGTGGTAAGGTTAATGGTTTAGGTTTTGATAAGGCTAGACAAGAAGAAAAAGTAGCTATTGTCAATGATGATAGTAAGGTAGAAGCTAACACATCTAAATCTGAAGGTAAGAAAATTTTTTCTGAATCTAATCATGTTAAATTTGTTGATTCAAAAGGTACCCCTGTTGTACACAAAAGGATTAACAATAGTTATTCAGATGAGAAAGTGTTAGAGAAACCTAAGAATGTAAACATAGGGTTTCTGTCTAAGTCTCAGTTGAAACAGAGATTAGATGGTCTTTCAGAGTCTAGCAAGATCAAGAGAAATAGGAATGGAAAAGAAGGTATTAACAAAGAGAATAATTACAAGAATGTACCTGATGCACCTAGGAAAAAATGCTATAAGTGTGGAAATCATAATCATTTGGCCCTAGACTGCAATCAAAAACCTTCTTGGAAAACTGAGTCCAGATTCCCCAAGACTCGGAAAATTCAATACCAACCACAAAAAGCTTGTTATCATTGTGGTAGTTTACTTCATTCCATTTACATGTGTAGAGAATATCATGAACTGTATTATGACTATTATTCTTTGAAATCTGAAACTCCTAGTCACAAACAGTTTGTGAGATCAGAGTCTAAAGTTGACTCTGCAACAGGTAAAATAAAAGTAAAATCTTCAAAGCCTGTTGTCTCTAAATCTAGTAAGAAAGGATCCAATCAAAGTTGGGTCCTAAAAAATTCTAACTAGTTACTTTTTGTTTGCAGGGCACAGGAAAGAAGCATTCAAATATCTTGGACAGTGGATGCTCTGGACATATGACTGGAAAGAAGTCCCTGCTTACAAAGTTTGAGAGGAAAGCTGGCCCAGTAATATCTTTTGGAGATGGCAACAAAGGAGAAACTCTGGGATATGGCTCAATTATTTTGGGGAATGTCATCATAGAAAATGTAGCACTGGTTGAAGGCTTGAAACATACTCTTTTAAGCATAAGTCAACTGGGTGATAAAGGTTACAAATCAATCTTTGACAGAGAAGGATGCAAAGTCTTGAATATGCAAAATGGAGACATTGTTCTAACTGGTCAAAGACATGGTAACATATATGAAGGCAGCTTAAGTGATACATCTAAAGGAATTGTTAGATGTCTCTACAGCAAAGCAACAAATGATGAAAGCTGGAATTGGCACAAGAAGCTCTCACATCTTAATTTCAAGAAGCTTAATCAACTTGTTAAACACAATTTGGTGAGAGGCCTACCTCAGGCAAATTTTGTGCAAGATGGACTTTGTGATGCATGTCAGCTTGGAAAGCAAAGAAGAACCACTTTCAAGAGCAAGACTGTAAAATCAATTACTGAACCATTTCACATGCTACATCTTGATCTGTTTGGTCCAGTAAACATTATGTCTATCAGCAAGAAAAGATATGCTCAAGTTATGGTGGATGATTTCACAAGGTTCACATGGGTGTTCTTTCTACACAAGAAGGATGAAGCTCCTCAGCAAATCATTGAACTCATCAAGAATATTCATAATAACTTTGAGTACAAAGTCAAAGTACTTAGGAGTGACAATGGTACAGAATTCAAGAATTCTACAATGGAGGGGTTTTGTGTAGACAATGGAATCACTCAACAGTTTTCTGCACCTGGTACACCTCAGCAAAATGGTGTAGTGGAAAGAAAGAACAGGACTCTCATAGAGGCAGCAAGAACCATGCTTGCAGATGCAAAACTTCCAACCTACTTTTGGGCAGAAGCTATTAACACTGCATGTTTCACTCAGAACTGTACCTTGGTAAATAGTCATGGAAAAACTCCCTATGAGATGATCAAAGGAAAGAAACCAAGTGTGAAATATTTTCACATCTTTGGATGCAAATGCTATGTCCTAAAAGTTCATCCAGAACAACTTGGAAAATTTGAAGCCAAATCGGATGAAGCAATTTTTCTAGGATATTCAGCATCTAAGGCCTTCAAAGTTTATAATCTCAGAACTCACATTGTTATGGAATCAATTCATGTTGCATTTGATGATAAGAAATTTGGAATTTTGCAAACTAATGAAAGCCATGACAAATTGGAATTTGAAAATCTGAAGAATTCTGAGATACTCTCAAGTGATGATGAAGGTTCTTCTGAAGGAATTTCTATTGCTTCTCAAAGGAATGCTACTGTTGAGGGGGAGCAAATAAATCAGAGAGAACACAGTGATCATCAGGAGCAGACTAGTCTTTCAGAGTCTATTCCATTAGGAATTGATGTTTCAGAGTCTACTCCATCAGGAACTGACCTTTCAGAGTCTTCTGAGGAAAGATCAGTAACTAACAACAATATGGAATCTATTGATTCTATTGATCAAAGGAGAGTTTTTGAAGGTAGAGAGAATTCTTCTACAAGAGATACCACTAACTTAGGGGGAAAGACTAGCAGAGTTGATTTACCACCTGTTAGAAAATGGACAAAGGATCATACTGAAGATTTGATAATTGGTAATCCAAATAGTGGTGTTCGAACTAGAAGATCAATTCAAAATGAATGCTTGTATAGTTGCTTTCTCTCAAAGAATGAACCTAAGATGGTTGAAGAAGCCTTACAGGATCCTGATTGGGTAATTGCAATGCAGGAGGAATTAAATGAGTTTGAGAGAAACAAAGTTTGGAAACTGGTACCAAGACCTAAAGATAGATCTATTGTTGGTGCAAGATGGGTTTTCAGAAACAAGCTAGATGAATCTGGTATGATTGTAAGAAACAAAGCAAGACTGGTGGCCAAGGGTTATTCTCAGGAAGAAGGTATTGATTATGATGAGACCTTTGCACCTGTAGCAAGATTGGAAGCAATCAGAATGTTTCTTGCATTTGCAGCTCATTCAAAATTCAAGGTATACCAGATGGATGTAAAGAGTGCTTTTCTAAATGGCAAACTTGATGAAGAAGTGTATGTAGAACAGCCACCTGGATTTGTTGATCCAAAGTTTCCAAATCATGTCTACAAACTTGACAAGGCACTCTATGGACTAAAGCAGGCACCAAGAGCATGGTATGAGACTTTGTCTAAATTTCTTCTTGAAAATGGCTTCACAAGAGGTACAATTGACAAAACTCTATTCTTTAGAAAGATAAAAGGTGAATTGCTTTTAGTTCAAGTTTATGTTGATGATATTATTTTTGGTTCTACTAATGAAAAGTTGTGTGCTAAGTTTAGCAAGCTTATGCAGTCTAAGTATCAGATGAGCATGATGGGTGAACTAAATTATTTCTTAGGCTTGCAGGTCAAACAGACTGAGACTGGTATTTTCATTAATCACTCAAAGTATATTAAAGATCTTTTAAGAAGGTTTGACTTTCAAGACTGCGCAGTTGCAAAAACACCCATGGCAACAGCCACTAAACTAGACTCTGATCCTAAAGGGAAGAGTGTGGATAATACTAGTTATAGAGGCATGATAGGCTCATTGTTATATCTAACTGCAAGTAGGCCAGATATAATGTTTTCTACCTGTTTATGTGCTAGATTCCAAAGTGATCCTAAGGAATCTCATTTAATTGCTGTGAAGAGAATTTTTAGATATCTCAAAGGAACTCCAAATCTTGGTTTGTGGTATCCTAGAGAATCTGATTTCTTTCTAATTGGCTATTCAGACTCTGATTATGCAGGGTGTAAGATAGACAGGAAAAGCACTACAGGTACATGTCAATTTTTGGGAAATAGATTGATTTCTTGGGCAAGCAAGAAACAACAATCTGTTTCAACCTCAACTGCAGAAGCTGAGTACATAGCAGCAGGCAGTTGTTGTGCACAGCTCCTTTGGATAAAAAATCAGTTGATGGATTATGGTATGACACTTAGTAATATTCCTATGTTTTGTGATAATACTAGTGCTATTAAAATTGCAGAAAATCCGGTTCAACATTCAAGGACTAAGCACATTGATGTCAGGTATCATTTTATTAGAGAACACATTGAGAATGGTACTGTGGAACTTCATTTTGTTCCTACTGACAAACAGCTTGCAGATATTCTAACTAAACCACTTGATGAGACTACATTCAGTAGACTAGTAAGTGAGTTAGGAATGTTAAATTTTTAGATCTTTAACATCTGCAAAAGTAGCAAGGTATGTTGTTCTTAGCTTATAGACTTGATATTCCTGTCAGGATCTATATTTGATTGTTAAATGCTTGAGCTATAACACATTGCCTTGATAAATTTCAGTATGATAGACTTGTTAATAATCATCAGGATTAGATTTGTTATCAGGATGCTGACGTCATCAGTATTGTGTCAGTATCAGGATTATGAAAATTGTTTCAGATCCTGACGTTTACTTTGTGTAGTAATCTGATTCTGTGATGTGTTAAGTCTATGCTAGCAAGTTTTGATATTTGCATACTGATAATTTATACATCATTCAAAAATCAAAAGACAAGCAGATAACAAGAAACTGTATTTTCATTAATAGAAATCATTACATGGAAATGAAATACAACATCTTTCTATACTTGTCTATTGATATGAACTCTGAGGAACAGGACAAGGAGCATCTCAAGAAATCCATCAGGGGATGAAAGCCTCATTTGCTCTTGGATTCCTTGTCTGGGTGACTTGAATGAGAGCAGCTAACTTAAATGAATAGCATCTCCATCAAGATCAACCTCAGACTCTCGGCCAAATTCTTCATCCTCAAGTTTTGAGGAGGTTAGGGGAAGATTGTATCCAACAGATGGATGTTCTAGGAGAAACTTCTGGATATTGTCGAAAACCAATCCATTCATGATTAGTTCGATGAGAAGAGTCATTTGTTCAAAGAGATGATCAATAACAGGATGTTCATCGATCAAGAAAAATCTGGAAAATGGGTTTGAAGGGATTTTTGGTTTGAGAAGCATTGTTGAGAAGAAAAGAAATTGAAAGGTTATGGAGAATGGCATAAGGCGTTTGGTTCTTTTAAAGAAAGACGTGAGAAGCTGAGCAGTCACTTGGAAGTTTTAATGAAGTCAATTGCTAATTATTGCATGAGACTATATTTCTTGTTTCAAGAAATATTGAAAATATCTAACCAATTGATTTTCTGTTCAGATTAATTGTTTATTTTCTTTTTCAGATAAAAGAAAAATGCCACGTGAAAAACTCCATATTAAGTCGCTGATGATATTGATCAGGATTTCATGAGTGACCATCAGGATTTAAAAATTATATTTTTAAATCACATTACATTTTGTGATTATTTTGATGAGAGGTCATCAGGAAAAGGAAGCTGATCAGTATTGCTTATTTATACCCTGATTTATTTCATGAAAATCAATTTTGGATTTTATTTTCCAAAAATCGTGGGTAACCGCATTTTTCAGGGACTGACACCTGTCAATCTACGTGTCAACGTGGGATAGTGGTCTGAAAGATTTGTGAAATATATTTGTTTTGAAACTGTTAGGTCCGATAAGATTGTAGAAGGGGGGGTTGAATACAATCTATATCATTTTCTCCAAATTTGTCCTTTAAATAAAATTTAATTCAAACAAATTTGTGCGGAATAAAATAACACAAATTTCAAGTTGAATATAACAATATATTAACTTGATGGGTGTTACAAAATCAGTACAAGTGATTATCAAGAAATTAATAACTAATTAGAAAATTCAACATGAACTTTTCTAATTTAGTTAATAAAAATCAAGATATCAATTCAAAAACTAGGAAACTTAATTCGCTAGTAGTACACAAGTCACAAATAATTAAGTTCCAATGGATACAATTTTTGATACAAAGAACTTAAGAATTTATGGCAATTTATTTGAGCTTGAAAGATGAGAGAGATGATATGTTTTGTTCTTCCTTTTCTTCCTGTGTGTTTTTCGTGTGTCTGTGTGTTGTTGTTGTAGCCGCCTGGTGCTTTTATCAAAATAAAGCTACTGACTCTTTTTAATCAACTTGGTCACTTGACTTATCATGACTAGTTAGTCATGATAATGTAATCAGTAATGCTATCATGACTTAGCTTCTTCTGTCATGACTAAGGATACACTGTCATGACTAGCGTGTATACTAACATGACTAGCATGTCATGACTTAACAATTTAAACTATCATGACTTAGCAGTTTGAACTGTCATGACTTAACAGTTTGAACTGTCATGACTTAACAGTTTGAACTGTCATGACTTAACAGTTTGAACTATCATGACTTAGCTGTTTGAACTATCATGACTTAAATACTAAACCTGGCCACTTTTCTTTTCAACCATAACTCACGCCTCTGTTTATAAACAAATCAAATGACTTGCCACCTTTTTCAAAATTAAATGAATTATGTCCCGTAGAAATGTTTTTTAATCCGCACAGCTTATAATCTTTAATTAATAAATAATTAATTTAATTCAGAAATTATAAAAATAAATATCTAATATTATTAGATATTTATAAATATAATTTTTTAATTAAATAAAATATTTATTAATATAAATAAATCCTTAAGCTCTAAGCTGCGGTCTCCTGAGCGTCTGGAACCGGACTCCTTTTGCTTAACAAAAAATACATCAATTCCAACCGGGATTCCAGCTTTAAGAATATATCACTTTCAATATTCTTGTGATAATTCTATTTTCTCATAACCCATCCAGGTGTAAGTTGCGGTCTCTTGAGGATGTGAAACCGGACTCCTTTTGCTTAGCAAAAAATACAACAATTCAAACCGGGGTTTCAGCATTAAGAATATATCACTTAGAATTTCTTTATGATAATTCTTTTTCCTCGTAGCCAGTTCACTTGATAGTAAAATCCTTGTGGTTAATTAATTTAGCACTTCTGTTGCTTGCACAATGATTTTCTCACATACCAGTCTTGATAGCTTGAACCACTGAAGTTAATGATGAACAACCACTGTTAAATGTTGACACTCGATGTACTGTCTGGTTCATGAGTGACTAACCGCAATGACTGTTCTTCATATATTGACTTTAAAAACTGGTTCCTTTTGTTTTCTCCTCTCTCTCTCTCTTTAATCTTCTGTACTGTCTCTGTCACTTTGAAATCTCTGTCACTTTAAATGAATCCACTTCTTAACGAATACTCCACCGAGGCTTGATCAGATGACTGATCTTCTTTCAATGTAGTAAATCTTCAAGTCTGTAGATTGACCTTGATCTTTTTCTTCTGACAGATAATACAATCTGAGATTCCTTGTGACAGTCTATATACTATTTACTATTCCATTAAGTTGAGTTGTATCCTCGAAATACAAATAGGCTACATCATATGCCTTTCAATCTCCCCCTATTTGTTTGTTAGACAATAGCAAGCAAATACCTAGAGGATAACTCAACTAACTCACTTAAACAAGAAAAAGATTAAGCATTTAGGAGCTTAGTAAATAGTACAAAAAAAATTTCTCTGGTTTAGATTTAACAATTCCAGAATCCTCAGTTGATGAAATGATAGATGATTGTTCCTCTAGCACTGAACCGTTCTTCAATAGATAACTCATCTTCATTTCTGATTCTTCATATCTCTGCCTGATAATCCTTCACATCTTACATTGGTGATTATCAGCAGTTCTTGATTTACAATCACTTCCCTTTTCTGACACAGCTTTTCTCACTTAAAAAAAACTGTTCCTACTATGTAGACAATGGTGAATCAATACCATTTCTATAATATCTGGGAAATCTACTACTCCTTCACTTAGCCTTTATACATAGTACATTGAAAGACTAATAGAATAGTATTGTGATGTAATCTTTTCCTTATATCTCCCATTTCTTCTCAACTGAATGTCCCCTTTACTTTTCCATCTACCTTAGTAACTTGACTCGCTTCTCCTCCTAAGCACAGTCTGTAAATGCTCCCCCTTTCTAACCTACTCTCCTTTTTCTTGTACCCCCTTTACTTCTCCCCCTTAGTTGAGGAATCCTCCAATCAACTAGTTGACAAAGTAGTTGTACCAATTATAGAGTTCTTTGTTAGAAAGGAAGTTTCATTTTCTTCCTCACTGTGAGTGTGTGATAGTGTTTAGTGTACCTCACAAGTGTTTCACTCTTCTCTCCACTCATTTGTGTTGAGTGTCTCACTTCTCTCTGTGTTTACACTCTTGCTCACTAGTGTATCACTCATATCACTCATAGCTCCAACATCCTTTAGTGTACCTGCAAGGAAAAATCACCCTAGCCCCTTCAAGAGAGGTCAGTGGTGGTGCAATGGGAGTTCACAAATCCCAAATCCTCGTTGGACTCATCAGACGAATCTGAGTCATAATCTACAAGTTGCTAATTTCCCTTTTAAAGGTTTTCAGATTTGAATTCTGAGAAGGTAAACAATGATCTAGAAATTTAGCATTGAGAACAATATTTCCTTCTTATGTCTGTGAAGACAATTAGTTCATTAAAGAGTCTTTAACTTATAATACTAACCGTAAAATGGTTGGATTACAGGTTTCCGTCAAATCATCCTTAATGTGTGCATTCTCACTTTGTGCATATGAAATATTTTGGTTAGTGTATAAGGTAGTGACTCTCCAACTGAATATCCCACACATCCTTATTTGCTGCATCAAGTGCAGTTACTCCCTGGTGACCTTTAGTTTGATAGGTTACTTCCTTTTAGGGTGTAAGATAGAATGTGTTTGAGTTTGACTGTAGTCTGGGATAAAAGTTGTTGGGTTTACAACCTTATGGCTAAACATGTGAGAAAACAAAATTCCATGTAGATGAACCTACATCACAGAATATGAGCAATAGAGATAGAATGATATACAGTTGTGATTTCAAAAGATTTACAATGTAAGCAATCACAACTATATAAAGAGATTTTGAGTTATGAAATATAAAGATCTTGAGCAGATTTTACTAAACAAAAACATAAACAAAAATCCAATTAACAATAAATATTAATCAAATTAATGAATGTTAATGTTTAAACCAATACAAACAAAACTATTTTATCATGTTTTAGATCCTGTATGTTAGATACCAACTGTTACCACTTGTTAACACTTGTTAGGTCTTGTCTTCCAATTGTTAGAACCTGAAAATCAAACGTTTGTTCCTAAACAATTGAATTGACATATACCATTTTGATACCAACAATGTTCCTATATACGAAATTCTGTTAATAACAACAACACAACAAAGATTAGAAGTTAAAACAGCATGATATGTGTGTGTTAAACAGAAGAAGTACAAAAGAACCAAGTACAGGCTGTTTGTAAGTTTTGAAAGTATAGTGACTAAACTGAAAAACTATACAAACTTTTTATATACACATGAAAAATAATATACAACTATAAGAAATAATATACATAAAAATTATATAAAATGAAAACTAAAAACAAAAGAAAGATACAATTTTTTTTATTTTTTTTATTAAAAAAAAAAAACTGTATTAATAATATTTACAGAATATTAGAAATAAAAGAAAATAATTTATGAAAATATTTACAACAATAAAATTACTTAAAAATAGCTAAATAGAAAATAATAAAAATACCATAGGTTATCCTTTTTACGAAATCAAACATTAATAACAAAAGGACAAACACTACAAAATATTAAATAAACTATTAACTATTTACATAAATATTTGTAGTAAATTAATAAATCTATATATTTTCTTAATAAAATAACTTTCTTATAGAAAACCATTTAAAAAGAAAATATGACTT
The DNA here is from genome assembly GCA_037693485.1 of Kitagawia praeruptora. NCBI lineage: Eukaryota > Viridiplantae > Streptophyta > Magnoliopsida > Apiales > Apiaceae > Kitagawia > Kitagawia praeruptora. The sequence continues at coordinate 137,834,029 of CM075350.1, read as the reverse complement.
ATTAAATCAACACAAATATTCAAAAGTAATTTTCAACAAAAATAGATTTCTCACTAATTTCAACTTGTAAAATTTGAGAAAAATATTTTTAAAGAAAATTAAAATATTCTAAAATTAAAAGAAGTAAGTAGGAATATATTAAGAAGATAGTGACAATGATTTGAGAATTAACAAGCAAGATTTTAAGTTGATAAAATAATTATACAAGTGATTTTAATAACAAATATTTACAAAGATAATCACTTGTAAATTATTAAAGAGCAAACCTCAGATATTAACTAGTTTAATTACTAGGACTATTTAACATACCCAATTCACCAACAATTCTGGTGAATGTGGATTCGTCAAGAGACTTAGTAAAAATATCTGCTGTTTGTTCTTCCGTGGGTACAAAATGTAACTCCACGGTACCATTCATGACATGCTCTCGAATAAAATGATACCTGATGTCAATGTGCTTGGTCCTCGTATGCTGCACAGGATTGTTGGAGATTGCTATGGCACTTGTATTGTCACACAAGATAGGAATTTTGTCAAGTACAAAGCCATAGTCCCGTAGCTGATTCCTAATCCACAAGATCTGAGCACAACAGCTTCCAGCAGCTATGTATTCAGCTTCAGCTGTTGAGTTGGAAACTGTTTGTTGCTTCTTGCTGTACCAGGAAACCAACCTGCCACCTAGGAATTGACAACTCCCAGATGTGCTTTTTCTATCTACAACACTTCCTGCATAATCTGAATCTGTATATCCAATAAGATTAAAACCAGAATCTTTAGGGTACCAGATGCCTAAGTTAGGCGTACCCTTAAGATATCTTAAGATTCGTTTAACAGCAATGAGATGAACATCTCTAGGATCCGATTGGAACCTTGCACACAAACATGTAGCATGCATAATATCTGGTCTACTTGCAGTAAGGTAAAGTAATGAGCCTATCATACCTCTGTAGCTTGTGATATCTACCTTAGCAGAATTTTCACATGCTCCAAATTTAACAGCTGTAGACGATGGTGTTCTTGCTGAAGATGAGTCCTCCATTTGATATTTCTTGAGGAGCTCTCTGACATACTTGGATTGACAGATAAATATCCCATCTGTCCTTTGACTTACTTGCAATCCAAGAAAGAACTTCAGCTCACCCATCATGCTCATTTCAAACTTACCCTGCATTAACTTAGCAAATTTCTTGCAAAGAAGATCATTAGTAGACCCGAATATTATATCGTCCACATAGATTTGAACTAATATTGTATCATTTTTATGTTTCTTTGTAAAGAGAGTTTTGTCTATGACACCTCTAACAAAACCATTTTCAAGTAAAAATTCAGAGAGAGTGTCATACCATTTTCTTGGTGCTTGCTTAAGACCATAAATAGCCTTGAAGAGAAAGTAGACATAGTCCATGAATTCTGGATCTTCAAAGCCAGGGGGCTGTTCTACATATACCTCTTCATCTAGCTTACCATTCAGAAAGGCACTCTTGACATCCATTTGATAAACCTTAAAGTTTGAGAATGCTGCGAATGCCAAGAATATTCTGATAGCCTCAAGTCTTGCCACTGGAGCGTAGGTTTCATCATAATCAATGCCTTCAGCTTGTGAATAACCCTTTGCTACCAGTCTTGCTTTATTTCTCGTCACTGTACCATCTTCATCTAGCTTATTTCTGAATACCCACCTTGTGTCAACCACTTTTCTGTCTTTGGGTCTGGGTACCAGCTTCCATACTTCTTGTTGTTTGAATTGATTGAGTTCATCTTGCATAGCAATCACCCAATCAGGATCAGAAAGAGCTTCCTCAGTTTTCTTAGGTTCCATTTCAGATAGAAACCCTGAATAATTACATTGATTTTGAGTAGCACTTCTAGTTTTCACACCAACATCTGGATCACCAATGATTAGCTCAAAAGGATGAGCTCTATTCCAAACAGTCTGTCTGGGAAGATTAGATCTTGATGATTCGCCTTGTCCTTCATTGTGATGTTGAGTATGACTAGTTGATCCTTCATTATCTCCCCCTGAGTTGTTGCTAGGTTGACTAGATGAATGTTCAGGAGTATCAGGTGTATCTTCATTATTATCATTGTTTTCACCACCATTACCCTGATCATCATCATTGTCATTAGCATCAGCAAAAATCTCAGGTGCATTGTCATCATCTGAATCTGTATCTGTCATGTCATCGAAAGATAGTTTTTCAGATGGATCCTCAGTTTGGATACTAGGGAGTTTAGTGTCATCAAATGTTACATTGACACTTTCCATCATCTTCTGTTCATCAATCACATACACCCTGTATGCTCTCATTGAATAACCAATAAAAATTGCTTCAAATGCTTTGGTATCGAATTTACCACCTTGATCATCACCTTCTTTAAGCACAAAACATTTTGCCCCAAATACATGAAAGTATTTGAGTGATGGTTTCTTATCAGCCATAATTTCATAGGGTGTCTTCATATGGTCTTTATTGATTAGAGTTCGATTCTGGGTATAGCACGCAGTGTTGACAGCTTCAGCCCAAAAGTACAATGGAAGCCTTGATTCACTTAACATAGTACGTGCAGCTTCAATCAAGGTTCTATTCTTTCTTTCCACTACTCCATTTTGTTGAGGAGTTCTTGGAGCTGAATATTGTCTGGTTATACCCTTCTCAGTGCAGAAGTCATTTAGAACTGCATTCTTGAATTCAGTTCCATTGTCTGATCTTATAGCTCTCACTGGATATGTAGAATCTCGCTCAATTAATTTGATGTGATCAATCACCAGTTGTGGAGTCTCATCTTTAGAATTCAAAAATAGGACCCATGTGTATTTTGAAAAATCATCAACGATCACTAAAGCATATCTCTTCCTTGACATAGACATCACATTAACTGGACCAAACAAATCCATATGAAGTAATTGTAATGGTTCAGTTATTGAAGATGTGTCAGTGCTCCTGTGACTTGCCCTTTTTAGCTTGCCTTTTTGACATGCATCACACAGTCCTTCTTGAGTGAATTCCATTGAAGGCAAACCTCTCACCAATTCTCTTTTAACTAGAGAATTCATTGTCTTGAAATTTAGATGAGAAAGTTTCTTGTGCCATAGCCAACTCTCGTCATTAGATGCTTTAGTGTAGAAGCAAGTAATTTCTGCAGTGCTTCCTGAGTTCATATTGGCTACGTACAGATTGCCTTTTCTAACTCCTGTCAGTTGTGGCTTTTCATGTCTCTTGTGTGAAATTAAACAATTCTTTTTGTTGAAATAAACTTCATATCCTTTGTCACAGAATTGACTAACACTGAGCAAATTGTGCTCAAGTCCTTTCACAAAAGAAACTTCATCAATGATAACATTTCCAGCTTCAAGTCTGCCATATCCATCAGTTCTACCTTTGCTGTTATCTCCAAAGGTAACTACTGGGCCGGCCTTCTCCACCACATTTGTCAGCAGCGTTCTGTCACCAGTCATATGCCTTGAACATCCACTGTCCAAGATCCAGGTTACTCGTTCAACCTGCTCAACACCCTGCAATGACAAACGGATTAAACTTTCTTTGGAACCCAAATTTGATTGGGTCCAGAATACTTAAAGAATTGGCCTTTGTCAGGCAAAACAACATTTTTTACCTTAACACCAATTTTATCTTTAGTCAACAAGCATTTTACCCTATAAACAGATTTGACAATCTTTTGTTTCATTTTGGGTATCCATGTTTGTTTACCAGCAATAACACTTGTTTCATTGACTGGACACTTGACCTTGTAGACAGCCTTAGTAAAACTTTGTTTAGGCTTTGGTACAAATGTCTCTCTCCTAACTTGAGGAGGACTAACAGTCTTTGATCTGACACTTTTGTTTCTGTTCATATGTTGTCGGGGAGTAGTCTTATTAGCACATGCATGATTACCATTAAAGTAAGCAGACATCACATTAAAAGCACAAGACATACAATTAACAACACCACATGATTTATGAGAAGAATCAATAATAGGCATGGTATTCATGTTAGATATGTTATTATTCTGCTCCAACTTGTTATCACCTAACTCAATTTTAGATGAACTGGGAACAAACTTCATTGGTTTCATAGAAACAACCTTATTAGATTTAACATTTTTGGTTGTAGGTGCCTTAACAGATTTTTCATTATCAATGACTATACCATTAGCACTGTCCTCATTTCTCATTTCTTCTTGAATCACAATAGAATACATGTTTGGTGGTTCAGAAACAGATTCTTTAAACATGGGTTTTTCAACATTCTTGAGAACATGTGGTATACCTCTTTCTTTAGCAGGAATAGGATTAGCAGAATGATTGCCCAAAGAACCAGCAGCTTCTTTGTAACCAAACCCTATTCCTACAGTTTGTTCTCTAGCTTGTTTGTTGAAGTGCTCTTTGGAAACTTTAACAGAATTATAACAAGCTCTAATCTGTGTTTCAAGTTCTCTAATCCTGATGTCTTGTTCAGCAATCCTATCAACTTGTTTTACCATGTATTCTCCTAGACCCTTTTCTTTGTAGTTAAGACGAGCTATTTCTTTTATTTGTTGATCATTATTATCAGGCACCTTTTTTAACTCTAACACTTCATTTTCAAGTTTAGTGTTTAATAGAGTTATTCTTGCAATTGTTTTCTGTGCACAACCAATGGAACTACGTAAGCTACTAATTAACTCTTCATCAGTAAGAATTACCGGTGTGGTGTAATAAGTTGATGACTCAGCATTTGCCACCAGCGCAAAGTTTCCATATTCTTCATCTTCGCTGTCTGTGTCATCCCAGCTTTTACCGGCAGCTACATAAGCTCTTCCAGTTTTCTTCTTTTCAGAAGCATAGTCCTTTTTCTGTGCTTGCTTGGGTTTTTGACACTCAGTAGCAAAGTGTCCCAACTCATTACAGTTGAAGCAACGGATCTTGCTTCTGTCAACTGTACCAGTTTTGTAACCTCCCCTGTTACTAGAGGATGAAGAACCTCCTCTCTGAAATCTGCTATTAGACTTAAACCTGAACTTTGGATTTCGCCTGAATCTGAAGTTACTGAATTGTCTCACCATCATAGCCATAGATTCATCTTCTAGTTGATCCAGCTCTTCTAGTGAATAAAATTCTCCACCATCTTGAGTAGCTGGTGTTTGGCCATGTTCAACTTCAGTTTGTTCCTTGTTGAAGCTGATAGGTTGAACAACTTTAGCTTCCACTTCCTTAGGAACCTCAGCTACTAAAGCTGTAGAAGAACTTGCAACTCTGCCTTTGCCAGAGAACTCCTTCTGCTGTATTTGTTCTAATTCATATGTTTTTAGAACACCAAACAGCCTGTCAAGAGCAATCTTATTTAAATCCCTGGATTCTCTGATGGCAGTAATTCTATGCTCCAGGTGAGTAGGCATAGTCAGTAGAAACTTCATGTTGATCTCCTTCTGAGTATATTGCTTGCCATGAACTTGCAAGTTGTTGATAATTTTGTTATACCTTTCAAACACTTCCTGAATGCCTTCATTGGGGCCAGCTCTAAAGTGTTCATATTCAGTGGTCAAAATTTGAAGTCTGTTTTCCCTGACTTCATCAGTCCCTTCATTAATAGTCTCAATAGTTTCCCAGATGTGCTTAGCAGTTTTACAATTCATTACATGGCTATACATTACGGCATCTAGGGAATCTATTAGTATGAGTCTCAAATTTTTGTCCAGTCCAGCTTCCTCTTTTTCTTCAGCAGTAAAGTTCTTAGAGTCCTTTGGATAATCTTTTGCAGGTATTGTTACAACTAGGGGTGTGCACGGGTCGGTTCGGCTCGGTTTTTACCGAAAACCGTTACCAAACCGTACATGTCGGTTCGGTTCGGTTTTTACCTATTAACCGTAACCGAACCGCTCGGAACGGTTTTTTTCGGTTCGGTTAACCGTTTGTCGGTTTCGGTTTTTTTCGGTTTTTTATTTTTAATACTTAATATCATGCTAGTAAAAATTATAAGTTTCTAATTTTCTTAAACCCATTATTCCTACAAAGGTGGCGCATGTTTTAGCTTAAATGTGGTAATAAGATCAATCAATTCATTTCTAAAATATAAAATTGTAAAATCAATTTTTTTGACATTTTTAAATCTTTTTAAGTACATAATTATTTTTGATAGATTATTAATAATTAGTGTAAAAAATAAGATGGGAAACTTTTGCAATTCAAGTTCTACTAGCTTTTGTCTTACTTCTTATATAAAATTCTATATTTATATAAGTATATAATATAAAAATATAAATTATTAAAATTATAAATTTTCGGTTCGGTTTTTCGGTTCGGTTATTGGGATAAAACCGTAACCGTTACCAAACCGTTCCGTCGGTTCGGTTCGGTTACGGTTTTTTTCGGTTTTTGTCGATTACGGTTTTTTTCGGTGCGGTTTTTCGGTTTTTCGGCTCGGTTTCGGTTTTTCGGTTTTATTTTGCTCACCCCTAGTTACAACTCCATCAGTAACAACTTGTTCTTCGTGAACCATAGGAATTATTGGTCCATTTTTCAAAACTGATAAATAATTTGGATTTGTAACATCAAGAAACAATTCCATTTTATTTTTCCACATATCATAATTATCCTTATTAAATATGGGAATCTTAACAATGGCTTTTGAAGACATGATGAATTTTTAAGTGAGTTAAAAATTCGAGATAAATTTTTGATTGAATAAAAATAGGATCTTGATTTGTGTATCAATCAATAGGCTCTGATGCCAATTGTTAGTTCCGATAAGATTGTAGAAGGGGGGGTTGAATACAATCTATATCATTTTCTCCAAATTTGTCCTTTAAATAAAATTTAATTCAAACAAATTTGTGCGGAATAAAATAACACAAATTTCAAGTTGAATATAACAATATATTAACTTGATGGGTGTTACAAAATCAGTACAAGTGATTATCAAGAAATTAATAACTAATTAGAAAATTCAACATGAACTTTTCTAATTTAGTTAATAAAAATCAAGATATCAATTCAAAAACTAGGAAACTTAATTCGCTAGTGGTACACAAGTCACAAATAATTAAGTTCCAATGGATACAATTTTTGATACAAAGAACTCAAGAATTTATGGCAATTTATTTGAGCTTGAAAGATGAGAGAGATGATATGTTTTGTTCTTCCTTTTCTTCCTGTGTGTTTTTCGTGTGTCTGTGTGTTGTTGTTGTAGCTGCCTGGTGCTTTTATCAAAATAAAGCTACTGACTCTTTTTAATCAACTTGGTCACTTGACTTATCATGACTAGTTAGTCATGATAATGTAATCAGTAATGCTATCATGACTTAGCTTCTTCTGTCATGACTAAGGATACACTGTCATGACTAGCGTGTATACTAACATGACTAGCATGTCATGACTTAACAATTTAAACTATCATGACTTAGCAGTTTGAACTGTCATGACTTAACAGTTTGAACTGTCATGACTTAACAGTTTGAACTGTCATGACTTAACAGTTTGAACTATCATGACTTAACAGTTTGAACTGTCATGACTTAGCTGTTTGAACTATCATGACTTAAATACTAAACCTGGCCACTTTTCTTTTCAACCATAACTCATGCCTCTGTTTATAAACAAATCAAATGACTTGCCACCTTTTTCAAAATTAAATGAATTATGTCCCGTAGAAATGTTTTTTAATCCGCACAGCTTATAATCTTTAATTAATAAATAATTAATTTAATTCAGAAATTATAAAAATAAATATCTAATATTATTAGATATTTATAAATATAATTTTTTAATTAAATAAAATATTTATTAATATAAATAAATCCTTAAGCTCTAAGCTGCGGTCTCCTGAGCGTCTGGAACCGGACTCCTTTTGCTTAACAAAAAATACATCAATTCCAACCGGGATTCCAGCTTTAAGAATATATCACTTTCAATATTCTTGTGATAATTCTATTTTCTCATAACCCATCCAGGTGTAAGTTGCGGTCTCTTGAGGATGTGAAACCGGACTCCTTTTGCTTAGCAAAAAATACAACAATTCAAACCGGGGTTTCAGCATTAAGAATATATCACTTAGAATTTCTTTATGATAATTCTTTTTCCTCGTAGCCAGTTCACTTGATAGTAAAATCCTTGTGGTTAATTAATTTAGCACTTCTGTTGCTTGCACAATGATTTTCTCACATACCAGTCTTGATAGCTTGAACCACTGAAGTTAATGATGAACAACCACTGTTAAATGTTGACACTCGATGTACTGTCTGGTTCATGAGTGACTAACCGCAATGACTGTTCTTCATATATTGACTTTAAAAACTAGTTCCTTTTGTTTTCTCCTCTCTCTCTCTCTTTAATCTTCTGTACTGTCTCTGTCACTTTGAAATCTCTGTCACTTTAAATGAATCCACTTCTTAACGAATACTCCACCGAGGCTTGATCAGATGACTGAGCTTCTTTCAATGTAGTAAATCTTCAAGTCTGTAGATTGACCTTGATCTTTTTCTTCTGACAGATAATACAATCTGAGATTCCTTGTGACAGTCTATATACTATTTACTATTCCATTAAGTTGAGTTATATCCTCGAAATACAAATAGGCTACATCATATGCCTTTCAGAAACTCTAATCGTTTAATTGCTTTCTCTAATTTTACATTCTCTAAAGCAAAAATCACTCTTGAGTTTTCAAAATCACTAATCCATTTCAAGAATTTTTCAAGTTCTTTTCAGATCAAAAATGGCAGCTCAGAGAAGATTACCTAAATCAGTAGCCTTCAAGTTTGGTGACTTTGATTTTATGACAAACAATCATGTTGCAGCTATCACCAACAAGGAAGGAGTATCATCTGATTTTCATCCAATCATGGACTTTCTGGTATATGGACCATTAAGTTATGCATTGACAGCATCTCCACAGATTAATCAAGTAGCTGTTTCACAAGCTTGGAAGAATGCTGAGGTAATTGATTCTACTCAGAGTCAATCAGGTAAGATTGTTCTACATTTAGGACAAGATTCATTTGACATTACTGAATCTGTTGTTAATTCAGTACTTTGCTTACATGTTACTGATAGTTATGAGAATGTACCATCTGATGATAATATAAGAACTATGTTGTCTGAATTAGGTTATAGTGGACCTCTAGATAACATGAGCCAGTTGAATAGGTCTTTTCTTGGAAAGGAATGGTCTTTTTACTTTGATCAAATTGCTAAATGTTTTACTGGCAAATGTAGTTCTTTTCAGCAAATTACTTCTGTTACATCACATATTGCTTATAGTTTGCTTTATGACAGAGTAATCAACATTGGTCATATTATCTTAAGTCAGATGTGTATTAAACTTGGGTTAAGAGATCAAAACAGGAAAATGGTTTATTATCATAGATTTATGCAATTGTTTATTAACCATTTTGTTCCTGATGTTGAAACTAGATTTGGTAGAGAACATTGTGTTTCTTCTTATGAACAGCAAAAGAGAATTTTCTCTGATATTATAAAGAAGGACAATGAAAAGAATCTAGATGAAATATCTGCAATTCATTATCCATATCATGTTCAGGTAATTCTTAAAACTCATCTTCCTACTCTCTACAATTCTTCTTTCTTTTGTGGTGAAATGGCTCAGGAATCTCAATTGGAGGAGAACCCACCTGTGTCTACCCAAGTAGCCCAAAACATTATAGTCTCTGAAACAATTCAAGAACCAAATTTTGATCCACAGCCTATTGTTTCAAAGAAACCAACCTCTGGTGTTTCTCAAAAGACATCAGTTGTAAGGAAGAGAAGATTTGTTGTGTCAAGTAGTAGTAGTAGTAATTCTAGTGAAGATGATGATGATTTAACTCTTGCTGAGAGGGCAGAATTGAAGGCTGCAATTCAACTTTCTTTATTAGCACAAAGAAATGAAAAATCTAGTCACAGTCAGGCTGCAGTCTCTCAAAAGGCTGTAGTTCTTAAAAAGGGAAAACAGTTACTGGATACTGTCTCTCAAAAGATTGTGTCTATTGAACAGAGATCTCATCCCAAGATCACTTCTGTGTCTACACCTCTTGAGTCTTCTCAGGATAAATCTTTTGCTCACTATACCAGGAGAACAAGGAGAAAGATTCAATTGTCACCTACACACACAGAGTCTAGTCCAACTAATATCATGCAGGTTTCTACAAATCAAGCTACATCTATGTCAGTATTTGACAAGAGAGATCTGGATATTGATTCTTCATGGGAAACTACATTATCATACAGACTAGCTATGGGACTAATTTCTCTCAAAGTGAAGTTGTCAAGGCCTGTTCTAGATTTTCTGGTTGAAAGAGTACCAAAACTTTTATTTCCAGATGAATATGGACTTCTACATCAAAGACTTGACTTAATGAAGATGTATTTCTATGTATCTGTCAGAAGACAATTAGTCAAGAAATTTGGACTCTCGAAGCATGTTGCACTTCAATCACTTCATGCATATTTATTTGACAAGGATGTAATTATTGAAGATGCTTCAGCTCAAGGTGAAAAACTGGAGGAAGTAGATAGAGGAAAGCAGTCAACAGAAGGTACTATTGCACCAGTGGTGAATAGTAGGAAAGATCAGATCACAGTCACTGTAACACAAGAACCATCTAGTCAGAGGAAGGATTACTCAGGAGCTGTGATAGCTGATGTTGTAAGGTCTTCTGTGATGACTGAGAATGCAAGTGAGATACCCTATGATATGGGAGGAATGACTTTGGTTGATTTTTCTGAAGATCAAACAAATTTTGTTCAGTCAGAGTCTATCCACCTTGAGGGTGTGTCTCATCAAACAACACTTAAAGACGGTGATGTACTAACTATGGTGTCTAATGAAGTATTACTGAAGACATCAGAGTCTAGTAAAGAACCTGAAAGTGGTATACTGGAGCCTGTAGTTTCTGAAAGGAAAGAAGATGATTGTATGGGTTCAGAGACTATAGCAGCTCACTCCTTGGAGAAAACCTCAAGCCACATGCCATATGAGGAACCCTCTCTCCATGTGAGTTCAGGTATAAAAACTCCTTCTAAACTCTATTTTTCTGTAGGTCATGAGAGCACTTATCTAAATTTGAGTGATACAGTTGAAAAGATGGACTTAGATCCACAATTTGAGCGGCTAGCTCCTGACCAGGCAAAAGGTGAGGTAGAAAGAGTGTTGACTTTAGAAAGTCAAAGTGAGAATGAGGGTATGGATGATCAACTCCATAGTGAGGGAGAGAAAATTAGGAAACCATCATTTGATTTCTGGGATCAGGTTTTTCCTGAATCTTGGTCTGAAAATTTGGGTATGGATGCTGGTACTTATTCATTCATCAAAATGTATCAGAAGAATGACCTAGCACATCACAATGCAAAGCCAGAAGTTAAAGCTCAAAAGCAAAAGGAGAGGCTTGCAGAAATCATTAACAGAAGAGGTGCCAGGATAAAACAATCTCTTGATACATATGTACCAGATGAAGATCCTAATGATCCTAGTGTTCCTTTGTATGTACTTCCAATATCAGCTAGAATTGAGACATCAACAGTCTCTGATCACTCTAAGGAGGAGTCAGGATTTGAAGATGTTAGTACACAGAATACTGGTGAAGGAGATGATGATCATGTTTCAGTTCCAGAACAGAAAGAGGAAGATGTTGATACTTCTAATCAGGTTTTATTACTTGAATATCATACAACTCAAGCAACTTCTTCTACAAGACTTGAAGATACAGTTCTTTCTGATTCTGATACTGACGATACTAGAAGCACTTCCAATATTGAAGTTCATTCTGATGTTTTGAAAGATATTCAGAATTCTCAAATTGCTATTCAAACAAGACTTCAATCACTTGAAGATAACCAAGTCACAATTATGGAAAATCAAGCAGTTCTTATGAATCTCATTTGTTCTGTTTCTGAATCTCTTGGAATTAATGTTGCTGATGTCAAAAAAGGGGAGATAAAGACAATTCAAAGACAACAACAACACCACCAGACTGAAGGAGAAGCTGGGGGAGATAAAGATCAGACAAAGGGAAGTAAAAAGAAGAACCAGGAGTGACAGTGGTGAATCTCAGCTAGGAAGTGGTAAAGGAAGAGCAGCATTAATAGTTAAAATTCTTTCTTCTAAGTACTAGATAAGCGTCTACATCTGAGAAGGAGGTACTTAAACTTCATAATTCTACATTCATAAATTCTATTCTGGTTGTATTGTTATATGTTTTGACATCCACAACTTAGATTTATGCTTCAGTTTATAAAGCATAAATAGGGGGAGATTGTTAGGAATAATTCATAAGTTGTGATGTTAAGAATAGAATTTACACATTATACTTCTTGTAATCCTGATCTTATAAAGGATTTAGCACTGTATATAGGTTTTATGTGTAAAACAGTTATCTGTATAGTTTAGTCAGGAATGAACAGTGTATCGGAGACTACATGTCAGGAACAGAGAGCAAATCCTGATGACGGTCCAATACTGATGGTTGATCAGATACTGATGCAGTGTACAGATCCTGATATCAGTCGTGTTACTGATGATGTCATTATGGATGCTACAGAAACTGGCAAGTGCTATAAAACAGGATCGTTGTTTGAAGAACAAGCAATAAGATATTATGAAGGAAAGAGTTTTCTATTGAAGGAAACTATCAACTAGAAGGCAGAACATTGTCATGTATAGATTATATCTTTCTGTTATTAGCTGATAGGTAGCATTATAAATACTCTCTCAATATCATTGTAAAGAGCGACGAAGTTGTAAGTTCGAGTGCGTAGCTCTGTATAAGGTTTGTATTCGAGAGTTCGAAACAAACAGAGAGATATTTGTATTGTCAGTAGCTGCTAAAGGTATTGTACACCTTTGGTAGAGTTTGTATTTGATCTTATTAATACAAACAAGAGTTTGATTCATTCGTTTATTCTTGTTCATATAATCAAGCAAAAATCAGACACGATTATATAACTTGTATTCAACCCCCCCTTCTACAAGTTATTCGAGTTAACAAAAAATATAACAAATAGAGCTAATCTTCAGTTAGGATGGTCTTCACTTCGAACTTCTCCTTCTTCTGGTTCTTCAATGATAGGCTGCAGATTTGGAAGATTTGCAATCAACTGAGCATAAAAAATACGTTCACGTTCATTTGGTATACCTTGAGGTCTGACTGGTTGAGGTCTGACTGGTTGATTTGGATATCCTTTTAACCTGTTCACCTCCTGTTCATACCTTGTCATGTTTCTAATACAGTAGTTTTGAATGAAATCTGCAGCATCCTTCTTTTCTGTTGTATAAAGACCAGTGTTTCTCAGCATTTTTTCAACCCATACCAAATGCTTAGCATTGTACTCTGGCAGCTTCTGATTATCACAAATGATGGTTTGATATACATCTTTCTTCAGAAATATTACTTGAAATGGTATATGAGTTATTTCAGGACTGGCATTTCGAGCAAACTCCATGAGATGTTCATACAATAAGATATTCAGTTCAGAACAAAGTGATACCTTTTGCCTCAAAATCCAAAGCTCAGACAAGGTTCTTCTTTCTAGACAATTTAGAGATATATGGAATGAACCTTCAAAGCGACAATTAACAACAATTACCATTTCCTTTTTGTGAGAATTAAAACCAGCATTTATTAGAGAGATTTCACACTTCAAGGCCTCCAAGTACATTGAATGATCTGGATTGGCATCTCTATACTTGTAAATGATTTCAAGAAATTGCTTGTCATTATTTGTCGTAAGTTGTGGAAGACTTATTATCTTTCTGGCTTCATCCCATTTCTCACCAACTTTGAGTTTAATATCAAGTTTTCTCTTTTCAACAAGTATGTGATGTTGCCGTTGCCTTTCCACTTTTTCTTGTCTTAGAAGCTTTTCCTTTTCGTCCAACATCTGAGATAACTTTGCTAGTTCCTCTTTTCTTTTCTTCATACTAGCTTCATGCTCTAGCATTTTCTTGTCAAAGTGTGGGTCAGCTGGTTGCTCTATCCATTCACTGAGATCTGGTTCTTGTTCAAATTCAGGTATACCAATAATTTCATCTGGCCCAGCAAACGGATCAAAATCATCAGTTTCGCCAGCGTAGTAAACAGTGTTGTCTTGTTCAGATATGCTCTCAGCTGCTTCAACTCCTTTTCCCTTTTCTGACTGCTACTGTTGATACTTATCCACTGATTCACTTCCATTTGCCCTAGATTTCTCCCCCTTAGTTGGATTATCCTCTACAGATTTATCAAATGCACCGGTCTCAACAGCATCACCACTTTTTCCTTCAAAGAATTCCTTTTCTTCTGTTGTGGGTGCGTGAGTTCTGCTAAGCATGTTAAACAAAAGTTTCAGCCCTTTACCTTGTTGTGCATTCTGCCTTTCAATCAATTCAAGACGACGTTCAGTAGACAATTGATTCTCATGCAGTTCTATTTGGAGAATTTCAACTTTGTCGGAGATTTCAGAAATGAGCTTATCTTGAGCAACAGTAACATCTCCAAAATCATCAAGTGCCTTTTCATGAGATAGTTCGAGAGTCTTGATCTTGTTTGTGAATGTAGTCTTCATGTTGGTAATGTCAGCATGAAGTAATTGTTTCTCAGCTTCAGTTTTCTCAAGTTGTTCCTGTAGTGCTTGAAGTTGAGCCATAATTAATGAACTGTTTGTGTCAGTGTGTGCACTCACCTGAGGTTCACTCAAGGATGTTTCACTCTCCTTTCGTGCATGTGTTTCACTCAATTTTATGGTGGTCCTCACATCACTCAACAATAGCTCCTTTTCCTTAGATGTACCTGCAGAAGAAATCACCCTAGCCTCTTCTAGAGAGGTCAGTGGTGGTGCAATGGGAGTTCGCAAATCCCTATCCTTAATCAAACCTACCTGTTCATTAGGAATTGAAATCTGAATTGCTTCAGTGGTAGATTGATTAAGTTGCCTTCCACTTTCTCCAGTTGAAACTGCGAGTGGAAAATCCCTTAAGGGAGCCATGAATGTTTCTCCTGGGAGGGGAGATGATGACTCTGTTATAGGTGGCAAAGAGTCAAGATTTCCCTCTGAAGCCTGTGAAGACTCTTCTACCGTGACAATGGTAGGCACTGTTTCAGTAGTAATCCTATTGTGCACTCCTTGCTCAGTGTCCCTAGCAACATCAAAATCTAAGGTTATGTTTTCCCCCATTGTGAGTAATAGGGGTGTGCTTGACTCTGTACAGGGTGCCATGGCCGACTGGCAAATTTCAATGGACTCATCCTGTTGAGAGAATGGTTCCAGTAACTGTTCATGTGCCATTTCAATGTCCATATCCTTTTGGGAGGATATGGATGGGCTGACAGTTGCCTCAATTAGTAAGTTTCTTCTCTTCTTTAGTGGAGGCAGAGCTGTGGGATCACTCATATCACTACTTCTTACATCAGGTCTTTTCACTGGTAATTTATGTCTGGATTTAGGTTTTGAGATTTGAGATGACACTGTGTTTGGCTCTAAGACCTGGGATAGAAGTTATGGTTCTACAACCTCTTGGTCTAACCTATCAGCCACTTGGGCTCCAGAAGTAGTTTGAGATACAGAAGTAGTTTCAAGGAAAGATGAGAATACCTGTTCAGTAGCAGTTGCAGAAATCCCAGCAATAGTGGGTTGAGCCACTTGAAGTTGATGTTCAGGTTCAGGAGCAGTTGCTGCTTCTTCTGGTTGCTCAGGAAGAGGTGCAGGTTGCACAGGATCAAGAATAGGAGGCTCTTGAACAGGTTCAGGTTCAGATACAGGTGCATTTACAAGTCTAGGAATGATAGGTAAATTTATGAATGTAGACAAGTATGGAGTCACATACACAGGCACATTTGGGAATTTTCTGTGGGTGTCTAGGCTAGTGAATATTTTCTTGGTTTGCTTGCCAGACATAACAGGATTATCATTCTGAAAAATTGTTTGTTCACCAATAGGAACAAGATGATTGAATATCAACATCAAAAATCTAGGGTAATAACAAAAGACTTTCTTACCCGCATCAAAATCCCTTCTGGTTTTAACAATTCGACTA
The DNA here is from genome assembly GCA_037693485.1 of Kitagawia praeruptora. Taxonomy (NCBI): domain Eukaryota; kingdom Viridiplantae; phylum Streptophyta; class Magnoliopsida; order Apiales; family Apiaceae; genus Kitagawia; species Kitagawia praeruptora. The sequence goes on along the minus strand of CM075350.1, from coordinate 137,818,046 downwards.
ATCATTGTATCCCAAAGTAATTTTCCAATATTGATTCTAAGATTGTTAGCAACAGCATAACCAATATTTTGTAACATAGAAGTAAGTAAGTGAAAATTACCTCTATCAGAATTAGCAAATACCTTGGAGATTGTGTCAAAGAATGCATCCCATTGTTGAACAAGATTCTCTTTGCTCAAATTGTTCACATCGAAAACTCCATGATAATTAATATCAGTGAAGAATTGACTAAGCTCAGCATTGGTAGGTTGTGGAGCAAAATCACCCATTGGGAGGTCCAAAACAGTACTAAGAATCGATTCATTCACAATGTGATGTGTACCATTAAAATCAAAAGAAAATGAAGTCAAATCATCAGACACAACAGCTTCTGTGCAAATCAATCTCAGAGGTCCTAATTTCAACGGAACATCTAAAGATATAGCATTTCGAATAAGTGAATGATCGTTTAGAAATCGAATCCAAGGCTTAAATCGATCATAGGGACAATTATTTGGATTAAAATATCCAACCAAATTGTGATTCATTATCTCAAAATTATTCGCCATTTCTCCCTTTATAACACACACACAACACACTGATGAAATTAACAAGATTTGTAAAATTCGGAATTAATAATTAATTAAAAATTCCAATTAATTCGATGTTGTCAGAAAAATCTCAAATTCAGTATGATGTTCTCCTAATCACTGTGAGTCTCAATCTATTTTTAGATTTCTCAGATAAAATTTAGAACAACCAGATCGGAGAAAAATACAATCGGTTTTTGAAAGCCCCTTTTTCAATTTACTCGGCCAAACGCAGTGATTTTGGTATCAAAAGAACAGGCTTGAGACGATCTGTTCTAATCTGGTGATGAGTTTGACAGATCGAGTAAGAATTTTGGCAGAGTTTCGACTTAGTGATGTGTGTATCGTGTATGTATATATAACCAGTGCTCTGTTTAAAAACACGAGAGAGAGAGATAACAATAGAGAGACTAGCCAAGACAATCGTGTGATTGTCTTTTTTTTAAGTCTCGTATATGTACTGTAGAGACTCGCCAAGACAATCGTGTGATTGTCTTGCCGATTGTCTTGGCAATACAAATCTCACCAAGACAATCGTTTGAGCCAATTTACAAATAAGTAGAGTAATACAACAATTTTAACTAACATACAATCTTAATTATTACTAAAATTACCAAAAATAACAAAAAATAAATAATATAAAATAAAGTAAAATAAAATAAAATAAAAGATATCCTTTTTACGGTATCAAACATTAATAACAAAAGGACAAACACTACAAATTAATAAATAAAATATTAATAATTTACATATTTATTCATGGTAAATTAATAAATCTATATATTTTCTAATAAAATAACTTTCTAATAGAAAATTATTTAAAAAGAAAATATGACTTATTAAACCATCATAAATATAATTTTCAAGAAAAAAAATAAGTTTCTCATAAATTACAACTTGTAAAATTTGAGAAAAATATTTTTTTAAGGAAAATGAATTATTTTAATATTGAAAAGAAGTAAGTAGGAATATATTAAGATGATAATGGCAATGGTTTGAACATTAACAAGTAACAAGGTAAGTTGATAAAATAATTATACAAGTGATTTTAATCAACAAATATTAACAAGATAATCACTTGTAAATTATTAAAGATCAAACCTCAGATATTAACTAGTTTAATTACTAGGACTATTCAACATACCCAATTCACCAACAATTCTGGTGAATGTGGATTCGTCAAGAGACTTAGTAAAAATATCTGCTGTTTGTTCTTCCGTGGGTACAAAATGTAACTCCACGGTACCATTCATGACATGCTCTCGGATAAAATGATACCTGATGTCGATGTGCTTGGTCCTCGTATGCTGCACAGGATTGTTGGAGATTGCTATGGCACTTGTATTGTCACACAGAATTGGAATATTGTCAAGTACAAAGCCATAGTCATGTAGCTGATTCCTAATCCACAAGATCTGAGCACAACAGCTTCCAGCAGCTATATATTTTGCTTCAGCTGTTGAGTTGGAAACTGTTTGTTGTTTCTTGCTGTACCAGGAAACCAACCTACCACCTAGGAATTGACAACTCCCAGATGTGCTTTTTCTATCTACAACACTTCCTGCATAATCTGAATCTGTATATCCAACAAGGTTAAAACCAGATTCTTTAGGGTACCAAATACCTAAGTTAGGTGTACCCTTAAGATATCTCAAGATTCGTTTAACAGCAATGAGATTCACATCTCTAGGATCCGCTTGGAACCTTGCACACAAGCATGTAGCATACATAATATCAGGTCTACTTGCAGTAAGGTAAAGTAATGAACCTATCATACCTCTGTAACTTGTGATATCTACCTTGGCAGAATTTTCACAAGCTCCAAATTTGACAGCTGTAGATGATGGAGTCCTTGCTGAAGATGAGTCCTCCATTTGATATTTCTTGAGGAGCTCTCTCACATACTTGGATTGATAGATAAATATGCCATCTGTTCTTTGACTTACTTGTAATCCAAGAAAGAACTTCAGCTCTCCCATCAGGCTCATCTCAAATTTACCCTGCATTAGCTTAGCAAATTTCTTGCACAGAAGATCATTAGTAGACCCAAATATTATATCGTCCACATAGAATTGAACTAATATAGTATCAATCTTATGTTTCTTTGTAAATAGAGTTTTGTCTATGACACCTCTAACAAATCCATTTTCAAGTAAAAATTCAGAAAGAGTGTCATACCATTTCCTTGGAGCTTGCTTAAGACCATAAATAGCTTTGAAGAGAAAATAGACATAGTCCATGAATTCTGGATCTTCAAATCCAGGGGGCTGTTCTACATATACCTCTTCATCTAGCTTACCATTCAGGAAGGCACTCTTGACATCCATTTGATAAACTTTGAAGTTTGAATGTGCTGCGAATGCCAAGAATATCCTTATAGCCTCAAGTCTAGCCACTGGTGCATAGGTTTCATCATAATCTATTCCTTCAGCTTGGGAATAACCTTTAACAACCAGTCTTGCTTTGTTTCTAGTTACAATGCCATCTTCATCAAGTTTGTTTCTGAATACCCACCTTGTATCAACTACTTTCCTGTCTTTAGGTCTGGGTACCAGCTTCCATACTTCTTGTTGTTTGAATTGATTGAGTTCATCTTGCATAGCAATCACCCAATCAGGATCAGAAAGAGCTTCTTCTATTTTCTTAGGTTCTATTGCAGACAGAAACCCAGAATAATTACATTGATTTTGATAGCTTCTTCTAGTTTTTACACCAACATCTGGATCACCAACAATCAACTCAAAAGGATGAGCTCTATTCCACACAGTCTGTCTGGGAAGATTTGACCTTGATGATTCGCCTTGTTCTTCATTATGATGTTGAGTATGACCAGCTGATCCTTCATCACCTCCCCCTGAGTTGTTGCCAGTTTGACTAGATGAATGTTCAGGAGTGTCAGTGGTATCTCCAGTCTGATCATTATTTCCACCACCACCACCCTGATCATCATCATCATTATTATTGTTATCATTATCAACAACTTCAGGTTGGTTGTCACCATCTGAATCGGAGTCTGTCATATCATCGAAAGATAACTTTTCAGATGAATCCTCCGTTTGGATACTAGGAAGTTTAGTGTCATCAAATGATACATTGACACTTTCAAGCATTGTCTGATGATCAATCACATACACCCTGTAAGCTCTTCTTGAATAACCAATAAAAATTGCTTCATGTGCTTTGGCATCAAATTTTCCACCACGATCATCTCCATCTTTAAGCACAAAGCATTTTGCTCCAAATACATGAAAGTACTTGAGTGTTGGTCTCTTTTCATACATAATTTCATAGGGGGTCTTCATTAAGTCTTTGTTGATTAAAGTTCGATTCTGGGTATAACATGCAGTGTTAACAGCTTCAGCCCAAAAGTACAAGGGAAGCCTTGATTCACTTGACATAGTACGTGCAGCTTCAATCAAGGTTCTATTCTTTCTTTCTACTACCCCATTTTGCTGAGGAGTTCTTGGGGCTGAGTACTGCCTTGTTATTCCCTTTTCAGTACAAAAATCATTTAGAACTGCATTCTTAAATTCAGTTCCATTGTCTGACCTTATTGCTCTTACTGGATTCTTGTACTCCATCTCAATCAACTTGATGTGATCAATCACTAACTGTGGAGTTTCATCTTTGGAATTCAGAAATAAAACCCATGTGTACTTTGAGTAGTCATCAACAATCACGAGAGCATATCTTTTCTTTGACATAGACATCACATTAACTGGACCAAACAGATCCATGTGCAACAGTTGTAGAGGTTCAGTTATTGATGATGTGTCAGTGCTCCTATGAGTTACTATTTTCAATTTGCCTTTTTGACATGCATCACAGAGTCCTTCTTGAGTGAATTCCATTGAAGGTACTCACCAGTTCTCTTTTAACTAGAGAATTCATTGTCTTGAAATTAAGGTGGGAGAGTTTCTTGTGCCATAGCCAACTTTCATCTGTAGATGCTTTAGAATAAAAGCAGTTAATTTCTTCAGTGCTTCCAGTGTTCATATTGGCCACGTACAGATTTCCTTTTCTGACTCCTGTAAGAGATGGTTGTTCATGTCTCTTGTGTGAGATCAGACAATTCTTCTTGTTGAAGTAAGCCTGGAATCCCTTGTCACAGAATTGACTGATACTTAACAAATTATGCTCAAGTCCTTTCACAAAAGACACTTCATCAATGATAACATTTCCAGCTTCCAATCTACCATATCCATCAGTTGTACCTATGCCGTTATCTCCAAAGGTAACAACTGGGCCGGCTTTCTCCACCACATTTGTCAGCAGGGCTCTGTCTCCAGTCATATGCCTTGAACATCCACTGTCCAAGATCCAGGTCACTCGATCAACCTGTTTCACACCCTGCATTGACAAATAGGTTAAACCTTCTTCGGAACCCAAATCTGATTGGGTCCAGAATACTTAAAGAATTGGCCTTTGTCAGGCAAAACAACATTTTTAACCTTGACACCAATTTCACCATTAACCAACAAACATTTAAGCCTATAAACAGATTTGACAATCTTTTGTTTTATCTTGGGTATCCATGTTTCTTTAGTAGCAATAACATTTGTTTCATTGACTGAACATTTGACCTTGCAAGCAGCCTCACCAAAAGTTTGTTTAGGCTTTGATACAAATCTCTCTCTCCTATCTTGAGGAGGACTAGCAGTCTTTGATATAACATTTTTATTCCTATTCATATGTTGTCGAGGAGCAGTCTTACCAGCACATGCTTGATTACCATTAAAGTAAGCAGACATTACATTAAATGCACAAGACATACAATTGACAACACCACATGCTTTATGAGAAACATCAATGATAGGCATGGTATGCATGTTAGACATGTTATTGTTCTTTTTCAACTTGTTACCACTTAACCCAGTTTTAGATGAACTGGTTGAATAAACAACCTTAACTGGTTTCTTAACAAATTTAACATTATCAAGGACTATGCCATTTGCATTGTCCTCATTACGCATCTCTTCTTGAATAATGATAGAAGTGAAGTTTGGAGGTTCTGCAATCGACTTCTTAAAGAGCGGATCTTCAACATTCTTAAGCACATGTGGTATACCCCTCTCTTTAGCACTAACAAGGTTAGGGGTATTTATGCCTAACAATCCAACAGCTTCGTTATAACCAAACCATATTCCTACAGTTCGTTCTACAGCTTGTTTATTGAAATGCTCTTTAGAAGCTTTAACAGAATTAAAGCAAGCACTAACCTTGGTTTCAAGTTCAGCAATTTTAGAAAGTTGTTTAGTCACTACTTCTAGAATGGATTTCTCTCTTCTATTAAGTCGTGTTATTTCCTCTTTTTGTTGATCTTGATTAACATGCACCTTTTTTAGTTCTAACACTTCATTTTCAAGTTCAGTGTTTAACAGATTTAATCTAGCAATGTGTTTTTGTGCATTAACCAAAGAACCACCTAACTGACGAACCAACTCAGAGTCAGTAAGTTTTACCTGTGGTTTAGGATCAGTGAGCATGTCACCATTTGCTATTAGTGCAAGATTACCATATTCTTCATGTTCACTATCTGTGTCATCCTAGCTTTTACCAGCAGCCACATAGGCTTTTCCAGGTTTCTTCTTTTCAGGAACATAATCTCTCTTCTAGGCTTGTTTAGGTTTCTGACACTCAGTGGCAAAGTGTCCAAGTTCATTGCAATTATAACAACGAATTTTGCATCTATCAACAGTTCCAGTTTTATAGCCACCTCTGCTATTGGAGGATGAAGAACCTCCTTTCTGGAATCTGTTATTAGACTTGAACTTAAACTTAGGATTTCTCCTGAATCTAAAATTGCCAAACTGCCTCACCATGAGTGCCATGGATTCATCCTCCAACTGATCCAATTCTTCTAATGAGTAAAACTCACTTCCATCCTGAGTAGCTGGTGTCTGACCATGTTCCACTTCAGTCTGCTCCTTATCTGAGCTGTAAGGTCGAACAACCTTAGCTTCCACTTCCTTAGGAGCCTCAACCACTAGCGCTGTAGATGAACTTGCAACCCTACCTTTACCATGAATCTCTTTCTGTTGGACTTGTTCCAACTCATAGGTTTTTAAAATACCGAAGAGTTTTTCAAGAGTAACTTTATTCAAGTCACGAGATTCTCTTATGGCTGTTATCCTGTGTTCCAGGTGAGTGGGCATAGTTAGTAAGAACTTCAGGTTAATCTCCTTCTGTGTATAGTTCTTGCCATGGATTTGCAAGTTGTTGATTATTTTATTATACCTTTCAAACACTTCTTGAATGCCTTCATTAGGGCTAGCTCTGAAGTGTTCATACTTAGAGGTTAAGATTTGAAGTCTGTTCTCCCTGACTTCATCGGTTCCTTCATTAATGGTTTCAATAGTTTCCCACATGTGTTTGGCAGTTTTACAATTCATCACATGGCTATACATCACAGCATCCAGGGAATCTATTAGAATGAGTCTGAGGTTTTTATCAAGCCCTGCATCCTCCTTTTCCTCGGGTGTATAGGTAGCAGGGTCCTTTTCATAAGATTTAGCAGGAATCACAATTTTACCCTCAGCTTCAACTTCATCTTCATAGACCATAGGAGTTTTAGGTCAGGTTTTCAAAACAACCAAATATTTAACGTTTGTACAATCTAGAAACAACTCCATCTTGTTCTTCCACATATCATAATTATCTTTGTCAAAGATAGGTATCTTAACAATGGCTTTAGAAGCCATGATGAATTTTTAAAAGAGTTAAAAATTCGAGCTTGATTTTTAATTGAATAATAATAGGATCTTGATTTGTATATCAATCAAACGGCTCGGATACCAATTGTTAGGTCCAATAAGATTGTAGAAGGGGGGGTTGAATACAATCTTTCCCCTTTTATCAAAATTTGTCCTTAAGATTTAAATTCACTTTAGACAAATTTTTTGCGGAATTAAATGAAACAAAGTTCAAGTTAAATATAACAATATATTAAACTTGAGGGTTGTTACAAAATCAATACAGAGTAATATCAAGTTAATAAAAACAAATTAGAAAATTTGACATGAACTTTTCTTAATTTGTTAATAAAAATCGAGATATAGATTAGGAGTAAAAACTCGCTAATAGTACAAGAGTCACAAGTAATCAAGCTTGAACGGATAGAATATTACAAATACAAAGCTTATGATTTTTCTATGAATTAAATGTTCTTGCAGTGGCTTTAAAGAAGAGAGAGAGAGTTCAGCTGGGTTTGTCTTGATAAATTGAGTTTGATCTGATCTTTTGTTGTATTTATAGCCCTGTCATGTCTTTGCCTTGGTAGAATTCTTTGTTGAATAATTCTCGGACGTCCCTGCTAAATTTAAGATTGGATTGTACATCAAAGACAATCTCCAAGACAATCTGTTCTTCCAAGACAATCAGCTTTGTACTGCCAAGACAATCTGTTCTTCCAAGACAATCAGCTTTGTACTGCCAAGACAATCTGTCTTCAGATATTTGTGTGACCGTTTTTCTTTCCAATACAATTTTTGATCTCCAAGACAATCTCTGTTTGGGCTACCAAGACAATCGGCAAGACAATCTCTGATTGTCTTGCTAGTTCATTTTTTTCAGCTTTAAATTAATTTGATTAAAATGCATAATCATTTTAATTTAAGCTTGCTTAAATAATTATTCTGATTTAATTAACTTAATAATTAATTTAATAAATATATTAATTCTTAAAGAATTCATTTATTAATTAAATTAACTACTTGATTTAATTAATTAAAGGAGAACAATTATTCAACCTAAGATTGACTTAATCCTTTTCTGAATCACTAAAATTAACAAAAGAATACCACTGAATATTCTGTTGACGCTCCATGCACGGTCTGGTTCATGAACGACTAACTTCAATGACTGTCTTTTATCTTTTCACATTCAAGTGTGATTCCTTTTCTCTTCTCATCTCTTTCTCTTTATCCTCTGTACTCTGTCTGAACCTGTCACTTGTAAAAATCTCTGTCTCTTAGAAATAAATCCACTTGTTTGATTTTATACTGAGGCTTGATCAGGAGACTGAACTTCTTCCAGTGTAAAATATCAAAACTATAGATTGACTTGAAGTTTTTCTTCTGACAGATAGCATCTTCTGAGATTCCTGTGACAGATTAAATTATTTACTTATTACAATCTAATTTAAGTTGAGTTGATTCCTCGTACTACAAATAGGCTGTGTCATATGCCTTTCAACTTGTTTGTTTGGGACTTGACTATTAGTCAAGATATTGGTTTGCAGTTTACTAGATAATTTTTGGGTTTAATTTGATCCATCATCGGTTGTACAATTAGATTTGAATGAATACCAAGTCAAAAATAGCTTGTCTATGTGAGCGGAGTCTGAGGAGGGTAGACTCTAGTAATCCCAGGAGTAAAGAGGCTCTTTCTGCAATACGGAGAGATTTGATCCCAGCTGCCTTCCCTGGTGAGTGGTGACTCAATCCAGCCTATGCCCCTGGTTAATCCCTAGAACTGACCGAGACGTTAAACTGCCACCTCAAGAGTCTCTGGTGGAAATCTTATACGTACATGTACATGGGCCAAAACAGCTTAAGAAATCTTTAGATGAGTGAACAAATGAGATTCTGCAGAAGCTGAACTCATTAAACAAACAATATTATAGAAAATGATAGGCCTCTGCCCCAAAATTCGTGGTGATATTGCGACATAACCTAAAAAGTTTAATTGAACAAATTTTGTGTGACGGCCCCAAATCCCTTAATTAAATTTAACTAGATAATGGTAAAGCATGCATATTAAATAATTAGACATTACCAATCCCACGCCTAGATCGCCAACAGGTAAGAGTTTGAAACAATATAAACTACCAATTCAAAACAATTTATTATTACAAACCACAAATTATTCTAAGTTCAAAAGATTACAGACTAAGTTCAAAGTTCTAGCAAAATAAGATCCATCAGATCGTCACTCCCTTCTACCTGGAACTGCCTCCTATAGGCTACACCTGAACCACCACAATTCTTACGCGCAGTCTCAAGAGTCCTTACCATCTTCGAGTTTCACTGAAAGGTTAAGGAAAATAAAATCATTGAGCCAATTGCTCAGCAAGTGCATAAACCAACAATATAAGACTGGAAAAATAATTAACTGTAAAGCAAGATATATCAATCTGCAACTGAAAGGTATCAACTGAATCAATATCAAAAGTAAATGAGTAGGAATTGGAATATCTGATAAGACGCTACGAGCAAAGCTCGGTGATCAGCCCACGCCAGAGCTCCGAACCCGCATATCCAATACGGTGTTCATCAAATATAAGGGGATCCCAGGCACACATTGGCCTATAATAATAATAGAATTTGGACCGGCGCCTCGGTCAAAGTAACATTCCATCCAATTCCATTAAGGTCAAATAAAAGTCTGTCAAATTCAATTCATCTCAAAGAAACAAGAATATCAATGTCATATCAAGTTGCTAATAAGCATGAATAGGATTCTCGAATTTGAAATGAATGATTTTTAGATTTCGAATAAATGACAAGGCAAAGTGAAGAAAGTCAATCATTCTGGATTCTTGGGAGTTGGGATTCTGTTTAGTGTACTTTGATTAAGTCAAGAAATAAGTCAAGAATTAATAAGTGTTTTAAATGGACAAGAATTCATCATGCAAGAGGGTATTTATATATTGGTTTCAAGGATTCAAGAATTCAAGAAAATACAAAAGGGTTTCCAAGTAATATGATTATCGATTAACAAGTCAATTCAAATTCAAGGGTATGGAATCAATCACATGGTATACGACAATAATAAGGTCGGAAAGAATATGGTATTAGTTTGTGACAATTTAACAATTCGATTTCTCATGGCATTCAACATATGGTAACAACAAGGTAGGATAGTACACTTGCCTTAAATCACAAATCTGCACTAGATAGCGTCCTCCTCAATCGGCTCCTTGCCAGGCCTCCTACTCGGACCTATAATAATAAACAATATCTTATTTTCCCCTCTTTTGTTTACATATCACAAAGCAATCCTAATAATGCTAACGCCCCATCGATATAACCATGCTATATACATACATTCATATATACATGTAAACACATAAGTCATGTAAGTCACTTATCATGTAAATCCTTTAACATACAATGTAGTATGGTATAGCACTATAATGATTCTACGACTTAACATTGGAGATGTGCCTTTAGGGTTTTAGAAATCATTCATTATATTTTTAGAAATTTTGGCGGCATCTCCTTTGTATAGTCGTCAAACCATACCGGATTTCAACCGGCTCAAACAACACAAGGCAATTACCATACACTCCCAATGCCTACAACTCCATCAACAAACCACCACTACTAACCACAATTCACAATCAACTTACTAACTCTAAGATGACTTACTTACAATCCAATATTCAAATTCACATAACAATTTAAATCACGCAACCAATTAATTCATGTAACACTTTAATCAATTAGCACTTAAACAATTCAAGCAAGTAACTCACAATGATTCACACAAATCCCACAATCTCTCTTCTCCTCCTCTCTCGGCCTCTCAGCCTCTCTCTCTCCCTCTCTATCTCTCTCGGCTTCTCCCTCTCTATCTCTCTCTTCCTCCCTCTCGGTCTCTCTCCCTCTCTCTCAATCTCTCTCTCGGCCTCTCCCTTTCTTCACCAACAATCACACACAAACCCTCACAACAATACTTACACAATGACTTACATGCATATCAATTCACAAAACCATAATTTCACATACCCACCAATGTTACTTATAAATTTTACAATCAAAATCAAATTATAAACTTAACCCATCAAAGTTCATAATATTTAATTATCAAAATCATAACCCTTTTTGATTTACACCTACTAACAAACATTAATCAATCAAAACAACATACCCACAACTTGAAATCTTATAAAAACTCAAAGCCATCATTAAACTCAACTTAATGACTTGTAAAAACTCACATGCATCCATATTACACTTAGCAATTATTTGAAATCAAGAAATTGAGTTATGCATGTAACCCTTTGGCTCACTTTCGATCATAGCCGAGGGTTTGGGGTTCTCCGGAGAGCCCAAAATTCGTGGGTCTATACCAAGGATTAACACCCAATCATACACACCCACAAAACTCACCTTTTATGCTTGATTTTCGAAAACCATAATTTGCAAAGTGAAGAAAATTGAAATCCACAAACATGAGGGTGTAGAGGATGAAAAGAGGAGTAATTTTATGTATAGGACTTTGAGTTTTAATGGAGAAATCACCTTGGATTAAGCTTGAGAATCAATGGAGGTTTAGAGAATTTGAGAGAAAAGAGAGATGAAGACAGTGGGGGGGGTCTCGGCCGTGGGAAATAAAATGGGAGGGGTGGGTTTTGTTTTTGTCTAACACACACACACACATGTAATTAAAAGGTATTTTAATGATACACTTCTAATTAAATAAAAGGCTTGACAATTAAATCCTAATTACAATATATTTTGGATCCAAAAATAATTTATTGACACATAAAAATTAGAATATGCAATTCTCTTCCTCAATATATTTTTAAAACATTTTTAAAATCGTTTTATAAAAAGATTTGAATTTTACAAGTTTTAATATTTTAAAAAGGAAAATAATTGGAAAAATCCTTGTAAAATATTTTAATTCGAAATTAAATTAAACTTTTATTTTTAAAAAGTCTTTAAATACATAAAGATAATAAAACAAAAATTTCATGATTTTTACTAACTCCAAGAATTTTATAAAAATGTTTAAGCGAAAATAAAATCATGTTTTAACATTTAAAAGCTATACAGAATTTTAATAAAATTCCACGTCAACACATCTAGCAATTTGACACGTAATACATATTCACATTCACACAAACATGTAATGACTCATCAATTAAGGCACATAATAATATTTTTAATGCCAAATAATATTATTTATAGAGTACGAAATTCCCAGATATTACATCCTCCCCCCCTTAAAAGGATTCTGTCCCCAGAATCAGCTATGTATACAAATGAGGGTACTGCTCTAACATATCACTTTCTAACTCCCAGGTTGACTCTTCAACCTTAGGGTTCCTCCACAAAACTTTAACTAAAGCAACTGATTTATTTCTAAGCACTTTCTCTCGCTGATCTTCTATTCTGATCGGCCGCTCTACATAATACAAATCTGGCTGAATTTCTACTGGCTCATACTCTATTACACACTTAGTGTCAGGATGAAACTTCTTAAGCATTGATACATGGAAAACATTATGAATATGCTGCATCTTAGGCGGTAAAGCTAATTCATAAGCTACTTTGCCCACGCGTCGCAAAATCTCAAAAGGTCCTACAAATCTTGGACTTAACTTTCCTTTCTTCCCAAATCTGGTTAATCCTTTCCATGGCGAAACTTTTAACAATACTGGATCACCTATTTCAAAATCTACTTTCTTTCTTGCTGGATCCGCATACTTTCTCTGTCTGTCTTGAGCAGCTCGCAATCTTTTCTGAATTATTTCCACTGTCTCTTTTGTCTGTTGAATCAATTCTGGTCCTACTATCTTTCGCTCACCAACTTCTTCCCAACACACAGGAGATCTACACTTCCTTCCATAGAGAGCTTCATATGGAGGCATTCCAATACTAGCATGATAGCTGTTGTTGTAAGAAAATTCCACCAAAGGTAGATGCTCGTCCCAATTGCCTTTAAAATCTATTGCACAAACTCTAAGCATGTCTTCAATCGTCTGAATCGTTCTTTCGCTCTGGCCATCTATTTGAGGATGATAAGCAGTGCTCATTCTGAGTTGTGTTCCGAGATGTTCTTGAAACTGTCTCCAAAATCTTGAATTAAAACGGGGATCTCTGTCAGATACTATAGATACTGGAACTCCATGACGAGTCACAATCTCTTTCAAATACAAATGCACTAACTTGTCTAGTGAAAACCTTTCGTTAATCGGTAAGAAATGAGCTGATTTCGTCAATCGGTCAACTATAACCCAAATAGCATCGTGATTAGCCTTCGATCTTGGCAGACCTACTACAAAATCCATCGCAATATGCTCCCACTTCCACTCAGGTATCTCCAATGGTTGAATCAATCCACTTGGTCTTTGATGTTCTGCTTTCACTCTTTGGCATGTATAACAACGACTTACCCACTCCGCAATTTCTCTTTTCATATTTGGCCACCAAAAGTTCTTCTTCAAATCTTGATACATTTTCGTGCTTCCAGGATGTAATGAAAACTTAGAACTATGGGCATCACACAACAATTCTTCTTTCAACTCTTTCACATCAGGAATCCATATCCTTGAGGAAAATCTTAAAATACCTTGGTTATCTTTCTGCGTGCAAATTTCTTCCCCGGTCAACTCATTCAATCTTTGATTCATCACTTCTTCTTGGCATTTTCGAATTTTGTCCAATAATATTGGTTGAAATGTCATGGTGTAGACTTGATCTGCTGGAATCTCTGTTGCACAAACTTCAATCTCTAACTTCTCAAACTCTCTAAACAATTCTTGAGTCATTGTCAGCGTATTCAATCTTTCCTTCCTGCTTAGCGCATCAGCTATGACATTCGCCTTCCCCGGGTGATAACTAATGGTACAATCATAATCCTTTATCAGCTCTAGCCATCTTCTTTGTCTCATGTTGAGTTCCTTCTGAGTAAAAATATACTTAAGGCTCTTATGATCCGTGAATATCTCACACTTCTCACCATAAAGATAATGTCTCCACAATTTCAATGCAAACACAATCGATGCTAGCTCGAGGTCATGGGTAAGGTATCTCTGTTCATGAGGTTTCAGTTGCCTTGAGGCGTACGCAATCACCTTTCCATGCTGCATCAACACACACCCTAAACCTTTATGAGAAGCATCACTATAGATTACAAACTCTCCTTTATCATCTGGCAATGCTAATACTGGAGCAGTCACCAATCTTTGCTTAAGCTCTTGAAAATTCTTTTCACACTTATCAGTCCATTCAAACTTTTCATTCTTTCGTGTCAACTTATTCAATGGTACCGCAATCTTAGAAAAATCCTTAACAATCTGCGATAATATCCTGCTAATCCCATAAAACTTCTTACTTCTGTCGGTGTCCTTGGTCTTTCCCAATTCACAACTGTTTTAATCTTTGCTGGGTCAACTCGTATTCCTTCTTTACTCACAATATGTCCCAAAAATTGGACTTCCTTCAACCAAAACTCACACTTGGAAAACTTGGCATACAACTTCTCATTTCTTAATATTTCCAATGCTATCCTTAAATGCTCTGCATGTTCTGCTTCCGTCTTAGAGTAAATCAAAATATCGTCGATGAAGACTATCACAAACTTATCCAAAAATTTCTTAAACACTCGGTTCATTAAATCCATAAATGCTGCTGGCGCATTCGTCAATCCAAAAGCCATAACCAAAAATCCATAGTGACCATACCTTGTTCTAAAAGCAGTCTTCGGTATATCCTCTGGTTTGATTTTCAGCTGATGATATCCTGACCTTAGATCTATCTTCGAAAAACATGTCGCTCCTTTCAACTAGTCAAACAAATCATCGATCCTCGGTAATGGGTATCTATTCTTGATAGTCAACTTATTCAACTCCCGATAGTCGATACAAAGTCTTATACTTCCATCTTTCTTCTTCACGAACAATACTGGCGCTCCCCAGGGTGATACACTTGGTCTTATAACTCCTTTGTTCAATAAATCCTGAAGCTGACTAGCGAGTTCCTTCATTTCGGACGGTGCCATTCTGTATGGAGCCTTGGAAATAGGTTCAGTCCCTGGTGCTAAGTCAATCGCAAATTCAATCTGACGATCTGGAGGTAATCCGGGTAGTTCTTCGGGAAAAACATCTGGAAACTCATTGACTACGGGAATATCCTCTAATTCCACTCCTTCTCGACTCTTGTCTATCACATAGGCAAGATAAGCCTCACATCCTTTCCTTAACAATCTCTTGGTTTGCATCATGGTAAGAAATGTACTAGTCTGCTTACGCCCCTTAAAGATAACTCTATCGCCTTCTGGAGATCTCAATGACACTCTCTTACTCTTATAATCGATATGCGCATCATACTCGGCAAGCCAATCCATTCTTAAATTATGTCAAAATATTCTAATTGAAAAGGTATCAAGGTGACGGGAAAAAGATGTCCTGAAATCTCTACTACACAAGGTGAACATACTTTATCTACTGGTATCTGGTCCTGATTAGTTAACACAATGTTCAAAGCTTCTCTTAACATACGAGTATCACACTTCAACTTATTCACAAAATCTTTAGAATCAAACGATCTAGTAGCACCCGAATCAATTAACACTTTTGCATTAATGGCGTTCACGAAAAGCGTACCTGCCACTACATCCGAGTTTCTCACTGCATCGTTCATATTCATGTTGAAGGTCCGGGCATGAATTGGATAGGCTGAAGCTTGATAACTTGGGGCTTGAATAACTGGAACTTGTTGAAGTACAGGTGGACTTAGAATCTGAGTTGGAATCTGAGATGTTGCCATTTGGTTCACTGGGGTAGAGGTAGTCAATCTCATCAAGTTGTTGTTTGGAATAGGCGATCTGCACTCTCGAGCCATATGTCTCACCTTACCACACTTGTAACAAGTCACACTCGATTTCGAATTCTGGCACTCATTAGCATAATGACCTTTCTGATTACACTTGAAACAAACAATATCTGCTTTCACACACGCTCCGGTATGCCTCTTAGAACATGCCTTGCACTCTGGTATAGATGGTCGGGGAAATCTTGGTTGCTTGGGGTTCTGAGGAAGGGTTTCTGAATTCCTGTTTCTGGGCACATTTCTTTTAAAATTTCTTCAGTGGTTCTGAAATCCGGGCTTTCTATCCATCTGATTCGTTGACTTTCCTTGATCCTGGTTCCTTTCTATTGCTTCCACTTTCCTCTTTAAGTTGCCCCTTTCCTTCTGATTCTGATCACTCTCATCTTCTATTATCATAGCCTTCTGAACCACTTCTGCATACGTGTTTATCTCAAAAGCTGCAACTCTGCTCCTCAACCATGGCTTCAATCCCTGTTGAAACCTCTTCGCTCTCTTCTCATCCGTATCCACATAATCTCCTACAAACCTTGCTAATTCTATAAACTTCTTCTCATATTCATCAACACTCATATTCTCCTGCTTAAGATTAAAGAACTTTAACTCCATCTGATTCTGTATATACCTAGGAAAATACTTCTCCAGAAAAATCCTTTTAAACCTATCCCACAGAATCACTTCTGCTGCTTCTAGGGCCTTAACCGACTCCCACCAATAATTATATTCACCTTTAAGAAAATAGGTAGCAAACTCTACCTTCTGTTCATCACTAACCTTCACCAGTGCGAAGGCCTTCTCCATTTCCTTAAGCCATATCTGGGCTTCAACTGGATCTTTTGTTCCTTAAAAATCTGGGGGTTTCATAGCCTGAAAAGATTTAAAAGTTACCGCAAGCTGAGCTGGTTGTTGCTGTCCTTGTTGCTGTTGTAACTGCTGATGTTGTTGCTGAAGTAGCTGCTGCTGGTGAGCTAAAGTAGCCGTCTGCTGTTGCAAAAGTCCCAAAAGCTGGGCCATATCCGTATTGCCTTGATTACCATCTCTATTCTGATCATCTTGATTCCTATTCTGATTAGCTCTAGTATTGCTCCTTCTGGGAGGCATCTTTCTGAATATTAAACAGTCATCTATTTATCCACAAGCATACGTCTAACCGCACATGGCACAATATAGTCTAACAGTTCTAATATAGCATAGGTACAACCTAAAATTTAAACAATCTCACACGGCGAAATGATACGATAAAAAGGAAATGATAATAAAAACGATAACGGTACTGATGACATCCATCGATAACCCAAAGCCAAAGGTTCAAAATCCAACCAACATAAAGTTCGAAAACCGAAACTGAAAGTACGATAAAGTCTAATAACACAAGTCTGATAATAAAATGGCTATACTATAAGCCATCGCATAAAACCCAAAGCATAAAACTAGTCCTCTTGCAACTTGTTGATCACGCGCTGGAGCTCATCCACCATCATCTGCACCATCGTATGACTATCCCAATCGCTATGAGGTGCCATCTCACGAAGTCGCTCGTTAGCCATCCGGGTAAGTACCTGAAGCCTAGAGATAAGGGTTCCATCATGGTTCGCAAGTATGCAATCATCATCATCATCATACAACGCATCAATCCTCCTCTGAAGCTGAATGTTCTCACCATACTGACGTTCACACTCCCTAAGCAACTCTTGGTAAACAGACAAGGGTACAATAGCTGGAAGATCTGCAGGGGGTGGAGCTGAAGGTCCTGGTGCCCGCTGTCGCTGCCAATAATATATATATATATATATATATATATATATATATATATATATATATATATATATATATATATATATATATATATATATATATATATATATAACGTCAGATAAATTTTAGAAACATTCTACTTAAACACTCTCGATAATAGGGATCAATCAATCCTAATCTTTTATAAATATCATACTATTTACATTCTAAGTGAGTTTCTATTTTAATCCTAAGTGATTATTGAAAATGTGATCTATCTTGTTACCTAAACCTGTATTGTTCAGTGACTCAAACCTGTGGCTCTGATACCAAACTTGTGACGGCCCCAAATCCCTTAATTAAATTTAACTAGATAATGGTAAAGCATGCATATTAAATAATTAGACATTACCAATCCCACGCCTAGATCGCCAACAGGTAAGAGTTTGAAACAATATAAACTACCAATTCAAAACAATTTATTATTACAAACCACAAATTATTCTAAGTTCAAAAGATTACAGACTAAGTTCAAAGTTCTATCAAAATAAGATCCATCAGATCGTCACTCCCTTCTACCTGGAACTGCCTCCTATAGGCTACACCTGAACCACCACAATTCTTACGCGCAGTCTCAAGAGTCCTTACCATCTTCGAGTTTCACTGAAAGGTTAAGGAAAATAAAATCATTGAGCCAATTGCTCAGCAAGTGCATAAACCACAATATAAGACTGGAAAAATAATCAACTGTAAAGCAAGATATATCAATCTGCAACTGAAAGGTATCAACTGAATCAATATCAAAAGTAAATGAGTAGGAATTGGAATATCTGATAAGACGCTACGAGCAAAGCTGGGTGATCAGCCCATGCCAGAGCTCCGAACCCGCATATCCAATACGGTGTTCATCAAATATAAGGGGATCCCAGGCACACATTGGCCTATAATAATAATATAATTTGGACCGGCGCCTCGGTCAAAGTAACATTCCATCCAATTCCATTAAGGTCAAATAAAAGTCTGTCAAATTCAATTCATCTCAAAGAAACAAGAATATCAATGTCATATCAAGTTGCTAATAAGCATGAATAGGATTCTCGAATTTCAAATGAATGATTTTTAGATTTCGAATAAATGACAAGGCAAAGTGAAGAAAGTCAATCATTCTGGATTCTTGGGAGTTGGGATTCTGTTTAGTGTACTTTGATTAAGTCAAGAAATAAGTCAAGAATTAATAAGTGTTTTAAATGGAAAAGAATTCATCATGCAAGAGGGTATTTATATAATGGTTTCAAGGATTCAAGAATTCAAGAAAATAAGGGTTTCCAAGTAATATGATTATCGATTAACAAGTCAATTCAAATTCAAGGGTATGGAATCAATCACAAGGTATACGACAATAATAAGGTCGGAAAGAATATGGTATTAGTTTGTGACAATTTAACAATTCGATGTCTCATGGCATTCAATATATGGTAACAACAAGGTAGGATAGTACACTTGCCTTAAATCACAAATCTGCACTAGATAGCGTCCTCCTCAATCGGCTCCTTGTCAGGCCTCCTACTCGGACCTATAATAATTATAAACAATATCTTATTTTCCCCTCTTTTGTTTACATATCACAAAGCAATCCTAATAATGCTAACGCCCCATCGATATAACCATGCTATATACATACATTCATATATACATGTAAACACATAAGTCATGTAAGTCACTTATCATGTAAATCCTTTAACATACAATGTAGTATGGTATAGCACTATAATGATTCTACGACTTAACATTGGAGATGTGCCTTTAGGGTTTTAGAAATCATTCATTATATTTTTAGAAATTTTGGCGGCATCTCCTTTGTAGAGTCGTCAAACCATACCGGATTTCAACCGGCTCAAACAACACAAGGCAATTACCATACACTCCCAATGCCTACAACTCCATCAACAAACCACCACTACTAACCACAATTCACAATCAACTTACTAACTCTAAGATAACTTACTTACAATCCAATATTCAAATTCACATAACAATTTAAATCACGCAACCAATTAATTCATGTAACACTTTAATCAATTAGCACTTAAACAATTCAAGCAAGTAACTCACAATAATTCACACAACTCCCACAATCTCTCTTCTCTTCCTCTCTCGGCCTCTCGGCCTCTCTCTCTCCCTTTCTATCTCTCTCGGCTTCTCCCTCTCTATCTCTCTCTTCCTCCCTCTCGGTCTCTCTCCCTCTCTCTCAATCTCTCTCTCGGCCTCTCCCTTTCTTCACCAACAATCACACACAAACCCTCACAACAATACTTACACAATGACTTACATGCTTATCAATTCACAAAACCATAATTTCACATACCCACCAATGTTACTTATAAATTTTACAATCAAAATCAAATTATAAACTTAACCCATCAAAGTTCATAATATTTAATTATCAAAATCATAACCCTTTTTTATTTACACCTACTAACAAACATTAATCAATCAAAACAACATACCCACAACTTGAAATCTTATAAAAACTCAAACCCATCATCAAACTCAACTTAATGACTTGTAAAAACTCACATGCATCCATATTACACTTAGCAATTATATGAAATCAAGAAATTGAGTCATGCATGTAACCCTTTGGCTCACTTTCGATCATAGCCGAGGGTTTGGGGTTCTCCAGAGAGCCCAAAATTCGTGGGTCTCTACCAAGGATTAACACCCAATCATACACACCCACAAAACTCACCTTTTACGCTTGATTTTCGAAAACCCTAATTTGCAAAGTGAAGAAAATTGAAATCCACAAACATGAGGGTGTAGAGGATGAAAAGAGGAGTAATTTTATGTATAGGACTTTGAGTTTTAATGGAGAAATCACCTTGGATTAAGCTTGAGAATCAATGGAGGTTTAGAGAATTTGAGAGAAAAGAGAGATGAAGACAGTGGGGGGGGGGGGTCTCGGCCGTGGGAAATAAAATGGGAGGGGAGGGTTTTGTTTTTGTCTAACACACACACACACATGTAATTAAAAGGTATTTTAATGATACACTTCTAATTAAATAAAAGGCTTGACAATTAAATCCTAATTACAATATATTTTGGATCCAAAAATAATTTATTGACACATAAAAATTAGAATATGCAATTCTCTTCCTCAATATATTTTTAAAACATTTTTAAAATCGTTTTATAAAAAGATTTGAATTTTACAAGTTTTAATATTTTAAAAAGGAAAATAATTGGAAAAATCCTTGTAAAATATTTTAATTCGAAATTAAATTAAACTTTTATTTTTAAAAAGTCTTTAAATACATAAAGATAATAAAACAAAAATTTCATGATTTTTACTAAGTCCAAGAATTTTATAAAAATGTTTAAGCGAAAATAAAATCATGTTTTAACATTTAAAAGCTATACAGAATTTTAATAAAATTCCACGTCAACACATCTAGCAATTTGACACGTAACACATATTCACATTCACACAAACATGTAATGACTCATCAATTAAGGCACATAATAATATTTTTAATGCCAAATAATATTATTTATAAAGTACGAAATTCCCAGATATTACATTTTGCCTATACTTTTGTTCTGCATACTGATTCTCTAATCATCTCATCATGCAAGGAAAATATTTTAATGCCTTTTGCAATATTCTTTCTTTCAGTTGATACATATATTCAACTCAAATTGCTCTTAACCAAGAGCTGTAGCTAAGCAAATACTGAGAGTTCAAACATTATGTGCAGGACATACAAGCTAAGGGCAACCATGTTTCATAAGTTTGAAGTTCATATATACTATAAACAAGAGCAAGTTTATAAGAGGACTTTGAATTTCAGCTGTTTGTAAAGACTAAAGGCAGTGGAGGCTCATTGTTAATAATTAGCATCATCATTTCAACTCAAGATTACAAAGACGTTTTACATACTAGAATTAAGATTATAAAAGACATATATCATCGAGTAAAGTGCATTAAATGAAATTATACTTTGGCCGTCATACTACTTACAAAACTACACTTTTGAATCCACTACTTGGAATATTGAGCTCACACTTTTGTCTGACTTTTTAAGATCATCACTTTGTTTGATCCACAGATCATCATAATCAGAAAATTGATAAAGAAATAAGTATAATACCGCTAATTAAAACTAAATAGACCTGATGCTACTAGATTAACCATAAAATAGTGCAAGTAAAAACAAGCATTTGATGGACATGGCTCATGATGAACATAAGAAAGCTAGGAGACAATCTTACCAGCAGTTCATGTGCTAACAACCATGTAGGGATGGCAACGGGTTGGATCGGGTTGGATATCTGTGATATCCAAATCCAAACCCGAATCCTTAATCCAAATCCAAATCCAATCCAAATCCAAATGGATTTGGAAATTCAAAATCCAAACCCGATCCACCGGGTTTGGATCGGGTTCGGGTTTTATCCAAACCCGAAAATTTTAATTCTTTGTAAAAAAGTAGTAATATTTTTTTAATCTAAATTTCATAAAAATTAAAATTACAATAGCAAATAAATATCTAGATTTCATAGACATGAAAATAAATAAGTCCAAGTTACACCACTACTAATATCTAAAGACATAAAAATTAAAATATAATTGCAAATAAATATCCACATAGGCAGAGTGTAGACTAGAAGACTAGCAATAGCACAACATGTGTATCAAAATTGTCTGAACTAAGAAATTTCATAGTAGCACAGCATGTGTATCAAAATTGCCTGAACAAAATTACCTAGTGTAACTAAGTAACGGGTATTTATTTTTAAGGAATAAATTATAATATATATATATATATTATAATTTATATATGTATATATATCGGGTTTTTTTCGGGTTTCGGGTTTGGATCGGGTTTGGATCGGGTTTTCGGGTTTCGGGTTTGGATCGGGTTGGATATAGCTAATATCCAAATCCAAATCCAAACTCTTTCGGGTTTAAAAATCAAATCCAAATCCAAATCCAAATCCAAAAAATCGGGTTCGGTAAGATCCAATCGGGTCGAATTGGATCGGGTATCCATCAGATCGGTTTTTTTTTGCCATCCCTACAACCATGTGGTAACTTTATACTGAGCTAGAGTATGCAAATTAAATCATCAGTATTCCTTTGTTCGAAGAGCTGTAACTAAGAGTTCAAACTTGGAATACTTGGAATACTGAGCTCACACTTTTGTCAGACTTTTTTTATCATCACTTTTTTTGATCCACAGATCATCATAATCAATAATGATAAAGAAAAGTATAATACCACTAATTAAAACTAAATAGACCTGATGCTACTAGATCAACCATAAAATAGTGCAAGTAAAAACGAGCATTTAGTGGAGATGGCTAATGATGAACATAAGAAAGTGTTAGTCACAGAGGCAAGCCTGTTTACATCTAATAACAAGCCTAATTGTCTATAATGCTTTGCATTACTTACATGACCTCTTAACTGAGGGAACCTCTAGTTGTAGAGTTTCTATTTGTTCTGTACTTGTAATAGGCACCAAATCCTAGTTGTGTAACTGTACTTATATAGTCAAGAATAATGCTTGAAAGAAGTTCCAAGGTTCATGCCTCAAGCAAGAAGATAAAGACTGTCAAATAATCACAGTTAGGATTTGAAGAAATGAAGAATTTGCCTAAGTACCAATTCGAGAAGTACATTTGTCTATTCGAGAAGTCTAACATTCGAGAAGTCAGAGATTCGATATCTGAGAAGACACTATTCGATATCTCTGAATGAACTGTTCGATATTTCATTCGATATCTTAGAGATTCGACATGTCTAAATACTTTATTCGAGAACTCAGGAAGTCAACAAGTCAAAGTGGTATTCGAGTTCTCAAAGAGTCAACAAGTCAAAGTTCCATTCGATATCTCAAGGACTCAGAAAGCTATTCGATATCTCAAGGATTCAAGTGTTCTATTTGACAACTGAAGGAATCCTGAAGAAAAGTATTATTCGAGAAGTGATTCAATATGTCAATCATACAGTATTCAAGAACTCAGAGTTATCTAATCCTAGTTCTCGAATCAGTCACTTAGCCACTTCTCAAATACATTCTTAGAGACAAAATACTGAAGAAATTGTACAAGTCTGAAACCTGCAACAAGCCAATGCACTTTATAGACCACAATCTGTAACGTGCTCTGGAAAGCCTACAAAGAAGCTTGGAGAGATATAGAAGAGACAAAGAGCTAAAGAAGTGGATCTGAACAGAACATTGCAAAGTCAAATCTGTAACCGTTTGGATGCTTACTCAAAAAGGATAGACATGCAAGAAAGTAACTTATTCTGTAACCTTATTTGTAATAACTGAGTTGTATTCATGTTCTATAAGAATACAATCTCACTTCTTTAGTTAAAGAAGTTTTTCATACACATTGTAAGCCATATCTCTCTGAGAAAAAAGAAGTTGAAAATACTATCAGTTGTATTCATAGATTGTAGCAACCTTTATCTAATAATATATTAGATTAAAGTGATATTGTGCCTTGTGTTATTTTCTTATCCGCACCTAGACATTTGCACACACAGACACTTATCTGCTACACAAATTCAAGAACAAGAAAAGTTCAAGAATCCATTCACCCCCCTCTGTATTCTTTTGTTGTATTCAATACTCAACAAGTGGTATCAGAGCGAGCTGTTTATTCAAAAACAGAAAAACGATCATGAGTTCGAATACACCAAAGACCATAGGAACGGTGAAAGTCTCTAAGTTTGACAAAGAAAATTACAACCTCTGGAAGATAAAGATGATGTTGTTCATCGAAGCCTCTCATCCTTTGTACCCTGACATTCTCAAGAATGGTCCCTTTGTTCCACAACAAGAAATACCTGAAAAGACTGTTGGAACCACAACTGTTCCAAGATCTTATGTGGCCAAGGAACCGTCCAAATGGACAGAATCAGAGAAGGAGATGGTTGCTCTTGACAGCCATCTCATGTTGCTAATTATTGATTCCATGGATATGTCAATGTTTGCAAACATTGCATCATGCACATCTGCCAAAGAAATGTGGGATCACATTGAGGTGTAATGTGAAGGAACTGATGAGGTCAAGGAAAACAAGAAACAGATACTGGTCACACAGTATGAAGCTTTCATGGCACAGCCCAAGGAAAGCATTACTGAGATGTTTGAGAGATTTCACAAGCTAGTTATTGAGTTGCAGATGAATGGCAAGGTTTACAGCACCAAGGAGTTAAACATGAAGTTTCTGCTATCTTCACCAAATCATCTAGAGCAAAGGGTCATTTCTCTAAGGGAAAGAGATTTGAACAAAATCACTTATGATGTGCTCTATGGGGTTTTAAAGACTCATGAGCTTGAGTTTCTTCAGAAAAGGGCTATCCAAGCCAACCAAGGCAGAATGATAAACACATCATGTGCCTTGATTGTCAACAAATTTATTCAAGACCTAGAAGCATCTACAAGCCAGCTAAGGATAGAGGAGATAGTAGATGATGAAGAAACTGAAGCTGAGGTAAGTGAACCTATTGAGGAGAAGGAGGAAGATGAGTTCTATACTCTTGAAGAGCTAGATGGAATGGAAAACACTTCATATGCTTTCATGGCCAGAAAATTTCCAAACATCAGATTCAAGAGGAACCAACCCTTCAAACCAAAAACCCAAAACCATTCATTCAACAAAAGCAAGGCACCTGTGAAACCAAACAAGAGTAAATTTAAAACCAGCCATGTGGATAGGTCATCTGTAAGGTGTTATAGATGCAATGACCTAGGGCATTTTGCAAGTGAATGCAAGAAGCCTAAAAAGAAGGATAAAGAGTTTCTGGAACTTGAAGCTAAGTATGAGGCCCTTCTAAGAAAGCAGACACAAGGTAAGGCCTACATAGCTGAAGGGAAGTGTTGGGATGATTCTGAGAGTGATGGAGAGGAACAAGAATTTTGCAACTATGCCTTGATGGCCAATTCCAAGGATGACACATCTCCATCAGACTCTCAGGTACCATCTCTCACTACTACAGATATGTCTGTTTCTGAGTATAAATGCATGATTGAACAACTATCTGTTGAGATGTTTAATATTCATACTAGTATGACTGCTGCTAATGAGGAGATTGCTAAACTATCTACTAGAAATGAATTGTTAATAAAAAAGAATGAGGAACTTGAGCTAACTGCTCTGCAAGTAGAAAACCTTAAGAAAGAAGTTGAATATTTGCAGAATAAGGTTTTATGTGCTAGTCAAGTGGAAAAGGCTCTTAGGGATGAATTAGCTGAAAATGAATTCAAACTGAAAACATTTAAGAAATCATCTGGTCTAGTGCAATCCTACTGTGAGAAAATTCAAGCAAAACCCAAGGCTGCTATTGGACTTGACTATGACACTCTTAAACAGAGGAAAGGCTATGCTGTCATTGAAGATGACATAGTTGTTCAGAAGGAAGTGCCTCAGATTTTGAAAAAGGCTGAAAATCCAATTTTTAAAGAATCAACATTTGAAATTGATGAGGATGCCTTACTCATCAAGCAAATGTTGAATGATGAGGATGAGGCACAATCCAGTGAACAACAAGCATCCTCTAAGAGTTAGAGTGTCAAGCCAAAAGCCAAGAAGCCAGTAGGTGACAGGTCACGACCTAAGAAGTTTGTTAAGTTTGTTTCAGCTGGGAAGAATGAATCTGAATCTGAGAAGAAAGTGACTAAAAAGAAACAGAATAGAAATGGCAAGCTAGGGATTAACAAAGATAACAACTATGCTTATATGCCTAATGCCCCTAGGAAAACTTGTCAGAACTGTTTCAGTACCAATCATTTAACTCATGCATGCAAGAAACATGTTGGTAGTGTGTCCAAACCTTTCTATGATTGTTATGTGCCTTCTAAGACATAGAGATGCTCCATTTTGTGATAAATTTGACTGTATGCCATGCAATATGAATGTTATGACTAGTTGTTTCAATTTGAGAAGGCAATTCATTGATGGTTGTATCAGTCACAATTCTCACACACACTACACAAGGTCAAAGTCTTCAAGTCCTCCTAAAGCTAGGAAGGTACCTCTGTCACCTAAGTCTGAAACCTCAGGTTCTAAGACTTCTAATAGTGACAAGAAGACTAACACCAAGAAAGTTGATAAGCATGTTGTTTATGATAAAACTGTTTCTAAGTCACATGGACCCAAACTTGTTTGGGTACCAAATAAAAAGTAATACCTTTGTGTTTGTAGGGCAAAGAAAGTGAAAAGAAGATCATGTGGATTTTGGACAGTGGATGCTCAAATCATATGACTGGTGATATAACCCTGCTATCACAGTATGAGGAGAAGGCTGACCCAATGGTTGCTTTTGGAGATGACAGCATGGGTAACACATTGGGATATGACAAGCTGAAAGTTGGTAATGTCATCATTAAAGATGTAGCACTGGTCAAGGGACTCAAGCATAATCTGCTAAGTGTTGGTCAGTTTACTGATAGGGGATTCAAGATGGATTTTGACAAAGATGAATGTTTGATCACCCACAAGAAGACTGGTGATTTTGCTCTATCTGGAGTAAGGAAAGGAAGCCTGTTTGTAGCCAATATGGACTTTACAAACAAGGACAAAATTTGTTGCTTCTACTCAAAAGCATCAAATGAAGATTGTTGGCTATGGCACAAGAAATTATCACACCTGAACTTCAAAGACATTAATTCTCTAGTCAAAAGAGAGTTAGTGAGAGGCATGCCCACACTTGAATTCTGTCAAAAAGGAGTGTGTGAGGCTTGTCAAAAAGGAAAGATGAAAAGATCAAGCCACAAGTCAAAGTCAGTGACATCAATAACCAAGCCCCTGCAACTCATTCATATGGATTTGTTTGGGCCTGTCAATATTATGTCACTAGGAAGAAAGAAGTATGCCTTGGTGATGGTGGATGACTTTACAAGGTATACATGGGTGGAATTTCTGGCATCAAAAGATGAGGCTTCACAAGTAATCATTGAGCACGTAAAGAAAGTTGACAAGGAAGCAAAGGCCAACAATGCAAATGTGATTGCACTGAGAAGTGATAATGGAACAGAGTTCAAAAATGCCATACTTGAAGCATTCTGCAAAGAGAATGGAATTTCTCAGCAATTCTCAGCTACAAGGACTCCACAACAAAATGTTGTTGTTGAGAGAAAGAATAGAACTCTAATTGAGGCTTCTAGAACAATGTTACTTGATGCAAAGATGCCTACATGTTTTTGGGCTGAGGCTGTGAGCACTGCATGCTATATCCAGAACAGAACCCTCATCAACAAAAACACTTGAAAGACACCTTACAATTTGATGATTGGAAAGAAGCCTACTCTAAAGTATGTTCATACTTTTGGAAGCAAATGCTTTGTATTGAAGGATAATTCAGAATATGTTGGTAAGTTTGATTCAAAGGCATTTGAAGGAATTTTTCTTGGCTACTATATGGAAAGAATTGCATACAAAGTTTATGTCATCAGTCAAAAGAAAATTATGGAAAGCACAGATGTGACATTTGATGACAACAAACTACCTGGACTAGAAGAAGCCAATGATGAAGATAAAGATCCATTAAGGTTTGATAATCTATAGGATTCTGATGAAGAGATTGAAACTGAAGTTGAAACTCAAGTTCAACAGACTCAAGTGAATGATGATATAATGGAAGAATTTGTGCCAATCAACAGTGGAGAAACAAGCATCCAAGACACACCTGTGAGTAGTGGCAACCTCACAGGGGGAGGAAATGAGAATGATCATGATTTGGATGATGAAGCAACATCAAGAATGAGAAATCAGGCTGAGCACTCAAGGAAATGGGATAGATCACATACTGCAGAGCAAATCATTGGAGATCCTAATGCAAGAGAAAAGACTAGGAGAGCAACTCAGAATGAGTGCCTCTATGGATGTTTTCTATCTCAGGTTGAGCCTAAGAAACTTGATGATGCACTGTTGGATCCAGATTGGATTATTGCCATGCAAGAGGAGCTAAATCAATTTGAAAGAAACAAAGTATGGGAACTTGTGCCTGCACCAAAGAATAGAACCATTGTTGGAACAAAATGGGTTCTGAAGAATACGATGGATGAAGATGGTGTAATAGTAAGAAACAAAGCAAGGTTGGTTGCAAAAGGATACTCTCAACAGGAAGGCATTGATTATGATGAGACATTTGCCCCTGTTACTAGATTGGAAGCTATCAGAATATTCTTGGCATTTGCTGCTCATTCAAACTTTAAAGTTTATCAAATGGATGTCAAGAGTGCATTTCTGAATGGAGAGTTGGAAGAAGAAGTTTATGTTCAACAACCACCTGTCAAGAGTGCATTTTTATGAGTGACATGGTTCTAAAAATTCCCGATTTAACCGATTAATCCCCGATTAATCCTCTATAAGGTAACTAACCGATTCGATTTTTGAAATCCGATTAATCCTGTGAATTTAAATAAAATGATATGTTTAATGGTAAATTAGACTAATATATTAAATATTATTATAGTGTCCGATTATGTTAACTCGAATAACTTGTAGAAGGGGGGGTTGAATACAAGTTATATAATCGTGTCTGATTTTTGCTTGATTATATGAACAAGAATAAACGAATGAATCAAACTCTGTTTGTATTAATAAGATCAAATACAAACTCTACCAAAGGTGTACAAATACCTTTAGCAGCTGCTGACAATACAAATCTCTCTCTCTGTTTGTTTCGAACTCTCGAATACAAACCTTATACAGAGCTACGTACACGAACTCACAACACACTTGTTCGACTACGACACTTTTTACAATGATATAGAGAGAATATTTATAATGCTACCTTCTTGCTTGTTCTTCAAATAACGATCCTGTTTTATAGCACTTGCCAGTTTCTGTAGCATTCATAATGACATCATCAGTAACAAGACTGATATCAGGATTTCATCTTGCATCAGTATCTGATCATCATCAGTATTAGACCGTCATCAGGATTTGCTTTTTGTTCCTTACATGTAGTCTCCGATACACTATTCATTCCTGACTAAACTGTACGGATACACATAAATCCTATATATAGTGCTAAATCCTTTATAAGATCAGGATTACAAGAAGTATAATGTGTAAATTCTATTCTTAACATCACAACTCATGAATTATTCCTAACAATCTCCCCCTATTTATGCTTTAAAATCTGAAGCATAAATCTAAGTTGTGGATGTCAAAATAAATAACAATACAACCAGAATAGAATTTATGAATGTAGAATTATGAAGTTAAGTACCTCCTTCCCAGATGTAGACGATTATCTAGTACTTAGAAAAAAGAATTTTAACTATTAATGTTGCTCTTCCTTTACCACTTCCTAGCTGAGATTCACCACTGTCACTCCTAGTTCTTCGATTCACCACTGTCACTCCTAGTTCTTCTTTTTACTTCCCTTCGTCTGCTCTTTATCTCCCCCAGTCTGGTGTTGTTGTCTTTGAATTGTCTTTATCTCCCCCTTTTTGACATCATCAACATTTATTCCAAGAGATTTAGAAACAGAACAAATGATATTCATCAGAACTGCTTGATTTTCCATAATTTTGACTTGGTTATCTTCAAGTGATTGAAGTCTTGTTTGCATAGCAATTTGAGAATTCTGAATATCTTTCAAAACATCAGAATGAACTTCAATGTTGGAAGTGCTTCTAGTATCTTCAGAATCAGAATCAGAAAGAACTGTATCTTCAAGTCTTGTAGAAGAAGTTGCTTATGTTGTATGATATTCAAGTAATAAAACCTGATTAGAAGTATCAACATCTTCATCTTTCTGATCTGGAGCTGAAACATGATCATCATCTCCTTCACCAGTATTCTGTGTACTAACATCTTCAAATCCTGACTCCTCCTTAGAGTGATCAGAGACTGTAGATGTCTCAATTCTAGCTGATATTGGAAGTACATACAAAGGAACACTAGGATCATTAGGAACTTCATCTGGTACATATGTATCAAGAGATTGCTTTATCCTGGCACCTCTTCTGTTAATTATTCCTGCAAGCCTCTCCTTTTGCTTCTGAGCTTTAACTTCTGGCTTTGCATTGTGATGTGCTAGGTCATTCTTCTGATACATTTTGATGAATGAATAAGTACCAGCATCCATACCCAAATTTTCAGACCAAGATTCAGGAAAAACCTGATCCCAGAAATCAAACGATGGTTTCCTAATTTTCTCACCCTCACTATGGAGTTGATCATCCATACCCTCAATCTCACTTTGACTTACTAAAGTCAACACTCTTTCTACCTCACCTTTTGCCTGGTCAGGAGCCAGCCTCTCAGTTTGTGGATCTAAGTCCATCTTTTCAAGTGTATCACTTAAATTTGGATAAGTGCTCTCATGACCTACAGAAAAATAGAGTTTAGAAGGAGTTTTTATACCTGAACTCACATGGAGAGAGGGTTCCTCATATGGCAAGGGGCTTGAGGTTTTCTCCAAGGAGTGAGCTGCTATAGTCTCTGAACCCATACAATCATCTTCTTTCCTTCCAGAGACTACAGGCTCCAGTATACCACTTTCAGGTTCTTTACTAGACTCTGATGTCTTCAGTAATACTTCATTAGACACCATAGTTAGTACATCACCGTCTTTAAGTGTTGTTTGCTGAGACTCACCCTCAAGGTGGATAGACTCTGACTGAACAATGTTTGTTTGATCTTCAAGAAAACCAGTCAAAGTTATTCCTCCCATATCATAGGGTATCTCACTTGCATTCTCAGTCATCACAGAAGACCTTTCAACATCAGCCATCACAGCTCCTGAGTCATCCTTCTTCTGACTAGATGGTTCTTGTGTTGCAGTGACTGTGATCTGATCTTTCCTACTATTCACCACTGGTGCAATAGTATCTTCTATTGACTGCATTCCTCTATCTACTTCCTCCTGTTGTTCACCTTGAGCTGAGGCATCTTCAATAATGACATCCTTGTCAAATAAATATGCATGAAGTGATTGAAGTGCAACATGCTTCGAGAGTCCAAATTTCTTGACTAATTGTCTTCTGACAGATACATAGAAATACATCTTCATTAAGTCAAGTCTTTGATGTAGAAGTCCATATTCTTCTAGAAATAAAAGTTTTGGTACTCTTTCAACCAAAAAATCTAGAACAGGCCTTGACAACTTCACTTTGAGAGAAATTAGTCCCATAGCCAGTCTGTATGATAATGTAGTTTCCCATGAAGAATCAATATCCAGATCTCTATGGTCATTTGCTGACTTGATTGTAGCTTCATTTGTAGAAACCTGCATAATGTTAGTTGGACTAGACTCTGTGTGTGTAGGTGACAATTGAATCTTTCTCCTTGTTCTCCTGATATAGTGAGCAAAAGATTTATCCTGAGAAGACTCAAGAGGTGTAGACACATAAGTGATCTTGGGATGAGATCTTTGTTCAATAGACACAGTCTTTTGAGAGACAATATCCAGTAACTGTTTTCCCTTTTTAAGAACTACAGCCTTTTAGGAGACTGCAGCCTGGCTGTGGCTAGGTATTTCATCTCTTTGTGCTAACATAGAAAGTTGAATTGCAGCCTTCAATTCTGCTCTCTCAGCAAGAGTTAAATCATCATCATCTTCACTAGAATTACTACTACTTGACACAACAAATCTTCTCTTCCTTACAACTGATATCTTTTGAGAAACACCAGAGGTTGGTTTCTTTGAAACAATAGGCTGTGGATCAAAATTTGGTTCTTGAATTGTTTCAGAGACTATAATGTTTTGGGCTACTTGGGTAGACACAGGTGGGTTCTCCTCCAAATGAGATTCCTGAGCCATTTCACCACAAAAAAGAGAAGAATTGTAGAGTGTAGGAAGATGAGTTTTAAGAATTACCTGTACATGATGTGGATAATGAATTGCAGGTATTTCATCTAGATTCTTTTCATTGCCCTTCTTTATAATGTCAGAGAAAATTCACTTTTGCTGTTCATAAGAAGAAACACAATGTTCCCTACCAAATCTTGCTTCAACATCAGGAATAAAATGGTTAATAAACATTTGCATAAATCTATGATAATAAACCATTTTCCTGTTTTGATCTCTTAACCCAAGTTTAATACTCATCTGACTTAAGATAATGTGACCAATGTTAATTACTCTGTCATAAAGCAAACTATAAGCAATATGTGATGTAACAGAAGTAATTTGCTGAAAAGAACTACATTTACCAGTAAAACATTTAGCAATTTGATCAAAGTAAAAAGACCATTCCTTTCTAAGAAAAGACCTATTCAACTGGCTCATGTTGTCTACAGGTCCACTATAACCTAATGCAGACAACATAGTTCTAACATCATCATCAGATGGTACATTCTCATAATTCAAACTAACAGGTAAGTGAAGTACTGAATTAACAACAGATTCAGTAATATCAAAAGAATCTTGTCCTAAGTGTAGAACAATCTTACCTGATTGACTCTGAGTAGAATCAATTACCTCATCATTCTCCCAAGCTTGTGTGACAGCTGCTTGATTAATTTGTGGAGATGCTGTTAATGCATAACTTAATGGTCCATATGCCAGAAAGTCCATGATTGGATGAAAATCAGATGACACTCCTTCCTTGTTGGTGATAGCTGCTACATGATTGTTCGTCATAAAATCAAAGTCACCAAACTTGAAGGCTACTGACTTAGGTAATCTTCTCTTAGCTGCCATTTTTGATCTGAAAAGAGCTTAAAAAATTCTTGAAATGGATTAGTGATTTTGAAAACTCAAGAGTGTTTATTGCTTTAGAGAATGTAAAATTAGAGAAAGCAATTACACGATTAAAGTTTCAAAACAAATATATTTCACAAATCTTTCAGACCAATATCCCACGTTGACACGTAGATTGACAGGTGTCAGTCCCTGAAAAGTGCGGTTACCCACGATTTTTGGAAAATAAAATCCAAAATTGATTTTCATGAAATAAATCAGGGTATAAATAATCAATACTGATCAGCTTTCTTTTCCTGTTGACCTCTCATCAAAATAATCACAAAATACAATGTGATTTTAAAAATATAATAATTCTCAAATCCTGATGGTCACACATGAAATCCTGATCAATATCATCCTGATTTCAGAGACTTAATTGGAGTTTTCACGTGGCATTTTTCTTTTATCTGAAAAAGAAATAAACAATTAATCTGAACAAAAATCAATTGGTTAGATATATTCAACATTTCTTTAAATAAGAAATACAGTCACACGAAATAATTAGCATCTGACTTCATTAAAACTTCCAAGTGACTGTTCAGCTTCTCACGTCTTTCTTTAAAAGAAACAGATGCCTTATGCCTTTCTCCATAAACCTTTCAATTTCTTTTCTTCTCAACAATGCTTCTCAAACCAAAATTCCATTCAAACCCATTCTTTAGATTTTTCACAGTCGATGAACATCCTGTTCTTGATCATCTCTTTGAAAAGATGACTTTTCTCATCGAACTAATCATGAATGAAGTATTTTCAGATAATATCCAGAAGTTTCTCCTAGAACATCCATCTATTGGATACAATCTTCTCCTAATTTCCTCAAAACTTGAGGATGAAGAATTTGGCCGAGAGTCTGAGGTTGATCTTGATGGGGATGCTATACATTTAAGTTAGCTGCTCTCATTCAAGTCGCCCAGAAAAGGAATCCAAGAGTAGACGAGGCTGTTCAATCCCTTGATGAATTTCTTGAGATGCTCCTTGTCCTGTACCTCGGAATTCATATCTATAGACAAGTATAGAATTATCAGTAGAAGTTAGACAAAAAGATGTTGTATTTCATTTCCATATATGTAAAGCTTTCAATTAATGAAAATACAATTTCTTATTATCTACTTGTCTTTTGATTATTGAATGATGTATAAATTATCAATATGCAAATATTAAAACTTGCTGGCATAGACTTAACACATCACATAATTAGATTACTACACAAAGTAAACGTCAGTATTTGAAACACTTTTCACAATCCTGATACTGACACAATACTGATGACGTCAGTATCCTGATAACAAATCTAATCCTGATGATTATTAACAAGTCTATCATACTGAAATTTATCAAGGCAAAGTGTTATAGCTAAAGCATTTAACAATCAAATATAGATCCTGACAAGAATATCAAGTCTATAAGCTAAAAACAACATACCTTGCTACTATTGCAGATGTTAAGGATCTAAAAATTTAACATTCCTAACTCACTTACTAATCTACTAAATGTAGTCTCATCAAGTGGTTTAGTTAGAATATCTGCAAGCTGTTTGTCAGTAGGAACAAAATGAAGTTCCACAGTACCATTCTCAATATGTTCTCTAATAAAATGATACCTGACATCAATGTGCTTAGTCCTTGAATGTTGAACTGGATTTTCTGCAATTTTAATAGCACTAGTATTATCACAAAACATAGGAATATTACTAAGTGTCATACCATAATCCATCAACTGATTTCTTATCCAAAGGAGCTGTGCACAACAACTGCCTGCTGCTATGTACTCAGCTTCTACAGTTGAGGTTGAGACAGATTGCTGCTTCTTGCTTGCCCAAGAAATCAATCTGTTTCCCAAAAATTGACATGTACCTGTAGTACTTTTCCTGTCTATTTTACACCCTGCATAATCAGAGTCTGAATAGCCAATTAGAAAGAAATCAGATTCTCTAGGGTACCACAAACCAAGATTTGGAGTTCCTTTGAGATATCTAAAAATTCTCTTCACAACAATTAAATGAGATTCCTTAGGATCACTTTGGAATCTAGCACATAAACAGGTAGAAAACATTATATATGGCCTACTTGCAGTTAGATATAACAATGAGCCTATCATGCCTCTAGAACTAGTATTATCCACACTCTTTCCCTTAGGATCAGAGTCTAGTTTAGTGGCTGTTGCCATGGGTGTTTTTGCAACTGCACAGTCTTGAAAGTCAAACCTTCTTAAAAGATCTTTGATATACTTTGACTGATTAATGAAAATACCAGTCTCAGTCTGTTTGACCTGCAAGCCTAAGAAATAATTTAATTCACCCATCATGCTCATCTGATACTTAGACTGCATAAGCTTGCTAAACTTAGCACACAACTTTTCATTAGTAGAACCAAAAATAATATCATCAACATAAACTTGAACTAAAAGCAATTCACCTTTTATCTTTCTAAAGAATAGAGTTTTGTCAATTGTACCTCTTGTGAAGCCATTTTCAAGAAGAAATTTAGACAAAGTCTCATACCATGCTCTTGGTGCCTGCTTTAGTCCATAGAGTGCCTTGTCAAGTTTGTAGACATGATTTGGAAATTTTGGATCAACAAATCCAGGTGGCTGCTCCACATACACTTTCTCATCAAGCTTGCCATTTAGAAAAGCACTCTTTACATCCATCTGGTATACCTTGAATTTTGAATGAGCTGCAAATGCAAGAAACATTCTGATTGCTTCCAATCTTGCTACAGGTGCAAAGGTCTCATCATAATCAATGTCTTCTTCCTGAGAATAACCCTTGGCCACCAGTCTAGCTTTGTTTCTTACAATCATACCAGATTCATCTAGCTTGTTCCTGAAAACCCATCTTGCACCAACAATAGATCTATCTTTAGGTCTTGGTACCAGTTTCCAGACTTTGTTTCTCTCAAACTCATTTAACTCCTCCTGCATTGCAATTACCCAATCAGGATCCTATAAGGCTTCTTCAACCTTCTTAGGTTCATTCTTTGAGAGAAAGCAACTATACAAGCATTCATTTTGAATTGATCTTCTAGTTTGAACACCACTATTTGGATCACCAATTATCAAATTTTCAGTATGATCCTTTGTCCATTTTCTAACAGGTGGTAGATTAACTCTGCTAGTCTCTCCCCCTAAGTTAGTGGTATCTCTTGTAGAAGAATTATCTCCACCTTCAAAAACTCTCCTTTGATCAATAGAATCAGTAGATTCCATATTGCTGCTAGTTACTGATTCTTCCTCAGTAGACTCTGAAAGATCAGTTCCTGATGGAGTAGACTCTGAAACGTCAATTCCTGATGGAGTAGACTCTGAATAGCTAGTCTGCTCCTGATGATCACTATGTTCTCTTTGATTTATTTGCTCCCCCTCAACAGTAGCATTCCTTTGAGAAGCAATAGAAATTCCTTCTGGAGAACGTTCATCATCACTGGAGAGTATCTCATAATTCTTCAAATTTTCAAATTCCAATTTGTCATGGCTTTCATCAGTTTGCAAAATTCCAAATTTCTTATCATCAAATGCAACATGAATTGATTCCATAACAATGTGAGTTCTGAGATTATAAACTTTGAAGGCCTTAGATGCTGAATATCCTAGAAAAATTGCTTCATCCGATTTGGCTTCAAATTTTCCAAGTTGTTCTGGATGAACTTTTAGGACATAGCATTTGCATCCAAAGATGTGAAAGTATTTCACACTTGGTTTCTTTCCTTTGATCATCTCATAAGGAGTTTTTCCATGACTATTTACCAAGGTACAGTTTTGAGTGAAACATGCAGTGTTAATAGCTTCTGCCCAAAAGTAGGTTGGAAGTTTTGCATCTGCAAGCATGGTTCTTGCTGCCTCTATGAGAGTCCTGTTCTTTCTTTCCACTACACCATTCTGTTGAGGTGTACCAGGTGCAGAAAACTGTTGAGTGATTCCATTGTCTGCACAAAACCCCTCCATTATAGAATTCTTGAATTCTGTACCATTGTCACTCCTAAGTACTTTAACTTTGTACTCAGAGTTATTCTGAATATTCTTTACAAGTTCAATGATTTGCTGAGGAGCTTCATCCTTCTTTTGTAGAAAGAACACCCATGTAAACCTTATGAAATCATCCACTATCACTAGAGCATATCTTTTCTTGCTGATAGACATAATGTTTACTGGACCAAACAGATCAATATGTAGCATGTGAAATGGTTCAGTAATCGAACTTTCAGTCTTGCTCTTGAAAGTGGTTCTTCTTTGCTTTCCAAGCTGACATGCATCACAAAGTCCATCTTGCACATAATTTGCCTGAGGTAGGCCTCTCACCAGATTGTGCTTAACAAGTTGATTAAGCTTCTTGAAATTAAGATGTGAGAGCTTCTTGTGCCAATTCCAGCTTTCATTACTTGTTGCTTTGCTATAGAGACATCTAACAATTCCTTTAGATGTATCACTTAAGTTGGCTTCATATATGTTACCATGTCTTTGACCAGTTAGAACAATGTCTCCATTCTGCATATTCAAGATTTTGCATCCTTCTCTGTCAAAGATTGATTTGTAACCTTTATCACCCAGTTGACTTATGCTTAAAAGAGTATGTTTCAAGCCTTCAACCAATGCTACATTTTCTATGATGATATTCCCCAAAAAAATTGAGCCATATCCCAGAGTTTCTCCTTTGTTGCCATCTCCAAAAGATATTACTGGGCCAGCTTTCCTCTCAAACTTTGTAAGCAGGGACTTCTTTCCAGTCATATGTCCAGAGCATCCACTGTCCAAGATAATTGAATGCTTCTTTCCTGTGCCCTGCAAACAAAAAGTAACTAGTTAGAATTTTTTAGGACCCAACTTTGATTGGATCCTTTCTTACTAGATTTAGAAATAACAAGCTTTGAGAATTTTGTCTTTACTTTACCTGTTTTAGAGTCAACTTTAGACTCTAATTTCACAAACTGTTTGTGACTAGGAGTTTCAGATTTCAAGGAATAATAGTCATAATACAGTTCATGATATTCTCTACACATGTAAATGGAATGAAGTAAACTACCACAATGATAACAAGCTTTTTGTGGTTGGTATTGAATTTTCTGAGTCTTGGGGAATCTGGACTCAGTTTTCCAAGAAGGTTTTTGATTGCAGTCTAGGGCCAAATGATTATGATTTCCACACTTATAGCATATTTTCCTAGGTGCATCAGGTACATTCTTGTAATTATTCTCTTTGTTAATACCTTCTTTTCCATTCCTATTTCTTTTGATCTTGCTAGACTCTGAAAGACCATCTAATCTCTGTTTCAACTAAGACTTAGACAGAAACCCTATGTTTACATTCTTAGGTTTTTCTAACACTTTCTCATCTGAATTACTATTGTTAATCCTTTTGTGTACAACAGGGGTACCTTTTGAATCAACAAATTTAACATGATTAGGTTCAGAAACAATTTTCTTACCTTCAGATTTAGATGTGCTAGCTTCTACCTTACTATCATCATTGACAATAGCTACTTTTTCTTCTTGTCTAGCTTTATCAAAACCTAAACCATTAACCTTACCACGAATTCCACTTTCAAAGATTTCTATAGTCTTTTTACTGGAATTGTTAATGGTCTTAATCACATCTCTCTCTTCCTCTAGTTCTTTTCTGACATAGTCATAAGCCTCAAGAATAACGCTATAATCATGCTTAGCTTTATCAGAACTTAACTTGTATTCTTCCATTTGAATTAACTCAGATTCAAGAAAATTATTTCTATCAACTAATTTATCATTCTTAACCTTAAGTTCATCTTTTTCACAAGTAAGAATTCTAAAATTAGTCATAATATTCTTAAACTCAGCATGGATAGTTCTAATTTCATCAGAATTTAAGCTATCAAATGAATCAAGAGAGTGAAGTGATACCTTAACAGAGGATGGAGAAGTTTTCTTTGGAGATCCAGGTTTATCTGAGACATTTGCCATCAATGCAATGTTGTCATAATCCAATTCATCTTCAGAATCACTGGAATCAGCCCAATCCTTCTGTGTGACCATAAGTGCATTACCCTTTCCTGAATTCCTAGGCTTCTTACACTCACTAGCAAAGTGTCCAAGCTCGTTGCAATTAAAGCACTTGATCTTGGCCTTATCAAGCTTGATAATTGTACCTTTGCCTTTGTCACTCTTCTTCTCCTCCTTCTTTTGAAAAGGTCCTTTGCTAAATCTTCTCCTGTTGAATCTTCCTTTCTTAAAGGCTTTAGCAAACATAGCAAAGAGTTCCTGTGTTAGAAATGATTGATGAGAACAGTGTTTGGAAGCTATAGTGACAAAACAGAGTTTAGCTGGAAGCAGTCAGAGTTTAGTTAAACACTGACTGGAAGCGCAACAGAGATTGTTAAACTCTGTAGCGGTATTGTCTGAAGAGTCAACAGTTGAAGATTGATACAAGATAAATTTGGAAGCAATATCTTTGAAGATTGGAAAGCTGTCAAAGAGATTGAGTTGACTTGGAAGACTAGAGCAATCGTGATTGATATCAATTGTATAGCTTAATTATAGGAGAATCAATTACTGATTGTATGAAGCTGTATGTTTTATAAATACAGTTAGGTTAACCCTAGAAGGGTATCGAACATTGAGAAATTTATTGATTGTAACCTGAGCAGCTCTCTGTGATATTTTACATCACTGAGAGAGGAATTGTTAATTCCAAACAGTTTTTAAGTATTAAACAATGTGTTCTTGTTAAGTTACTCATAAAGTATTTGATTAACTATTGTGAATTCGACCTAACAAGTGGTATCAGAGACAATCTGTTACTTTATTACAGTTAAAGATCCAAAACACAATAGTAATCAATGGCAGAGATACCTCCACCATCTGAGAAAGCCCCTACTACTGTTAGTAGGTATGAAACAATTAGGGTTCCTATACTTAGGCCATCAGAGTATGCAATTTGGAAGGTGAAGATGACCATGTTTCTGGAGGCTACAGATCCAGAATACCTTGATAGAATTTATGAAGGTCCTCACAAACCTACAAAGTTATCTGCTGCTGTTGCTGGTGAGGAATCAAAGGTCATTCCAAAAGAAAAGAAAGATCTAACAGCTGAGGATCTTTCATCTATTGCAAAGGATGCAAAAGTAAGACACTTACTTCACAGTGCATTAGACAATGTTATGTCTAATAAAGTGATTAATTGCACAACTGCAAAGGAAATATGGGATGCACTTGAGGTTAGGTGTCAAGGAACTCCTGCAATCAAGAAAAACAGAAGAAACATACTCACCCAGGAGTATGAGAACTTTGAGGCAAAGTCTAAAGAAACCATGACAGAAACATTTGACAGATTCTGTAAACTACTCAATGATTTGTCATTGGTTAACAAAGAGTATGATTTAGAAGACTCAAATCTCAAGTTTCTTCTTTCTCTACCTGAAAAGTGGGATGTGAAAACAACCACCATAAGAGATAACTATGAACTTGGTGAAACAGAGATTGATGAAATTTATGGACTGCTCAAAACCCATGAATTGGAATTAGAGCAGAGAAACAAAAGATCAAGTAGAAAGTCAAAGTCTGTTGCACTTAAGGTTGAGGAGAAACCATCAAAGAAGGAAGCATCAAGGAAAAAGGCAAAAGGAAAAGCTTTAGTCATACACTCAGAAAGTGAGTCATCAAACACTGATGTTGACTCAAACACAGATGGAACATCTGATTCTGAAGATGATGAAGAGATGATGCAAATGGCTGCATTGATGGTAAAGACCTTCAAGAAGATGGGATTCAAGAACTTCAAGAGGGGAAAGAGATTCTCCAAGGACTACTCAAAGTCTGACAAGAAGAATTTCAAGAAATCTGAGGGAAAGGACTTCAAATCTGGTAAGAAAGATAAGTCTGAGATTCAATGCTATAAGTGTAAGGAGATGGGTCACTATGCTCCTGAGTGCAAAAAGAATAAAACTGAAAAGGCACTCTACACAAAAGGCAGAGATTGGGCAGACACCTCAGATTCAGATGAGGAAGTCAACTATGCTCTCATGGCTACTACTCAGACTGAAGATGATGATCTCAAGGTACCCCCAACTACCTATGCTTATAATACTGATAATATAACTGAATTAAGAATTTATCTTAAAGAATTGCATATCAGTTATAGGGATCAGACTTTAGAAAATGAGAGGATAAAGACTGAGTGCTCTCAACTCAAAGATAGAAACAAACTTGTTGAGGAAAAGCTTGAGAACATGAATAAAATTCAGAAGGAGAGAGATGATGCTGTTTTTATTGAACAGGAGTTGCTAGGGAAGTATAAGAAACTAGAATCTGAATTGGAGGATGCTAAACACATTATTAAAACTTGGACACACTCTGGTAAAGATACTCAAGAAGTGTTTCAGTCAGATACAGTAGGTCTAGGTTACTCTGAAGGAGATGTACTTAGATTTGAAAATTTGGTAAAAGTTAGACCACATCGTTCATCTGAAGGTAATGTCATGGGAACAGGTGGACCTAAGACTGAAGCTGAGAAAAAGGCTGTTAAAGAATCATATGCTAAGACTTTTGTTAAAGAGGCTAACATTGGTTTAATGACAGATAAACAACTCAAGCATAAGCTTAAAGAGATAAAATCTGTCAACAAACAGAAAATGCCTAGGAAAAACAAAAATGGAAAGGTAGGCATAACATCAGGAATTAAGCCAATGCTTGCTTCATTAGCTCCTAGAAAAACATGCTTTAATTGTGGTTGCACTAATCATCTTGCTAGTTTCTGCAGTAAGAATAAGAACATTAATTCTTTGCCCTCTAAAACTGCAGTTAAAAATGATTATGTGAGAACTAGACCACAGACTTTATGTAAACACTGTGGAAGTACATGGCATTCTATTTACACTTGCAGAGATTATCATGCTATTTACTATAATTACTATGAACCCAAACCAAATTTGAAATGGGTTAAAGTAAACTCTGCAAATGTAAACTCTGAAAAAGTTAGCTTAAACTCTGATAATGTGAATTCCGCTGCAAAAGCTAACAGAATTAAGAAAGCCAAAGGATCCAAGCAAGTCTGGATCCTTAAAACTAACAATCAGTGATTGTTTGTGATTGCAGGGCACCAGGGTGAGTACCCTAGTCGTGGACAGTGGATGTTCAGGACACATGACTGGAAATAAAGCCCTGCTATCAGAGTATGAGGAGAAGGCTGTCCCAAAAGTTTCCTATGGAGATGGCAACATAGGACATACTCTGGGATATGGCAATATTAATCTTGGGAATGTCATCATCACAAATGTAGCTCTGGTTCCTGGACTCAAGCATGATCTGCTATCTGTGAGTCAAATCTGTGACAGAGGATATCATGTGGATTTTCAGCCTGAATATTGTCAAGTCATCAGCAAATCTACAGGGAAAGTTGCTCTAGTTGGAAATAGACACAATAACATCTATGAAATTAAATTGTCAACAAACAATGAAGGCAAAGCAGTGTGTCTGTCAACAAGAATGTCCAGTGAAGAGAGTTGGAAGTGGCACAAGAAACTCTCTCATTTGAACCTGAACAACATCGATGAGCTAATCAAGAATGATCTTGTAAGAGGTCTACCAAGGTCTTTGTTGAATGTAGAAGGCCTGTGTGATTCTTGTCAAAAGGCCAAACAGAGAAAAGCCTCCTTCAAAAATCAAATCTGAGTCTTCAATTGTTGATCCTTATCATCTCCTACATGTGGATCTTTTTGGACCAGTGAATGTGATGTCTCTTGGAAAGAAGAAATATGCACTAGTCATTGTTGATGAATATACCAGATACACATGGGTATATTTTCTTGCAAAGAAGGATGAAACTGCATTAACACTGACAGAACATATAATCCAACTGGACAAAGGGTCAGAGAATCAAGTGAAGATAATCAGAAGTGACAATGGAACTGAATTCAGGAATTCATCAATGGAAGAATTTTGCAAGAGTAAAGGAATCAAACAAGAGTTTTCTGCACCTGGCACTCCACAACAAAATGGTGTAGTGGAGAGGAAGAATAGAACCTTGATAGAGGCTGCTAGAACCATGCTAGTTGAAGCAAAATTGCCAACATACTTCTGGGCAGAAGCAGTTCAAACTGCTTGTTTTACTCAAAATGCAACACTGATCAATAAGCATGGTAAAACACCATATGAAATGGTGAAAAAGAAGAAGCCAAATCTAAAATATTTTCATATTTTTGGATGCAAGTGTTTTGTGTTGAAGACTCATCCTGAGCAGTTGACCAAATTTGATCTAAAAGCAGATGAAGGAATTTTTGTTGGCTATCCACTGTCAACTAAGGCATTCAGAGTTTATAATCTGAGAACTAGAGTGATCATGGAATCAATTCATGTGTCATTTGA
This sequence comes from Kitagawia praeruptora, assembly GCA_037693485.1. Classification (NCBI taxonomy): domain Eukaryota; kingdom Viridiplantae; phylum Streptophyta; class Magnoliopsida; order Apiales; family Apiaceae; genus Kitagawia; species Kitagawia praeruptora. Next base: position 137,774,134 of record CM075350.1, on the reverse strand, counting down.
TGACAAGAAAATAACTGGACTTGAAGATGTCAATGAACATGATCTACTCCACTTTGAAAATGAAGATTTATTCTCTGAAAAAGTAAACTCTGATCAGACTGATCTGACAAACTCTGTTGATCTAAACTCTGAACCTCTACTGGTAAATACTGAAGAAACTCTTCAATCATAAACAAGGGAAGAACCAGTTGAGGGGGAGCATGAAGAATAACATCAAAGTGATAATTCAAACACTGAAAGTGACTCAGTTGATAATTCTGAATCAAACTCTGTTGATTCAAACTCTGTTGATAATTCTGAGCAGTCACATTCAGGGGGAGCATCTAAAAATGAAGAGAGGCACCAAGGAAATCAGGAGAGCATGGATCAAGGGGGAGGATCACATGATGACAGAAGCAATTTGCCTTCTGCAAGAAAATGGACTAAGTCACATACACCTGATTTAATAATTGGTTATTCAGATGCAGACTTTGCAGGCTGTAAGATAGACAGAAAAAGCACCAGTGGAAGTTGTCAATTTCTGGGTGACAGACTTGTTTCCTGGTACAGCAAGAAACAGAAGTCAATATCTACATCTACAGTTGAAGCAGAGTATATTGCTACTGGTAGCTGCTATGCACAGATTTTATGGATGAAGAATCAACTGCTGGATTATGGATTAAGGTATACCAAGATACCTATTTACTGTGATAATCAAAGTGCTATTGCAATGACAGGTAATCCAGTACAACATTCAATGACAAAGCACATCAGCATAAGGTATCACTTCATCAGAGAGCATGTAGAGGAAGGCAACATTGAGCTTCACTTTGTGTCTACAGAACAACAACTTGCAGATATCTTCACCAAGCCATTGAGTGAAGCTACATTTACAAGACTGGTCAATGAACTAGGAATGGTCTCTAGTTTTGACTAGAGATGTTGGTTAGACTCAAAGACTTATCTCTAAAATGTATTGCTCATGTTTCTGCAAATTGTTAAATGCTATGTGAACCTTAGTATTAAACTCTGTTCTGCATGCTTATGTTTAAAACTTGTTAAACTCTGTCAGCATGTCTGTCTGTTAAACACTGTTAACATGTTGGATACACTCAGTGAATTCAGAATTGATTTTTGTCTGAATGAAAACACCAATGAAGAAAAATGTATGGAGCATGATTCTCAGTAATTAAATCATGATTCTTTCTGATTCACTGTAATCTAATCAGACTTTGTGCAGTAAATCAACACAGCATGATATTATTTCATATTTATAGCATCTCTTAGTTTATTCAGTCCTAAACTCTGAGTTTATGAATATTGTGTGCATTGCCTCTCATAAGAAAATTTCTGTTATTGATGAACTCTAAACTCTGATAAGTGACATTCTGTTTCCAAAGGTATGGTTCCTGATAATTCCTTGTTTGTACTTGTGAAAACCATAAAACTTGAGATGTGTCATTGATTAGTTTGGTGAGTTCAGATTCATGTCTACACCCTGTGAGAGTTTGAGCCAAATCAGTGATTGATACATTTTCTATCAATCAGTATTTATTGTTGTGTGATATTCATCAGGAAGTATGTTTCTCTAGAACTTGTATTAAACCATCTTGAGACTACATGATATGTGTGTGCATGAAAATGATAAAGGCAATAGGATTTACCATTCCCTCAAACACTGTTCAAAATTCTTTTGAACACTGTTCAAACACTGTATAAACACTGTTCATAAATACCACCCTTAGTAAACCCCTTTGAGCCTAATTAACTGCTCATTTTTCTTAAACTCTGAAGTATTCAGAGCAGTTATATTTCTTTTTGAAAAAAAAATCAAGCAGGTGAGTGTTTCTAAAGAAAAGAAAAGCTTACTCAGTTTATATGCTAAATAAATAATAATAAATAATAATAAAAAAAGGCATATATACTGACCTTGCACAAATATGTACTAACAGTGTGACTGAACACTTTGCTCTATTAAAATGTTCAGCTTGAAATTCACTCATGAATAAAACATCTCTATTCATCTGTTTGATCTTACTCCATTACAACCCTGAATAAAGTCCTTTTGATTTGTGCATACATGTACTCAAAGTAGTGTAGATTTGGTGGACATTCAAGCATATGGTAGATTCTGCTATTTCTGATTGAATGTGAGTGTAAACACTTCACCTAAACACTTGTGTGCTTCGAGAGTTTGTGAGATTATCAAATTCATGACTGTTATTCACTGAATGATGCTCTGATTTCTATCTCTTGATCTTTTTGTCTTCAAAGACTGTGTGCTTACTTGGATAATCATGGACATCAAAGGGAATGGAAGTTTTCAGATTTCTGTATTACAGTAACTACAGAGTTTAGCATTCATCAAACAATCAGTGTTTAATATGAGAGTTTGTGCATTCAGTGTTTATTGATTTTTGTTATGGATTTTATGAAATATTAGATGCTCTAAAAATTGATTTTAGTAAACTCTGCTTCACACACACTCATATTCACAACTGTGCAATTTTTGAAAGGGTTGTTAGTGATAAAGTTGGAAAATTGATAAACACTGTTGAGTTGTGTTAAGTACTCTAAGGTAAAGTTTCATTGAGATGATTTGACTATTTTGGAGTAATTGGGGTAGTTGACAACTGTTAATTAGTGTAAATATGTCAAAGTGTCGTGATTATAGGAATGACAGCGGTAATTATTAAATGATCCATTGGTTGTTTGACACGTGTCCCATGATAGTGTCCCACTCACACATTACTCTACAATCAGTTGCGCGCTTTTACTGAATAAACGATTGAGTTTTAGTTTAACTCTAATCGTTTTTTTTCTCTCACTTCACATCTATTCATATTCACCCACTCACAGTTACTTGCATACTCTTTCACATTCAAAATTCTCATTCATTCTCCTTCACATTTTGGTAAACACTTACCATACATCTTTTCTCTGAATATCTTCGTATCATATCTTACTAATGGCAACCAAAGCGTTTGATGCAGCAGGATTAGTTTTTCTTCCTAGCAACTATGCAGCACCACTGGAGAATGCAAATGCTCCAGAGGCGTTTCATTTGTTTCAAAATTTCTTGAAAGACTCTAAAATAGGGAAGGCGTTAACTGCACCACCAATACTCTCTGCTTCACAAATTGCTACTTTCTGGACAAACTCTGTGTATGATGATGGAGAAGAGTCTGGCACTCCAACAATCACTTTCACTCATGCTGAATCAGAGTATATCATTACTCCAACTACGGTTAGGGATGCTCTGGATTTTGAGACTCACACTTCTTACAGTGTTGTTGGTCATGATCGCTTGAGGACAATGTTGCAGCAAATTGGATGTGCAGACAACTTGAATAAGCTAGGGTCTCTGAGAAGGCCGCTTTTGAGAAAGGAATGGAGCTTCTTTTTCGATTGCATTACAAGAGCTTTTGGAAAGAAGACAACAAATTGGGATGCACTTCCTCTTGACACCTAAGGAGAGCTCTAGTGAAGAAGAAGATGAGGAAATTGTGGTGCCTCAAGTCAAGAAGAGAAGATTAATTCTTTCAGAATCTGAAGATGAGCATGTATTTGAAGCTCCAGAGGTGGTTTCACTGCAAACACCTACTGTTGAGGTTGCAGAGAATGTTGCTATACCTGCAGAGGTTGAAATGCCTGCAGAGGATATTGTGGCTGTCAATGTTGAAATACCTGCAGAGGTTGAAATACCTGCAGAGGATGCTGTCAATGTTAAAGTACCTGCAGAGGATAACATGCCTGTAGAAGAGGATCACAGAGATGGTTTTTCACCAGTGAATGATGTTCTTGATTCATTTCAACCAATCCTTGATCCTATCTCACCTGTTGTTCATACTGAAGCTCCTGGTGTAGCTGATGAGCCTGCAGTTAATTTACCTGAAGCTGCAGCATCACACACAGAACTGATATCTAATGCTTCTCCAATTCTAGATAAAGGTGATGAGGTTGATCATGCAACTAAGATAATTTCTGAATCTATGACTGTTGAAGCTACACATACAAACTCTGTTGCAGAGCCTGTGCAACATGAAGAGACTATTGAAAAAATTGCAGAAGTTGTTACAGAAACTGTGGCTGACACAGCTCAGCACAGTGGTTCTTTACAAGATGCTCATGCTAATGATGCAAGTGCTGAAGATGAATCTGAGAACAGTGCAAACTCTGATTCTTTTCTGAGTGCACCAGCATAGACTGATAATAAGCATAAATCTTTTGATTAGCCTTGTCCATCTCATGCAATTGAAGAAGAGTATCTTGCTAAATCTGCTGGTAATTGGTATAAACAAGACTGTATTTTTCCAAAAGGGAGAGCAGCTGATTTTGTTAAGCAGACTGCTAGTCAAATTTCAAATCCAGAGATTTTATCCTGTTTAAAGGCAACTGTGGTACAAGTCAAAACTCTGGATGGAAATTTTGCTGAAACAAAACAAGAAATTGCTTCTTTGAAGACTGTGATACAGTCAAGAGAAATGAAGATGGAAAGAGAGTCCAAAATCAAAGCTGCACAGTTGTCTAAAGTTCAAGATACTCTCTTTGTCAGGCTAGGAAAGGTTGAAGAAAATCAAGCTACTTTGTTTGCTAAGGTTGATTCCATTGCTAACTCTTTGGAGCTCATTACATCTATACTCATTCCTGATGATGTCAAAAAGGGGGAGAGAGTTGCTAAGTCAAAATGCAAAGTTTCTCAAACTCTGTCTCAAAAGGATGATGCTGGAGATGGAGGGGCAAGTGATAAGAGTAAGGTTTTAAACTCTGAAATACTAACTCTGAGATCTGGCAAATCTCTTAAGTCACAGTCTGTTGGAATAAACACTGAAACTCAAGGTACTTCAAAAACCAAGAGTTTGGAATTAATATCAAATCCAAAGACTGATGAGGAGTTAGATATTAAGCTTTTCATGGAGGAAAATGCAGAAGGAGTTACTATAGAAGATGCTAAAGCTGAAGAGAAGAGTCTGCAAGAAAAGCATTTGAAGGCTTTAAAGTCTGATAAATTGAAGAAGAATGTGAAAGTTGTTAAAGCTGCAAAGCCTGTTCTTAAAGGCATTCAAATCAAAGAACCAGTTGGTACAAATCAGAGAATACAAGTGTTCAGAAAACCAACTGATGCAGAAGCTAAGCAAAAGTTGAAAAGTATTGTTACAACCTCTGTTGATACACATGTTGTACAGAAGAATAAAGACACAACCTCTGTTTCCGCACAAGTTGTGACCACACCACTATTGTCTTCTGAGTTGAAATTGAAGTTTGGAAAAGGTTTTCTTGAGGATCCAAATCTAGCATCTACAGTTCCAATGGATTTCACTGATGGTAGAGCTTTATCTGGTAAAATTGGATACAACAAAGAAGGTATAGGCTCACACAGAGACAAAAGACAATATGTTGGTCCCAGAGATCCTTCTTCACTGTCTGTTCCAGGTCGTGGTGTCACTCAAGAGAGTTTAGACAGACTGGAGTCAGTACAGCTTGTATATCAGAAGAGTTTAGAGAAGGATTTCCTGCTATATTTCATGGCTGATGGAACAGTGTTTAAAGTTTTTGAGAAAGATATTGAATTAAAATTCTGGGAAGAGCTTGAATATGTTCTGTATCTTTTCAAAGTAAGAAATCAGAGAGCTCAGTCAGTTGCAAATGTGCTCAGACAAAAGATGATTCAAAATCTTGCCAGAAGAAAAATGAAGTTCAACAGCAAGTACGTTCCTAAGTACAGAGATTGGAATGGCAATCTGATAGAAATGGAGAAGGGAACTACAAAGCTGAAGACTGATCTTGGAATCACTGTTCTGGATTTTAATGTGAAGTCTGAGGAAGTGAAATACATCAGACTAGGAAATGAAATGAGAAGAAACAAAATCTACGATCTTAGAGCTGCTATCTATCAAACTGATGAGAATGATCCTCAGTTGAGAGAAATCAAGGAAGCCATGCAGATAGAGCTTGAAAATGCTGAAAGAAGATTGCTTATAGACTATCTCAGAACAATGCCAGATCTACAAGAGATTAGAAATTAAAGTCTGTAAGAATTTTCTTATTTTCTGTAGAAATTGTTAAGAAATAGCTTAAACTCTGTTTGTATGTTAAACACTATAAAACTTTGTATTTGTTTTGACATCATCATTTACTGTAAACTTGTACATTCTTGCTAATGGACAAGTTGGGGGAGATTGTTAGAAATGATTGATGAGAACAGTGTTTGGAAGCTATAGTGACAAAACAGAGTTTAGCTGGAAGCAGTCAGAGTTTAGTTAAACACTGACTGGAAGCGCAACTGAGATTGTTAAACTCTGTAGCGGTATTGTCTGAAGAGTCAACAGTTGAAGATTGATACAAGATAAATTTGGAAGCAATATCTTTGAAGATTGGAAAGCTGTCAAAAAGATTGAGTTGACTTGGAAGACTAGAGCAATCGTGATTGATATCAATTGTATAGCTTAATTATAGGAGAATCAATTACTGATTGTATGAAGCTGTATGTTTTATAAATACAGTTAGGATAACCCTAGAAGGGTATCGAACATTGAGAAATTTATTGATTGTAACCTGAGCAGCTCTCTGTGATATTTTACATCACTGAGAGAGGAATTGTTAATTCCAAACAGTTTTTAAGTATTAAACAGTGTGTTCTTGTTAAGTTACTCATACAGTATTTGATTAACTATTGTGAATTCGACCTAACATCCTGCATCTCAGATTTAGAATCATTGTTGCCAGAGTCCATATCAGTAGTCTCTGACTCAGAACTTTCTTTGCTTTTCTTCTTCCTTGAATTCTTTACAGCAATCTCTTCATGCTGTTCTTCAGGAAGCTTCTTTATTTCAGATTGAGCAGTAATTGCAATAGTCTTCATCTTTCCTTCACTCCTGCTCTTCTTCTGCTGCTTGTCAAGTTCATAAGCTCTCAATTTTCCATATACTGCCTCTAATGAAATCTCATCCAGATCATTAGCTTCCTCAATCGCAGATATCTTCTCATTGTAGAAATCAGGCAAAGCTTTCATGAACTTTGTATTCATATCCTCCAAGTCATAATATTTACCATGCATGGCCATCTCATTGATGAGTTTTGTAAACCTATCAAAGGTATCAGTAAGTGACTCACCAGACTTGGATTCAAAGTACTCATACTGCTGTATAAGTAATGTCCTCATATTCTTCCTGACAGGCTTAGTTCCTTCACAGTGAACCTTAAGATTGTCCCATATATCCTTAGCAGTTTTACAAAAGAGAACATAGTTAGTGAGAACAGAATCAAGACTGTTGAATAAAATGTTTCTCACTTTAGCATCTTTAAGAACATTCTCCTTGTCCTTATCTGACCATTCAGATTTTGGCTTCTCTGCTGTATGTTCTTGAACAACCACACCATCAACAGTTGCTTGTCCAACGACCTTTGTTGGAACAAAAGGTCCATCTCTGATTCTGTCAAGATAATCAGGATCTGTTGCTTCCAGATGATGCAACATCTTTACTTCCCATAGAGTATATTCGTTTCTCTTGAGCATAGGAATCTTAGTATTCCAATCCTTGTAACCAGACATGATTGCAGATCTTTATGATTATTCGAAATCAACCTGCTCTGATACCAATTGTTAACTCGAATAACTTGTAGAAGGGAGGGGGTTGAATACAAGTTATATAATCGTGTCTGATTTTTGCTTGGTTATATGAACAAGAATAAACGAATGAATCAAACTCTGTTTGTATTAATAAGATCAAATACAAACTCTACCAAAGGTGTACAAATACCTTTAGCAGCTGCTGACAATACAAATCTCTCTCTCTGTTTGTTTCGAACTCTCGAATACAAACCTTATACAGAGCTACTCACACGAACTCACAACACACTTGTTCGACTACGACACTTTTTACAATGATATAGAGAGAATATTTATAATGCTACCTATCAACTAATAACAGAAAGATATAATCTATACATGACAATGTTCTGCCTTCTAGTCGATAGTTTCCTTCAATAGAAAACTCTTTCCTTCATAATATCTTCTTGCTTGTTCTTCAAATAACGATCCTGTTTTATAGCACTTGCCAGTTTCTGTAGCATCCATAATGACATCATCAGTAACAAGACTGATATCAGGATTTCATCTTGCATCAGTATCTGATCATCATCAGTATTAGACCGTCATCAGGATTTGCTCTTTGTTCCTGACATGTAGTCTCCGATACACTGTTCATTCCTGACTAAACTGTACGGATACACATAAATCCTATATATAGTGCTAAATCCTTTATAAGATCAGGATTACAAGAAGTATAATGTGTAAATTCTATTCTTAACATCACAACTCATGAATTATTCCTAACAGATTAATACTCCGATTAATCCTCCCGATTACCCGATTAATCTTAAAATCGGTACCTCAACCGATTTATACCGATTACCGATTTTTACAACCATGATGAGTGATGAGTATATTTCGATAAGTCAGACTTCTCGAATGGTTCACTATTCGACATCTCTAACAAGTCTCATTAGAGCACTCTCGAGTTCTCGAATAGATACTTTTAGAGATATCGAATAGAGGTACTCTTGACTTCTGGAATAAGGTAATTGAGTTCTCTAATGACTGAGTTCTCGAATACTATATTTGAGTTCTCGAATCATTTGAAAAGGCTGAATTCTCGCTGAATCTCAACCGATTTTGGATTTTTACTAAAATTTTAATTCACTCATAAAAACACATTTTATTTAATTTAGAATTATTTCTAAGTTAGATAACTGCCAGCTGTGAGTTACAATCTGCTTGAGTTATCGAATAAGTCTTTCTTGACTTATCGAATAGTTGTTTTCTACTTCTCGAATGCCTGACTTGTCGATACAAAACATATATCTAATCGACAATTCAAGTACCTCATACTTATAAAATTCTACATCTATTTGATTCATTTCACTCGACTACTCAAGCATCTAAACTCCCAAAACCTCTGAAAACCCTAACTGCCAAAAGCTAAATTTCTTCTTCAACCTTTACTCTTTCTTCTCTTCTCTATGTATCAATGGCAACAGTGAAGTTCAACACCAATTTTATCGCCTTAACCAGTGATGTTGAAGCACCCAATGCGAACTTCAAATGCTTTGTGAAATGGATGGCTGAGTCATACATCAAGGATGCACTCTCTGCCAACCTAACTCTGTATCTAGATATCCTGGAACAGTTTTAGGGAACTGCTATTGTGGAAGTTGTAGCCTTGGAAAGTGCAATAACTTCATATATCATCTACTACAAGATTCAGGATAAGGAAATCACTATCACCACTGCAGACATGAATCAAGCACTGGGCCTACAACAATAGTCATATGACATACTGGCCACAAATGCAGAGTTAGAAGAATTCTTTGAATTCATCAACTACTCAGATGGGATCAATCTTGAAAAGTTAAACAGAAAGAATCTGAGAAAGGAGTGGAGCTATGTGTTTGCAACTCTTCTTCAAATCTTCACTGCCAGGAAATCAAGCTTTGACCAAACCAGTGCACCTGCGCAGCAAATTGGCTATGCATTGGCCTATGGAAGGAAGGTAGATGTTGGTCAAGTCATCCTACAAGAGCAGTATGAGAGACTTGGTAAGAACACAACCAAGAGAGGTACTGACATTTTCTTCCCTCGCTTTATTCAATCTGTATTTAATTTTAAAAATGCTCAATTGATTGAATTGCCTGGGATAGATAGAAATAGAATAGGCTATCCTAAATCCATGACCAAACTCATTTTTTGGTAATTTGGAGACTAGGAATGATGTGGATGTAAGACTTAACATAACTCCCCATATGGAGGGTTTGTTTAGGACTTACCCTCACAACATGCCAATATTAGATTCAAAATCTCAGTTAGCACAGCCCAAGCAAGTAGAACAAAATGCTAACCCAGGGCTTGCTAACCAACCCTCTCAGCCAAACACTCTACCAAACATTGAGCCAACTGCATCATCCTCTCAAAGGGGTGATGTTAGTAAAAAGAAGAGAAAAAAGATAGCCTCTGCACCATTAACCATCTTATCTGAAGCAGTACTGGCTGTAGAATTAGAAAGTGAGGAACCTGAGTCACCCTTGACAAGGCCACAGAAGTAGAAAGCTAGAACCACCTCTTCAGTCACACAAATGGCTGAAGTTATAAAATCAGGGGCAAATAGTTCACTAGATGTATCCTCTCAATAGGCTGCATCTATAGAATCAAGCATCCTCCCCAATGCACCCATCTGTAAAGAGTCAGCACCTGGGAGTGATAAGTTTGGCAAAACACTGAGTGGAGAGCACATCATATTTGAAACTCCCTCTATTTCTCAGGGGGAGTTGCCAAAATCTATTCCACATGACACTTCTCTTCCAGAATCTACTACTCATATTTCTTTGGAGCCTGCAACTCAAGCAATTAAGGAGTAAGGCATTGATCATCAAGAATTCTTTTCTCTTGATGAGCCAATGAATTCAAGTGACTTGGTGCATGACACCTTGCTTACCACCCAGAAACCACATTCAGATGGTGAGGGAATGCTAGCTGGGGCATATCCTGATGACACCATCACAAACACAGAGGATTCATTAGTTTTCACTAGAGACTCTGTGCCTGTGTCAACTGCTGGTGTAACTCATCCCACTTCTGTGGAGACACCAGTAGTAGAGTTAATCCATCCGGTTGCAGAAGTTGCATCTGTAACTGAGGAGTCTAGCTTGCCTAGCTCTAGCTCTGACTTTATGTCACAATGGCTGAAGCCTGTGCAACATGACAGTGCTTCAGGATCAGGGTCTGTTCCACAATAATTGACGGTTGAAGCACTTCAAAGCTTAATTGTGGATCAGATCCCTGAGTTCACAAAGATGGCTCAGAACCTTCTCACTAAAAACCTGCCCAATCCTGACTATGAAGCTCTTCTCTTATGCCACAGAGATGATGTGGAGCTATAGAAGGCAAAGATAATAGATGATACTGAGAGAGATGGCAATGTAGATGTCTGGATACAAGGACAATTTGATATTCCTCTCTCAGACAGTCTCCAGTACCTCAGAGAAGAGTACATCACTTCACTAGGGTCCAATGCCAAATCTCTCACCCCTAGTGATACGTATGAAGCAGTGAATGACAGCTACAAGGGCATTCTCAAGGCTGCACACTACCTTGGAAAGGGTCTAAAGACAGAAGTTAATTTGTGTACAGCCACAACCAAGGAGGTGCATGAGATAAAGAGGACTTTTTATTCCAAATTTCCTAAATTGGAGACTGTAATCAAGGACATTCTAGCATGTAAATCTACTTGCACCAAGATGGACAATGGTTTAGCTCTTCTAAAAGATGCTATCACAGGTCTGGGGAATAAATTTCAAGCTTTATCTGATCAGACCACAGAATCCAATGCCATGCTGAAGACAATGTTCAAAAATCTATATGGAGACAGGCTAGTGACTGAGGTCCCTGTGCATGAAATGTCAAAGTATGAAGTGAAGAGACTGCAAGACCAATCCTTATCTGGTTTCAAGGCAAATGAGCTATTCACTAAAGTGGATACTCTTGAAAAGGAGGTAGCCTCTCTCACAAAGTCTAATGCTCATCTTACAGACAAGGTTGCAGTTCTCAATGACCAGTTGGACACTCAAGCCACCACCACAGCTAATGTCCTTTTGCATCAACAATCAATGTTGTCTGCAATGATGAAGCATATGGGCCTCCCTCTACCTGAAGAATCTTCAAACCCAAAGGTCACTCCTACAGCCTCTGTGCCTGACAACAAGCCTAAGGGGGAGAAGAGGACAAGGAATTCAAATCCAAAGGGGGAGAAGCCTAAGGAGAAAGGCATACAGCTAAATGAGGGTGGTCACCAAAGGGCTTCTAAATCAATAAGTCATGTTCCAGGAAAAGGGAAATTGTGACAGCCCCAAATCCGGGGTCATGAATCCAGGCCCACACTTAAATTGCATTTATTAATATTCTTCTCTTGGCAGCTGGAATATAACTGCATAATAAAACTCACAATAGACCTCACACTTAAATATTAACACATACACCAGTCATATGCTCAGAGAACAACATTCATCATAATAAAAGTTTAGAGTTAAACAGTTATTACAAACCTAGAATCTTACTAAGTACATTGCTGAATAATACTTCGACATGAAGCATTTCAACAATCAAAAGTTTATACCATGCTTACACACTTAATTATACATAAGGCTCTCAGGACCCATCTGCCTCTACGCTACCTCAGGAATCGATGCCAGCGTGCTCTCAAAAGGTCGCCTTCCCCTTACCCTCTTGCGGGGTGTTCTGCGGAGTATCGGCATACCTAGCTGTGGTATAGATAAGTAGCAAGAGTGAGCTATAACAGCTCAGCAAGATAACTTTATAAACTAAGATCAAAGGAAAATATAGATATATCTGTATAATAAACAGAAGACAACTCATAATTATTAGGTAAAGAATTTATTTTTTGTTCGATAAATACTCCTTCCAAATATATTTATACCAAATGAAATATATAGCCTTTTACTATTAGTTCCTCTTCTAAAATAATTCAAACCATTATATCATCTCCGTATAATATTTCCATTTTCCTTCTTATACAACAATTATATAAAAATAATATAAAATCAATTTCTCTTCTTATTGTAAAATAATCCCATCATTTCATACCATTTTCCTTTTTCAGTATACAAACCTGAAACCATTATCAACACATCTTTTTAAAAGTTTTGGGGATATCCGCTAGCGCCAGATACGTTAGGACGATGATCAGTCGCCTAAGTACCTGCTCCTTGTTTTCTACTAGTAGAAGGAATGTCAAACATCCCTGGAGGAAGGTTCTCCACTACATCCTCCTGGAGGAAGGTTCTCCACTACATCCTCCATCGACAACACATGGGCCGGAATAAAATAATGAGTGCTGGACTGTGCCACACACAGCCTCTTACGCTTTCTGTTGCAATCCCCCTTTTTGTCAAATCATTATTCCATTTATAAAACACCATTTCACATTTTCCATTTTCATTCACATTTCAATTCACATTTTCCTTCACATATATCATTTCCATTTATCATCACCTTTAAAAATTATATATGTCATAATACTTTGATTATGACCCAGACATCTCCTCTGTATTCAATGAAATCAAATATGCTCTTATATACATAAAGTATTCCATTTATTTTAGAAGTATTAAATAATACTCAATAATATCTATCCCAACATTTAGAAAGAATATTTTTAACATAATATTATAAATCATATAACCCTAGATAATAACTGATACCATTCCTTTATATAACTCTAGATAACAACTGATACCATTCCTTTATATAACTCTAGATAACAACTGATACCATTCTTGAATATAACTCTTAACCATAAGGCATGTTCACTTTATGCATCTCGTATTTATATCCATACTCATAATTCATAGATCATATCCATCTCTCTTTAATTCCCAAAAATTAAGAAATAAATTCTTAATAATATGGCAACCATAGAAAACATATACATATTCCATGAAAGCATTTTACTTTGATGATAAATAGTTTTCCAAAGTAAGGATAGAAGAAATCTTGCCTCGATCTCTGTATCCTGGAAGTATGGCTCGTGGCTCACCCGAAGTTTCTATAAACATAAAAAGGACCATCGTTAGAATACTACATTCCTTTCTCACTTCACCTTTATATAACAACACCCTTAATGCTTACTATGTGAATAACATGCTATTATAACCCAAAGGTTCCAAGAACCTAACCATTTTTAAACTCAATCAAAGTTTCAATATTTTCCACCATTTCCCCTAACGACCACACTTAACTGTAAACATTCTCAGAAAATATGGATTTCGAATTTTACTACAAGATCAACTGGTAATGACTCTTTGACTACCCTACTACAATATCCCAAAATTTTATAATTTTTAAAAATGTCTAAGTATGGTAGTCATAGCCTCAAAGTTAACACAATTACCGTTTCTCGGTTTTCAAACGTCTTTCACTAAAACTGACTTTTCTCCTAAACCGTTCATCAGATTTTATCGAACTTTATATCAAAACGATCTATGAACCAAGCTCTATCATCTCATGGTCAGTTGGTACTCTAGACAGGAACCTACCGTACGGTATAGGTGTCCAAAAACAGGGCATTCTTTGGTTAGACGAAAATCGGGCATTATAACGGCTATATTTTCATACTTTCTAAAAATCAAACTCCTCCAAATCAATCATCCACCTTATACACCATCACCTACACCATGTGGTCATCATACCAACCATGGTTACAAGCACATACTCCTTCCATATTCAACTTTAATCACTTACAAACACATATAACATCATGATCTTAACATTTATACCACTTAATCACTAAACAAAACAATATCCATCATAAATATAAAAGGGCAAGCATATTTATACCTTCTTGAAGCTTTAACAACACTTAACAATCCTTGGGATATCCTTAAACAACCTTATAATAGCTTGAATCAACTAAAGGAATCATAAAAACAAAGTTAGTTCTTAGAAAACACTATTCACTACTATTCATCCATCAACTTTGGAGATTTTATTACCTATGCAAATGATGCTTGATGGCTATGAAACTTTGTGCTTGTCTTAATCTATCCTCCAAGAAGCTCCATGATTTTTCTCTTGATTTAATATGGATGCTAGCTAGGGTTTTTATTTTCTTTTTTTCTCTTTTTTTCTAGCTTTGCCGAATGGAGTGAAATGGGGTGGGGGAGAGAATTTTTTGCTCTTGGTTTGATCTTATCTTGGTAGTTATTTGCTAATCTAGAGTCTTGTGGAAGCTTGGAAGATATTTGTGATTAAAACCATGTTAAAAGACTAATCTACCCCCTTAAACATGTGTTAGTAGATGGTGATGCATTATGATGTCATTATGATGTCATTGGATGAGTTAATCATCTCATTTCTTTGGTTTCCATAAGTATAATGCTACTAATTCTTGTAAATGATAATGTGGGATGTATCCTTGTTATTTTACTAATCTTGGTTGTTTCGCTTCCATACTCGTCTAATTGTGATTCGTTTTGAATATACCTCATTATCTCAGTGGTTCTGAAATCATTTAACAATCCAAATTCCTTTGGTATTTCCTTAACTTAATAATCCCTTAGTCTACCCTAATTCACTAATTCCTCAATATATAATTCCTTCAATATCTCCATGCTCCTTAATAATAGAAGCTTATTCGAAATCAAAATCCTCAAAATCCATATTCAGGAATTTCTGAAATCTATCGTCATTTCGAGTCACTTAATTTCATTGTACAATACCAATATGGTTTCTGTTTATTCATTTTCTGTTTCCATTATAGAGTACCTACATACCATTTCTCTAAATCCTTAAAATTTACTATTCATGTGATCACTGTAGCATTGCTAAAGTTAGGGTTATTACAGAAATCTAAAGTTGATGAGCCCCCAACCACTCTGCCAGTTGTTACTCTACCAACTGTGCATGTCATTACTCTAAGTGGCCAGAAGCAATCCATCACAACCACAGTGGTTGCAGGGAGTATGCCATCTGATAAACCTCCATCCTTCAAATCTGAAAGTGTCAAACCTGTAGAAGTAAAAGTGGTTACTGAGGCCAATCTACAAGAAGTTGCAAACTCTAATGTCTACCATGATGATGCATTCTTGAAGTTTCTGAAAGTCTCAAGGGAACAGGCTGATGACACCCAAATATATCTAAGGAGGCTGAGGGATCAGATTAATTACTTCACTGTGATACCTAGGAGAGTAAATGGCTTATGGCGCAAGGAAGTGATGATGGTGGCAAAATCCAATATCTCGCATCTAACCTACAACACTCTACAAACTTTGAAACATTCAGAAATAGATGCACTGATCAGGCTCATTGAGAAGAGGGATACAAATGAGAACAATAAAAGTCTATATGATGACCTAAGAAATGGCCAACCTTCTAGGCTCCCAGAAGTGTTTAAGAAGCCATGGACAATTGTCTATCAGGCTGGCACCAGAATTGAAGACATTAAACAGCTGGTGATTCCTCATGATCTCACACCTCAAAATCACACACTTATTATTACAATCATTGATCAACTACAGAAGAAGGTTGGAGCTAGAAATGCTAAAGAAATTGAAGCACTGCACATCCTCAGATCTTTTATAGCAACTGGTGAAATTCCAGAGCTCAACCAAGGAGAAACAAGGATGATGATTCTGAAGAGAGAAGTGATGGGAGGAGAAGACATCACAGGAGAGATAAGGGTGATGAAGATAAGAAGAAGAAGAAGGATGACAAGAACAAGAAGGATGATGATGACCAAGGTAAAGTCTCTGAGAGAAAGATTGGAAAACAGCAAGCCTTAGGCACTGCTAGTAGTAACCTCACCACAACACAAGACTCCAAGTCTAGGGTGAATACTGTTAGTAGTGACCTAGCAAAATCTACATCTATGGCTTCTGCAACTGTTTTGCCACCTCAAGAAGAGAAGAAGATTCAAGTCAAGAAACCATCTGTGTATTTCAAAAAGCAAACTGCTAATGGAATACTACAATAGTCTACAAACAAAGGTCACATGCTAGTGCCAGGCAACCATGTAAAAAGAATCAAATTCAAACAAGTTGCAAGAAAACCAAAGCTATCCAAATCAAGGACTCTGACAATCTATCCAGGACTGAAACTTCAACCTCTTGATGAAGACCAATTGTAGTATCTAAGAGCCCAAAGAATCTACCTTGCTGCCATTGTGAATAACTGCCTTGAGATTAAATATACTGATAGAAAGAAGAAGAAATTCAAATAAGGACAGTGTCAGAATTGGGGCAAGCTATATGAAATAGAAAGAATCATTGCATTATTGGATTCTGAAGACAAAGTGGAGAGAGTATGGAAGCTGGAGTTGATTGATTTTGTGAAGATGAAGAGAGATTATGCAGAGAAGATAAGAAAGGGGTGCTTTGAAAAATTGCTAGAAAGGGAGAAGGAGATTGATAGGCTGGAAGCTGAAGCAGAAAAGCTAAGGGCAAAAGGACTGTGTAGAGTTCAATTCAATCCCTATGTGGTGAAGTATATGAGGAGAAATGGAGATAATGTCAATATAAGAATGAACCTACTCAGTCACTATCCTGCCAACATTCTGAAACCGGTACTTGAAGATTTCAAAGACTCTATCATGCTTGAAGAATTGGATGCCTTGGCAGAGATCATAAAGGCCATGGATGAGAATGCAAGAAAGGAGAAAGAAAGAAAACAGAAAGCTTATAATGATCTACAAGCCAAGGCAATGGAGATGGAATCAAATGAAAATGGCTAGTATTTCATCATACTGTAAGATTATTTATCTTGTAATTTCATTCATGTGCTCAATCAATCTACATACCTGTACTGTTCAAGTTTTATCTTTATGTATGTTAGGCTTGTTATCAGACATGAAATTGTGACTAAGGGTCTCACTCACAATTTGGGGGAGATTGTTAGTCACAGAGGCATGCCTATTTACATCTAATAACAAGCCTAATTGTTTGTAATGCTTTGCATTACTTACATGACCTCTTAACTGAGGGAACCTCTAGTTGTAGAGTTTCCATTTGTTCTGTACTTGTAATAGGCACCAAATCCTAGTTGTGTAACTGTACTTATATAGTCAAGAATAATGCTTGAAAGAAGTTCCAAGGTTCATGCCTCAAGCAAGAAGATAAAGACTATCAAATAATCACAGTTAGGATTTGAAGAAATGAAGAATTTGCCTAAGTACCAATTCCAGAAGTACATTTGTCTATTCGAGAAGTCTAGCATTCGAGAAGTCAGAGATTCGATATCTGAGAAGACACTATTCGATATCTCTGAATGAACTGTTCGATATTTCATTCGATATCTCAGAGATTCGACATGTCTAAATACTCTATTCGAGAACTCAGGAAGTCAACAAGTCAAAGTGGTATTCGAGTTCTCAAAGAGTCAACAAGTCAAAGTTCCATTCGATATCTCAAGGACTCAGAAAGCTATTCGATATCTCAAGGATTCAAGTGTTCTATTCGACAACTGAAGGAATCCTGAAGAAAAATATTATTCGAGAAGTGATTCGATATGTCAATCATACAGTATTCGAGAACTCGGAGTTATCTAATCCTAGTTCTCGAATCAATCACTTAGCCACTTCTCGAATACATTCTTAGAGACAAAATACTGAAGAAATTGTACAAGTCTGAAACCTGCAACAAGCCAATGCACTTTATAGACCACAATCTGTAACGTGCTCTGGAAAGCCTACAAAGAAGCTTGGAGAGATATAGAAGAGACAAAGAGCTAAAGAAGTGGATCTGAACAGAACATTGCAAAGTCAAATCTATAACCGTTTGGATGCTTACTCAAAAAGGATAGACATGCAAGAAAGTAACTTATCCTGTAACCTTATTTGTAGTAACTGGGTTGTATTCATGTTCTATAAGAATACAATCTCACTTCTTTAGTTAAAGAAGTTTTTCATACACATTGTAAGCCATATCTCTCTGAGAAAAACGAAGCTGAGAATACTGTCAGTTGTATTCACAGATTGTAGCAACCTTTATCTAATAATATATTAGATTAAAGTGATATTATGCCTTGTGTTATTTTCTTATCCGCACCTATACATTTGCACACACAGACACTTATCTGCTACACAGATTCAAGAACAAGAAAAGTTCAAGAATCCATTCACCCCCTCTGTATTCTTTTACTGTATTCAATACTCAACAGAAAGCTAGGAGATGATCTTACCAGCAGTTCATGTGGTAACTTTATATTGAGCTAGAGTATTCAAATTAAACTCATCAGTATTCCTTTTTTCCAATGGCTGGTTGTGATACTCTTCACATGTTATTGTAGAATACCAAGGTATGCCACAATTTATGCGTATATATCTTTCACAAACTGGGCACTCCATACAACTGTTATCTAATTCATCTAATGAACTTGCAATAGCTGACATGCACTCACTACTCACTAGTAAGTAGTAACTAGTATCAACCAGAACCGAACAATTCAAAACGGGGCCATAGATCTAACCGAGTTGAGAACATTTGCTTCAGACATAGCGGTCTCCATCAATTTAGACGACGTAAATGTAAGAAATGATCTATATTATGAGGTAGAAATATATTATCGACATTTTGGTTGGAGGCATCTAATGGAACATCATAGGTCAACGTAAATATTTATACAGTGGGAACATATCTTAGATAAGGGTTTTGGTCCCTGACAATCATTTGTCAGGGAGCTCTTATATAACAATCGGTTTCTAAACCGTTGGATCGTTGATCCAACGGCCCCCTATATTACAAAAATTTTTTACTGTGCGCTATAATTTTCCGCGGATAGGCTATCCGCGGAAAATTATAGCGGACAGTAAATTTTTTTTTTTAATCTCAGTTGTGGAACCGATTGTTAAATAACCGGTCCCTGACAAACGATTGTCAGGGACCCGGACCCCTTAGATAATTCGGTATGGGTCACATATATCCTTAGATAATTTATTTATTTCTAATAGGAACCTAATACAAAAGTCAAGGTTCTTTAGTCAATAAATTACTATATACTAGCTTAAAACCTTTGCGATACACGGATTTTTTTTAATATTATATGATTTTTTTATTAATTTAAATTATTTATTTAAAACATAAATTTTGGAGGTTTAAATTTTTTTATGAGATGATTTTATAATAAATATATATATGTTATCCGTGATATTTATAGAAAATGAGGGATTTTAGTTAGAAAATATAGAAAAGATGATAGGTTTTAGTTGAAAAAGGTAATCGGTTAATTGTTAGTAATTATAAAATTATTATGTTATTTTATTAAATAGAATGTCCGTGATATGATTGGAAAAAGAGAGGATTTAGTTAGAGAAAATTAAAAAGGTAACATGTTCTAGGCGAAAAAGGTAATTGATTAGTTTATAGAAATTATAATTTAATTACGTTATTTTACTAAATACAATTACTCGTAATATTTTTAGAAAAGGAGAAATTAATATTGTCCGTGATATTTTCATTAAAAGAGGGATTTTAGTTAGAAAATATAAAAAAATGATACGTTTTAGTTGAAAAAGATAATCAGTTAATTATTAAAATTATAATATTATTAGTTTATTATATTAAATAGAAACGTATGTGATATACTTGAAAAAATAGAAATTTTAGTTAGAGAAAATAGAAAGGTAACATGAAAATTCAAAAAGTGACATGGTTTATGTGAAAAAGGTAATTGAATTGTTTATAGTAAATTAGTAATTATAATTTAATTATGTTATTTTACTAAATAAAATTGCTCATAGTGTTTTTAGAAAATGAGATATTAATGTTGCCCGTGATATTTCTAAAAAAAAGGAATTTAATTTGGAAAAAATAGAAAAAATGATACGTTTTAGCTGAAAAAGTAATCGGTTAATAATTAGTATTATGATATTATTGTTTTATTTTTATTAAATAGAAACGCTCGTGATATAATTGGAAAAGGAGAGGTTTTAGTAAGAAAAAATAACAAGGTAACATGTTTTGGCTGAAAAAGGTAATCGACCGTGATATAGTTGGAAAAAGAGAGATTTTAGTTTGAAAAAAAAAGAGGAAAGGTAACGTGGCTGAAAAGGGTAATTGATTAGTTAATGGTAATTATAATACAATTGAGTTATTTGATTAAATTTTAAAAAAGGAATGTAAAAGATATTGTATTTTACCTGAAAAAGGAAATTATTTCATTTTTGAAAAATAAAAAAAGTAATATGTTTGACCTGAAAAGGAAATTGATTAATAGAGGATAAATTTTAGTATAAAATATGTAAGGTATTATATTTTACCTGAAAAAGGAAATTGTTTAGTTATTGAAAAATGGAAAAGATAATATGTTTAACTTAAAAAAAAATTGATTAGTTAGTAGGATGAGTAAGGGTAAATAAGTAAAATCAACTGGTACTGTACCGTACCGACCGACCGACCAACCAACCAAATTTTTAATGTTTTAGCTTTAATATAATAGTATTGATTTTAATTATATAAAATGTAAAATATATTCTATTTTACCTGAAAAGGGAAATTATTTAGTTATTGAAAAATAGAAAAGGTAATATGTTTAAACTAAAAAAAGAAATTGATTAATAAAGGAGAAATTTTAGTTAGATAAAATATAACAGAATATTGTATTTTACCTGAAAAAAAGGAAATTATTTAGTTCTTGAAAAATGGAAAAGATAATTTGTTTGACCGCAAGAAAGAAATTGATTAGTTAGTAGATATGTAATTGAGTAAGGATAAATAAGTAAAATCAATAGGTACCGTATCGACCGACCGACCGACCAACCAAATTTTTAATGTTTCGACTTTTATATAATAGTATAGATTTAAATTGCTGTAATAGCTTGATAGAACATCGTATGAAATAAAAGAAAAAAGAACAAAACTTTATCATCACATCTGCAACCCCCCTCCTCTTCATTATTAATATAAGATAAACACTCATTTCTTAATTTAGGTAAAACAGAAGTTATTTTTAGAACAAATACAAGCCTCAAACTTTACCTCTAAGGGGTCATTTGTTAAATCTGAATAGTTTTTCTGAACGATTGAAATTCTGGATGAGCGAATAATCTGAATACTGAACGAATGATATTGTTTGTTTAGCTAATTCTTATTTTATCTGAATAATGGAATTAAGAAATTTTAAATATAATATGATTAAATTGTTTAAATATATTTTTCTCAAATAAATTTAAATATTTGGATAGAAAGTTAACATGATTTATTTGAATATTAATGCAAATGATTTGATTAGTTTATTTGTTTATCTAAGAAAAAAGGACGCATATTGACACATATTTCTTATTATTAAATTACAGCATAATTGTATTAAATTACATATTGTAGCTTACATTTAATCTTTAATTTATTTTCTTATATAAATTTTATAAAAACTTAACAATCAAGCCAATCATTAAATATAAAATTTTATTATATAATAATTTATGCAAGAAGATATACATAGAAATTGTAATACACCAAAATTTATAAAAAATAAACCAATAATAGCAAAAGTAGCAATAAAGATGATAAAAGATAAAAAGCAGCATCATGTACCATATGGATGGTTCAGGTATTTATTTTTGAGGGACTCGTCCAGCTAAAAATGGACTCGTCCAGATAAGCAAAACTCTTTGCAAACAAGCTGGATGAAAAAATAATGACTGATCCAGTTCAAATTGGCTCGTTCACCCTTTAACAAATGAGCCCTAAGTTTATAAGTGATGGAGAAAAAAGGCTACGACACATAACCAATGTATTGGCACTGGGTGCAACCGATCCCACTAAAATTTATAAAACTAAATTTTTTTTACCAAAATCATTTTAATGGGAAAATTCAGTTTGACCCCACTAAAAAGTTAACTTTGTAGTAACAAAATTTAATTTGACCCATCACATTGTGCCCGTACCTAATTTTGTTCTTTAAAATTTAAGTTTTACATTAATATATTTATAATCACAAAAAAAAAATCCTAATCCTGATCTTAAAAAATTTGACCTCATTGACTGAAATTTCTAGCTACGCCCCTGCTAGGACAATAACATTCTTGTTGCTCTTAAGCTTCTTTCATGATGTTCTAAAAATTGTATCTATATGTTCTTTTAGTAGTTAATTTCAGTATGTACACGCTCCCATACATATGTCCGTTCTAATTATACTGAAGCTTTTGCAAATCTATATTGAAGTTGGCCTTTCAAATTACTGAATATAGCCATATGGGTAGCGAAGTGTCTTAATTGACCCGGTTTCTCTATACACATGCGATTATTAAAAATATCTGAAGATGTTGACCTTGGTGTATGATGTTTTTCTTTAAAAAATTAATTAGGTTTTCATATATCTAATAATGCTACTACAAAAAAATTGCTTGAAGTTATTTAAGTGGTCGATTACTTTCACTTATCAATGATATCACGAATTATTACAAATTAAAGTAGCAAATTATATAACCGGCCATATGAGCAATAAGAAGAAATAGAATCTGAGAGGTGGTTTGTTTGGATGCATAGCTGTAAAGGAACCGAATACGACCAAACTCGAACGAATTTTTAATGAATACAAACAAATTCTTAACGAATCGAATAATGTTCGGTAAGCTTATCGGACAATTTTTTTTGTTCGAATTCGAGTTTGTTAATGTACCGACCGAACACGAACTGTTCACGAACATACGAACCGAATCGAACACGAACTGTTTGGTAGTTATATATATAATATTGTAAAAGAAATAAATATAATAATTTTAAAATTAAAAAAATTCTAAATATTATTGTTTTTATTGAACGAACCGAACTTGGGTGAACTCTTAATAAACTTTGACGAAATCCTAACAAGTCGAACAATGTTCGATAACTTTATGGAACAAATTTTCTTGTCTGAACTTGAGTTCGGTAAATTTATAGAACGAGCTAATCGAACTCGAACGAGCTTACCGAACATGTCCAATTCGTTGACGGCTCTACTTGCCACATTGCATCTCCTTGTTCCATAGTTGTATTGACAGGTGATTTCACGATTTAAATCTGGTGACTGTAGGAAGTGATCCTGACGCCAACATTAAGAATAATCCAAATGTTTCATCTCAAAGACCAACAATTGCATAAAAAAATTGAAATGTGTTCTACTGTATACCAAGTTACCACCATATAAATGTATCGCGCTTATAGAGTGAATCGGGAAATATAGTTACTAAATTTAATAATTTATGTAATAAATTTAATTGGAATCAATTGATATATATATATATATATTATATGATTATATTTATTAAATAACTTTTCTATAATTACTTTTAGATTCTTTTTTCCATATTATCTAGAACTATAATAGTAGGAGTATAAGCACGGTACATCTATATGGCAGAACAACTAGATGGAATAAATTTAATAAAATATAATTTGAATTAATTTAAAATTTATAATTCTAAAGAAAAAACGAAAAAAGAAAAGAAAAGTGGTCGAAATAAAATCTAGGCAATATATGATAAGTGGTTTAGAGTGGGACCGGGTGGGATCGTCTTGAACTTTTTTTTTTTTTTGATAAAATCGTACTTGCATTAAAATATCTCAAGGTTACAGATGATACAATCTCGAGCAGAAACATTCCACTCCGAAAGACCTGACATAGAATATGTCGCCCTCGCTAAGCAACGAGCTACAATATTCGCAGACCTAAGTGTGTAACACACTAACACTTCATCAAAGTGTTTATCTTGAACTTGATACCCAAGGAAACATGTAATAACCCTTTAAATCACAATCCTATGTTAACTCGAAAAGACCCCACTAGTCTATATATAGACTCCCACCCAACAGGAATACACCATCATATATCCATCTAATTAGACTAGATTACACTATTATTATTACAAGGGTTTGAGTTTATTAAGGTGAAGAAACAATACAATGGCCATGGGAGCCGGATATAGGTTTAACCCACTTGATCGAGAACTAATCAATTTTTATCTCAAGCCATTGATCTTGAGAGAACAACTCCCTTGTGACATTATCAAGTTCCGAGAGGTCTATGGTCCCTCTTCTGATCCGTGGACTATTTTTTATCTCAATGATCAATCTTCTTGGTTCACCTCCCCTGACATTAAAGACACTGAGAAGTTTATGTTTGCTTTCACCAAGTTGTCGAAATTATCAAGATCAAACAGTGCTACTTCTAAAAACACTTCCAAGAAGGCAGGTTTTGGGACTTGGGTTGGCAAGACCCGGGATCAAATCGTGGATGATGATAATGTTATTGGAAAGAAAAAGTATTTGGTGTTTGAAATCAAGGACATTGATTCTGTTGATGGGGTTGGGTTTGATTTGAGTCAAGCTGGTTCATATCGGATGCATGAATATACCTTAAGTGGGGTGAATGCGGGTTTGAATTCTGCTGACAATATAGTTCTTTGTAAAATTACGTATGACTCTGCTAAGGGATGCCAAATTACTAAAACGTCAGGTGCCAAAAGTGGTGGTAAATTCCAAAAGAAAAAAGAAAGCATCAAGAATCTTGAGGAAAGTAGCAGTGTAACTGCAGAAGATCTGAATGTGATTGATAGTAGTGGTGGTGATAATCTTGATGAAAGAAGGCCTTTAAGTTTGGCTGTGATAAGTAGCGGAACCAGGATGAAAAATTAGGGGGTGCTCAAATATTAATTACAAATAATTTGCAACGGTAATAAATGTTTAAATAATTAAAATATACACAACTAACCTTTACTTAACAACAATTGTCCTATTTTTATTTAAAAAAGTTACGGATGATAAATAAATTTATATTAATATATACTATCTTGCTATTATTTAATTTCTCGTCCCCGTCATTAATAATTATTTAATGTATTTATTTAAGAAAATACCGTTCATTAGTAAAAATATTTTAAATTTTTTGAACTCTCATGATAACAAGGTCTAAAATACTTCGAATTTAGATATACATTTATCATTTCTCAAATCATTAATAATTTTTTTTTATTTATTCAATATATTTTTAATTAATTTTCAATACAATCTATAATTTACCAAATATTTTTAAAAAAATACATTATTTTTTCGGTGGTTGGGGGCTCACGCACCCCCTAGCCCCCCTCTGGTTCCGCCACTGGCTGTGATGAATAGTGATGTTGGTGACTGGTGTGCTGCTCCTCAAGATAACAATGGTGTTCAAGGGGTGGATGACTTTGAGTACGATTTCACTTTTTATGACGACCTCGCTGGTTACGATTTCAGTTTGGATGATCAAGGTGGATTCGACACAGATTGGATGACGGCGTGTCTGGATTCCAATCAAGAACATGAGCTACTTGAAGACAGCATGACCAGCAAGCTTGGGAAAAGAAAGTTTGAATTAGAGGACAATTTATACCAGGCTAAGAAGATGTGCCTTGAGTAATTTTTAGCATCAGGCTCTAAGATGTATATGTAATGCACTTGATAAACTAATACTATTAGCAGAAGGCTCTAAGATATGTATGTAATTAATGAACTTGTTAACCTAATGCTATTAGTTTGCCACTTTTACTGAATAATGTTTCATAAACTTTTCTTGTTGCTTATATTTAAGTTACTGTATGTTTTAAGTGTGTTCATGATAAGAAAAAGCAGTTCTCTATATTGATATGTATGTAATGAACTTGTTAACCTAATGCTAAAAGATTTGGAATACTTAAAAACTCTGTATTACCGAGGTTGCGTTTTTCACCATATATTTTTCATTTAGAAGGTGCCGTGTTTTGGTACCAATCAGATCCTCAGTTGTTTTAATCTACGTTGAATTCATATAGTAGATGAACTTGTTATTAGTCTCCAAATACTTCAACAATAGTTCCATCACCGCCATTCAGGGAATATATTCGCATATAAATCAAATTTAGAAACTCTGCAACCTTTAGAAAAATGAGCCAATATCTAGTGTCTCACTATTCTAGATACATTACCTTCAAATTCTGTCCAACTTGTATTTTCTGCTTGATCACAATATTGATATGGGTTCTTGGTTTAGCTCTGTTGGACCACTATTTAGATCTGGGTATTGTTATTAAATAATCTTGTTTGATTTATTAAACTTGTTATCACTTGTTTGTTTGGGACTTGACTATTAGTCAAGATAGTGGTTTGCAGTTTACTAGATAATTTGTGGGTTTAATTTGATCCATCATCGGTTGTACAATTAGATTTGAACTAGCTTTATAACCCGTGCAAGGCACGGGTTTGCTAGTAAAATTATGTTATTATATATTTGTGTTGCTTTGTGACGAAAATGTATATACAATACGTGTTTAGGAAGAAAAAAAAATCAGATTATATGTTCATGGTGTATATCAATCATATAACTGAAAATAAGTATAATTTTCGGTGTGCTAATTTCTTTGAAGGAATGTTGAAATACCGGAATTACTGAGTATATAAAAATTTACAACCACCATGACAGGCCATTTTCTACACAATCTTGTTAATGCTAAAAACTAAGGCAACTTTGGAAACTATATGCAGGCCCCTAAAATAGTGAGCAACTCTAAAGACATGCATTAATTTAATATTCAAGGCATATATATTGACATTGCCTCGCAGCTATCACACATGGCCATCTGCAAATATTTCGTAAGCTTTCTCTAATATAATGCAGATGGAGGAACTTACAGGTCTTGTTTACATTAATGGATGTCAGCAAATTTTTACATCATGGACCTGAATACGGTAAAGTTCCTCTTGCAATGTAATGTACTTTGCTGTAGCCAACCTGCATCAAAGTAACCTTGAGATGACCTACTGAGACGCCAATCTTTTTTCTGATTTTCATTTAATGCAGGCCAGTTCATTTGATTTCGGTGACCAATATCTTTATCCATTCATCAGGGACACCATAATATGGCCGGGACATAAGCACCTCACATCGTTTCACCTAAACACTTGTCCATAAAATGAGCGAAGACTAACCTAAAGATTTAAGAAGGATAAATTAAGTCTTAAAATTAAAATCTTGTGCTAACTTGAAATTCTCCTGGTACCTATTTATGTTCATTACAGAAGTGCCTATGTTGTTTGGGAACCTAACTTACTGCAATATATTTAAGCAACATTCCCCCTGTATCGGATTACTTGGCCGTGCTCCTGAAAGGAAAATACAAAATCCAGGACACAATTTTTTCACGACACAACATACATGTTTAGATTGGTGCTACATAAGTTGTGTATCCAGTAAAAGCTTATCTAATACTAAATCCCCCACTAGATTATCTTGTGTAGTGTAATGTCAGAGTGAACGGTGTAAACTTTTAAATCCAAAAGAAAATGATTAAAGATAATTCAAAGTTCTCATAATCAGAGATTTATAACCAGGAAAGAGCAAATAGGCCATACTATAACTTGAAGTTGACAGATGATATGTGAGTAAATTGATATATAGGCCAGAGGTTCTACACTAACAGAGAGAAGGAAGATCAAAGCAACATTCTCTACTCTAAAGAGTTTTTGTAGGCCTTAAAATATGTTGTCTAGCCATGGAAGGAGGCCGTCCTTGGAATTCGCCTCAGGTGCTTGCTGGGGGTCAATGTTTTTATAACCTTAGCCATTTTTGCTTCTAAAATAGGTCACTAAAGATTTCACGATACACAATATCTCCACGTTTTCATGTAGGTTCATTTACCTTCAGGTAAATATAAGCATAATAGCAAACTCATAGTTATATGAAAAAAGGGAACTTACATGCACCTGTAATGGCTATTTCGATTCATGGTTTTGATATCTCATTTTGTAGACCTTTAATATCATCAAGTAACTTAATTCTCTTATCTTTTTTGTTTTCAAAATCTTCACTATCAATAATCATTTTATACAATGTTCGGTATCAATCACTATATATCACTCCACGGATGCAGCTGACGAAACTTGTTAGTTAGAACCATTAACTGCTCTATCGAAGAACTAACAAATAGCCTGGCACCTGGAGGCAAAACAAGTCATAAAGTTATTGTCTTAATGAATTGAAGTCAATGAAACACATGCATATCATTAGTAACTGGGGTTCGGGCAAAGTGGCAGACAATTACTTACTGGTTCATTTTATTAAAAGTAGGTAGCCTTGTATCAGCACATTAGATCATTATTGCATGCACATAAACACACAACATATATCACATATTATAATATTGCGTGTTGACAATTTGGTGCCAGACTTCCAGGAATGAACGTTATGATTAGGTGGCATGCAGAGGCGACTAATGCGGCACAAACAAAATAGACACAACTGGTACAAGTAGCAGAAGAGAAATAGATGAATTACTACAAATTAGATGACACAAGCCAGGTAACTGCACTTAATTATGTATGCTACAAGTTGCTGCTTCGATATCGGTCCAAACCAGACATTTTAACTGTGTTGGTTGAGTGCTATTGACCCTATATTGTAATTTCAGGTGAATGCATTATGACTATAGGTTAAGGTCATTTGAGAAAATAAAAAATTTCACCTTTAAGCAACATAAAACTTAAAACTTACTTGTTTGTTACACTTTGCTACTAAGTGGTGATTTTTTTTAAAATTACAAAACAATCAGAAAAGGCAACAATTGTTGCAATCTTAATATAAGGACAAATAGAATAAATTTATGCCATGAAAATGATCATCAATATATATTTCAATTAATCCTTTGGTGGTATCGTATGATTTTTTTAGTTCTTAATGTGATGCTTACCTCAATTTTGCAGTGATGACCTCAAGTCAAACCAGCAGACATGCATGGAGCACATACACTCAAAAGGTTTAAATTTTTGATATACCTTGTATCTGGAGAACGTGTCTTGAAGTTCCCCTTTTTCTATTATTAGCAACCCTTACGACCATTAAAATCACAAAAAATATGAATTCATATCTGGAGAACGTGTCTTGAAGTTCCCCTTTTTCTGCTCTCTTGTTCAAGTTTAGTTTGATTTTTTACAGGTAGACCTGCCCAAAAACAAATTTGTTTTTGCAGCACAAATTTGTATAACCAAATAATAAGTAATTGCCCTGGATCCCGAAAACAAAAACACTAAATATATATGTAAAAACCATAGCCAGAATCATATGAAAGTTGAATTTTAGAAAACAAAACTAAAATGAAAAAAATGAGCAGCATGCATAAATTAACCAACAAAAGTACACAAATGCAGTTCTTAAACAGTATAGTTTCAAGTATACATGGATTTTAGATTTTTACAAGATATACCTAATCCAATCAAAAGAGCCAAAAGCAGTCATTTGTACTTGTGATAAACTCGATTCTTAATTCACGCTACATAGTATGTATATCTGTGTAGATTCAATTCATTACTACACGAACGTGTTGTTCTGCACTTAAATATCTCATTACTTTATTTTTGCGCTTAATATGGATGACTTTCAAAGAGAGTCTGTGGACTGTGGGCACCAAAATATACTCTTGAAAATGGTGGACAAATGTCAATATTTTAAATTATGAATGAAATGGAAGATAACCTAGGGATAAGAAATGTAATCGCAGAAGAATTAAACAGAAGATTGTAGAAAAAGCATTGAATAGTGACGAGTTAGGATAAAAGTACCCCTGCAGTTGCCCTTAGAAAAATCTGATGATGCTAAAACAGCGATGCGCGTAGCAAAGCCATATGGTTGATGATTACGGACCTGACCAAAAGTTAGAGTCAATAATTGGCCAAAATCTTTCAACACGTTGGTAGCTAATATTGAATAGAATATAAGAAAAAATAACAAGATATAACATTATATTGAATTAATATATTTGAATTAAAAGAAAATGTGCATATAGTATCAAGATAATTAATTCCATGGGTATCTTACCCTGTCAAAGGACCCTGTGCGATAAGCATAACATGGTCCTTATTTTTGTATTTCTAATGAGACCTTTCACTGACACCAGAAACAAGTTATATTACTTCTCTTCTTTACTTGAGATATGTATTCACTAGCTAGATAAAAAACTTATGTAAGTCGATCATGTTCTTGGCCATCAATAATACCATCCAAGCCCACTATTCTTTTTGTATGTGTGATTTTGTTGCGTAAACTGCAAAATATAGGTAAATAAGCACAACTGCACAAGTGTCATGCTAAACATATCAGCCAACCATAACATTTGGAGCTTTATAATATCAAGCACGTGTGAAGAATGAACAACACACTTAACCAAATTTGTGCGAGTGTACTCCACTTTTTTTATTCATTTTAAAACAGCTTATGTGCACTCTTCATTTGTTTATAAGGCAGAGTTTGAAACATTGGGCCTGTTTGGCACACCTTATTTTAATGACTTATCGACTTATTTTCGGGTAAAAATTTTATATTTTGAAATTGTTTTTTTATACAAATATTTAATGTATGTTTGAGATTCAATAAGTTTCAAAAATAAGTTGGAAAATAAGTTGGAAAGTTAGGAATCTCTAACTTTGTCTTAAAATAAGTTGACTTATTCTGAAAAAAAGTTCCCCCAAACACCCCAATTGTCTGCGTACATGATGAATAAAAATTGATTATATTTATCCTTAGTACCGAAGATAGTGATTGATCCAACTTTACTACAAATTCGACAAATTACTTTCCTTAAAACGTGGCACCCTGCTTGTAATTCTTTTTCACAACTCTCCAGAATGTACTGGAGTCGTACACCTTTGCGCTCACTCTAAGCTTGAACTTAGAAACATGAAAGTATGAAACTTCTTACATTTATATATTTTATCAATTCTAATACTATAAAGAAAAAAGTAATTAACATCTGCAATGTTTAAGGAGTTGGGTAAAAATAGTACAGGTAAAACAGCAATAAAGAATATTGACAAAACAATCTCAAAACCAACAAATCAGATTAAAGCATGCAATTCTAACACCAATAATTGTGTTCAGTATGCAGAAATCATTTGTATAACCAAAATAATAAGCAATTGTCCTGGATCCCAAAAACAAAAACAATTAATATGTAAAATTAACAGCCAGAATCTAACTCATATGAAAATTGACTTTTATAAACAAAGCTAAAATGAAAAAAAATAGATCAACCAACAAAAGTATAAAGAATCATCACCAAAATTAAACCAGTATGGCCGAGTTTGGGACAAGGGAATTCCAATTAAAATTATTGCACACTATCATCAAAGAGTGGATGCACATACCATTCCTACACCAGGAGAAAATTTACTTGACAGTACAATGCTTCACAAATGATTTAAAGTAATTCATAGTGATTAAGATTCAATTCACTTGAACATTTTATCAAATACGTAGCACCACTCCACATTTTGATGCAAAGTTTCCGCTCCGAAGTATGGACTTCTTCCTTTCCTCACCATCTCATCTCTTTGTCGAATGGAATGGACGTTTGGTGAGGCTATCGGCGTAAATCAAGTGAACAACCTAAGAGGTGGAACTCGGAAGGGTTACATAGATATATAATACTAGATACTGTGAAGCAGCCAAGCAGGTAATAGAAATAGACGGAGTTATAACGGTGCTGATGTGGATGATGACCTGGATTAAAATGACTCACGGAAGGGTATGTTGTAGTATTAGATATATAATAGATGAATACCAAGTCAAACATAGCTTGTCTATGCGAGCAGGGTCTGAGGAGGGTAGACTCTAGTAATCCCAGGAGTAAAGAAGCTCTTTCCGCAATACGGAGAGATTTGATCCCAGCTGCCTTCCCTGGTGAGTGGTGACTCAATCCTGCCTATGCCCCTGGTTAATCCCTAGAACTGACCGAGGCGTTAAACTGCCACCTCAAGAGTCTCTGGTGGAAATCTTATACGTATATGTACATGGGCCAAAACAGCTTAAGAAATCTTTAGATGAGTGAACAAATGAGATTCTGCAGAAGCTGAACTCATTAAACAAACAATATTAGAGAAAATGATGGGTCTCTGCCCCAAAATTCGTGGTGATATTGCGACATAAACCTAAAAAGTTTAATTGAACAAATTTTGCCTATACTTTTGTTCTGCATACTGATTCTCAGCTCTCTAATCATCTCATCATGCAAGGAAAATATTTTAATGCCTTTTGCAATATTCTTTCTTTCAGTTGATACATATATTCAACTCAAATTGCTCTTAACCAAGAGCTGTAGCTAAGCAAATACTGAGAGTTCAAACATTATGTGCAGGACATACAAGCTAAGGGCAACCATGTTTCATAAGTTTGAAGTTCATATATACTATAAACAAGAGCAAGTTTATAAGAGGACTTTGAATTTCAGCTGTTTGTAAAGACTAAAGGCAGTGGAGGCTCATTGTTAATAATGAGCATTATTAATTCAACTCAAGATTACAAAGACGTTTTACATACTAGAATTAAGATTATAAAAGACATATATCATCGAGTAAAGTGCATTAAATGAAATTATACTTTGGCCGTCATACTACTTACAAAACTACACTTTTGAATCCACTACTTGGAATATTGAGCTCACACTTTTGTCTGACTTTTTAAGATCATCACTTTGTTTGATCCACAGATCATCATAATCAGAAAATTGATAAAGAAATAAGTATAATACCGCTAATTAAAACTAAATAGACCTGATGCTACTAGATCAACCATAAAATAGTGCAAGTAAAAACAAGCATTTGATGGACATGGCTCATGATGAACATAAGAAAGCTAGGAGACGATCTTACCAGCAGTTCATGTGGTAACAACCATGTAGTAACTTTATACTGAGCTAGAGTATGCAAATTAAATCATCAGTATTCCTTTGTTCGAATGGCTGGTTGTGATACTCTTCACATGTTATTGTAGAATGCCAAGGTATGCCACAATATATGCGTAAAAATCTTTCAACAAACTGGGCACTCCACACAACTGTTATCTAATTCATCTGATGAACTTGAAATAGATGACATGCACTAACTAGTAACTAGTGTCAACCAGAACCGAACAAATCAAAAAGGGGCCATAGATTTAACCGAGTTGAGAACATTTGCTTCAGATATAGCCATCTCCAGCAATTTAGACGACGTAAATGTATGAAAGGATCTATATTCTGAGGTAGAAATATATTATCGATATTTTGGTTGGAGGCATCTAAATATCTAATGGAACATCATAGGTCAACGTAAATTTTTATACAGTGGGAATATATCTTGTGGGAGCATTTCACAATGATTATATGCCTTGGGCCTAGCAAATATTCCTGAGGTTGATGTAGAAGAAGTTGATGGACCATTACGTGATCCATCTGGGGGTATAGCTAAATTAAAAAATAATGTAAAGTCCTGCTATATACATTTATACTAAATTTCTAAATGTATAACTACATGTTTAAATTATACAGTAATTAAATTATTCTAATTTGCAAGTTGTCTTGTAATCTTATGCTCGCACTAGAATTTTGCTTGGCATGTACTTATAACAAGAAATTTGCTCAATGAAGAATATATTTTATTTAATATATGATAAATTGATATGCGGTGTGTTATAAACTTAAGAGGAAATTAAAATTGATGTTTAATTATTTAGTTGAATTGTCCAGCCATACTCCCAAATTACATAGAGATCATAAGCCTAAATTAGAATTTTCCCCTGGACTCAGATATGTAGCTCAGTGCAGATCGAGAGGTATATGTATATAGCAACAAAAATCCGGCATGTGTCACATATATCCTTAGATAATTTATTTATTTCTAATAGGGACCTAAAACAAAAGTTAAGGTTCTTTAGTCAATAAATTCCTATATTTATATTTCTGAAAAATGTAGCACATTACCCTAAAGATAAACACTCATTTCTTAATTTAGGTCAAACAGAGCAGAAGTTAATTTCAGAACAAATACAAGCCTCAAACTCTACCTCTAAGTTTATATGTGATGGAGAAAAAAAGCTACGACATAACATTCTTTTGTGTTTTTTCCTTACTTTTAAAGGGTGTATGATCTATTGGCACACAGTTATTGTAGGTGCAGACACAACCACAGGAGGACTGACTATTTTCTTGAATCTATGTTAAGTTGGGGAAATGGACTGATAGCTTGGTCAACCCCAAGGCAAACTGGCTAAGGTTGAAGCTCAAATTCATAATCAAGAAAATGTGAATGCAAAGACTTTAAACCTGTTCATTCGAAAATAATATAAATTACATATTGCTGCCTCATTATTGCTTTACAGCTGATGAAGTACTTGACATGGACAAGATACGAAAACATCTTTGCTAATATCTTTTTATCTTTGAATTGTTCTTCGCATATGGTCACAACAGATTGGTATTACAGTATAAGCATATTAATACTATTATCTGCAAAAAAGTGAGCCTAGAAAATGTAGGATGAACCTTCTGATTTGGGCCGATCAGAATGTCCATTTAGCAGATGAATGAACTGCACTTTGTTGAGGCCTGGTTGGCTGCTGCTCCAAGTTGTTCCGTTTCTTCATTATAGAGGAGACAGTTGTGCTAAAGTAGTCATTGCTCTTCTGAGAAGGAGCCCCTTGTGAGTATACTTTTCTACCCTGCAGAAAACTTCTTTGTTTTTCTAGTGTTGTCCTTCGAGCAATCGGATTTTTCTGGACAGATCCCCATCTACTGTAATTGACACAGCTTTGGCTCCTTCCTACTTGCTGAAATTTTACCCCTGTAGGGCTTGGATAGTTATGACTTTCAGCTGTTTCTGCAGAATACATATTAATCTCTCCTTCGCTGCTATACCCGTCGGGCACATCTGAAATCTCAACAGGAAATGAACTAGATTCGACCTCACTCCCAGAGACATTACCAGAACCAGTTGATATATGCAATCTCGGCATCTGCCACGGTATCATGTCTTTGATCCCATAAATGCTCATCTCCAACTGCATGCCGCGAGGGAATTGCCTTGACAATATTCTCGTCTAATTTTGAATGCAGCTTTCGAGCAGGCTGATGCAAGACTGAAGGTTTGATGATCCTTGGTGGAAAATTAATATCTAAGAGCTGGATTAGAGCTCTTTCATTCTTTTTAAAAGGAGCTGAAGTCAACTTAGGTGATTCGTAAATCTCTGGAGTTGGAATTCCTTGTAAATGAGGAACAGTCTGTGATTCGGTGATTGGTGTGTGCTCTTCACGTGCATTTGCCACATGGGACGAGCTTGGTCCAGGAATATCTTTGGTTTTGAGGTTTGATAACAATGGAGTTCCATCATCTTCAGCTTCTGTTGATTTAAAAACCTGTCGCTTTGTGAAGGATGCACACGATTGTTCACTTTTCGGGCCAGCAGACATCAAGCGGATCACTGGTAGTTTTGGTCTAGTAAGTTCATCAAGATTTCCCTCCCAATGTTGGTTCAACCAATCACAGATAATGGGAATTGGTATACCAAATTGCATAAGAGGATCCCTCTTCCGAGATGAAGACGAGGATGAGGTTGAAGTGGACTTTGTGTTCGGGGATGTAGCTAGTTTCATGGGATCACAGACCATAAACGCAAGATTGCCATGCACATCATACCCAGCTGATCCAGGGCTCCACAATACTCCATCAGTGGACAGCTTTATAAGATTGTCTGTGGCTATGACCACTTTTCCTTCCCCCACTGTCAACTCCGTTTTCTCAGCATAACCTAGTAGGTAAACAACACTACCAAGATCCAAATTGAGTTTAGAGCAGGTCTTTAAGTACTGAGGATGCGGAACCTGCACACTTGAGTCCCCGTCCATCACATCCAGACCAACTATAGTTAGATCAAGAACTGAGCTAGTGATGAAGAATCTGCATATAATTAAAATGATTAATAACTCTTATGAAAGTATAACGCAGATCTAGATACTTCAGAAAGTGAAACTTGCAAAAAATTATCCATACATGCTACAACACATGTTACATGAAGTCACAAGCTTTATCAAGAAGCATCAGTAAATATACGTGGAAGAACTAAGATAAATCATTTGCATGAGAGCAGACAACAATAACCATTTTAAGTAGCGATAAAAATTAAAGGGCAAGATTAGCTTTTATCGAATGCAGGACTGCATGAAGTACTAACTATGCGCAGTACAATGAGTACTACTTCTGTATATTATCTTGAGATAGTGCCAACTTATCACCCGGTTAGAGTTTCTCCATTCCCTATTTCTGGAATTCTCACCAGAAAGCTCTTCGATTTGTGCTTGCAAAGATACTAATATACTATGGCAAAAATAGTAGCAACCCTATTCTCTAGTCTAGCAGAATGAAACCAAAAACCCTCAAGCACACACCCACCCAGCAAGCATACCTTCAATACATAATTCACCATTACCATACTACCCTTTGTATGTGCGCATGCGCACAAACACACCCTCAACAAGCATAACTTCAATATATAAATCATCTTTACTATACTACCCCTTCTTCAACTTATTAGATGATTCATCCAATTGTTATAGTTTCTTACCACTACTATTCACCTGATGACGAAATACTGAGACAGGGCAAGTAGTAGTGCTATCATACTGACTCCCTGAGCTTTTAAGGACTTGATATTTGTTGTACTTGTCATTATGCTATGCTCGGTTCCAATACATAGATCATAGATTTGATCAAAAGGAACTAAATATGATTTAAACAAATTCAAAGATATATTGATATACATAAATATGCAGCAGAGTGAAATGTGAATGCATATGAATGGAGTTTAATTTGAGTTATCAGCTGAGTTCAAGGTCAACGACGGAATTGTCGAAATACGAATACCAGTCACTGCATACATAAAACTAATGACGATTTTAGGTTCACTAAAAGTTCACATTTATCATCACAGGGAAGGTATAGAGATACTCGTTTATGCATATGATCCAACCCT
Source organism: Kitagawia praeruptora (assembly GCA_037693485.1). Taxonomy (NCBI): domain Eukaryota; kingdom Viridiplantae; phylum Streptophyta; class Magnoliopsida; order Apiales; family Apiaceae; genus Kitagawia; species Kitagawia praeruptora. The sequence goes on along the minus strand of CM075350.1, from coordinate 137,736,843 downwards.
CCAGCAAAGTTCTGATTTCATAGCTAGGAAGCATTATTGCATGAAAGTTAACATTTCCTCAGAATCCTGATGGTGTTATGAGTATATCTTTAGGGTAGAAATTGCAGTTGCATCAAACCTAAGCATGTATGGTTTCTCTGAAATTCTAAAAGATTTTAGGTCCAAGTGGCAAAGTGCATTATCCTTGTCCGTCATATTCCCATTTGTACCCAGGTATTTTTCTAGATAATAGCTTGTCTTCTTCACTTTTGCCATATATCATGACCATGCTGAATCTAGCTTATTATACGATATTTAGAAAGCCCTCCTTCCCTACATCCCTCCCACACACACAAGAAAAGAAAACCGGATAGGCTAAATTGTGTAAGCTTTGATCATTTAAACTTGGCTAGAGAAAAAAAAAATGCCCATGTTTATAAACAAGACAAAAGGAAAAACACAAGAACTTCAAGAAAATGACATTCCAATTTCCAACTCTTGTTTGTCACACATATAAACTGTAATAACTCATGCAAACTATGTCAAATCTCAACCATAATATACAATATCCACATTAATCTCCTTTACTGAAAAAAAATCAAAACTTTAGCAACTTTTTGCTAATAAAAACCAAACCAACTACATTAAATTGGCAAATCAAATTCATCAAGAGAAAACAAAGACCTTACCAACAAGTTCAATCCATAAAGATTAAAAATTTACCAAATTCAGCTAATTTAATCCAAACTACCTAAATCAAATCAATCAAGACAAAAACAAAGGCCTAACAATAAAGATCAAAACTTTCGCAAATTTTACGAATCAAAACCAAATCTTTCCCATGTACATTGCTCTAAAAAATTTAAAAAACCAAGAAAAAGGGGCAAACCTATGAGGAAAAAGGCAAGCACCGACACCATTTTGCAGGCGAATCTCCGACGACTCAGCTGCAGAAACAGAGGGAAGATTAGCATGAGTAGTGACAAGTAAATTTCGGTGAATCAAGAAACCAGTGCCAAACAATGAGCCACCAAGAGCAATTCTAGCCAAGGCTGAAGCTTTGCTTGAAAAAATGGAAGCTTTCATTCTTTCAGACTTGCCTAAACCATTACAGAAACACCATGTTTCTTTTAAGACCCCCATTGCATTATTTGTTGAACTGGGTATTAGGGTTATAGATCAATACAAAGATAATATAAGAATAAATGGGATAATAATGATTAATTTGAGTTCTTGATTGTTCTTGGATGTTTCTTGATTTAGCTGGTTTTTTTGGTATGTGTACAAATTTTACAATTTTGTGTGTGTAATGTGTATGGAGAATGGAGAGACTTAATTAGCAAAAAAAAAAGAATGGAGAGACTGTGAGAGAGAGAGAGAGAGAGAGAGAGAGAGAGAGAGATGTTTGTTTTTTAGTGCAGAAAAGATGAGAACTTTAAATCTAAACACAGGGAAATTTGCAGGGCCTGTCTGTTTAAAATTAAAGAAGTGACATTGGTTTAAATTTTGTGAAGTTTTTTTTTTTTTTATGAAAGATGTTAATTCAATACATAAAAGTCATACGGCATTTATTAGAATGATCGAATCGATCAAACATAGAACATGATGACATGCTCGTCTTCATAATCAAAATGAGACAAATAAGCAGATGTCTGAAAAAAATGATACGTCTATAGATACTCGCTCTACGCTCCATATCTTCACCAAAATCCGTTTGAGATAACGACCACAAATGAAGTTCCGACCAAGCTCTTATCGTTGAATCCGAACCAACTCTCACAAAATAAGGAGAGAAATCCACACCTCTTACCAAGGAGAGAAAAACCACAACTCTCTCTAAGAGAGAAATCAAATTAAACTTACAAAGAAAATTAAAATTACACAAAAAATCAAACTAAAACAAGTCTTAGATCTAGAAAAACGGAACCTCAAAATCTAGAGAAACCAGACCCCTCTTGAGACCGAAGATCCACCAAGAATCTGGGAAGAAACCGAGGATCACCACAAATTGGAGAAGAAAATCCAGGAACTCCAAGAATTCAGATCTAAGAAAAAGGAAGGTAGCAAACAATTCTCACAAGTAGAACTAATTATTGAAGAAAATAAGAACAAAAAACAAGAAAATTGGGCCTCCGGTCGGTGAAGGAGCCATCTCCAGAGGAAAATGGAAAACAGAGGCGGTTGTTTTAGAGGAGAGAGAAGAAAGAGGGCTATTAATCGAATCTCAGTCACATTTAATATTTATTTTGTGAAGTTAAAAAGAGAACAAGTAAAACAAAATTAAATGATGAAACTTTAAGTTATTTTGTGAAAGTATTATTTATGCAGAAGGTAACTTGACTTTCCTACAGAAAAAATAGTTAAAGTTTCATCAGTTAATTATATGAATTCACACTTGTTTTTTACTGTTTTCACTTGCACTTGGATTTCAGCTGTTCATTACAAAATCTAGAGGGATATTTCCTTTTATTAATATGAGAAATTCGCTATTGTTTTAATTTAAACGTGCTTCTTTACAAAACAAAAAAAAAACACAAGATTTTAGCTTACAAGATAGGGGCTGTTTGGTTCGCTTTATAAGCCAGCTTATTCGACTTTAAGTCCAATCCAGTTTATTAACAAGTGTTTGCCTACCAACTTATTTTACTGACTTATGATCTTATAAGTTCATAAGTTGAAAGTTAGAAAGTCCCAACATTCATCTTATTTCTCTTAACTTATTTCTTGATACACGTGATATATAATATTCTTCAAATCTTCAAAATCATATATCTTTTGATCCGTTCATTAAAAAATTGATATTTATATATCAAATTTCTCTATTCATCGAGATCTATCCATTGATATCCATTATTATATATTAAAAACAAATATTTTGAAATTAATAAAAAAAAGTTAACTTATAAGTTCTGATTTACCAAACATTCTACTGATTTATAAGTTTTGATTTACCAAACACTTTACTGACTTAAAATTTCTGATTTACTTATCACTTATAATCAACTTATGGGCTTAAAGTCATAAGTTACTTTTTTTAAGTTAAGCCAAACGGGCACATAATTGGAGAAACACTCTAACGCCACATCAGTGTGTGCGATAACTGATGAAGATGAGGTCATGAGGTCATGAGATGAGTAAGAAAAACTGAATTATTCATTGATGAATATATCAGCTTGCTCCATAGTTTCAAAAAGAAATGAAAGTGGAAGTGAAAGCAAATACAAAAAATTTGATTCCTATTCATGTTTTCGAATTTTTATTAAGGAGGAAATTAGTGAATGTGAGTGAAAATTTATATGATTTCTTTTCAAAATTTTCACTCTAAAAATAAAATGCAAGTGAAAGCAAGTAATTTAATTAATTATAAATAATTTGATATTATAAATATACCCTTACTATCTAAATGAATTTTTTTTAGATTTAAGAATTAAATTGTAACTTAACAATCTTTTATATGCTTCCTTCCAACTCGGGAACACGTTAATGAAATCAATTTAACTCTATAATTTTTCAAGCTCGTGAACAAGTGAATGAAATATATTACTTCATTTTTCAATTACTTCCTTTTACATGCATTTACTTTCATCACTTAGAAATTCAGGAGCAGGTTGTAAATTTCCTTCCCGCATTTCAATTCTTCCATTCCTCCAATTAAATGGAATACAAACTCACTAATCTGGACTCGAATTAGCAAGATGTAGATTGAGGATAAAAAAAAAGTGTGTTCTTTTATAATCCCCTATATCATAAATCCTATTGCCAAATTTCATGTCTTTTTACACCCACTACCCTTAAAGTTGTATTAAAATTACTTACAAATGCCATCAAGTCATTCTCAAATCCTATTATTGACAAATAATGACAAATCATTATTTAATACTTTAAAAACAAAAATGCTAAAGAGGAAAGAGACACAACCTCATGTGTTACGTAATTTTTGTCACTCATCCCATTTAAAATTTTCAATCAGAGCCTTCATTTTCAAATTTCAAACCTATCACAGTTTTCTCCGCTCTTTCTCTTATCCACTCTCTCTCTCTCTCTTTCTCTCTAATATTTTCAGATCTCATCTAATATTCACTACCATGTAAGCTAATGGAGTAATTTTTCTTCTTTGCTACAACTGTTGGGTCAGCTACCTGCACGAAGCTTGCTACCCGCGGTCTTCTTTATGTCCTAAACAGCATATTATCTTTAAACCTAATTCAGATTCAAATTTGAATTGTCTTTGTTTTCAAAAACTCTTATCTGCGTTTCTCATCTACAGTTCATCATGCCCGAGGTATGCTTTTGTAAAAAATTTACAGTTCTAAAGAAGATCTCGATTATCATGTTAATTGAACATATTAATTTCTTGATGTCTTATTCGTTGTGTTTTCTTGAAGGATTCTGATATTAATGTTGGATTGGAAAAACTTTCAGGTAGATGTGAAAACTAGAGTTTCATTACTTTTTTTGTATTTTAATTTTTGTTACTGGTTTACTATCTTTACGTTTTATGTAAATGTTTTCATGAAATATAGGGGTTGGTATATCCTTCATACTGTTGTGAGTTCTTAGTTCTTCAATTGACATGGTTATTTTGTATTATTGAACTTTATTTGTTTGCTTTTTAAGTGTTTGATAAAAGTCCTGAGATAAGTTTTTGTTTCTTTTGCAAATATTTAAAGCAGGAAGGTGTATAGAAATTAACAAATCAAGCATTCGTAATTTAAAGCATGAAGGTGTATAGAAAAACTTTATTCATGAATTAGGTTATGTAGTTCCTTCAACTAAACCTTATAGAGATTTAGTCTTGCCGTTGGATGCGGTGACTGTTTCAATCCTAATATGTTTGTATTTGATTTTGCTTTTGTTGTTACAGGTTTATGAATTCGTAATTTGAATTGTTGATGGAGTTTGTCGTAATGATTCTTTACTTTTGGTTTCTATTGTGAGTTCTTACTTCTCCGGTAGGCAGTAGACAATATTATTTGAATTTTATTTGTTTGTTTTTCAAGTGTTTGATAAAATCCTGAGATAAGTTTTTGTTTCTTTTGCACATTTGGAGATTTTTTTTCTTAGTTTTTGTTTGTTTTTTTGTTTCTATCCAGTCCTCATGCTTTTAATAATCAAGATTCAAATTTTAAATTGTCATTAACTTTGTTTGGTCTTCTTTCTCCTGCAAAGCTTTCATTTTCTAAAGATCTGGTGATATATTCTTTGTTTGCTTTCTGGATTTGCACAGCATGGATGAGGTTTGCTTCAACTTTTTACCTTTTGTTTGTTCGTCACTTACATGGTTTCTTAGATATATGAGTGTAAAGTTTTTTTTTTTTAAGTACGCTTGCTTTCTGGATTGTAACGGGAAATATTCTTTATTTGGGGACTGTTGATGTGTTCAGGATGTTTCGACTAACGCAGGCAGTTACAAGTTCAGTGATGCAGAAAATGGTATTCTTTATAAACCAATACTGTATGGTACAATAATTAATATAGAGGCTGCTTTATGTCTGGTTTTGCATTATTTGTTGCTTATATTAAAAAGTCTCAGTCTCACTCTGCAGTACCCTTAGAATCTGCTTAGGAAATATGGAGTAGCATCAGTTGGGCAGCTCCATTTCTTACGAAAATCTTTGTATGATTTTTAGTTTCAGGGTAATTACAAATTATCAATTTCTTGAAATTAAATCTATTTTCTTATTTTTATTACATTAAATGTGTGACCATTTGTTTTGCAGTGAAACCACCTCCTTGCTGCAATAGATGTCACTAATTTCCTTTAGTTGGTGGTTAATTGGGAACAAGGATGAATTAACATATATGCATCTTTCATTTTAACGTGTATTAGATATGGTATGGTTTTAGGATTTTCATGAAGATCATTTTTCGGAGCTGGACAAGTTTGGCAAAATTGATAGCTTCAATGCTACTTTTGCGCTATTGTAGCTGGGTAATGTACTAATGTTTTTGTCCAATTTAGAGGAAAAGAACATGCTTCTGATGCTTTCAGAATCTGACAGGAATATATAAATTATATATTGTTATCTTCTGATGATGACCTATTAATATTGTTGTGCCATGTATTTAGTCGAGTGTAACTATCGGGGAGGATTATTACAAATCATCTTTCGGTAGATAATCTATAAGTCGAATCTTGGACACGACGAGTATAAATTTATATTTGCACTGAGTTATGATTTTCCTAGATAGTGTTTGTCATATACCATATTTCTTTTAGTTTCATGATTAAGCTTCTCTGTGTTAGACCAGTCAAGCTAACAACAACATTAAGGAATCCTATCACCAACTGTCTTAATCTCTGAGACAACTACCTCTACCAGCTTGATTCCTCTCCCATGTGCAAAGATCTGTGTTAAAATTTATCTGCTCTCTGTTATATATTTTATATTTAACAATATGTCTTTTATCTGATTATGTAGTCCCAGTTAATTTAATTGATTTACTCAATTACTTACATTGTCATTTGGTCGAAAAACTAATATAACAAATAGTGAGTAATAACTTCGATTGCTTTTATGAGATGTTATTAATTTCTTTACTTGCAAAAGGACAGAACGATGTATTGCGTTGTAGTGGTTTGCTCAATGGTCTGTCTGGTTTTTTATTGTTTAGAGCTTCCTATTTTAGAATCTTGAAATCTGCATATCTTAAATCAATACACAGTAACTTTGAGAGTAGTTAGTTTTCAAAGTACTTTCCAGTTTGAATTGAAACATTAAGTGGTGAAAATATTTATGGTATAGAGTAGTTAGTTTTCAAAGTACTTTCCAGTTTGAATTGAAACATTAAGTGGTGAAAATATTTATGGTATAACTATCTGCATAATATTTTGTTTTAGTTTCATTATACTGAACCATATCCCTTGACTTTTTTCATTGATCTCTTGGTTCAGAATGTGGTTTATGATATTTTTACCTTTTGTGATTCTGTGCCAGGCAAAAGAAAGGAAGTCGGCCCTAAAAAAGATACCTGAGCAGATCATATTATCAGAGGGGCGACGTATGGTAGAAGAGATGCAGTCATTGAATAAGAAGCTGGAAGAAACAGTGAGTTTCATTTGCTTATATTATCTGCGTGATAGATAAATGTGGGCCAAGTATCCAAATTGTAACACCAGCCTTAGGTTATTCTTCAAGAACTTTGTCATTTGTCCTGCCTGTTAATGCGCCTTCTACAGCATTAATTTACAAAAAAGTTGTCTCCTACAAGCTTTAGGATGTGGCTTTTTTTTATCACATACATCATATTTTTCTGTTTATTTTGACTATACTACACATTATGGTGATGCTAGGCAATAGCCAGCAAAGATTCTAATAAGAAGCGGCCCTCTTGGTTCAATGTAAGTTGCCTTAATATGATTGTGGAACTCAGATAGTACTGACAGTGACAGTGGCTCTGATCAAGAGGGTAAGAAGGTTGATGAGTTATGTATTGTATTCACTATTCAGTAGTCAATGGGGTGTTAAAGTAACTAACAGTCACATGTTTGGTTGTGGCACGATTCTAAAGGTCAATGAAGAGGTCATGAAAACCGTGTACCAGTACTTCCCCCACCTAAATCTGTAAAAGCTAGGAACAGATAGATTTGTAAATTTGAAGAATTTCTTTAGGAATATATACTGGTTCATATTGAAGAAATATTTCATATTGAAGATATATTAGTACAATAGGATGTCTTTAATCTTTATGCTGATATTTAACATTCCTCAAGATCTTTCGTGTTTTTCTCATTTACAGAGCTCGCCTCTCTCACTTTCATAATTTTACTCTGTATCTAAAATATCTACTACAGCACTCCCATGTTTTTCTCGCCTAAATAACCTATCATGCCATTCGGAAATGACACCCTGTCCTTATCAAGTTGGTGTTTTCCCCAACTTTGAATACTTCGTTATTTGCTTGATCTAACTCTTTCCTAAGCCTGTAAGTAATAGTTCACTTTGATCAGTCCTCTATGTTGGTCGAGGTAATGTCGTTCTTCAATTGCATGCTGACTGCCAAATATAAGAATGTTTATGTGGTAGATGTTTACATGTATAGTCCCTGATGAAGAAATAAGAGGAACTGTGGGGAGTTTGTATTTTTTAAAAAAAGTGGTGATGTTGCCATGTTGATGGGACTAAGGATTGGTGATGGTTCTGTTTGTACATTTTATATTTTGTGGGGTATGGCACACTTGGCGTCATCTATGATTAATCTGCAAGATTTATCCCCTTTCTCACTTCATCTGCAAAATTTTCGTTTTTTCTGTCTATTGATATATCATTATTTCTGCTATGGAAAGTTTTTACTTTTATTTTCTTTAAACTATCTTTCACTTCCAATCTATATTAGATTTGAATTTCTAGACCTATCTATTCTTACTCATTTGCACTTCCTTGCTTCATTTATTTCCTAAAAACTATTTAACCACTTAATTTTTAGGGCATAATGGTATTTTTATCCCAGGGAGTATCTTCTGTTAATAATTGTGCAAAGTCAGGAATTTCAAATGAATCAAGAGGGAGGGAATATTGCTTTTGTTGTGTTATTTTTTCCTTTTCACTTTGTTTCCATGATTTTCTCTTTTGAGTCTACATGATTTAGAATTTATAAATGCACTTTGACTGTCTGCAGGAAGCTGCCATTGACGAATATTTCAGACCACTCGAGAAGGAAACTGAGATGATTGTAAAAATGCAACTTGAGGGAGAGGAGAAGTCAATGAAGGAGATGGTGAAGACAATGCAAAGACAGGGTATGCTTGAGAAAGAAGCAGAAGATAAAATTGCTATTGTTCAAGATGCAGATGCAAAACAACTTATCCAAAATGAATCATCTCCCGGCCCTCCAGGTGTAGCAAAATAACCTTTAAAAACATCATTAGCATTAAATACATCCAAGAGGACTTATTTTAATAACCTCTATCGCCCCCTTCCCATGGCTATACTTCCCTTAATCCTTTAAATCCCTTAATTTTGTTAAATGGATGTGAGTTTCAGGGCTCACAATAATGAGTCCAGGAATTGCTGCATTATTCACCTGATAAAATCTATTAAATCATAAATCTTGAATCCTTTTTCAAACCCTTTTTTACATCCCCTACCCCAAGACTTCATATAAAATTGCACTAAATACCATAAAAAATTGTTAAATATTGGATGGTTATGAATTTAGGTGATGGGGTTGAAATTTCTGAATTATTGGGTTATCCTGTCAGAGGTCTTATGTTTGAGGGTCTCTGTACCCTTGAGGATCTGTCGACCGCAGTCTCAGACGCTTGCATTTACCTTCAGAACAATAATATACCCTACAATGTTCTTATCTCGAACTCTAGAAGGTGTATATTTGTTATGCCACATGTATATATTGTCACAACATCTGAGTATATATTTGACGCTTGAATTGTTGGATATTTGGTTTTTATTTTTGGGTATTGTAACAGGTTAGTCCGATTGAATATGGGCATGTGCTTCTGATTCCTCGTGTTCTTGAATGCTTACCACAAAGGATTGATCACAAAAGTTTCGTGCTTGCACTTTACAGTTGTATAGAAATGACAGCAATGATCTTGACGAGAACCTGACAGAGATCCTGATGACATGACAGCAATGATCCTGATCCTTTGTGGTAATCCTGACAGTAATGACCTATTATGCAGTCGGAAATTAGCGGCCACATGGAAAATTAGATTCTATATAATTTGATTTTACTTTTTGATTAAGTAATACTCTTCTTTTAAAGCTCACACGAGTTGTTGTAGTCTTTTTAATTATATTTATAGATTTACTTCTTCTTTATTAAAATTTAAATTACATTTTTTTCAAAATTTATATAATGTTACGTTATATACATTACAATATATACTCCCTCCGTCCCGGCCATTAGTTCACATAAGGGTCCGGGCACGGAGACCAAGGAAATATATAAAGAAAGGGGTGAAAAGTGAGAAAATTGAGTAAAGTGGTGGGACCCATAAATATATAATGTATAAAGTAGTTATAGTGGAGGAGAAAAGTGAGTAAAGTGGTGGGACCCATAAATATATAATGTATAAAGTGGGTATAGTGGAGGAAAGTAGTGGATGTAGTTGATTTTTATATATATAAAATTTTACTATTTTAGGAAAGTTTTGAAATGTGAAGAATTGGATGGGACATCCCAAAAAGGAAAGTGTGAAGAAATGGATGGGACAGAGGGAGTATATAAATACATATATATATTCACAATTAATAGATCAAAATAGTGGTTTAGACATAAAGATTTTGTAGCATTGCGTCATTTTAAAAATTTGATCCATAAATTTAGCAAAAATGACACAACAAAATGTGATAATATATTTTTAGCAATCAATTTTTTTATATAAAATTCGAGGTATCGCCGGAGGCGATGCCGAGAAATCTTTGTAACAAAATTTTTTATTTTGGGGAGTAAAATAAAATTTTGAAATTGCATTTTCCAATGTTTTCATCGTCAGAGAATTTTTTAATACAAAATATTGTAGATAAAATATGCATTTTATTCTATCTTTCTAATTTAAATTATGAAATATTATTCTATTTGAAATATAATAAGTTATTTTAATTAATATATAATTATATATGCATATAAACTTGAAACCACATATATACAAAAAAAACCATAATTAAGTCATATATTAAATTAAAAATAGATTTTTAACAAATTTTGAAATTTAAAAAACCCATGCGTAGCGGGCATAAATAATATTCATCCACTTAAATAGAATTATTATTGTAAATAGAATATTCAAAAAGGGAAATAAGCTTGATGGTCATTACCTTGATAAATTAGATTTTAATCAATATAATCCACTTTAAAAATATAACCCACTTAAATTCTGATAGAAATCCAATATGTTCTTTTAATACTTGAATTGATGCATGATGCATGCAATTATGCAGGCAAGAAATCATTTGCATCTTTGTTGGTGATATTGAATTATTTCCCTGGATAATCCTTATGCTTGGGTTGTAGTGTAAGGGTGTTGTGTTGTAAATGGAGTGGGTTTCATGCAGAAATTTCACATTCACACTTGCATCGCATAATGTAAACATTAAAATTATTTAATCTTATTATAAATTGAATAATGTTTTATGCAAATAAATTACTAAAATTTATCACAACCTTTTTATTATTATAAATTTATTTTATCAAACAATACAATATAAATTTTAAATTGGTAGAATACTACTCCCTCTCTCCCATCCATTTCTTTACAATTTCCTTTTTGGACGTCCCACCAATTATTTACATTACTAAAAATAGTAAATTTTAACAATAAAATACATTATTATATCCACTATTTCACTCCACTTTTTCAACACTTTACACTATTACACTTACTACTTTAATTATTTTAATAATAAAATCACTATTACACCCACTACTTCATTTATCTTAATAATATTCCTTGGTCTCCGTGCAAAAAGGCAATGTTAAGAAACTATTGGGATAGAGGGAGTACTTTAAGGTTACCTAATTTATAATTGATTTATCAATTTTACCATATTTAAAATTAAAAATTGCAATGTATTATAACTAAAATCCGTAATCATAATATTCAATAAATTTTTACTATTATTAACGTCTACGGTAGCAGGCACATTTCACGAGTATCACAAATTCACAAGCATATCACGTGCTCTTATTTTACGTGCCCTTTGATAGTCTGCTGATTACGGATACAGAGTAAACAAGTTTTCGATCTGCTGATTACAATCCCGCGTGATATTCACCATAGTTCATATATAGTGAAAACATTTATCTTGTGATTTGATCCAGTTCACAATGGTCATAATATGTAATCATATTAAGATGTTGGTTGAAAACATTTAGAATTATATATAATATGTCATGATCGTACAAATAGTTAGTATTTGATTCTTTATATCCTCTATATGTTTGTCAATTTTCGGGTTTTTGAAGATTTTTGTTTGTGTAAAGCGGTTTGTTGAAATGGGTTTTTTGATTTGTTGTTTTCTGTGGATATAATAGCATGTTTATCTACTATTAAGATTGAATATAATTGGACATACTCCCACACTCACCTCGGCTTTGTTATCACAAATTTAATTCGGCTTGCTGTGCAGACAGCATCGAGCATATATATACTGGTGGAAAGTTAAGATTGCGAAAGTTAAGATTGCAAAAGTGAGGTGCTTATTACATTTAAGCAAGTTCAGTAGTTGTGATGAAATGAGCCTAGATATTTGTAACAAGTTTTAGTTTGCATGTTTAAAGATTCATGGTTGTGCATGACTGAGCCAAGAGCAGATGAAACGTGTAATATTCAATTCATGTGGGCATGTTATTTTTGGACATGGCGGTTACTTTGTTTAGAAAAATTTCAAATACCACTTTAATTGGATATTTTTTATGATATATTAATTTATTATTAATAGCTTACAAAATTTATGAGATTTATATATAGAATACAGTAAAATCTCGATAAATTAATAACCTTGGACCGACAAATTAAAAGTATTTATCGAATTTATATTTACATTAAGTCTATTATGTTGGGACTGAAAAAAAAGTAATTAATCAAGATTATTAATTTATTGAGTATTAATTTATCGAGTTTTTACTATATGGAACTGAACATATTTACGTGAGTTAGTAAAAGATGGAATATATTTCTTTAATTTAATATTATACATGTCTTATGAAATTTTAAAAAATATGCGATTTGTTTATCAAAAGGTCAACATAAACATTTCTTATTATATTTAAATTAAAATAAATTTCCAACATGTTAATAAAATAATTTTAAAATCTTTGTAACTATCATAATTTGTCTTCTAATTGTGTTTTTTTTATATATCATTGTTTATATTAGTTGTCAAATTAACAAGGTCGCTCTAAGTTTTTTAAAGACGAAATGAGAATTTTAAGTGTAAAGTCAACAACGTATAATATTTAATTGATTTTCAATTTTGTATTGAATATAGCATAAAAATAATAAAATATTAAAAATAATGAAGCCGAAGCGTAGCGGGCAACATTGATATACTTTCAGTCTTTCATACACGAAGAGATTATCAATTGTGTAGGACAAAAGCATCTTTGCCACCTCTATCTGATGTACTAACATTCATCTGCTTCTTACTCTAATGTCTAACAAAATGTAAATGTTTGTACAAGCAAGCCTCCCTTGGAAAATAGCCGCAATCAGATATACAAAATAACATGCTGTTCATTAAATAAGGAGCCCCAAGTTGACATTGGTTTTTCCATGTCGATAAGCTACTCATACTTGACAAAACAATTATAAAACAAGTCAAGTCGACATCATACAAAACTATTAGAAAACTGCCGAACAATTCCTCTGCTAAGTCCACCTTCTACATTTAAAATCCGCTTCTCTGTATAGTATACTTCCATAAACATGGGATAAAAGTATGCAACTAGTCAAACAATGAGGTCCAATTTGATACATGTCAATCATAATCCATGATTAATATGTGAATTCTGGCTGTGGGAGAAACAAGGCGATCAGAAGTTGAAATCACTATAAATTGTAATTGAGTTGTGAACTTTGTTGCTTCCAGAAAGAACAATGGTAATCCTCGTTAGTCAGAACCCACATCTACTCCTCGTTGCTTTAGGAATTCCTTGGCCTCAACTATGTCCTCTAATGCAATCACCAGAAAATGGTCACCTCCATCGCAAGGCTGGGTGAAAGTGAATATAGACGCAGCTATGTTCGGTGATATTGGATGCATTGGTATTGGGTGTGTCATTAGAGATGAGAATGGGGTTTTTATTCGAGCAAGGAACCAGAAAATTGCAGCAAATCTGCAACCCCGAGAGGCAGAAGCGGTGGGGTTGAGGGAAGCTCTATCATGGGTGAAAGAACTAGGACACAAACGGTGTATCTTTGAGACTGACTCAAAGCTACTGGCAGAGGCTTGCAACGGGGTGAAGGGCCAAGCATATTTTCACACGATTGTGTTTGATTGTGTCGAGTTATTTAAGCACTTTGATGATGTGCTAATCGAGTTTGTCTATAGGTCTGCGAATGAAGTAGCTCATAGGCTAGCCAGGGGTGCTCATTCTATGTCAGGTGTCCAAGAGTGATCCTATACTGCTCCGGACTGTATTTATGATGTATTGATCAATGATTCTTGTTAATGAAAGCACGAGTTTATCAAAAAAAAAAAAAAACAACCACCAGTTATTAGGCAACTCCTTGGGTAAGAAAAAAATAATCAATATTACAAGTTACAAACACATAGTTAGCAATCACCATGTAGGGCTATTGCTTTCTTTTGCACAAAAGTCGAAACTAGGACTCCACATGATTTCCTACAAACTAAGTATGATGTTTTATAATCCACATGAATATTATCAAAATTTCTATGAAAAAGCAAGATGAATAAACAGCCAAAATTTATTTGTTGATTTAGTCTACATATCAAGCTTGCCTTAATAATCATGATACAAGACGAGGTATGGTTAAATTTCAAGGTTCATATGTCTAAAAGCATATTTTTAATGTGCTGATAAAATGTATGGCAAGATACCTTTTGTAACAAGAGGGACTCTTGTGGACAAGTTGGAAATTGCATTAGACCGACACCAACCATCAATAGCCCATAGCAGCCTAGTGACACTATAGAGTATAATGGGAGCTGAAAAAAATAACACAAGCCAGTGTAAACTGGTAAGCCATATCCGCAGAGAATAACAGGACAAAAATATGCAAAGAGACATCAAGGATCCAAACTATACATTGCCATATGAGTACATGAAGCGGTTAGCTCACCAACCAAGTGTTGGAAAATGTTTTTAATAGTAATAGGTGGCTGTTTGTTATAAAATGATGAAATCCTTTTGTCTAAAATGGTGGGCTGGAAATAAATGAAGCATGCTGTGGTTTTATTTTAAAAGGAAAAGCACACATTCTTTGAATTCTAGCAGCATGCCATTGTAGACAAAATGATGAAAATTCATTTTTTTAATGCCCTTCCTTGGCCTATAAATGCAATTCGGTTGTATCATTTGTGGTGAGAGTGAATAAACTGAAAGATATACAGATCAAAAGCTTCAAACTCTCTGGTGATAGCTCTCGAGTATATTTGTTTGATTCCTCTGAAATTCTGAAAATACCCTACATTAAATATTCAGAAATTGTGTTCGGGTTTTATTTGGCGAACTGAGGTGATAGTCGCTGTTGCTTGTTCACTGTCTGTGCTGTGCTCAAGCTGTGCTGTTTTATCCTGGAAGGGAAATTGCAAGAACCATCACAGTAAGTGGGGCAATTATTTCTTCAAGAACAGTTAATTTCTCTCGAGAAATTAGCGACTCAGCTGTGGTTATGGTCGGTTAATCCGCCTACTATAAAATTGAATATATATAATGGTCGGTTAATCCGCCTACTATAATGTGTTTTATGGTCGGTTAATCCGCCTACTTTAAGGGTTTTTGTTTATGGTCGGTTAATCCGCCTACTAAACTGGAAAAGAAACTCTGGACTTAATTTGCTACGGAATCTTGGAAAGCAAATCGGAAAGCTTCATAAAAGCTAAGGATTTCTTTTCATCTATTTATTTTACAGTCTCTGATTATATATATATTTGTTTTGCCTTCACTATTGTTTGCTATCGGTTTCGTTATAATTGTTCTTGATTTGCAATATATAATATTGATATAACTGCCTTATTTGTGAATTTTTCCTAACAATCTTGAAGAAATAATTTTGTTATATCTGTAATTATATATAATTAAGATGGCGAACGAAAACCCCTCCGCAACCGTCGCTCCTACCGTTGTTGTACCTATCTTTGACTGGACCACGTACCGATTCCCACAAGCCATTGATCTCTCGGGTATGCCTGAGAAGTTCAGTGGTGGTGCCGGTTTTACACGCTGGCAAAAGAAGATGAAACTGTGGTTATCGGTAAAGGGTCTATGGCCGGTGATACAATATAATCCTCCAGTTATTGATCAAGCCAAATCTGAAACAGCTGAAGCTTATGCAAAGTGGGCTGAAAAGGATGGAGTGGCTAGGGCTGCTATTTTGGCGGCATTGGCGAACACTCTATTTGATGTTTACTCATCAGATGCCTACAATGCTAAGTTGTTGTGGGAAAAGCTTGATCAGACACATAATACAGATTCTCAAGGACTTGAGAAGTATTCTGTGGCTAAATACTTAGATTTTAAACTGGTGGATACTAAGTCCATAACTGAGCAGGTGCACGAGTTTGAGAATATTGTCCATGTATTAAAGGAGTCCGGCATGGATCTTCCTGAAAAGTTTCAAGTTATGTCTGTGATTGAAAAGCTCCCTAAGTCTTGGGAAGAGTTCGCTCTCTCCCTGAAAAGACAGAAAGGAGAGATCACTTGGACTAACTTGATGTTGGACATCTCTGTGAATGAGCAACACAAGTCCAAACAGGGACATGTGATGCCGACTGAAGCAAGTGGTAGTATGGTTAATGTAGTGACTGTAGGTAAATTTAACAAGAAGGCTGGTAATAAAACCAATGATAATAACAAGGCTAAGAAACCGAAGGCAAACAAACCGTGTTGGTCTTGTGGACAGGTTGGTCATTGGAGCAAGGAATGTCCAAATAAGAAAGTGAAGAAATCTGAGATGATTGCTCAGACAAATACTGTGTCTGGAGCTGGAATCATCATTGAGCCTATGGCTAACATGGTTATTGGTGAAGCATCAGCTTCTGTATCCAATGACGGGTATGTTACCTATAAGCCTGTATTATTATCCATTTATCTGTCTCATGAATGGTTGGTTGATACTGGAGCTAATGTGCACATTTGTGCTGATAAAACTCTATTCGTATCTTATCAACAGATTCACGGGGGGTCAGTGACGATGGGACTTGGAATAGGAAACGTGGACTTGAAGTTTACTTCTGGGCGTATTCTATCTTTGTCAAGAGTGCATCATGTTCCCGATATTCGTAGAAATATAATAAGTGGATCATGTCTAGTTAAGGATGGTTTTGAGCTTTCATTAAAATGTAATAAAGTTGTTATTACACATACCGGAGTGTTTTTTGGCAAAGGATATTTATCTGATGGTTTGTTTGTAATTAATGTGGAACCATTTCATTATGGTTTAGTTACTGATAATATTTCACCTTCTGTTAATTTTGTTGAATCATCTAGTTTATGGCATGCTCGTCTTGGTCATTTAAACTTTGGTGCACTAAATAATATGATGAATTTAGAGTTGATTCCAAAGCATGCTATTGATAAGAAAACTAAATGTCAAGTATGTGTGTCTGCTAAACAAATAAGGAAACCTTTTCAAAATGTTGTTAGGGATTCAGAAATATTAGATTTAGTACACACTGACATTTGTGAGTTTAATGGCATAATGACTAAAGACAATAAAAGATATTTCATTACCTTTATAGATGATTGTAGTAGATATTGTTATGTTTATTTAATTAGACATAAAGATGAAGCACTTGAAAAATTTATTGAGTATAAAACTGAAGCTGAGAAACAAACTAGTAAAGTACTTAAAAGATTAAGATCTGATAGAGGTGGTGAGTATACGAGTAACTCATTTGATGAATTTTGTAAAAACAATGGTATAATTCATGAGGTAACTCCACCATACACACCTGAATCTAATGGGGTTGCTGAACGAAAGAACAGAACTTTTGCAGATATGGTCAACAGTATGCTTCTTAATTCTGGACTGCCAAAGTACATGTGGGGAGAGGCTCTGAATACGGCTTGCCATATTCTGAACAGAGTTCCTCTGAAACACATGGAAACGAGCCCTTATGAATTATGGAAAAGTAGAAAAACTAGTTTGAAATATCTTCGAGTGTGGGGGTGCCTTGCAAAGGTGCTTGTCCCTGAACACAAGAGGAAGAAACTAGGACCGAAAACCATTGATGCTATTTTTCTGGGCTATGGTGAAAACACAACAGCTATGAGGTTTTTAGTAATAAAATCTGACATAGATGGTATTGTGTCAAATACTATAGTTGAACTTCGTGATGCAACTTTCTTTGAGGATGTATTTCCTATGAAGGAAGGTATACCTCAAAGTATTTCTTATGATGATCTTACCCACACATCTAGTTCTATTCCCGATCATGTGGATAAGATGACAAATGTGGGGGCAGACGATCCTATACATGAACCTAGAAGGAGCAAACGCACTAAGATTGTCAAGGACTTTGGAAGTGATTTTGTCACTTGCAATGTCGAGGATGAACTTTTAACTTTCCGTAGTGTTATGGATTCATCTGAATCAAGGCATTGGAAAGGCGCTGTTAAAAGTGAAATTGATTCTATTATCTCTAACGGGACATGGGAATTAGTTGATCTTCCTCCTGGGTCTACTACTATAGGATGTAAATGGATCTTCAAAAGGAAGATGAAACCAGATGGATCAATTGATAAGTATAAAGCTAGATTGGTAGCCAAGGGGTTTAGGCAAAGAGAAGGTATTGATTATTTTGATACTTACTCTCCAGTTGCTAGAATGACAACAATCAGAATGCTTGTAGCATTGGCTTCCGTACATGGTCTTATCATTCATCAAATGGATGTAAAGACAGCTTTTCTTCATGGTGAACTTGAAGAAGAGATTTATATGGATCAGCCTGAGGGATTTATTGCTTCTGGTAATGAAAGGAAAGTTTGCAAACTAATTAAATCTATCTATGGCTTGAAACAAGCTCCTAGAGACTGGCATAAGAAGTTTGATGAGACTATTTTGGTTTTTGAGTTTATTATCAATGAAAGTGACAAGTGTGTCTACTACAAAGTTAGAGGAAATGAATGTATTATCTTATGTCTATATGTTGATGATATTTTGTTGTTTGGAACCAATATTGAGATTATTAACGAGACAAAAAGGTTCTTGAAAAGTCATTTTGAAATGAAAGATATGGGTGCTGCAAGTGTGATTCTTGGTATCAAGCTGACAGAATCAGTTGATGGAATAACCATGACACAATCTCATTATATAGAGAAATCTATACTTGAGAAATATGGTTATTCAAAATGTAGAATCGCTAGCACTCCATATGATTCAAAAGTTGCACTTGTCAAGAATAAGTCAGGAGTTCCTGTGTCTCAGTTAAGGTATTCTCAGATTATTGGAAGTTTGCACTATCTTGCTAACTGTACTAGACCAGATATTTCATATTCTGTGTCTAAGTTGGCTAGATATACAAGTTGTCCAAACAAGTCTCACTGGGAAGCATTGGATAGAGTTCTTAGATATCTAAAAGGTACTATATCCCTAGGTTTGCATTTTAGGAGATTTCCTGGTGTAATTGAAGGGTATAGTGATGCAAGTTGGATAGCTAAGAAATCTGGTACCAATGGAGTCACAGGATATGTGTTTACACTAGCCGGTGGAGCAATATCCTGGAAGTCGTCCAAACAGACGATAATAACTCGGTCTACATTTGAGGCTGAGTTGTGTGCTTTAGATGCCACGGGGACGGAGGCTGAATGGTTACATGGACTTATGTCTGTAATACCTGTAGTAAGCAGACCGCTTCCAGCTTTTGCTGTTTATTGTGATAGCCGTACAACTATCGACAAGATAAACAGTAAAAAGTATAACGCTAAAACCAAGAGACATATCCAAGTTAGACTTAAGTCTATAAGGGGTTTAGTGTCTGACAGGGTCATTGCAATTGAGTTCATTGGTACTCAAGATAACATAGCAGATCCTTTGACTAAAGGACTTGATCACGTGGTTGTTCTTAAGTCGAGGTTGGGGATGGGACTGATAGCCCAACATGATTCATCTACGGCAGGAACCCAATACATCTGAGAGGAGATCCCTTGAAGTGTATTCAATGTGGTAATAACAAGTCGTAAGGGTGAATTGGTAGTACCTTTATCTATAGATTGATACTTATGTATCTGGAGTCTATCCCCTGAAAACCTCTAAGGTACTGATACTGCAAGTATAGCAAGAGTTTTAAACTCTGAATGGGGTCAAGTCTTTATGACGAGATGATAGCAGAACATCTCTTGAGATGCCCAGCTAAGCGAATGTTATTGTGTGGTCGCAATTAGAGGAAAGGGTTATTCCTTGAAGCATTCGACGAACAGGATCGAGACATGACCATTAACGTCTCAAAGCCGTAGATTATCACCATAGCCTTTGACATGTCGTCGTCTATGGAGCGTGATTACATCAAACGGATAACGATTCAAGGTGAAATATTCCATCCTATCCGGTAGTCATCGAAGTAGGGGAATTAGGAGCAGTTCAAACCTTGATCGGTACTGACTCTGAAAAACATGTCATGTTAAATCCGATATGCAATTCTGATATGGAATTGTGGGGGATTGTTGGAAAATGTTTTTAATAGTAATAGGTGGCTGTTTGTTATAAAATGATGAAATCCTTTTGTCTAAAATGGTGGGCTGGAAATAAATGAAGCATGCTGTGGTTTTATTTTAAAAGGAAAAGCACACATTCTTTGAATTCTAGCAGCATGCCATTGTAGACAAAATGATGAAAATTCATTTTTTTAATGCCCTTCCTTGGCCTATAAATGCAATTCGGTTGTATCATTTGTGGTGAGAGTGAATAAACTGAAAGATATACAGATCAAAAGCTTCAAACTCTCTGGTGATAGCTCTCGAGTATATTTGTTTGATTCCTCTGAAATTCTGAAAATACCCTACATTAAATATTCAGAAATTGTGTTCGGGTTTTATTTGGCGAACTGAGGTGATAGTCGCTGTTGCTTGTTCACTGTCTGTGCTGTGCTCAAGCTGTGCTGTTTTATCCTGGAAGGGAAATTGCAAGAACCATCACAGTAAGTGGGGCAATTATTTCTTCAAGAACAGTTAATTTCTCTCGAGAAATTAGCGACTCAGCTGTGGTTATGGTCGGTTAATCCGCCTACTATAAAATTGAATATATATAATGGTCGGTTAATCCGCCTACTATAATGTGTTTTATGGTCGGTTAATCCGCCTACTTTAAGGGTTTTTGTTTATGGTCGGTTAATCCGCCTACTAAACTGGAAAAGAAACTCTGGACTTAATTTGCTACGGAATCTTGGAAAGCAAATCGGAAAGCTTCATAAAAGCTAAGGATTTCTTTTCATCTATTTATTTTACAGTCTCTGATTATATATATATTTGTTTTGCCTTCACTATTGTTTGCTATCGGTTTCGTTATAATTGTTCTTGATTTGCAATATATAATATTGATATAACTGCCTTATTTGTGAATTTTTCCCAACACCAAGTATAACTCTGTGGAACAATTGATGCCTGCAATAATCCTACCCAGACGGCTATCATCACCACCAACAATGACATAATTTTCACAATATGCTTCATTGTATCTGCCATGAAAAGAACCTTTTTGTAACTTGAATATTTATGAATAAACTAAATTTTGAGGAACGGATAACCGTTCCGCAATATCTACGGATAGGTGTACTAATGGCCAATGGGAGGCTCAGAGAAATGATAATGCAGTCAGTCATATAATTGCACATAGCTAAGTGAGAATGAATAAAAAGTTCGGAGTGACTGGACATTACACTTTCATGCACAGTCATTATCTGTTAAAGGTTGCATGAATTATATAAATCTATACACTCCATATAATATGTATATAAATTACACATTATACATCCAGCACTGTAGTCCAAATTCATATACACATGAATTTCAAAAATTGAACTCACGAGTAGTTTATTTATCTAATTAACTCTAGATATTGTGCTTGATCCACCAAGCTGTTGCATTCTTAATTACAGTATCCAAATGCCCGTGGAAAGTAGTTTTTCATAACATAACATTAAGGCGTGGAAAAAGGTGTGGAATTTTATTTTTTCATGTTTTCGATCAATAAGTTGTAGAATGGACACAAAAACACTAACGGCTCCAAATGGCAACTCTTTACCCATGTCAGTCAGTTGGATTAGGAATCCAGATTCAAAATCCCAGATAAGAAAACAAACAGTAAAATAATTACAGTAAAATATTAGTGAAGTTAGCAAATGCCATCAGAAGGGATTTTAATATAAATATTCTCATTATCCCTATTAAAAGGGACTCAAAGCCCTTGCGCAATGTCCCAAACATCATGTGACAGGTTAACTTTTTTGTATATATTTTTTTTGAAAAATAAATTTTAAAAAGCACTCCCTCCGTCCCAAAAACAATGAACCACTTAATTTTGAACGCATTTCAATGTGTTCGGTTAAGTTACTTGTAAATTTTATTTTTTTTTCATTTTTTTTGTTTTGTATAATAATATAGGATCTATATTTTATACAAAACAAAAAATCGAAAAAATATTATTTACAGTATCTCAACTGAGTGCATTGAAATGCGTGAAAAAGTCATAGGGTCATACAAATTGGGACGGAGGTAGTATACAAAGTCAAATAGAACATAGTACATCTCAAAAGGTAGCTTTCAGAAAACCATTAACTCGGTATAAAACTAAAACATACATTAAAGCATTGTAACAATTAACCATGGTTGTAAAAATCGGTAATCAGTATAAATCGGTTGATGTATCAATTTAAGATTAATCGGATAATCGGGGATTAATCGGAAGGATTAATCGGAGTATTAATCGGATATTATAATAATATTTAATATATTAGTCTAATTTACAATTAAATATATCATTTTAAATAAATTCACATGATTAATCGGATTTCAAAAATCGAATCGGTTGGCTAACTTACAGAGGATTAATCGGGGATTAATCGGTTAAATCGGGGATTTTTAGAACCATGCAATTAACATTAAAAAATATAGAGCAGGCCTTTGGTGCATAATCAAGTCATCAAGAATATTGCTTGTGGTTAAACGCTCTCATACACAAAAACAACATATTGGCAGTAAATTTAGTCCAAGTACTGTCATGCCATCAGAAGGGACTTTGACAAACATTGCCCCTTTAGGCCTTTACAATCGAAAGGACGACTCTTAAACCCTAAACCCAAATCATATGGAGATTGTCATTTATTTACTTCTCTTCTGAAAAATAAAGTATTAAAAGACATGTATGACCAGACATGGAATACAATTTAGTATGTTATATAAAATGGCTATTTAAAGAAGGGTCCTGGTCCCTGACAATTGATTGCCAACGGCCAGGATTTAAAAAAAAATTTCGACCTGTCCGCGCTTAATTTCCGCGGAACGCTATCTATCCGCGCTTATTTTCCGCGGAACAGTCTAATCATTCCGCGTTAAAAAACCGCGGAACGACTGGAAAAACTGATATACACGATTTAGCCCATTTTAACCCGTATAACCCGTAAAATCTGAAAATCCCTAACTGTGTGCGATTGAAGGCGATTGAAGGTGCGATTGAAGGTGCGATTGAAGGTGGTTTTGCTGCGATTCGAAGAATGGAGGGTGGAAGGAAGGATTATGAAGAAAGGTATTTCTAATTTACTGTTTGAATTGGGGTTTAGGGTTAGGGTTCTCAGTTGGGAAGAAATTGGGGGTTTAGGGTTAGGGTTCTTAGCACATTCGATTGCATTCATTTCGTAGTGCGAATGTATGTTAATTCCATTGCATTGGTATGAAATGTGGGTTTGTGTATGTATGAATTCGAATTAATTGTTCTAAATTTAAATGGAACGAATTTAGTATATAATTATTGGAACGAATTTGTGTATGTATGAATTCTGGAAAGCCGCCCTTGATGCTAATTCTTGAGTGGTGAACTGAGTAATCTAGATTAATTAAGTGATGACTTGTAATTTTTAATGTGTGTAAGTGAACTTGGCATTGGTTTGTGTTTTGTTTTGAGAATTCTGCTGTTTATATAATATCAACGTTTGGTGATTTTACAAGAGATCCATTATATGGTAATATTGGTTCCTGAGCATAATTTGTGAGGGCTTCCTGAGCATACGGTCTGCCAATGGTCCTTACTGCAGCAACACTAAGTAAATTTTCCAAAGAACCATGCTTCTTTAAAAGCTTTATGGCGGTCTTCCGACCGAATCCAGGAACCATTTGCTGAATTCCAGGAACACCATCGACCTCATCGCCCATAATGCATCCTACATTGTTACATCCCCCCATTATGAGAATTTGGATTACTTTCATAGTGTAGAGATAAGGTTATTTTGTGTAGACAAGTACAGAAATATGTATTAAATCCACTTATAAACGTAACTTTATTGCATAGGAAAAGACTATGATGGAAATTAACCTAAACCAAACACCCTTTTTACTTTTTTTCATATCTTGATTCCGGGACACTAAGACACTGACAATAGAGGAAAGATATTATTCCTCAATTTAGTAAATAGCATATTGAGTATATCTCAGTAGATGTCATAGTGTTGAATAATATATTTCAAGGCTCTTTACAGCAAATTATAGTATGTTCTAAAATTTTGGATGACTTCCCTGTACATATGTATTAGAAACTGATAATGAAAGGAAAATCTACTAGCACCTGAAACTTATAAGTTGACCTTAATCTTAGTGAGGATTTGAAAACTTGTTGCTTAATAAGTTGTCTGTTTCTTGTTTTCTTTCATTTGCATTGTTCACTTTATTAGTTCATGCATGTACATGTCGATATGTAAATTGTGTATCAGTATATTTGTGATCTAAGTTGATAATCACGTGTCATTTTCACGATGAGAGTGCAAACTTCAAATTTCGTTAATAATATCAAACGATCTGTTCTTGTTGTTTCTTTTTAGTATCAGTCCTATCATTCTCTACTGTCTGAGGTAATTTTTTGTTCTTTCATGTAGACAGTACACTATGCCATATACTATGCTGATTCTGGACTAGAAACTCAATTAGGCATCCTGTGGTTAATCGTACATGAATTTCTAGATAGCAGTAATTACAGGAATCATCGCTACTGCCTAGTCCTACTCGTACATCTTGTATGCAGAATTCAAGATAACATATGCCTGTCCCTGAATCCCTTAATCTTAGTGAGGATTTGAAAACTTGTTGCTTACTTTAACTTGTTACTTTACTATCATAAGTGATGACAATTTGTTTCTATTATTTCATCTCAAGCTCCGTATGTATGGACATATGCCTGTCCTTGTCATACATATTTTAGTGCATTCTTTGTTAGTAATAATCTGCACATTGGGATTAGATGGCAAATTACTAATCTGATTTTGTTTAAATTGTGGATGTTTCAGGTTGGAGGACGTATTGCCGGGCCCTATTAGTCATACGGTTATATTCAACAATGACTATCATGTGAGTCAGGATGTGTGGAGGGGTGTTGACAGGGGCACCTTACAGTGTTTTTGTGGTAATAGATTGATGCGCAGTTGGGTTTTGAATGATGCGCAGAAGCAACTATTGGTGATGACTGGATTTGGGTTGTTTGTTAATAATGGAGTGGTGCTTCAGAACGATACTGCACTCATCACAGCCCTTGTGGAGCGGTGGCGGCCCGAGACTAATACTTTCTTCATGAGGCAGGGTGAGATGACAGTGACATTGCAGGATGTCCATTACATTTTGGGATTGCCTACTATTGGTCAGCCGTTGGTTGGGCGTGCAATCGATAATCCTCAATCATATTTTGGTAGAAATTGGTTTGAGGAGCTTTCTGAGGCGGAGATCGAGAAGGCTTATGGTAGAGGAGGCATAAAATATACTTGGTTGCATTCTATGTATGGGGGGGATCCTGGTGATGACCCGGACAGGATTGTTCTACACACACAGGCGTACTTGATGATGGTTGTGGGGTCAGTTTTGTTTCCTACTAGTAGTAGGAATGTGGTGCATCCGAGGTACATTGCGCCTCTCCTCTACTTGGATAGTATTCACACATATTCTTGGGGGTCTGCTGTCTTGGCATACTTATACCGGGGTCTTGAGCATGCATCGAAGAAGGGAGCCCAGAGTATCAGTGGTTGCTTGCTTCTGTTGATGATATGGTCTTATCAGAGGTTCGATATTGGACGGCCTATTCCAGATTCTACACGGGATAATTTCCCCCTTGCTGAGTATTGGGCTAGTTCGAGGGTGCCGAAAAAGGGGGGAGATAATGTTACTGAGGAGGCAAAGGAGGAGGAGGAGGAGCAGCCTGTTCAGGGCAAGGGGAAGGGAAAGGGAAAGGGAAAGGCGAAGGTGAAGGGGAAGGGGAAGTTAGTTGAGGATGACTTGCTTGAGGAGGCGGAAGATGAGTTGCTTGATGAGCATGTGGTGTTGGGTAAACGGAGTAGACGTCATGTTAGTAAGGGGCCGCATCATAGCTTGCCACACTACCGGGGTGAGTTTGATGGAGTTGCAGGGGAAAGGGTTAACTGGACCCCTTATGATCATTTCTGGGATTCTGATGATGAGGGTCCAGATGAGGATTGGGAGGGTTTTTATGCCGGCTCTGCTAGGGTTGCACTTGTTCATTATGATATTGTTGAGTATCAGCATGCTGACAGGGTTATGAGGCAGTTAGGGTTGAGGCAGGGGATTCCTAGGTCTCCGGTTGACATGACAGCATATAGGGGGGCTAAAGTTAGTTTTGTGGCCCTTGATTGGATGGCTGTATGGTTTGCTGAGATTGGGGAGTGGTACAGATTTGCTGATAGGCCCGGCGATGTTGACTTGGATGATTCTCTTCATGTTTCTGAAGCAGACTATATGGCATGGTACCTTGACATATCCCGGATGCGGGTCGGGAAGCCCCAACCACATCCACAGGAAGAGTATGCTACTCGAGAGTTGTTTAACAACTTGAAGGCCTATGAACTTGTGAGTTTTGTTTCTTATATATATATTTGTTCTCTTTGCACCTTTACTAATTGATGTTAATGTTTTAATGATGGTTATCATCTTGTGCAGATCATGAAGGGGTTGGAATTTGCACAAAAGATAGATTGTTCCATTCCTGAGGAGTACAAGGAGGAGTTTGGGAGGATTGCACCCACCTTCTTAGAGCCTTTCTGTAGCTTCATGAAGGAGGTTCGAGGTCCGGCCTATACAATGCCAAAGTTTGAAAATGTTCAGTTACGGGGTAAGGCGAAGGAGACTCCTATGACAGGCATCGATGATCATGATATCATAAAGCTAACACAGCCTTCCCAGCATCTGTCACAGACTCCCATGGATGTAGATGAGCCATCTTCTTCGAGGCCGGAGAAGCTTGGTGTACGTCGTGTGGTGGAAAGGAAATGGCAGATCAATAAACCACTCAAGGAGAATAAGAAAGACAACATCAAGTATACATGGGGATGGGGTGATGGGGTGGTCAAAGCAAAGGGGGGAATTTGGCATAAAAAGTTTAATTTGAATGAGATTGCGATGTTATCTTTGGCACCCGGGAGTTGGATAGATGACCGGGTTATCTACACATACATGGTATTCATTGATCTTACACCCATTTTATATAGTAATATGCATTGATACTGCCATCTTGCTTATGAACTAATGTTGTTTATTTGCTTGTGTTCTTGCAGTGTTTGCTACGAGCCCGTGAGGAGGACATTTTGTTGGAGAACGTGTTCGAGCGCAAGCCTACCTACTATTTCATGGACCCCTTTTTTATGAACTTTGCCAAGGGTGTGGACACTAGGCGTGAGAGTAAGGCACTAGCCAGGTTTTATCTTCAGTGGGCCACTTGTGGTGTAGGTCCACCCATAAACAAGGTGGATTTCATTTTTGTCCCCGCCCATGTCACTGGAAATCATTGGGTATTGTTTGTTTATGCTGTGAAGAATTGGGGGGTCATTCTACTAGATCCACTGTACGAGGATGCTGAGTATCCGACGGAGGAGCGAGTCATGGTATTCATTCTTTCTTTATGTTCGCTTTTTTTATTTCCTTCTAACTTTTGTTTCTAATGAGTTGTACTATATTTTAGGTTCGAGTACTTCCGGGCATGTTGAGATATCTTGATAGGAATTCCATGACCGTACCGAAGGAGGAGCCGAGTGTTCAAGCATGGAGTGATAGGCCGAAACAGAAGAATAGTACGGACTGTGGCCTCTTCGTGATGAAGTACATGGACTACCTCCTGCAAGGCTATGAGATTGACTCATTGGTGTGGACGGACGAAGACATTGAGATTTTCCGTTATAGGATTGCCATTGAGATTCAAAAGGGAAAGGCTAGACGAATTCCGGGCTTCCTTATGCGTCAGAGGATCGAAAATGCGTAGTTTAGTTCGTTTTCATTATTTTATTGTAGTTAGTTAGAACCTCTCTATGTTAATAGAATTGAAAACATTCATGTACTTGACTTAGTTGCAATGAAATACATGGTTTATTTGGTTTATATCGGTCGTTTATCGACCGTGTCCCTTCCCGTTTCCCCCATAAATTTTTGTAGTTCCATATTATATTTGGTTTATTTGGTTTTATTTGGTTTATTGGTTTTATTTTCATTGGATTTGGAGGAGATGAAATTTTTCATGTTTTGTGAATTTTGGGCGATTTTGGCCATATTTTGGAGTCTCCGTAAATTTTGTGAAATTTTTTTTTCTTAATTTTCTTGCAGAGACAGGTGCAGAATAGCTGCAGTATTTGTGTGACCTGTTTTGTACAGGTGGGAAGTGCAGGAAACAGGCAGTTTTTGAAAAAAAAAAAACCAGGACGTTCCGCGATTATTTTCCGCGGAAGGGCATACTGTTCCGCGATAAATATCCGCGGAATGGCAGAAACAGAGTAAAACAGGGGAAAACAGGGGAAAACAGCCTGCATGTTTGTAAAATTTTGCACTAACTTTTGGAAGTTAGTGCCAAATCTGTCGAAAAAAATGTCATTCCACTTTGTAAAATCTTAAAATGTTATAATAAGTGAATTTTTGGAAAAAAAAACATTAACTGTTTTAATTTATAAAAAAATCAAAATTCCTTAAAAATTGCCTAAATTAAGTTTATTTTAGGAATTTTTGAAATGACCTTTACACTCTTGAAATTTTTTCAGATCACTTTGTAAAATCTTAAAATGTTATAATAAGTGAATTTTTGGAAAAAATAACATTAATTGTTTTAATTTATAAAAAAGTCAAAATTCCTTAAAAATTGCCTAAATTAAGTTTATTTTGGGATTTTTGAAATTACCTCTACACTCTTGAAAATTTTTCAAAACACACCGTACATTCTTCAACCATTATGACATGGAAATTTGGATATAAATTTCAAAACACACCGTACATTCTTCAACCATTATAAATTACATTCATTTCATTATAATTAAATATGACATGGAAATTTGGATATAAATTCAAAAATAAAACCACAACAATTCCAAATACTACAACATAAATTAGTACATCATAAGAGTTACAATTCCAAATATTACAACATAAAATTACTACATCATAAGTTGAAGAAAGTGTTCAAAAGAAAATGCCCTTAAAATTACAAATTTGCTTCATCTAACCAAATATGCCTAAAATATTGGAGAAGCCGGCCGACAAACGGTGAGTCGGAGTACCGGGAGGAGCATCCACCTTGACAAACGCGGCAACTTGGTACAAGACAACAACACAACCTTCACGGATGACGCCACTAGCAATGGCTTTGTGAGTGCTTGTGTCGTTCCAAAGAGAGACATGTATAGGGATTGATCCATCATAGAGATAAAATGTTGCCCAACAACGAGGATGATTACTATCCTTTACGTGGGAAACCCATCCCTTGACAAATGCCACACGCTTTTGATCACGTGTGCAACCTTCGCGAGGCCTGAATTTGTAAATCTCACTAATATTGTCACAATAGTCAAGAAGTCCACCATCCCAATCGGAAATCCTCCACTTGCCTTCGGTGTCCTTCCCCAAGTTTAAGACGGGGAAAAAGTAGGGCTCCACAGTATACGCTACCTTCTCCATCATTTCTTCGGTGGCCATCCAACGGCATGCTTCGGTCCAATTCTTTGACCTATAAGCCTCTTCCTCCGGAGGATATAACTCACTATCCTCCTCCTCAACAATCGGTGGGGGCTCAAGTGGTTCCCCCATTATGTCATAGTACTCTGGTAAATTACGACATATTTCATCCGCTGCATTGTCCGAAAGATCACTAACGTATGACTCACTTCCCCCGGTAGAAGCCGAGAGTGAATCACTAACATGCGAAACATCCGAAATATCACCACTATCCATGTTACCTATACTTGACAATAAAAAGGATTTTGTTAGATACATAGAAAAGGACATAATGTAAATGACAAAACAAAAAAGTAGAGATTTTTAACAATTACAATTGACCACTTTGAGCTTTTTCTACATTTTCACCACTTTTTTGAGCTTTTTCTACATTTCCAACATTTTCACCACTTTTTTGAGCTTTTTCTACATTTTCAACATTTTGACCACTTTGAGCTTTTTTAAGATCTTCCTGTACTTTTGCACAAGTTCTAATATCATGCCCTTCCAATTTACAACGTTTGCATTTCCTCGGGGCCTTATGAAGTGTCTCTATTGGACTTTTGAAACGATGCTCTTTCTTCCTTCCTTTTGTTTGTGAGACAACGGGATCAAGGATTGCCTCATGCAAGTCATGACCACCTTCTTCAGTTGCTTTTGTGCCAACTTCACTCCTCACTTGTTCAATTCCATCAACTCCCATATTTTCAAGAATTTCGGTTTCCCGATTCATGACGGAGACGGCGTACTCGTAACGCTCCTTTGATGCCATGCTACTATGACAAAATGCCATAGTAAGTAAAGTCATGTTGTTGAATCTTTCGGTAGGAGTCAAATCATGGGATGATGTTTCTTCTCCGGTCAAATGGTAAGGCAACACACCATCAATTCTATTAGCATCCTTAGTCCACCGTCTTCTCAAAAAGGCCTCGGGTATTTCGGAAACACATCTCTTTGTCAACACGGCAATAATATGTCGACACGGGATTCCCAAATATTCATACATTCTACACTTGCAACTACCACTTAGAGACATTTTGTTGAATGTAACAAGATAAGTAGTTCTTTTCTCGGGATCCACCAATTGCCTAAAGCATTTGTAGTATGTATTTTCATCTTCTTCCAATGAAAGATCTCTATCTTTGTCCACGAAGTATGTTGTAGCTTCCATCAATTGCTCTTGAAATTTTCTGAACATGGTTTTGGTGTATATGGAAGCACCATGTTGCTCTAAAGCGGTCTTCATTTTTATCCCACGACAAGTTTGACGAGTCTTGTAATCCTCTTCTTTCTCTCGCATAAATTGTCTCTCCAAAGCTTTTTGAGCATTTTCAACAAATTCCTTCAAACCCGTGCACGAACTAACATAGCTATCAAAAAATGCATTCATTCCCTCGCTCCTTGAAGTTGTGGTTTGACCGGCAGAGAAAGTGTTTCGAGTGAAGGCCTTGATCCATTTATGCTTCAAATTGTACAATCCTTGTAGCCATGTATTATCTTCCAATTTGTACTTCAAAACCAATGCTTTCCATCTATCCTCAAACACATCTTCGGTCAATGAGTTGTATATGCAATTGTTGAAATCAACTTTGAAACTTTCCGGGTACTTGGAGTAGTAACTTGCAAGTTTTTCGGGGAATTTGTTACTAATGTGCCAAGTACACAACAAATGGGTGGTCTTAGGTAGTTGTGAAGCAATAGCCCCGGCCATGGCTTGATCTTGATCGGTAATGATGGTCAAGGGATGTTTGTTTCCGACCGCCTCGAGCCAACTACCTAATACCCATTCAAAACTTGTTTTGATTTCATCCCTCATTAGTGCAAATCCAAAAACAACCGATTGATAGTGATGATTTACCCCGGTGAAAGGAACAAATGGCATGGCATACCGATTTGTTCGGTAAGTGGTATCAAATGCAACCACATCCCCAAAATTTTTGTATGCCATCAAAGAACGGTGATCAACCCATACTAGACATTTCAACCTTTGCTCTTCATCAAGTAATGTCCTAATGTAAAATTTGCCACCACTTTCTTCTTTCAACCGATTCAACAAGTCTAACCCCGCTTGAGCATCATTAACATCTAAATTATTTTTCCTAAACTCACGTACCACATTCCTTACATGTTGTCCATCAAAACCTACATGTTGTTGTCCACCTTTCAAATTGCCAAAAATGGACATTTGTTGCCTAGGAGGAACACCCGACATATATAATGTTTTCATTAGATTTCTTTGTGCCGCGGTTACATGTCTCTCCCTTCGAATCAAATTCATTTTAGAAGGTGTCACAACCTCGTGATTGTGCTCTAACTCTAGTGCGGTTATCTCCCAATGAGTTGTTTTTTTTTTAT
The DNA here is from genome assembly GCA_037693485.1 of Kitagawia praeruptora. Taxonomy (NCBI): domain Eukaryota; kingdom Viridiplantae; phylum Streptophyta; class Magnoliopsida; order Apiales; family Apiaceae; genus Kitagawia; species Kitagawia praeruptora. The sequence goes on along the minus strand of CM075350.1, from coordinate 137,704,692 downwards.
TCACGACATACATTCTAACCTTACAACCACATCTAGGAAGAACATCTCGACGCCGTTTACCTTTAGTACTACTACCCATAAAAATTTCATCGTCATTAACACCTCCTTTATCCTTATTTTCCCCCGATAAATTACAAACAAATAATCGAGCATAAATCTCTTTATTTTTAACACGATTTTGTGTTTCTTGAATTTTAATTGCAAATCCATTTTTCAAGGCATACGCTCTAAACAAATTCTCCGCGGCTTCTAAATTATCAAACCTTTGGTGCAAATAAGGAATATTAACTTCTTCATCAACATTTTCATGCAATTTTTCATCTTTACCATGATCATCATCAACAAAATCATCATCATCAACAATATTAACATACTCTACATCATCACTAACATTAACATCAACATCAACATCATCACTAACATTAACATCAACATCAACATCATCTAAACCCTTAAACACATCAACATCATCAATTTTTTTTGATTTTTTCCTAGGTTTAAACTTAGCAAACATCTTATCCGCCATAATAATAACAAAAAAAGAATTGCAAGAAATTACCCAATAAAATGAATGACCTCAATCTCTCTAACTCTTCAATCTTCTCTTCTTTTCCCCCTTTTCAATGCCAAACAGATTTTTTCCAAGCAAAAATGATCATAAATTGGTCTATTAGGTTACATATGGCGGGAGGGGTATTTTGGTCTTCTGCCATTCCGCGGAAAATATGCGCGGAATGAATTTTAAAATTTCCAGGTTCCGCGGAAAATAAGCGCGGAAGGGTAGCGTTCCGCGGAAAATATGCGCGGAAGGGCTAAATTTTTTTTTTAAATCCTGGCCGTTGGATCGTTGATCCAACGGCCAGGAAGCAGATTGTTGGATAAACGGTCCCTGACAATCAATTGTCAGGGACCAGGACCCTTTAAAGAAAGCCAATAATATACATAAAACTTAAACATGAATTCTATAAGAACTAAAAAATTACTAACAAAGATATGTATTTTATGAGGCATATAGCCACCCCATCAGAAATGTTTTTTTGTATACGCATTCTTAAGTTTCAACAAACACTTAAAACATATTCCTATTTAAATTATTAAAGTGATTCTATGTCATCAGAAGGGAGTTTGATATAGATATTCTCATTGCCCCTTTACAAATTGTAAGGGTGACTCAAAGCCCTTGCGCAATTTCCCAAACATCATATGACAGGTTAATTTTTTTGTATATTTCTTTAAAATAAATTAAAATAAGTATATAAATGGAACACAGTACATCTCAAGTGGTATATTTCAGAAACCCATCAACTCCGTGCAAAACTAAAAGGCAAATGGTCTCCTGCAAACGTATGCTAAATACTGTTATTTAGCATACGGTTTCCCAGCCGTTGGTGATCCAACGACTGGGGTTTAAAAAAAAATTGCACCGTACCGCGGAAAGTTTCCGCGGTACGTGCCCCGTACCGCAGAAAATGCCCCCTGTTTTCACACCAAAAACAGTACTGTGCACGTACCGCGGAAAGTTTCCGCAATACGTCTTTAATGGCATACGGTCAGCAACCGTTTGCACTGGACCGGGACCCAAACTAAAATATACATTGAAGAATTGAACAATTAACATTAGATATATAGAGCAGGCCTTGGTGCATATAGTCAAGTCATCAAGTCATCAATATATTGTTTTGTGGCTTATACGCTCTCATACACAAAAACAACATAGTAGCAGTACATTTAGTTTAAGTACTGTCATGCCATCAGAAGGGATTTTGATAATCATTGCCCTTTGTAATCGGAGAAAAGATCCTCTTTATCACAATTTGGAGTTAAAACGCCCAAAATATCACTTTTAAAAAAATGGCCCAAGTGAAAGATGCGTTTTTATGTGATAAAAAAGACCATTTTTCTGAGTTGTGATATTTTGGACTATTTTCATTAGAATTGTGATAGAAAGGGCCGTCACCCTTACGATCGAAAGGACGACTCTTAAACCCTAAACCCAAACATCATATGGTAATCACCGTTTTATTTCTTCTGTAAAATAAAGTAGTAAAAGAAAGATATAATAGAATACATATTAGTATGTTATCTAACAATAACACGGTATGTATTTATAAGGCATATAGCCAGGCCATCAAATTAGTCTTTTCGATCTCTTAAGTCTGACCAAACAGTTAAACGAACATATTTGTATAAGAATTAGTAAGGTAATACTATGTCATCAGAAGGGAGTTGATATAGATATTCTCATTGCCCCTTTACGAATAGTAAGGGTGACTCAAAGCCCTTGCGCAATTTCCCAAACATCATATGACATCCTTACCTAATTAATCAGTATTTCAATTTCATTTTCCACCAAAACTATACCATAACCTAGAACAACCTATTAACCCTTTTAAAATTGAGATTGTAGTACAACAGTCATATATATACCGCAAACGAAGATCCGTCGACAATTAATTAAAATGTCGAAAGAGATATTGTCATTGTTACGCACTACAAGAAATCTCAATTCTAACAGAAAATTCCGTTGACAAGTCATGCAAATCCGTTGTTAAAACAGCTTACCAACGGAATGCTAACGGAATAAATCTGTTGGTATAAACGTCGTTGGGAAGTCTCTAACAACGGATTCATTTCCGTTACTAAACTTAACAACGAAATACCAACACACTAGTAACGGAATTCTTGTTTTTCCAAATAACCAGACCCCAACCGACTTCGCAACGGATATTCTGTTGCTATTATTAACAACCAAATGCCAACGGAATTTAATCTATTGGTATTATTAATAACAAATTTGTAACGGATAATCTGTTGGTAGTTTAACAACCATTTGCCAATGGTATTTCCGTTGTTAAATTTAGAAACACTTTTGTCTTGCCAACATATGCAAAATATCTACCAACATTTACATTTTTATATCGATAAAATAAAATGATACTAGCAAACAAAAGATAACAAAAGTCTTTTTTATATAATACCAAGTTCAAGGGGTTGTGACAATACAGGAGACAAAACCAAAACCCTCATGGCCTCATCAAGGTTATAAGTTTAAATGTACACAGGCAACCAAAAGTTCAAATAGCCTAATATCACAGTAGGTACTATCTTCTCAGCAAACCAATATATGCACAGCTGCGGATGAGCAGATCTACATTCAGTATGCTTGGAAATTACAACAATATCTTACATTAAACAAGCTTTCTTTAAAGCATCCTCAAAATCTTCATCACTTTCCCATGAAGCCAGCTGCATCGAGTAACAAGAAGTCAAGAACATTATTTTATCTAGACCAACTGATGTAAGTGTAAATTGCAATGTCCATTGAACACCAAAAGGCTAATTTGTAATTCCAGAATTATATTCTTTGAACTCTGCTCGACTTTCCCTGCAACACTAATTTGACTCGAGTTATACACATGAAAAACAATTAATAGAAAGCTAAAATCAATTTTGCAAAATCACATGCATGAAAAAGAAAAAGAAAGCACCTGCAGGTTTCTTAGGCTTGTTAATTTAAATGAAAGAGCAGTTGCTGCACCAAAAAAATCAAACTAGAAACCACATATATAGCAGTGTTATATAATTAAAATGTTATGCTCGAGGTCTCCAATCAGGGAGCTAATGTTATGCTCGAGGTCTCCAATATTCTCATAAGTAAAATATTCGAGGTCTCAAATTCGAACCACGTATATAGCAAATATTTTATTTTAGAGTTTAGGCACTAATGCAAAGCCGGTAACCAAGTACTAAACACCTGTTCAGTACATGTCCTTGTGAGCCTATACTAACATATCACCACTGAGTAATAGAAAAGTAAATACTACAATATTAGGCCAAACATATATGCCAACAATATTTCATCCGAACATAAATGCAAACAATATCTCATTATATAGCATATGTGAAACTGTACAAAAACGTGTAACTAAAAATTGCAAGGGTTACCTGAATTATACAACAGACATTAATAGTGATAATGCTCAGAAAGCGGAAGCAAAAATGAAAGGAGGAAGAGGAGCACAAGTTACACAACACTGAACTCTGAGGCATCTAAATACAAAAATATGACTATTCCTACACAACTTTTTCTCTTTGAGCTCTAAAACCCTCAGAAACAGAGTCTTTACCTTTAAATCTCTGCTCAATTGCCAAGCTAATTGAGGACGCAGAAAATTTACTTAACATATCACAGTATATCACATTGACACGGTGAATAGGATCTGAAAGCAGCAAGGACAACCATTTTTACTAATTTAAGCACATCACAAGGCACCTACATATCCCAAAACATTAACTATTACCTTCATCAAATGTGGGGCTTGGACTTGTTTATACCTTCAAAGCAATACCCCCTGCAAAGAAGATGGCTTGGAGTAATTTTATCACTTTTGTCATCGCGTTACAAAGTAAATTATGGTAAAAATGAGAAAGAAAGATAATTAACACACCCATGAACACATGAAAAACTTAAATATGTATATTTACATGAAAACAAAGAAGGCAATAGTATGGCGCTTACGCTTGTTAGTATCTTTAGGCATTTTCGGGTCCCTAGGCTTCCTTTCCTTCTTAGCCGCTGCTGATTCAATTTTCAGTTTCCTGTAATTTCCACAACAAATAAGCATCAGCACAACAACCAAAATGCAAAAGCCTAATCAAATTCATTAAGAAATTTTAGCAGAATTACTTCTTAATAGCCTCGATATGACTTTCAACAACGAGCGACTCTGTTCAACAAATCACAAAGATAAACACTAAATCAACACTTCACTACTATAATATCAACACAAATACATATGTATTATATGTATTTGTATTTACAAATTTACCGAGATTAGTCTTCAATTTGGCTTTGCTACTGCAACTATGCATTCAAAACTACAAATCTCCCTTAAATCAAATACTCATCGACACTACTAAAGAAACTGATAACATCTCAATTGATTAAAACAAACTTACAATATAATTCACACACACGCAGAGAGAGAGAGAGAGAGAGAGAGAGAGAGAGAGAGAGATGGGAGACCTGAGTTTTGGTACCGCAAATAAGATTAACAACATCAGCTTGACCCTCCGGTACCGAATTTGTTGAAAGACACAAAATCAAAAATTAAAAATCAATCTTCAAACATAAACTCGAAGAAAAAAAGGTAATTGACAAGAAAGAAAGTCAAATCGAGCTTCATTAACACGAATACAGCTTTGAATTGAGTTTAATTAGCTAGGGTTTGTGATTTTGCAAATGGGTTTTCGAGTAATTGAAATTCTAGGGTTTGTGACTATAGTAATCACCTGCAAAGTAAAAAAAACAAATTAGATACAGAGAGAAGAATACAGAGAGAAAAAAAGAGGGAGACGTTGAGAGCGAGGGAGAAGAGAGCAGAGAGAGTAGAGGAGCGAGTTAAATGGGGGGAGAGTGATTTTCGTTTAAGGGGGGAAAGGGCTTGTAATAATTTTGGATTGGGGGGAACGTTTTTTTTTGCTAATTGGATTGGGGGAAAGTTATTTTTGTTAAGGGGGGAAAGTTTTGTTCTCTAATATAAATGTACCGGGTAAATTGCCGTCCACTTTTCTAGTTCTTCACTTTTTTATTTTAAAGATTTTTATAACATAAAATTAAACAAATATCATATAGTAGTATAGTACTATTTATTTAAAAAAATATAAGCATGCACATGTAATCATTTAACTAAACATGATTTGGTCAGGATTTAGTGTTTTGATTTTTTAAATAATATTTCTCGACGAACCAATCCTACGGAGGTCAAGATCCATTATTTTTAATATTATCGCCAAAATTTTAGAAAAAAGTAATTTTAGTTGGTGTGGTAATTTAACGGTCAACTAGTATTTGACTGGAACCCCTAAACAGGGTTTCATCAGGGTTGAGTGTTTTGATTTTTTAAATAATATTTCTCGACGAATCAATCCTACGGAGGTCAAGATCATCATTTTTAATGTTATCGCCAAAATTTTAGGAAAAAATAATTTTATTTAGTGTGGTAATTTAGCGGTCAACTAGTATTTTGACTAGAACTCCTAAACAGGGTTTCGTCAGGGTTGAGTATTTCGATTTTTTTAAAAAAAAAAATTCAACAACCCAACCATACGGAGGTCAGGATCCATCCTTTTTAATGTTATCGCCAAAATTTCAGAAAAAAATAATTTTATTTGGTTTGGTAATTAAACGGTCAACTAGTACTTTGACTCTAATCCCTAAACATGGTCTCGTCAGGGTTTAGTATTTCATTTTTAAAAAAAATGTTTATCGATGACCCAACCGTACGGCGGTCAAGATCCATCCTTTTTAATGATATTGCCAAAAGTTTAGAAAAAATAAATAAATATATTTGGTTTGGTAATTTAACGGTCAACTACTACTTTGACTGGAACCCCTACACACGGTTTCGTCAAGGTTTAGTGTTTCAATTTTTTTTAAACATATTTCTCGACGACCCATCCCTACGAAGGTCAAGATCCATCTTTTTTAATGTTATTGCCAGAATTTCAGAAAAAATAATTTTATTTGATTTGATAACTTAACGGTCAACCAGTACTTTGATTGGAACCCCTAAACAGGGTTTCGTCAGGGTTTAGTTAATCAAATTTTTTAAAAATATTTCTCGATGACCCAACCCTATGAAGGTCAAGATCCATCCTTCTTAATGTTATTGCCAAAATTTCATAAAAAAATAAATTTATTTGGTTTGGTAATTTAATGGTCAACTAGTATTTTTTGATTGGAACCCCTAAACAGGGTTTCGTCAAGGTTTAGGATTTCGATTTTTTAAAATATATTTCTCGACGATCCAATCATACAGAGGTCAAGATCCTTCCTTTTTAATATTATTGCCAAAAATCCAGAAAAAAATAATTTATTTGATTTTTCCCCTTTTTTAACTAGTTTGTAAAATAAATTAAAATTTAAATAAAAATAGAAAAAAGCCAACTTTTGAACATAAATTCATACACACCAAAGTAGTCATACTCACTATTTGTGTGATGAATTTTACCCAACTTTCACTAATTTTCCAATTTTTTGATTTTTTCCCATTTTTAACTAGTTTGTAAAATTAATAAATTAAAATTTATGATTAATATTACCAACGGAATGGTAACGGATCTATCTACTCTTACAACGGATTAGTAATGGAATACACCTAACCGATCTAAAATGGTAACCAATTGTTAACGGAACAGAAATTGCAAATTCCGTTGGTATGGGGTTAGTACTCGGTTACTAAACTGTTAGTAAGTCATTAGTATTCCGTTGGCAAAAATCCGTTGGTAAACCATTAGCATTTCCGTTGTCATTAGTTTTTGGCCTCTATTCTACCAACGGAAATTTCCGTTGGTAAATATCCGTTAGTGATCCGTTACGAACCTGTTGGCATATTTTTAGTTTTTCAAACTGTTAGCAATCCATTGGTAATTAACAACAGATTAAATTCCGTTGGTAAATTCCATTGCTATAACATAGAATTCTTGTAGTGACGCAAGAGTGAGACTCAAAGCCCTAAAGCAATTCAAAGACATGCTAACAAGTAACAAGCTTAAATCTATTTAGCTAACACAAAATATAGATCTTATATAATCTACATAAAATGAAACTATAGCTGGTAATTAAAATCATAAATCTAAAAACTATATATACAGATATAACAGCAGAAATCAATTAAACAGCGTAGCATAAAAATTTACGGCCACGAGAGAGAGAGATATATGAGGGAATTAAATTAGGGTTTAGTAAGAGCATCTCCAATGCAATAAAACCCTTAGCTAAAATTTTAAATAACTTACCAAATTTGAAAATTATACATAACATGTTAAAAGTTCATCACTCCAATGGGACATTCCCATTGTCTAAAAATTTAGCCAATCCTTTATATTTTTTTAATATTGGCCATATTTGTTGAAGCACTAGGGATCTGTAGCAAATGCCATGTCATTTCCCGCCCATTTTCTTCCCATAATTGACCAAAAAAATTATTATTAATAATAATCATACCTTTTTTAAATATAACCAATCATTATAGCTGATCCCCGTTGGAGTAAAACACTCTACAGGTTCAGCAAATTTTTGCCAACTATTATTTTTTGAAATTTAACCAATGGACTTAGCCAATACCATTGGAGATACTCTAAGCTGGGGAGATGGAGCTCCAGTGTAGTGAAAGGGAGGCCCGTGCTAGATGTTGCGAGAGGGAACCCATATATACCCGGTCCAGCCCAATATTGTCAATTTTTGTTTTTCCTTAAAGGGCTCACTATTATGTTATTTTAACTGTGCTTATTAGCTTTATTAGATTATAGTCCGTGCAAAGCACGGACTACTTTAATTATTTTTTTTGCTTTTCTTGTAATATAATATAATATAATAAATATTAATTTTAATATATTATTTAATATAAAAAAATTTAATTTAATATTAATTTTAATATATTATTTACAAGTTACTTTTAAATTTTTTTACTTTATTTATAGTGTAGTGATTTTATTAATGTAATTTTACTATGTTGTTAGCGAGATTTGAACCTTAGATCTTTGTATAGAATAATTTTTATTATTATATATAAATTAATATGTTGTTAGCGAGAATCGAACCTTAGATCTTTGTATATAACAATTTTTAGTATTGTCATATTTAACGGTCATTATCTATTTGAGTTAAAAATATAACGGCTGTGAATGAGGGATAACCAAAATACAAATTATACCTCATTTTACTTATTATAATATATTATACCTATTATAATATAGTATAGATACCCGATTACACGAGTTACTTTATTAATATTTTATAATATACTTTTTGTTATAAATTTTTTTTGTCAAAAATATCGTTTATAACATTTTTAATTACTTTTTTTACATTTAATGATAATAAATTAATAATATGCATATATTTTGTATTTATATATATACTAAAATTATTACGGAAAATATGTTAATTTATAATAATAATTAATTGAAAGCATCTTACTTTTGATGATAACATAGTTAGCAAGCTTGTACGCTTGTAATGATATATTATGGCAAGCTTCTAGTGTATGTTTCTAATTCTATTTTGCATGACATACAAGTTATGCTATATACAACGATGTTAGCAAGCTGGATATATGCATTTGACTAACATTATTTTGCAGGTTTAGTAATTATTTTATTTCTAACTAGCAAGAAAGGTTTTATTCTAACGCAGCAAACTGGAAGATAGAGTCCAGATTTTCCAGAAGTTCTATTTTCTTGGAGATTTATTAGGACTTTACATTTGTAAGGATTCTATCAGTTATATAGAACGTATAAATATATATATGGGCTCAATGTTTTAAAAAAATTTGTTTTACTTATATATATTTGTTAGAAAATGGAGTTTTTAGGGCATAATTATTTTATGTTCTTGATGTTAATTCTGAATTTTAACGATTGGAAATTGTTCCTTGATATGGGAACTTAAATTTTCATATATGGGTCTAAGTAATTTTCTTAGTGAAACCCATAGAGAAATGGAGTTGAAGTTAGTAGCTTGAATAAGCTTGAAATGAGAATGTGTATTTATCCCACATTGAAATAAATAAGGGGGGGTTGTTGGCTTTATATAGAATCACACACATGGGTAGTGTACAACTACTAAGGTGTATGATGGTGCATGGTGTTACTGTGTCCTCCACGCGCACACACACACACGCGCGGCCCGCGCGCCCCGCCACGCCACGTCACGTCTCGACTCGACTCGGCTCGGTCGAAGGGCGATTTGGGCGAATGTCTCGGCGTCTCGCGTACGCGAGGCGACCTGGGCGAGGAATTTTATTGCATGGATTATTGATTTATTTTAATATTATAAACATGCTGTCAAGAGTTGGACTATACTCCTAGTTAAGTCCTGTAAACTCTCGAAGGTAAAACTTGCTGTCAAACAAGGTTGCTGTCAGGAAGGTAAAACGTGCTGTCAAACAAGGTTGATGTCAGGAATATAAAACTTGCTGTCAAGGAACAAGGTTGCTGTCAGGAAGTAAACTTGCTGTCAACTGATGACAGTTACTTTAAAGGTGCTGTCGGGCCTTGTTGACAGTAACTTCTGCGTTGTTTTGACAGTAGAGTCTGAGCGTTTATTCTATTAATTGGAAGTGATAATGTGGATAAATATATAACGTAACTGTTACGATTTATTTAATATAAAATCAGCTGTTACAGCCATTTTGATTATATTAAATCGACCGTTTCATTCTAATTAATTAGAATGGGAGTTACAATATTAATTGGGTGATATCAGTAACGTTTGGGCTCTCCTATAAATAGAGACCTAAGCTACTGATTGTAAATATACTGTCCACACCATACATTCTCTGTTCTCTCTATACACTCTGTTCTCCCTTTATATTCTGTTCTCCACCAGTAGGTCTTTCTGGCGACTGAGGTGCTAGTCGAAGTCGAGTTTTCTGGTGACTGTGACCATCTAACTCGGAGCTGTTTTATCGTGGAAGAATATTGCCAAGTCCTGACACAGTGTAAGTGGGGGCAATTATCTCTTCAAGAACAGTCAGTACTTCCTGCAAGTCCTGACGACTCAGCTGTGTTACATATTTGTTTGATATACTGCTTTAGCTATGGCTACTGGTATGTCTTCTGTTCTTCCTTCGTTTTTACAGTTACTGATATGCTTGCTTTTTACCTTCTTGTTTTGTTTCGTTAATTGTTTGCTTGGTTTTGGCTTGTTAAATACGATATATAACTGCCTCTATGTTGCTGTTTTAGTCATTATTCCCAACATTCTTGAAGAGATAATCCGTTATATAGTATTTAGCATAATGGTAAACGAGAGTGAGATTCCTGCTAGTGGTAGTTCGGTTGCATCTGTTGGGGTCATTGATTGGACCACTTACAGTTTTCCACAACCTGTTGAATTAACTTGCTTGCCAGAGAAATTCAATGGGGGCGTTGGCTTTTCTCGTTGGCAGAAAAGGATGAAGTTGTGGTTGACTGTAAAGGGTTTGTGGCCTGTTGTGGAATATGAGAAGCCGGTTGTGGATCAAGAGAAGGCTGAATCAGTTAAGAGTTATGCGAAGTGGGCTGAGAAGGATGGGGTTAGGGCAGCAATTCTGGCTGCTCTAACCAACACATTGTTTGATGTGTACTCCTCTGATGCCTACACCGTAAAACTCTTATGGGAGAAGCTGGACCAGACACATAATACTGACTCACAAGGTCTGGAAAAGTATTCTGTGGCTAGGTTCCTTGATTTCAAGCTGGTGGACAACAAGTCCATGACTGAGCAAGTGCATGAATTCGAGATGATAGTTCATGCTTTGAAGGAGTCTGGAATGGACCTCCCCGAAAAGTTTAAGGTGATGAGTGTGATTGAAAAGCTCCCAAAGTCTTGGGAAGAGTTCTCTCTCTCCCTGAAAAGACAGAAAGGAGAGATCACATGGACCAACCTTATGCTGGACATCTCGGTGCAAGAACAACACAAGTCCAAACAGGGACATGTGATGCCATCTGAGCATGGAAGTTCGAAGGTAAATGTAGCAACTATAGGACAGAAAAGGAAGGCTGTCTCTAAGAAGGGTAATAGTAATAAACCTAAGAATGACAAGGATAAGGCCAAGAAACCAAAGGCAAACAAACCATGTTGGTCTTGTGGGCAGGTTGGGCACTGGAGTAAGGACTGCCCTACAAAGAAAGCAAAGAAAGCCGAGGGGGTAGCTCAAGCGAATGCTGTGCTTGGAACCTCAAGTGGGCCTGTAGCGAACATGGTTGTTGGTGAGGCTTTGGCTTCTGAAACCAACGTAGACCGGTATGTTACCTACAACCCTGTACTAGTTTCCACTTATCTGTCAAATGAATGGTTGATTGATACTGGAGCTAATGTGCATATTTGTGCTGACATTAGTTTATTTGTATCTTATCAACAGAGTCATAGCTTGACAGTGACGATGGGGAACGCAAGTGTTGCTCAAGTACATGGAGTAGGAAACGTGGACCTGAAGTTTCCTTCGGGACGTATTCTATCCCTGACGAGAGTGCATCATGTTCCAGACATGCGTAGAAATATAATAAGTGGTAGTTGTTTAGTAGCTAATGGCTTTGAAGTTTCTCTCAAATGTAATAAAGTAGTTCTTATTCATACTGGTACATTTTTTGGCAAGGGTTACTTGTCGAATGGTTTATTTGTGATAAATGCTGAACCCGTTTTGGGTGGATTGATTAATAATATTACTCCTTCTGTTAATTGTATTGAATCTTCTGATTTATGGCATGCTAGACTTGGTCACTTAAATTTTGGTGCTCTTAAAAATATGATGAACTTAGAGTTGATTCCAAAACACACTATAGAAAAGAATTCTAAATGTCAAGTATGTGTGTCTGCTAAACAAATAAGGAAACCTTTTCATAATATTGTTAGGGATTCAGACTTGTTAGATTTAGTACACACTTATATTTGTGAATTTGGTGGTGTGTTGACTAAGGACCAGTTTAGATACTTCATTACCTTTATAGATGATAGTAGTAGATACTGTTATGTTTATTTACTTAGACATAAGGATGAAGCACTTAGTAAATTCATTATTTATAAAACTGAAGTAGAAAAACAAACTAGTAAGGTACTTAAACGGTTGAGATGTGATAGAGGTGGTGAGTATACGAGTAACGCTTTTAATGAATTTTGTGCAAACAATGGTATAGTTCATGAAGTTACCCCACCATACACACCTGAGTCTAATGGGGTTGCTGAGCGAAAGAATAGAACATTTAAAGATATGATTAATAGTATGCTTATTAATTCTGGGTTGCCTAAATACATGTGGGGAGAAGCTCTGAATACGGCTTGCCATATTCTGAATAGAGTTCCTCTGAAACACATGGATAAGACACCCTATGAGTTATGGAAGAGCAAGAAAACTAGTCTTAAGTATCTTCGTGTGTGGGGGTGCCTTGCTAAGGTACTTGTCCCTGAACACAAGAGAAAGAAACTAGGTCCGAAGACTGTTGATTGTATCTTTCTAGGCTATCTTGAGACCACTACAGCTATGAGATTTTTAGTATTAAAATCTGACATAGATGGTATAGTGGCAAACACGATAGTTGAGTTTCGTGATGCTACATTCTTTGAGGATGTTTACCCTATGAAGACTGGTATGCCTCAAGATACTTCTAATGAAGATCCTACTCACACATCAAGTTCTATTCCTGATCATGTGGAAAAGATGACAAATGTGGGGGCGGAACCTAGTAGTAGCTCTACTCCTAAGGAGGTAGAGGAACCACGAAGGAGTAAGCGTGCAAAGGTAGTCAAGGATTTTGGAAGTGATTTTATCACTTACAATGTCGAGGATGAACCTTTAACCTTCCGACAAGCTATGGATTCTTCAGAGTCTAGGCACTGGAAGGGCGCTGTAAAGAGTGAAATTGACTCTATTGTTTCTAACGGAACATGGGAGTTAGTTGATCTCCCTCCTGGGTGTTCTACTATCGGGTGCAGATGGATCTTTAAGAGAAAGTTGAACCCTGACGGCTCAATAGATAAGTACAAAGCTAGACTGGTAGCTAAGGGTTTTAAGCAAAAAGAGGGCATTGATTACTTTGACACATACTCTCCAGTAGCTAGAATGACAACAATTCGAATGCTAGTAGCATTGGCTTCCGTACATGGTCTTATCATCCATCAAATGGATGTAAAGACAGCTTTTCTTCATGGTGAACTTGAAGAAGAGATTTATATGGATCAGCCTGAGGGATTTGTTGCATCTGGTAACGAAAGGAAAGTATGTAAGTTGATCAAATCCATCTATGGCTTGAAACAAGCTCCTAGGGATTGGCATAAAAAGTTTGATGAAACTATAGTGCCGTTCAGTTATGATATTAATGATAGTGATAAGTGTGTCTACACCAAAGTTAAAGGTAGTGAGTGTGTCATCTTGTGCCTATATGTAGATGACATATTACTGTTTGGAACCAATATTGAGATTATTAACGAGACAAAAGCTTTCTTGAAAAGGCACTTTGAAATGAAGGATATGGGTGAGGCTAGTGTGATTCTTGGTCTCAAGCTGACTCAGTCAGCTGAGGGAATAACTTTATCGCAGTCTCATTATATAGAGAAATCTATACTTGAGAAATATGGTTATTCACAGTGTAGAATCGCTAGTACACCCTATGATCCTAAAGTTGCCCTTGTCAAGAATACTTCAGGAGTACCTGTGTCTCAGTTAAGGTATTCTCGGATTATAGGGAGTTTGCAGTATCTTGCTAACTGTACTAGACCAGATATTTCATATTATGTGTCTAAGTTGGCTAGATATACAAGCTGTCCAAACAGAACTCATTGGGATGCTCTTGATAGAGTACTAAGATATCTGAAAGGCACAATGTACCTAAGTTTACACTATAGGAGATTTCCTGGTATACTTGAGGGGTACAGTGATGCAAGTTGGATAGCTAAGAAGTCTGGTTCCAATGGAGTGACTGGATATGTGTTCACCTTAGCCGGTGGAGCAATATCCTGGAAGTCGACAAAACAGACTATAGTTACTCGGTCTACTTTTGAGGCTGAGTTGTGTGCACTTGATGCCACGGGGACGGAGGCTGAATGGTTACATGGACTTATGTCCGTGATACCTGTAGTAAGCAGACCACTTCCTGCGATTGCTATTCATTGTGATAGTAAAACAACTATCGACAAGATTAGCAGTAGAAAGTATAATGCTAAAACAAAGAGGCACATCCAAGTTAGACTAAAGTCTATTAGGGGTTTAGTGTCTGATAGGATTATAGCTGTAGAGTTCATAGGAACTCAGAATAATATAGCTGATCCTTTAACTAAAGGACTGGAACCTGCAGTGGTCCTTAAGTCGAGGTTGGGGATGGGGCTGTCAACCCATCAAAGTTTATCATCAGTGGGAACCCAATACACATGAGAGGAGATCCCTTGAAGTGTATTCAATGTGGTAATAACAAGCTGTAAGGATGAATTGGTAGTACCTTTGCTACATAGATGATACTGTTTGTATCTGAGTCTATCCCCTGTGAACCTAGAAGGTACTAACACTGCTAGTAAGCAAGAGTTATTATAATTCTGAATGGGGTCAAGTCATTTGACGAGATGGTTGCAGTACATCTCTGGAGATGCCCAGCTAAGCGAATGTAATTGTGTGGTCGCAATTAGAGGGAAGGGTTATTCCTTGAAACATTCGACGAACAGGATCGAGACAAGACCATTAATGTCTCAAAGCCGTAGATTGGCACCATAGCCTTTGACTTGTCGTCGGCTATGGAACATGGTTACACCAAACGGATTAAGATTCAAGGTGAAACATTCCATCTGAATCCGGTAGTCATCGAAGTAGGGGACTTAGGAGGGTTCAAACCCGGAAGGGTACCAACTCTGAAAAAACAATTCATGATGGAAAACCTGGAGCATTTCTGTATGGATTTGTGGGGGATTGTTAGAAAATGGAGTTTTTAGGGCATAATTATTTTATGTTCTTGATGTTAATTCCGGATTTTAACGATTGGAAATTGTTCCTTGATATGGGAACTTAAATTTTCATATATGGGTCTAAGTAATTTTCTTAGTGAAACCCATAGAGAAATGGAGTTGAAGTTAGTAGCTTGAATAAGCTTGAAATGAGAATGTGTATTTATCCCACATTGAAATAAATAAGGGAGGTTGTTGGCTTTATATAGAATCACACACATGGGTAGTGTACAACTACTAAGGTGTATGATGGTGCATGGTGTTACTGTGTGCTCCACGCGCACACAGACACACACACACGCGCGCGCCGCCGCCGCGCGCCCCGCCACGCCACGTCACGTCTCGACTCGACTCGACTCGACTCGGTCGAAGGGCGATTTGGGCGAATGTCTCGGCGTCTCGCGTACGCGAGGCGACCTGGGCGAGGAATTTTATTGCATGGATTATTGATTTATTTTAATATTATAAACATTCTGTCAAGAGTTGGACTATACTCCTAGTTAAGTCCTGTAAACTCTCGAAGGTAAAACTTGCTGTCAAACAAGGTTGCTGTCAGGAAGGTAAAACGTGCTGTCAAACAAGGTTGCTGTCAGGAAGATAAAACTTGCTGTTAGGAAGTAAACTTGCTGTCAACTGATGACAATTACTTTAAAGGTGATGTCGGGCCTTGTTGACAGTAACTTCTGCGTTGTTTTGACAGTAGAGTCTGAGCGTTTATTCTATTAATTGGAAGTCATAATGTGGATAAATATATAACGTAACTGTTACGATTTATTTAATATAAAATCAGCTGTTACAGCCGTTTTGATTATATTAAATCGACCGTTTCATTCTAATTAATTAGAATGGGAGTTACAATATTAATTGGGTGATATCAGTTACGTTTGGGCTCTCCTATAAATAGAGACCTAAGCTACTGATTGTAAATATACTGTCCACACCATACATTCTCTGTTCTCTCTATACACTCTGTTCTCCCTTTATATTTTGTTCTCCACCAGTAGGTTTTTCTGGCGACTGAGGTGCTAGTCGAAGTCGAGTTTTCTGGTGACTGTGACCATCTAACTCGGAGCTGTTTTATCCTGGAAGAATATTGCCAAGTCCTGACACAGTGTAAGTGGGGGCAATTATCTCTTCAAGAACAGTCAGTACTTCCTGCAAGTCCTGACGACTCAGATGTGTTACATATTTGTTTGATATACTGCTTTAGCTATGGCTACTGGTATGTCTTCTGTTCTTCCTTCGTTTTTACAGTTACTGATATGCTTGCTTTTTACCTTCTTGTTTTGTTTCGTTAATTGTTTGCTTGGCCTTGGCTTGTTAAATACGATATATAACTGCCTCTATGTTGCTGTAGTAGTCAATATTTTCAACAATATTTACGTATATCTATTTTAATTCCTAATTATTAGGAGTTTTTTTTTACCAAATCTTTTATTCTTTTAACAAACTCTTTTCAAATGTTTTACTCAACAATAAACTCTATTTTTCTGGGCTTTTACTTTCAGATGATTGTCTTTCTAACGTTCTTATTCTTTAAACATCATCTGTTCTAAAATTCAGTTTTCTAAACGTTGCTTTCTTGAACGTTAGTTTTTGAATTAATCTAGCAACAAAATTCGTCGGACTTAGGTCAAGACCATTGGGGTTGTTTAGTTAGGAATAAGGGTTGTCAGCAAGCTGCAATCAGTGACTGGGAGAATCAGGGAGACATAATATTGTATTGTGTAATTGTAATTCATTGTGATCAATAATATATTCCTTTACCGAGTAAGTAAAGCACCAGGACATAAATCGGTAGGAAATAGGGATCGAACCTGGCTAAAATTGTTGTGTGTTCTTTATTTACTGCACTTTATTATTACTGCATTGCATATCCTAGCTAGGTGCTTGTGTGTTATTTTATTTCATCCAGTTAGCCTCAAATAGCTTTTCGTGCATATTTTTAATTGATCATTTTTAGTCGTAATACCTATTCACCCCACCCCTCTAAGTGTGCATTTTCATTAATTAAGTTAATGATGAATATTTTATATTAATATTAGTCTTTATTAATTTATTTTAAATTTCATTGTTGATGAAATTTTATAATTTTGTAACTTTTAAATTATTACAAGATTTTTGTGGTTATTTATATTTAGATTCTCCATAAATTATTTTATTTTGAATTTATTGTTTTTTAATTTATTTACAACTTTAGTATCGCATCTAGAATCTTTGAAAAATAATAAAATGTTAATTTATTGATTTGCGTTGCTTTTTTTTAGTATAAATTTTGAAAACATGTTTTTTATAAAATCTAAAAGTAAAATTTTTTTATGACTTAAATTTTTTTAAAAAATAGGTTTTTTTGAAACTCTTTTATGTGGTAAGGTTTTTTTAATTATATTTTAAACTTTAGTCTAAAATATCTTTGTATTAATTGTAGTTAACAATAATTTTCTCAACTTTAATTTTTTTGTTTTATCCTGTGTTATTTTAGTGCATTCTCTTTTGATCTGCTTATTTGTTAAATTAAAAATTGCAATAATTAGTTGCTTGTTAGCATATTGTTTGTTATTAAAAATAGAATTAATTAGTTATTTGGTAGCCTAGTTTTAGCTGGTGCCCAACTCGGTCTCCAACCCATTTCTAAACTTGTTCTCTGGCTCATTTCTAATTTCTAATGAAATTACTTTTTTAACCCTGACAATACCATGTAAACCTTCTTACACTAATTATATACATGATATAATTTTATTATTTTAATCAATTTTACAATATAATTTACTTATATTATATGATGAAATGATGATAAACATGTTATTTTTTTAAATTTATTTTACGGAGTACTTTATTATATAATTTAGTTTTCAAATTATAAAAACAACAAGATGTAAATTTAATTTTAAGATTAAAATTCAGTCAATATGAATGACAAATTTAAAATTGAACAAAAAGAAATAAACATTCTTTATATAATAATTATCTTAATTTATTTAGATTAAAAATGTGTGTTATCTTCTGACCAAAAAAATGTGCGTTACCTTAGGACTGATTTTTTTTGTAATAAAGTCAGAATTTTTATATTTAAATATGGAAATTTAATTTTTTTTTTTCCCCATGAATTTTAATACAAAAAATGTGACAATCCCTCCACGCCTTACCTCCGTATGACTTTATGTAGAATGTACTAGGAAAATTTGGCCTCACAGTGTTTTCTTTTCTTAAAAAGACAATGTAGTATTAAAATTTTGGTTAAGAACATGAGATGCTTGGTATTGGAAACCTATGCTTAAGATGACATTCCTGTATATACATAATGAGTCTGTTATTGAATTGTTGCAGAACTTTTCAAAGCATTTCAAGTTGAGCAAGATTATTTGACATGTATCATTTGTATACACATAAAAAAAAAAAGATAAAAAGTACCGATGAGCTCTAACTCAGTTGGTATGACCTTGGCTTGTGTTACATGAGCCGGTCAAGAGTTCGATTCAAAGCAAATGAGTATAACCCTCTAATGACTATAGTCACCGGCATGGAGTTCGACTCTTAAACGCAGTCAAGCATTGTTGACAGAGTTTACAAGCGGAATCATTTATAGCACATGCTTCGAGTTCTGGTCTTCAAGAGCGTTCTTATAGTTAAGCTTTGTTTTTTTACATGAATACTAATGGCTGCATGATCACCTGCCCATTATGAACAATATGTTCCTATGTAAGGTCCGATGAACTCACATTTTTCTTTCTAAATTGCGAACATGACGGTTCTCAACCAACTCCTTCCTTCTCCCTCTCTTCTTCCGATCTACTTCCTCCTCTCCGGTAACTTGTTTTTTTCCAGATTCAATAAAATCGAGCCTTTATGCTAGGCTTTTGTTTGATTTAGATCTGTTCGGTGTTGCTTTGGTCCCAATTTATTTGGGTTTTGATTTTCTCTCCTTCTTGTGAGAGCTTTGTGTGGTTTTGGTTTGTTTTTCAGTGATCTAATGTCGGGGATGTTAGATCTGCAGGAATTTCAAGGTTTTGATTTGGCGATGAAAGTTTTTATGGTATTGCATTTATGGTCGATATTTCAAACCAGATGTGTCGAAGCGGGTACATGTACATATATCAGTTTCAACAAATCGCTTGATATTATATCCAAAAGGTCTAAGAAGACTGGATTAATCTGCGATTGTATCTTTTTATGGTTTGTTCGACTCGATTATTCTTGTAGATGCCGTATGGCTTTTTATTAATGAATTAAATCCTTTGTTTCAAAAAAAAATCAGTATGAACTTTTCCCTTTATGGTCTCCATAGGAGGAGTAAAAAATTATAAGAAAATGGAGTGCATCTACTATCTTCTTAAAAGTTCACAAATGAGAGATTGTTGATGGGGAATTATGGAGATTGACTTGTGTGTTCTTAATTATTAGGGTCGGAGTCGCATCCCATCAGACCGACAATTCGAACAATGGGATGCAAAGTTTATAATACAACAAAAGCGAAGTTAGTATCAACATATTCCTTAAGTTGTAAGCATGATTCTTCGGATTCATCCATCCAAGGAGTCAAGAATTGACTATTGGAAGCTGTTATGCCCGAATTTGGCATAAGTCCTAAACAGGTTTAATGGGCTAGAATATCAATACATCACACATAATGGGCCTAGGGATGAAGAATGGGTCATTAAAGTTCGCCATCATAGGAAGATTCATTACATTATTTTTGTGCAGTGGGATCGCCAGCGATCCCTAGTGGCGGGGTCGCAGTTCATGAGGTCTAGCGAGGCCTAGAGGTCCAGCATGGCCTAGAGCATGTTCACTACGAAGGCTTATGGTCAGGCCCAGCGAGGTCGCATAAGTAGGTTATCTCCATGCAGTGAGGATCGCCTTGCATGGTCAGACCCAGCGAGGTCGCATGCGAGGCCATCTAGCCAGTTTCGCCAATAATGATACTTATAACGTCATGCTAGCTGTGGGTTCCCTTTAATGGGTCACGGGTCATGAGCAGTATAAATGGGTAAAATATTACCCAAGAAGACGACTAGTGGATTTGGGCCTAGTTGAGTCCATAAAAACCCTAGCCCGTCTAGATAACTTCTTCTCTAAGAGAACTACGTATGGCTTGATCCCTATAAATAGGGTACGTAAGCATCTTGTAAATGATGAGAAACAGTTCACCACTGAATTTCAATAGACAAGATCAGCCACATCTAAACACAAAAAACCTAATCCCAATTCCTCTTCTTATAGCAAAATATCCGTATTTCGCTCCATAAATCCAGCAACCTCCATAAATATTGTTATACAATATTCTCCCTATAACATTTGGCGCTAGAAGGAGGGGATCCGAGTCATTGATTGGGAGAACGATGACTAAATCACACAAGAAAAGAAACGGGGAGCGGGAGACCCCGGGGTCGCATAAGAAAGACAGGGACGACCCCCAGCGAAAGGATCGACCAGAGAGTGAGTCACATAAAGAAGGAATCGGGGAAGGATTCGAGGATGATTTCGAGAAGGAGCAAACACCCCCTGTCCAACAGGTAGCCTTAACTGGCGAAGTCATGACATTTTTGAAGGGCCTCGGTGATCAAATGATCGAGGTAAAGGAGAAGATGGCCAAGATGGAGAAGCGACACAGTTCTAGGGGCTTCAAGAGGAATGCGAGGACAGGGGAACGAACTAATCAAGTAGAAAGAAGCAAAGGCCCCACCAAGCAATTAATAAGGGACTTTGAGGATGTAGCGATAGATCAAACGAACCCCGATTGGCACGAAGAAGAAGAAGCCACCATAGATAAAGAGAAATCGAAGGAAAATCCCGCTTCGTCTGAGGGAAGGTCAGTAATTGTCTTTGATCGGGTTGAAAAGAGACTCAGCGAGCACGATCTCCGTCTCAAATTGGAGAAGCTTAAGGCTGATAGGGACGGAGGACCTAAGAATATGAGTAAGGGCTCTCATCGACCCTTGTATCCTCGAAAAGATCGTGAGCGGTCATATCGTCGCAATGACAGACCCCCCTCTCCTCGTAGAGAGCGTGAGCGGTCCTATCATTGCGAGGACAGACCCCCTTTCAATCGAGAGCGTGAACGATCAAAACATCGCGAGGACGACCCTAAAAATAAGGATCGCAGAAATGACCAAGAAGAGTCTAGCGCCCCGAAAAGGACTCAGTCTCATCATGCAAGCACTGGAGGAAAGAAGGATGGGGACAAAGAGGGCAGGATCGGAGACTATAAGCTGGAAGAATTGAAAAAGGCACTAGATGCGATGAATATTGAGAAAGGGATTTTCAGTAACATGGGCTCCTCCTCGCCCTTTACTCATGAAATTCGCACTACTTCACTACATGCAGTGTTTCGGGGTCATCATTCTGACATGACCTATAATGGGGAGACTGATCCAGCTGAGTTCGTTATCCGATTCAACAATGAGATGGATGTGTATCAAGTATCATTGCTAGCGAGGTGTAGGCTGTTTGCAGCCTCGCTAAGAGGAAGTGCTCAGCAATGGTTCGCGAAGTTAGGATCCCTGGTGGTCATAGATTCGTGGGAACAGCTCGTGGATATCTTCATCAAAAATTTTCAATCATCAATGCTCTATGCACCCCCTGTGTCCACATTGGCGAACATAAAACAGAAGGAATGAGAGACTTTACATGATTATTTCAAAAAGTTCAATGCTGAGGTACCTCGCGTTCGAGGTGCAAATGACGAGGCCGTGAAAAATTTCCTGATCGCAGGGGTAAGAGAAGGGACTAAATTTTGGGAGAAACTACAGGAGCAAACCCCTGCTACACTTTCAGAGTTGCACCGGGTCGCTGAGCCCTTTAAGCGCGTTGAGAAATCATTGGCAGATCTCAAGAAGAATCCTGGAACTGGTAGCAATGGAAATAAAGGTAAAGGGGTAAAGAGAAGGGATTCTAGAAGCCCCGGGCGAAGACAGGATTGTAGCCAGAGCCCGAAAAGAAGGGATCGCGATTCCTCAAGACGATCCCCGACTCGTGCTCGTCCGGCTAGAGACGAAGACAAGTTTGTTCCCTTAGTGGCTTCTGTTGATCATATATACGCTGTCAATGCTAATAAAGGAATGTTCACAAAACCTCGTGTTATGAGTCCACAAGGAACTTGGAACACAGCAAAGTATTGTGATTTTCATGAGCATAAGGGGCATGATACAGCGGACTGTTGGCAACTTAAAGAACAAATTGATCGTTTGATTCGAGAAGGAAAGTTAACAGAGTGGGCGGTTCGCGAAGTGAAAAAGCATCAAGAGAACTCAGGAAAATCAGGTGTGGGATATCACGCTGTACCTCATACAGGCCAGGATACAGAGCCTCGCAAGGAGAGAGAAGAGCGAGGTAATAACATTCATGTGATCATTGGAGGGCCGCATATTGGAGGAGACAGCAACAAGGCAAGAGAAAGGTATGCACACGAGGCCAGGGAACGACCTCTCACCAATGTGCATCATCTACAAGAGCGACCCCCAAAGCTTTTTAAGGGGGAAGATACAAATATCATGTTCACTGAAGAGGATGCGAAGTGGGTACACCATCCTCACTCTGATGCTCTAGTAGTTCGAGTTCGCATTGGCTCACAGAATATCTACAGAGTGCTAGTGGATAATGGAAGTGCTGTGAATTTTTTTATGTATGATGTCTACAAGAAAATGGGATATGTAGACAAAGACCTCATTCCTACAGTAGGCCACCTCTATGGGTTCACTGGAGCTTCTGTTAGTGTGAAAGGCCTCATCAGGCTCCCCATTACTTTGGGGGACGAGCCCTGCATCACTACTCAGGTCGCTGATTTCATGGTCGTGGATCAGCCATCTGCTTATAATGCTATTGTGGGGAGACCCATCTTGAAGGAAATGAGGGTGGCGACTTCTATCTACCATCTCTCAGTGAAATTTCCTACCCCGTATGGTGTGGGTTGTGTTAGAGGAATTCAGCACGAGTCACGAGAGTGCTACAATCAGGCCCTGAAGTCAGCAGAAAAGGGAAGAGGTTCTATGGTTGTTGAGGCCTCGCAACCTTCGACTGGTTGTAACATAATTTCAATCGAGGAGTTGCCTGATGATTATTTTGACAACTTGGGCATACAGGTAGAGTCAGTGCCAGGGGCAATTATGATGGAGGCCTCGCAGCCCGTGTTTGTCCTACAAGAAGGAATTGTTGAGGAGGCTAGTGATGACGAGGAGAGCCCGGAACAGGCCGCTGTGCGAGCTCGAAAAGGGAAATGGGTTCGCAAGGAAACATCAACATTGGAAGATTTGCCTAATAGGATCGCACAAGAAACAACAATTGTGACTGAGTATGGACATATTGGAGCGACCCCTGACTCGGGGACAGAAGTCATGAGGCAAGTTGAAGCAGAATCTAGTCGGGCTCGAGATGTTGAAATTGACCTGGATCCTCGTATCCCTGAGCATGTGGAGCGAGCCGGGGCCGCAGAGAATACCATATCTGTTCTTGTTGATGCCAAGGATTCTACGAAGGTTTTGAAGATCGGATCGCAGTTGAATCCCGATCTTAGGAGAAGGCTCGTGGAATTTCTTAAAGCTAATTTGGATGTATTCGCGTGGTCTCACGAAGATATGATAGGGATCGATCCCAATGTGATGTGTCATAGGCTAAATCTTGATCCAAGCAAGAAGGGAGTGAGGCAAAAAAGAAGACCAATAAGTGGAGAGCGAGCCGAGGCTCTCAAAGAAGAGGTGGATAGGCTTCTAAAAGTCGGGCTCGTTAGGAAATCATTCTACCCTGATTGGCTCGCTAATCCTGTCCTCGTGAAGAAACCAAATGGCAAGTGGAGGACGTGTGTGGATTTTACTGATCTAAACAAGCATTGCCCAAAGGATAATTTCCCTCTTCCAAGAATTGATCAGTTGGTAGATGCAACAGAGGGCCACGCACTCCTAAGTTTCATGGATGCTTACTCAGGGTACAATCAGATACCCATGTATAGCCCTGACCAGGAACACACTTCGTTTATCACAGACAGAGGTTTCTATTGCTATATTGGGATGCCCTTTGGCCTCCTCAATGCAGGTGCTACTTATCAGAGGCTCGTTAACATGATGTTTGAGAAGCAGATTGGAAAGACAATGGAGGTCTATGTAGATGACATGCTTGTGAAGTCCAAGGAGGTTGGGGATCATATATCCCACCTCGCAGAAATGTTCGATATATTGAGGAAATTCAGAATGAAGCTCAACCCCCAGAAGTGTGTTTTTGGGGTCGAATCTGGAAAGTTTTTGGGGTTTATTGTTAACCACAGAGGCATTGAGGCTAATCCAGCTAAAATAAAGGCATTGATGGAAATGAGGTCGCCTAGAAGTGTCAAGGAGGTACAAAGTCTAACTGGAAGGATCGCAGCATTGAATCGATTTGTTTCTAAATCATCAGACAAGTGCCACGAATTCTTTAAAGCGATCAAGAAGGTGGGAAGGAATTTTGAATGGACCCCTGAGTGCGAGGAAGCTTTTCAGAGGATAAAAGAACATCTGGGCTCGCCTCCATTATTCTCTAAGCCCAATGAAGGTGAAGTTCTTATTGTTTACTTGGCAGTTTCAGAATATGCCATCAGTGACCTCGTTCGCGATGAGGGAAAGCTTCAACTCCCCATTTACTATGTCAGTAAAAGATTGTTAGATGCCGAGACTCGCTACACCAACATGGAGAAGATCGCATATGCTCTGGTTTTGGCTTCGCGAAAATTGAGGCCATATTTTCAGGCTCATAGTATCCAGGTTCGCACTGCGTACCCACTTAGGCAAGTAATGCATAAACCCGAGGCCTCGGGTAGACTTTTAAAGTGGACCATAGAGCTGAGTCAGTTTGACATTGAGTACAAGCCTCGAGGTGCAATAAAGGGGCAAGCTTTAGCAGTAGGGATGGCAATCGGGTCGGGCGGGTCGGGTTTTGCCAAACCCAAACCCGAACCCGATTCTTTTGACCGAACCCGAACCCGAACCCGAACCCGAAAATACCCGAAATTATAAACCCGAACCCGAACCCGTTGGATACTAAACGGGTTTCGGGTACCCGAAACCCGACCCGAAACTCAAAAAAATAAATAAAAAATAATTTTTTTTATATTAAAAATAATATTAAACATAAATATATAAAATATTTTAATTTTTATTACATATTAAATATTAAATATATATATAATAATGGATAATATATATTAAATGTTAAATATTATTGTTAGGTCGAATACACAATATATAATCAATTACTGTATGAATAAGTAACAAGAACACACGTTTTTAACTCTTAAAACTGTTTGGAATTAATAATTCCTCTCTCAGTGATGTAAAGTATCACAGAGAGCTGCTTAGGTTACAAGAATGATGTTCGTTCACGATGGATACCCTTCTAGGGTTAACCTAACTGTATTTATAAAATATACAGCTACGTACAATCGTAAATTGATTCTCCTAAAATTAAGCTATACAATTGATATCAATTACGATTGCTACACGTCTTCAAAGTCAACTCGATCTCTTTGACAGCTATCCAATCTTCAAAGATATCGCTTCCATATTAATATTAAATTAATCTTCAAACTCTGTTGACTTGTAGACGCTCCCAGTAGACAGACTTTAGCAAACTCTGTTCTCTCTACGCTAACAGTGTTTGCGCTTCCATGTATTCAGCTATCAGTGTTTACGCTTTCTTCTGTCAGCGTTTGCGCTTCCAGCAATCAGCTTATACTCAAACTCTGTTACAACTGCTTTCAATAACAAGTTAAACTCTCTTTACCTGAAACACTTAAACACTGACATTAAATCACATCAATTATATCTAACAATCTCCCCCAACTTGTTCATTAGAAAAATGTACAAGTTCATAATAATTGATGATGTCAAAACTAACAAATAAAAACACAGTGTTTAACATATAATCAGAGTTTTAAACTTGACTTAGCAAAATTTACAGAAAATTCGAATTACTTACAAATTCTGTCTACCTAACCTCTTCAAGATCTGGAGTTGTTCTGAGATAATCAATCAACAATCTCCTCTCAGCATTTTCAAGTTCAATTTCCATAGCTTGCTTGATCTCTCTTAACTCTGGATCATTCTCATCCGTTTGAAAAATAGCAGCTCTGAGATCATAGATCTTGTTTCTTCTCATTTCATTACCCAATCTGATGTACTTTAATTCTTCAGACTTCACATTGAAATCCAGAACTGTAATTCCAAGATCAGTCTTCAGCCTTGTAGTTCCCTTCTGCATTTCAATCAGATTTCCATTCCAGTCTCTGTATTTTGGAACATACTTTTCAGCAGACTTTGTTCCTGTAGCAACTTTAGCTTTCAGCATATACTCCCGTATAGAATTAGCAATAATCTGTGTTCTTTGATTTCTAACTCTGAAGATATGCAAGACATACTGAAGTTCCTCAAATAATTTTAGCTTGATTGCTTCTTCATTCACTCTATACACTGACCCATCTGCCATAAAGTATAGTAGAAAGTGAATATCTAAGCTCTTTTGATGAACTACCTGAACTGACTCCAACTTGTCTGGATTTTCTTGAGTTATACCAGAACCAAGAGATACAAGTGCAGAGGGATCTCTTGGACTGTTACCAACTCTCAAATCTCTTCTTGATCCCAAACCAGAAGTATTCCTGCCTGGTGGCTTTCCTGAACAGGCAACATTATGCTGATATCCACCAGTCACTCCTGCTCCTTCTTCCACTGGAATCTTTGCCCTTGAAAAACCAGGTAAAAGTTTACTTTGAGTCTGTACAACTTGTGTAGCAACAGAGGTTGTAACTATCATCTTGTTCTTGCTCTCTTCATCAACTTTCCCTTTTAACTTCAACTTAGCATCAAGAGAAGACTTTCTAACCAGCTTCCCAGTATCTTCTTCTTCTTCTTCTTGAATACCAGATAGTTTTTCTTTGATTACAATTCCTTTCATCACAGGCTTTGCAGACTTTGAAACTTTAACAACTTTCTTCACTTTCTTGGACTTCACAGCTTTTAAATGTTCTTTCTGCAATAGCTTTTCTTCAGCTTGAATATCCTCAAGTGTAGCTTCAGCATTCTCTTCTCGAAAAAGTTTTGCAGCCAATTCTTCATCTGTTTGTGGATTGTCAGAGAATAACAAATCCTTTGGCTTTGATCCTGAAGTACTCTGAGCATTTGAATCTATCACCAAATTCGGCTTTGACCTTGAAGACCTTCCATGTCCTTGTCTGAGATTTTCATTTCTTAAGCCCTTATCAGCATTGGTGCCTTCATCATCAAGATGATCTTTCTTTGACAGAGTTTGATCTTTTCTGCACTTGGTTTTAGAAACTCTCTCCCCCTTTTTGACATCATCACCATCTTGGATCAGAATCGAGGTGATCAACTCAAGAGAATTTGCAATAGAATCAACTTTCTCAGCCAGTAAAGTCTGATTCTTTTCAACTGTACTCAGCCTGTCATTAATATTGGATTGAGCTTTTGCAAATTGTTGAAAGAGTTTAGCATTAGCTAGTTGAGCTTTTTCCTCATGAGTAGCAACTTCTGTGCGAAGATCAACAATAGATTTCTGAGTATCATCAAATCTATTATTCAGAGTTTTGATCTGTATCACTGTGCCTTGCAAACAAGTGAAAATTTCTGGATTTTTAATCTTCTTGGAATTGACCTCAAGAAACATTGCAGCCCTACCAGGTGGAAAAATACACTCTGACTTATACCATTCAGCAGTTTGCTTGGCCAAATAACCATCATCAATTTCATTAACAGAAGGCCCAGCAAAATCTGGTTTTTCTCCTGTTTTCTGACCATCAGGCTGATTTTGTGGTTGGTCAACTCCTGTACTATGAGCTTCAACTGAATCACTCATTGATTCACTAGTAGAGGCAACAGAAGGACTAGGTTCTAGAGCAGCAATTGGTTCTTGAACAACCTGTTTTCCTTTATCAACTGGAGTTTGCTCTGAAGAAATAACCTTTTCTGGTTTATCAACCTCCTCATCATGATTGGCATCAGAGTTCAACTCAGTGTGTGATGCAACCACAGTGTCTTCAAGAACAACAGTAGGCCCATCAGCAACACCAGTATCTATAGAAAGTGTACCCTCCATGAGTGGTGGAGTGAATGCTTCATGATTAAAAGACATCGGAGTTTCAGCAAACTCTTCCATTGGAGATAAAACATCTCTAGCATCTTCATTGTCTTGAACCTTATCAACTTCTGGTTCAGCAACCTTGACTTCTGATTCTGGGATTACAGGATCTATGATAACCTCTGGCTCACCAGTAGGAATATCAAATGAGATTTTCTCTTGAGCCTCTTCAACAGGCTCATCATCAGAATCAGTCAGAATAAGCCTCCTCCTCTTAGATGGAGGTACTGCAACCTGTTCTGCAGCTTCACTGGAACTCTCACTAGAACTTTCCTCAACCAATGGTGGTGAAGGTCTATTTGCCCTTTGTATGAATCTTCTAGAATAAACAGCCTTTGGAGTTGACTGTTTAGCCTTAGCACGTTCAGTGTTGATTGCAGTATGTTTCTTCCTCTTTGGCTTTGGTGGTGGTTGTAGATGAGTAGTAGAGACAGGGTGTGTTGGTTCAGTGTTTATTTGGTCAGGTTGTGTTTGAGGGTCTGTTTGTGTTGGTGGTGATATGGGTTGTTCAGTGTTTGTTTTTGTGGGCTCAGGTGTTTGAGTAGGTTGAGATGGTATGTTTTCTGTACGATCAGTGGCTAAAGGTTCAGGCATAGGCTGTGGTTCTGGTTGTTGTGGTTGATGTGTATCAGTGTCTTGTGGCTGATTGACAAAATTTTGCAAAGCAAGCGGCAATGCTAAAGAAGGTAAGTCTTTCCCAACATCTTTGTTAGTCATATCAGTAAATATCCTCTTAGTAACTCTAAAAGGTTGAATCTCATCAGCTTCATCAACAGTTAAACCAGGAACACATGCATTGAATAGAAGTTGACAAAATCTAGCAAAGTAAACTGTAGTAGACTCTGACAACTTATCACCCAAATTCATTAAGACATATCTACCAAAATCAAAATTGCTACCATAGAGTAGAGAATACCCAATTTGTAGACTGTCCATTGGAATAGCATCCCAGTTGGTGACCTTCTTCTGGAATGTCCTGGTGATACAGTCGAAGAAAAAGTTCCACTCTTTTCTCAAGTTTGGCCGCCTCACACTGCCCAGCTTGGCAAGTGATTCCATGTACCCAATCTCTGTGAGCATTTCCCTCAGATTTTGCTCAGAGACAACAGCATACGAAGTATGTGTGTCAAAATCCATGGCATCGCGAACAGTTTGTGGAGTAATCACAAACTCTTGTTCTTCATGAGAGAAGATGATAGACGGAGTTCCATTCTCTCCTCCTTCAATATATCTTGAGTTTTGCCAGAAATTAACGATTTGGGAAGCAGATAGAGTAGCCGGTTCAACCAGCGCTTGCCCAATCTCAGAATCTCGAAGAAAATTTTGCATTAGATGAAACGGCTCTGGTGCTCGGTCATTCTCAAGTAAAGCTGCATAGTTGTTTGGCACAAAACGTAGACCAAAGACAGTGAAAGGTTTAGTTGCCATTGAATCAAGACACGTTACCACTAATGACACTAATTAACAGTTGTCAACTACTCCATTTACTCCAAAATTTTCAAATTATCTTAATGAAAATATACCTTAGAGTACATAACACAATCAATCAGTGTTTATCAAATTTTCAATCTTTATCACAAAAACCCTTTCAAAAACGCACAGTCGTGATTTTCGTGTGTGAGTAGCAGAGTTTAACAAATCAATTTTTATAGCATCTAATATTTCATAAAATCCATAAATCAAAAACAATAAACACTGAATGCACAAACTCTCATATTAAACACAGAGTATATGATGAATGCTAAACTCTGTAGTTCCTTAATTACAGAAATCTGAATATCCCTGTTTCAGTTTATGATCATGATTATCCACATAAGCACACAGTCATTAAAGACAAAAAGATCAGGAGATAAACATCAAAGCATCATTCAGTGAGTTACATGTCAAGAATTTTCTCACAAACTCTCACATCACACAAGTGTTTAGGTGAAGTGTTTACTCTCAGATTCAATCAGTAAAAGCAGATACTACCATAAGCTTGAATATCCACCAAATCTACACCACTTCGATTACATATATGCACAAATCAAAAGGACTTTTGTTCAGGGTTATAATTTGAGTGAAATCAAACAGATGAGAAGGGATGTGTTTCGAATGAGAATTTTGAATTGAACAATTTATTTGATCAAAATGTTCAGTCAAATGGTTAGTACATTTTTGTACAAGATGATCAGTATATATACATTTTTTTTATTTTTTATTTTTTTATTTTTTTTTATTTTTTTTTTTATTGACATATATATATATATATACTGAGTAAGATATAGTATGAGAGATACTCACCTGCTTGAATCAGATTTAACAAAAGAATATAACTGCTCTTAATACTTCAGTATTCAAGAAAATGAGCAGTTAATTAGGCTCAAAAGGGTTTACTACGGGTCATGTTTATGAACAGAGTTTATGAACAGTGTTCAAAGATATTTTGAACAGTGTTTGAATAACAATGGTTAATCCTAATTGCCTTTATCATCTTCATGCACACATATATCATGTAGTTCCAAAATGGTTTAACGCAAGTTCTAGAGCAACATACTTACTAATGAATATCACACAACAATAAACTCTGATTGATATAAAATGTATCAATCACTGATTCGGCTCAAAATCTCACAGGGTTCAGACATGAACTGTTTCTCACCAAAATAAACAATGACACATCTCAAGTTTTAAAATTTTCACAAGTGCAAACACAGAATCATCAAGAATCAAGTATGACTTGAAAACAGAGTGTCACTAATCAAAGTTTAGAATTCATCAATATCAGTATTATTCATGAGAGGCAATGCATACAGTATTCATAGATTCAGAGTTTAGGATCAAATAAACTAAGAGATGCTCTAAATATGAAACAGTATCATGCTGTGTTAACTTACTGTGCAATTTCTGATTAGATTACAGTGACTCAAAAAGAATCTTGATTTTTCACTGAAAATCATGCTCTATACATTTTTCTTCATCGGTATTTTCATTCAGACAAAAAAAAATCAACTCAGAATTCACAGAGTTTAACAAACATATTAACAGTGTATGACCAACAATCATGCTGACAGAGTTTAACTAATAAGGTTCACATAGCACTTTAGCAATTTACAGAGATATGAGCAACACATTTTATTTGAAGGAGTTTGAGTCTAACCAACATGTTTAGTCAAAACCAGATACCATCCCTAGTTCATTGACCAGTCTTGTAAATGTTGCTTCACATAGAGGCTTTGTGAAAACATCTGCTAGTTGTTGATCTGTAGGCACAAAGTGAAGCTCAATATTGCCTTCCTCTACATGCTCTCTGATAAAGTGATACCTTATGCTGATGTGCTTGGTCATTGAGTATTGTACTGGATTACCTGTCATTGCAATAGCACTTTGATTATCACAGAAAATAGGTATTTTACTATACCTCAATCCATAATCCAGCAGTTGATTCTTCATCCATAGAATCTGTGCACAGCAACTACCAGCAGCAATATACTCTGCTTCAGCTGTAGATGTAGATATTGACTTCTGTTTCTTGCTGTACCAAGACACTAGTCTGTCACCAAGAAACTGACAACTTCCACTCGTGCTTTTTCTGTCAATCTTACAGCCAGCAAAATCTGCATCAGAGTAACCAAGTAGCTTAAAGTCTGATTCTCTTGGGTACCACAGCCCTAAGGTTACAGTGCCCTTGAGATATTTGAAAATCCTCTTCACAGCTGTTAAATGTGGTTCCCTTGGATCTGCCTGAAATCTTGCACACAGACAGGTGGCATACATGATATCAGGTCTACTAGCTGTTAAATAAAGTAGAGAACCAATCATCCCTCTGTAGCTTGTCATATCCACTGATGAACCTGTATCTTTGTCCAGTTTTGTTGCAGTTGCCATGGGAGTTGTTGCAGATGAACAGTCAAGCATGCCAAATTTCTTGAGTAGATTTCTGGTATATTTTGCTTGATTAATGAAAATTCCATCATCTGTTTGCTTCACCTGTAAGCCTAGAAAATAGCTTAATTCTCCCATCATACTCATTTGATATCTAGACTGCATGAGCTTGGCAAATTTCTTACAGAGTTTATCATTAGTAGATCCAAAAATGATATCATCTACATATATCTGTACTAGGAGCAGGTCATTACCAGATTGAAAGTAAAACAGAGTTTTGTCAATAGTACCTCTGTGAAACCCACTTTCTAGCAGAAATTTAGCAAGTGTTTCATACCATGCCCTAGGTGTCTGTTTAAGTCCATAGAGTGCCTTGTCTAACCTGTAGACATGATCTGGATATTTTGGATCTACAAAACCAGGTGGTTGTTCAACAAATACTTCTTCTTCAAGTTTTCCATTCAGAAAAGCACTTTTCACATCCATTTGAAAAACCTTGAATTTCTTGTGAGAAGCATAAGCAAGAAACATCCTTATTGCCTCCAACCTGGCAACTGGAGCAAATGTTTCATCATAATCTATTCCTTCCTGCTGTGAATAGCCTTTAGCAACCAGTCTTGCCTTGTTCCTTGTGATCACACCATCACTGTCAGTTTTATTTCTGAAAACCCATTTAGTACCAACAATAGATCTGTTCTTTGGCCTTGGTACAAGGGTCCACACCTCGTTTCTTTCAAATTCATTTAGCTCTTCTTGCATTGCTGTTATCCAGTCAGCATCTTTAAGAGCTTCTTCCACTTTCTTTGGCTCAGTTTGTGACAAGAATGCATGAAACAGACATTCATTTGTTGTTGCACTTCTTGTCCTTACTCTTGCATCTGGATCACCAATAATTAAATCAGGTGTATGTGACTTAGTCCATTTTCTTGCAGAAGGCAGATTGCTTCTGTCATCATGTGATCCTCCCCCTTGATCCATGCTCTCCTGATTTTCTTGGTGTCTTTCTTCATTTTCAGATGCTCCCCCTGAATGTGACTGCTCAGTATTTGAATGATCAGAATTTGAATCAACAGTGTTTGATTCAGAGTTATCAATTGAGTCACTATCAGTGTTTGAATTATCACTTTGATGTGATTCTCCATTCTCCCCCTCGACTGGTTCTTCCCTTGTTTCTGATTGAAAAGTTTCTTCAGTGTTTACCAGTAGAGGTTCAGAATTGACCTCAACAGTGTTTGTCAGATCTGTATCATCCGAGTTTAATAAATCTTCATTTTCAAAGTGCAGTTGATCATGCTCATTAACATCTTCAAGTCCAGTTATTTTCTTGTCATCAAATGACACATGAATAGACTCCATGATCACTCTGGTTCTCAGATTAAAAACTCTGAATGCCTTTGTTGACAGTGGATAGCCAACAAAAATTCCTTCATCTGCCTTTAGGTCAAATTTGGTCAACTGTTCAGGATGAGTCTTCAACACAAAGCACTTGCATCCAAAAATATGAAAATATTTTAGATTTGGCTTCTTCTTTTTCACCATTTCATATGGTGTTTTACCATGCTTGTTGATCAGAGTTGCATTTTGAGTAAAACAAGCAGTTTGAACTGCCTCTGCCCAGAAATATGTTGGCAATTTTGCTTCATCTAGCATGGTTCTGGCAGCTTCTATCAAAGTTCTGTTCTTTCTTTCCACTACACCATTTTGTTGTGGAGTGCCAGGTGCAGAAAACTCTTGTTTGATCCCTTTACTCTTGCAAAATTCTTCCATAGATGAATTCCTGAACTCAGTTCCATTGTCACTTCTGATTATCTTCACTTGATGCTCTGACTCTTTGTCCAGTTGTAATATATGTTCTGTCAGTGTTAAAGCAGTTTCATCCTTCTTTGCAAGAAAATATACCCATGTGAATCTGGTATATTCATCAACAATGACTAATGCATATTTCTTCTTTCCAAGAGACATCACATTTACTGGACCAAAAAGATCAACATGTAGTAGATGATAAGGATCAGTAATTGAAGACTCAGATTTGCTCTTGAAGGAGGTTTTTCTCTGTTTGGCCTTTTGACAAGAATCACACAGGCCTTCTACATTCAACAATGACTTTGGTAGTCCTCTTGCAAGATCATTCTTTATGAGCTCATTGATATTGTTCAGATTCAGATGAGAGAGTTTCTTGTGCCACTTCCAACTCTCTTCACTGGACATTCTTGTTGACAGACATACTGCTTTGCCATCAGTGTTTGTTGACAATTTTATTTCATAGATGTTGTTGTGTCTGTTTCCAACTAGAGCAACTTTCCCTGTAGATTTGCTGATCACTTGGCAATATTCAGGCTGAAAATCTACATGATATCCTCTGTCACAGATTTGACTCACAGATAGCAAATCATGCTTGAGTCCTGGAACCAGAGCTACATTTGTGATGATGACATTTCCAAGATTAATATTGCCATATCCCAGTGTATGTCCTATGTTGCCATCTCCATAGGAAACTTCTGGGCCAGCCTTCTCCTCATACTCTGATAGCAGGGCTTTATTTCCTGTCATGTGTCCTGAACATCCACTGTCCACGACTAGGGTACTGACCCTGATGCCCTGCAATCACAAACAATCACTGATTATTAGTTTTAAGGATCCAGACTTGCTTGGATCCTTTGGCTTTCTTAATTCTGTTAGCTTTTGCAGCGGAATTCATATTAACAGAGTTTAAGCTAACTTTTTCAGTGTTTACATTTGCAGAATTTACTTTAACCCATTTCAAATTTGGCTTGGGTTCATAGTAATTATAGTAAATAGCATGATAATCTCTGCAAGTGTAAATAGAATGCCATACACTACCACAGTGTTTGCATAAAGTCTGTGGTCTAGTTCTCACATAATCACTCTTTACTGCAGTTTTAGAAGGCAAAGAATTAATGTTCTTATTCTTACTGCAGAAACTAGCAAGATGATTAGTGCTACCACAATTAAAGCATGTTTTCCTGGGAGCTAATGAAGCAAGCATTGTCTTAATTCCTGAGGTTATGCCTACTTTACCATTTCTGTTTTTCTTAGGCATACTCTGTTTGTTGACAGATTTTATCTCCTTAAGCTTATGCTTGAGTTGTTTATCTGTCATTAAGCCAATGTTAGCCTCTTTAACAAAAGTTTTAGCATATGACTCTTTAACAGCCTTTTTCTGTACTTCAGTCTTAGGTCCACCTGTTCCCATGACATTACCCTCAGATGAACAATATGGTCTTACTTTTACCTTATTTTCAAATCTAAGTTCATCTCCTACAGAGTAACCTAGACCTACTGTATCTGACTGAAACACTTCTTGAGTGTCTTTACCAGAGTGTGTCCAAGTTTTAATGATGTGTTTACTATCCTCCAATTCTGATTCTAGTTGCTTATACTTACCTAGCAACTCCTGTTCAATAAATACTGCATCATCTCTCTCTTTTTGAATTTTATTCATGTTCTCTAGCTGTTCCTCAACAATTTTATTTCTTTCTTTGAGTTGAGAACACTCAGACTTTATCCTCTCATTTTCTAAGGTCTGATCCCTATAACTGATATGCAATGCTTTAAGATAAATTCTTAATTCAGTTATATTATCAGTGTTATAAGCATAGGTTGTTGGAGGTACCTTGAGATCATCATTTTCAGTCTGAGTAGTAGCCATGAGAGCATAGTTGACTTCCTCATCTGAATCTGAAGTGTCTGCCCAATCTCTGCCTTTGGTGTAGAGTGCCTTTTCAGTTTTACCCTTCTTGCACTCAGGAGCATAGTGACCCATCTCCTTACACTTGTAGCATTGAATTTCAGACTTATCTTTCTTACCAGATTTGAAGTCCTTTCCATCAGATTTCTTGAAATTCTTCTTATCAAACTTTGAGTAGTCCTTGGAGAATCTCTTTCCCTTCTTGAAGTTCTTGTATCCCATCTTCTTGAAGGTCTTTACCATCAATGCAGCCATTTGCATCATATCTTCATCATCTTTAGAATCAGATGAATCATCTGTGTTTGAGTCAACATCAGTGTTTGATGACTCATTCTCTGAATGGATGACTAAGGCTTTCCCTTTTTCTTTTCTCCTTGATGCCTCCTTCTTTGATGGTTTCTCCTCAACCTTGAGAGCAACAGACTTTGACTTTCTACTAGATCTTTTGTTTCTCTGCTCCAATTCCAATTCATGGGTTTTGAGCAGACCATAAATTTCATCAATCTCTGTCTCACCAAGTTCATAATTATCTCTAATAGTGGTCGTTTTCACATCCCACTTTTCAGGTAGAGAAAGAAGAAACTTGAGATTTGAGTCTTCTAAATCATATTCTTTGTTAACCAATGACAAATCATTGAGCAGTTTACAGAATCTGTCAAATGTTTCTGTCATGGTTTCATCAGACTTTGCCTCAAAGTGCTCATACTCCTGAGTGAGTATGTTTCTTCTGTTTTTCTTGATTGCAGGAGTTCCTTGACACCTAACCTCAAGTGCATCCCATATTTCCTTTGCAGTTGTGCAATTAATCACTTTATTAGACATAACATTGTCTAATGCACTGTGAAGTAAATGTCTCACTTTTGCATCCTTTGCAATAGATGAAAGATCCTCAGCAGTTAGATCTTTCTTTTCCTTTGGAATGACCTTTGCCTCCTCACCAGCAGCAGCAGCAGATAATTTTGTTGGTTTGTGAGGACCTTCATATATTCTATCAAGGTATTCTGGATCTGTAGCCTCCAGAAACATGGTCATTTTCACCTTCCAAATTGCATACTCTAATGGCCTCAGGATTGGAACCCTAATTGTTTCATACCTACTAACAGTAGTAGGGGCTTTCTCAGATGGTGGAGGTATCTCTGCCATTGATTACTATTGTGTTTGGATCTTTAACTGTAATAAAGTAACAGATTTGTCTCTGATACCACTTGTTAGGTCGAATACACAATATATAATCAATTACTGTATGAATAAGTAACAAGAACACACGTTTTTAACTCTTAAAACTGTTTGGAATTAATAATTCCTCTCTCAGTGATGTAAAGTATCACAGAGAGCTGCTTAGGTTACAAGAATGATGTTCGTTCACGATGGATACCCTTCTAGGGTTAACCTAACTGTATTTATAAAATATACAGCTACGTACAATCGTAAATTGATTCTCCTAAAATTAAGCTATACAATTGATATCAATTACGATTGCTACACGTCTTCAAAGTCAACTCGATCTCTTTGACAGCTATCCAATCTTCAAAGATATCGCTTCCATATTAATATTAAATTAATCTTCAAACTCTGTTGACTTGTAGACGCTCCCAGTAGACAGACTTTAGCAAACTCTGTTCTCTCTACGCTAACAGTGTTTGCGCTTCCATGTATTCAGCTATCAGTGTTTACGCTTTCTTTTGTCAGCGTTTGCGCTTCCAGCAATCAGCTTATACTCAAACTCTGTTACAACTGCTTTCAATAACAAGTTAAACTCTCTTTACCTGAAACACTTAAACACTGACATTAAATCACATCAATTATATCTAACAATTATGTACAAAATAATAGAAATAATAATATATATTAATTCGGGTTTCGGGTCGGGTTCGGGTTCGGTCGGGTTTGATACGGGTTTCGGGTTTTCGGGTCGGGTTCGGGTCGGTATTGGCAAAACCCAAACCCGACCCAAAAATGATTCGGGTTTAAAAATCAAACCCAAACCCGAATCCAAACCCGAAAATTTCGGGTTCGGTTGGACCCATTCGGGTCGAAACGGATCGGGTATCCATCGGGTCGGTACAAATTGCCATCCCTATTTAGCAGATTTCATATTGGAGTTTCCTTCCCAATCCGAGGAAGATGCCTGGGCTCTCATAGCGATCCCAGATGTGGTTGACCCCAAAATCAAAAAGGAAAATTCAGCTTCATGGTGGGAATTGTATGTTGATGGGGCATCTAACAAGGAAGGAGCCGGAGCTGGGATCGAGCTCGTTACACCTGAGGGTCGCAAGTTGAGCAGTGCTGTGCACTTCGCCTTCGAGGCCTCTAATAATGTAGCTGAATACGAGGCCCTCATCATTGGTCTCAAGCTCGCAATAAAGATGAAAGTGGAAAATTTTACAGTATACAGTGATTCTATGTTGGTAACATATCAACTTTATTGCGGTTGGCAAGCTAGAGGCGAACAGATTGAATTGTATCTACGATGTGCACAAAGGTTGATTAAGAAGTTTAGCGAGGTCAAGGTAGTTCACATAAGAAGAGAAAAGAACCAAGGAGCTGATGCCCTCGCCAAATTGGG
This sequence comes from Kitagawia praeruptora, assembly GCA_037693485.1. NCBI lineage: Eukaryota > Viridiplantae > Streptophyta > Magnoliopsida > Apiales > Apiaceae > Kitagawia > Kitagawia praeruptora. Next base: position 137,665,968 of record CM075350.1, on the reverse strand, counting down.
TTCGCACCGCGAGGCGACCTTACTTTGGATTATTCCTTTGGAGATTCAAAATATACCAAGTGTACCAGAAGAATTTGTTATGGAAATAGCAAGCCAGGAATCAACATGGATGACCCCTATATGGGAGTATGTGAAGAATGGGATGCTACCTCAGGATAAAAAAGAAGCGAGGAGGGTCAAATATCAGGCGGCTTGCTGTGTTATTTATGACGAGGTCTTGTATCGAAGAGGGTTCAACACTCCACTCTTGAGGTGTGTAGATGGTGAAGAATGCAACTATATTATGAGAGAGGTCCATGAAGGAATATGTGGCAATCACTCGGGGGGTAGTTCCCTAGCTCAAAAAATTCTACGTCAAGGGTATTTCTGGCCTACTTTGAAAAGAGATGCCTTTGAGTTCGCTCGACGATGTGATAAATGTTAGAGAATGGCAAATTTCAGTAATGCACCAGTTGCTCACCTCACCTCGTTGATGAGCCCTTGGCCATTTGCCTTGTGGGGAATAGATCTTATTGGCGAACTCCCTAAAGCTAAGGGAGGAGTAAAATATGCAGTGGTGGCCGTGGACTATTTCACTAAGTGGGCTGAGGCCGAGCCCCTTGCTACCATCACAGCTAAAAAATTGAAGGACTTCGTGTACAGAGCAATTGTTTGTCGCTATGGGATCCAATATCAGCTCATTTCAGATAATGGGAAGCAATTTGATAGCAAGGAGATGAAAGAATTTTGTGAGAGTTTGGGAATCAAGAAAAGTTTCTCTGCTGTGAGTCACCCTCAGACAAATGGACAAACCGAGGCCATCAACGAGATAATCAAGCATACCCTAAGAGCTAAGTTGGAGGAGAGTAAGGGTAATTGGCCCGAGGAGCTACCAAAGGTCTTGTGGTCATACAACACGACCCCAAGGTCTACCACAGGCGAGACTCCATTTTCTTTGACATATGGGTACGAGGCCATGGTGCCCGTGGAGGTAGGGTCAGGCTCCTTCAGAAGGGAACATTACAACCCCGAGTCAAACGAGGTCAATCACAGGCTCTACTTAGACATGATTCAAGAGTCAAGAGAAGAGGCTCAGTTAAGGCTCGCAGCTTATCAAAGGCAAGCCGCGATGTACTATAATGGAAAGGTTCGCGTGCCACATCTTCGCGTGGGGGACTTGGTGCTTAGGAGAGTGATGCCTAACACTAAGGTCTCGTCTCATGGGGTCTTTGGAGCCAATTGGGAAGGGCCCTATAAAGTTTATGGTGTCTTTAATGAAGGGACATATTATCTAACTGATATGGATGATAACTCATGCCACGAGCTTGGAATGCAGAACATTTGAGGAAATACTATCAGTAGAAGCTTCACTCTTGGTGGTTTCTATCTATTACTACTTAGCATGAATAAATTCATACAAAGTACTCGGGGGGTAGTGATCATATACACACCTCCTCGTTATGATGTATTGAAAGTTGGGCTTTGTCCCTAGTATTTATATATATGAAGTTTGTTCTCCAAAAAAGTTATGCAATTTTATTCTTTTGTCAATGTTAAAAATTTTCAGGACTAGGCCAGCACAGCGTATGCGAGGCCGAACACCCCTCAGGTCAACGAGGTCGCGAGCGTGCACTTACTGCGGCCTGAGGGAATGTCTTCAAAGTTTAGTTAAAAAGTATCTCCTCAAAGAAGTTCAAAGTTTAAAGAAAAAGAAGTCAAGGTGCGACCTCAATCTCCGGATCGTGTCTGCTACCTCGCAAGGAAGGCATCGCAAGTCTTGATCCCAAAGAGGCAAGGTCCACGTAGAAGTTTAGCAAATTAAAAATGAAAAAATACAAATTCAATAAGGAAAGCTTCGCAGTTGCGAGGTCAATCTACTTGCTAATATTTCAGATGCATAAAGAATGGAAGCATTTTATGAAGTTAAAGCAAACACAAGATATTATGTGTAGAAATGAAGACAGTTATATAAACACAACAGTTACCGGGTCGCCATGCGAGCCCAACATACTTCAGAGTTATCAGAAAGTTATCAAAAGAATATTACAACTTGCGAGACATTCAAAGGGTGTCCGCGTCCCTAGTTCAAAATATCTGAATGAAAAGATCATGCAGCAGTTTCATTAGGTTTTTCTTGATTTGCAGCATTCACCTTGGCAGCTTTAGCATCTTCTTCTTCGATTTCCTTGCGGAGATCGGTTGCGAACTCTGCGTTTCCAGGACCCAGCTGTGACCAGTCAAAATCTGGAACTTTTCATATAAATCCCTTCATGAACTCAGTCTGAGCAGCCTCCTCCATAGCTTCGCGATCAGATTGAGCAGCAGCAAGCTCCGTTTTCAGTTTGCTCAGCTCCTCATCGTGCTTCTTCTTGAGCTCTGCCTCATGCTGATCCGCCTCTGTCAAGGATTTGTGGAGCGCAGCCTTTTCGTCATTAACCTTTTTGAGCTCAGAGCGAAGGCTAGCTGTTTCAGTTTCCAGGGATCGCTTGTAGGTGTCCATCAATGTCCTCTTTTCTTCCTCGGCCCTGAGCTTGAGGGACTTCACCTCCTTTTCAAGTTTATCATTTGCAGAGACAACACATTTTAATTCTCTCATATGCGAGGCTTGGCAGATGAATGCTTCAGCCAGGCATTTGGAGACTGATTCAGAGTTTTCAATCAGCTCTGCACCCACCCACTTGGTGCATTCTTCTTCAGTGGCATGGGTGTACACGTGCTTCGCATACAAATGATGAACAGGAGTTGTTACAGCGGGCTTCGTTACCTGAGGCAAGGGGCCATCCTTCTTTGGTTTCTTGGAGATTTGTTGTTCTGGATTGTCCTGCGATGGCTGATGTGGGATTGTAGCAGCGTTAGATGGTGGAGGTGGAGGAGCCAGGAGTTCATTATTTTTTGGAGGAGAAGGGGCAACTTGGTTCGCAGCTTGAGTATCCTTGCTCTTCAAGAATGGAGGTCTGCGACTCTTGCCTGACATATCTGCAAAATAAATATAGAAATCAGTTAGAATCTATGATCATAAAGGAAGAAAACATGAAGACAATATAAAGCAGTTATTGGACTACGATAGTAAAGAGATTCTCACTCTCTGCGACCACAATCCTAGAGGATGAGGCTTCCTCTTGTATTTTCCTTTTCCGCGATGCCTTCTTCGTATTTGAAGGCCCCGCCTCAGAAGGAAGCTCGACCCCTTCTTTCAAGAATCCGCATTCAACTAAGTTCTCTAGAGTAAGGAGGGTTCGTATATTCCTATCTTCGCGAGATGTTTTCAGCACATCGTCGGCACGTTGTTTCTCTTCGCCCTTCAGGACGGTTCGTACTAGGCCTACTGGAAGATAGTTAAAGGATGTTTTTACTCTGGGCACCTCGTGGATATAGAGGTAAGGTCCCTTCCACGGGCCCGCATTGCTTGGTGCACTATGATACAGGTCTTTCTTGTTAAACTCCGGCCACACGGAGACATAGACGTAACCAAAGTCTGAAGCCCCACATCGCTTCAGTTGCAAAAAGTAACCCATGGTCCTCGCATCAAGTTTAGGGTATCCAAGCTTGTGGTAAAGAATATACAAGGAAATCATGGCCCTATAGCCATTAGGATTGATCTGGATGGGGGCTAGGTGATACGTCTTGCAAACATCCCTGATGAAATGGTGAAGAGGCGAGGAGACGCCTATTTTCATCATAGCAGAGGTCAGAACCATTCGAGGCACCCTGCCGCCATTTTCCTCGTGATTGAAACGATAGCATCGCATTGCTTATTTGGGGAGAATGATTTTGCCCTCCGGTCTGAATGTATCAATCGCCTTGGTCAAGGACTCCAGATTCAGGGTCGATGACAGGTCTTTCACTACGCCATAAATGCTCATATGCAACGCTTTTAGAAAGTGTTTCAGTGAAAGTGTTTCGTTAGGTATGAAATTTTACATCTAATGAAATAGAACTTGAACTGGTGTTGCATTACATATATTTAGTGTTGCATTTGATCCACGGTGTTTCACATAATGCAACACTGACAGCAGGCGTTGCATTAGATATTTTTTAATTTTAAAAAATGCTGATGTGGCACAGTGGGGTCCACACGTGCTGACGTGGCATTTGCTGACGTGGCAAGTGTGGGGCCCACAATTGCTGATGTGGCAAATGTGGGACCCACATTTGCTGACGTGTCATTGGCTGACGTGGCAGAAGTGTTGCATTAGGTGAAAGAGGTGTTGCATTTGCTGTTTAAAAGCGTTGCATTAGATATTTTTTAATTTTTAATAAATGCTGACGTGTCAGTTGTGGGACCCGCCAGGGTGACGTGGTAGTGTGGGGTCCACCTGGGTGACGTGGCAGAGGTCCACAGATGCTGACGTGGCAAGTGGGGGCCCACAATTGCTGACGTGGCAAATGTGGGGCCCACATTTGTTGACGTGGCATTGACTGACGTGGCAGAAGCGTTGCATTAGGTGAAAAAGGTGTTGCATTTGCCAAACAAAGCGTTGCATTAGCTAGTTTTGAATTTTTAATAAATGCTGATGTGGCAGTTGTGGGACCCACCTGGCTGACGTGGTAGTGTGGGGCCTACCATGGTGACGTGGTAGGAGGCCCACGGATGCTGGCGTGGCAAGTGTGGGGCCCACAATTGTTGACGTGGCAGATGTGGGACCCACAATTGCTTACGTGGCATTTGCTGATGTGGTAGAAGCGTTGCATTAGGTGAAAAAGGTGTTGCTTTTGCTGTTTAGAAGCGTTGCATTAGATACTTCTCTTACCAGAATGATGAAACTATTTTTTGAATTAATTTTTCGACGTTCCAATCGTACGGATGTCGAGATATAACCATTTTAGTGAATTGGTAAATTTTCGAAAAATCATTTGGTTTGGTTTTATAATGGTCAAATCGGTCAAAGTAGACATTCCTTTTAACTAGTCTCTTACCGGAATGATGAAATTATTTTTTTAAATTATTTTTTCGACGTTCCAATCGTACGGATGTCGAGATATAACAATTTTAGTGAAGTGGTAAATTTTCGAAAAATTTGCTAGATGCATTTGGTTTGGTTTTATAACGGTCAAATCGGTCAAAGTAAACATTCCTTTATAATACAGATAATTATTTGATACAGATAATTTATAATACTAACAAATACTAGAAATTTATAATATTTTTTTCAAGGTCCAAAACTAGCTTACAATGTTTTCTTAAATACATGTCGAATTTTAAAGTTTCCATGATGAATTTATAAATTTGACTGAAACAACATTTTCGTGATGAATCTATTTTTTTAAATTAGTCTTGTCCCGAATGACGAATCTATTTTTTTATAATTAAATTTTCGAAGTTCCAAACATATGGACGTCAAGATCTAACTATTTTAGTGATGTGGTAATTTTTTAAAAAAATTTGCTAGATGTATTTGGTTTGGTTTTATAATGGTCAAACCGGTCAAAGTAGCCTTTCCTTTTAACTAGTATTTTCCCGAATGATGAATCCATTTTTTAAAATTATTTTTTCGACGTTCCAGATGTACGGATGTCAAGATCTAACGATTATAGTGATGTAGATTTTTAAAAAATTTGCTAAATGTATTTGCTTTGATTTTATAACGGTCAAACCGGTCAAAGTAGGCTTTCCTTTTAACTAATCTTGTCCCGAATGATGAATCTATTTTTTTAAATTATTTTTTCGATGTTTCAGATTTACGGATGTCAAGATCTAACGATTATAGTGATGTGGTAGATTTTTAAAAAATTTGCTAAATGTATTTGCTTTGATTTTATAACGGTCAAACCGGTCAAAGTAGGCTTTCCTTTTAACTAATATTGTCCCGAATGATGAATCTATTTTTTAAATTATTTTTTCGACGTTCCAAATGTACGAACGTCAAGATGTAACTTGTCTTGTCCCTAATGATGATTACATTTTTTAAATTATTCATGTTGTAATTTTATTTTTAACTAGTATCTATCATGTGGTAATTTTTTCTGAATTTTAAAAATTTAAAATTAAAAAAATTAAATTTAAGAAACATCACAAACACATCCGCATCAGACAGACTTGAGCTAATCCCGAGGTGAAAATTTAGGCGGATAACTTTCCCCCCAAGACGAAATAATTTAGACACAACCAAATAGTACTCCCCCAAAACACTCCCCTTTCCCCACAAGCACTCCCTCTGTCCCTCAGGCCTCACTACTCTCTCTCTCGACAAATCTCTCTGTCAATTCTCTCCTCAAACTTTCTCCACAAATTCCATTTATAATCTCTATACCTCCAATAGGTAATTGAATACACATGTCTCCTTTTCGATTAATTGGTATTTTCACTTATTTGAGTTTTCTTTTGAAATTGCAGGTAATTAGGGTTTTTTAATTTTTGGATGTAATTAGGGCTTCAAATTTGGGGCTTTCATTCTAGAGTTTTATTTAGGTAATCTCCAACTTCTTATTTGGGTAAACATTTAGGGTTTTAACTTCTTATAGGTACTTTCGACACAATTTTATTTGATTTTGTGGCTGATTAATTTGGGACTTTCATTCTAGGGTTTTCATTTTGATAGTCAATCTCTAACTGATTTCGATTTCAGGGCTTTCAATTTAAGTTTTTATATTTGATTAATTAGGGAGTCAAATTAGGGCTTTGTATGTATATGTTCGGGTTTTGGTAGTATTAAAGTTAAGATTCAAATTTGTTTTGGGTTTGGTTTTGTGTTAGAGAGAGAGAATCAAGAGTGGAGTCCAGGCGAGTCCAGGCTTAACTAAGGTATTCTTAAGTCTGCAATTCTCTTTTATGATGTCAAAATTTCTATGGTAGAGTAAGGTTCTGTTTTCGGAACTGTAATTTTTTGTTTCTAACATTAGTGTCAGTTATAAGTGTCTGATTGTTTCTCTTTTTTGTTGATACCTGCTCTTACATTATGAATGTAAGTTACATGTGTTAATATTGCTTTTTATAATTTATTTCAGGTTGGTTAGTGGCTTGGGGTTTCTGAATGTAAGTCATACTTGTTTACAGTTCACTTCTCTCTAGTTTGAAAGTTCATACATTGTATATACTGCCTTGTTGGATGATAAATAGCAATACATTATTCACACACACACACACGCATTTTGTTATTATTTGTCAGTCAGATTCTTCTTGTATCAAATTCAATTACCTTTATCTGTTTTGCTAAGGTTTTTGGTTGGCAATTATGTCTTGGTTGTAGGCGGCTTGCAACAGCCAAAAGTGGAAGCCCAATATTCGAGATATATATCACCACTGGCTTAGAAGGCGAATACAAGGAGCAGGTACTTTTATATACAACCTGAACCTCCTATAGTCCTATTCAATCTTTCGTTAAAATAGTGGTTGCTCATACATTATTAAGTACTACATATCATATTATAATGGACTTGCTTTCAGGTAGATATGAAAAAACATCTAATTGCTGGACCATGTAAATTTTCTATTGGTTGTTCTTTCTTGCCAGTGTGTCTGTTTTTTATTTGAATAGGTGCTTGTAATTACGTTTATTTATTTATCACAACTGCATGCTTTAGTTATATCACAATTGTATGAACATATAGGTAGCATAAATGAAAGTCGAGTATTTTCCACCCAGGGAACATATAGGATACTGGACATGTGACAATACCCCAAAATTAATATAGATTTAGGTAACGAATTTTCATGGGCACACCACGTGAAATTCCGGTATCACTAGTCATCTTCTTTGCATTATATTGACACACCTGACACTCTGTTCTCTAATAAATAAGGTTCAAAGATATGATAGAAACTTTTCACAAGCCAATAGTTGACAAGGATAAGGCAGTGCTCATTATGTGCAATTTAGTAATCTCTGAATGTTCCTAAAGCGAAAGTGAATTTTTTTTTAAAAATAATTTGTTTAACACAACAAGACTAATAGTGCATTTGATATAAATATTCAAAGCCTCGAGAACTGATACCGATATCTAAATAAGTCAAGGTCCATGCACAACAATACCACAAAGGCATCACAGTAGATCAAGAACATCCCAAAGTTATCCAGACTGACACAATACTGATCGACAATCATTGACTTACTGTGCTCCTTGCCAAACATGACAAAAGGACAGGCAAAATGTCAAAACTCTCTAACCACACGCGTTGTACCCAAAGTAACGACTAAATAAAAGCGAGTGTAAATGAAACCCAATAATTATTTTTATTTTTCTCCCTAGTTTTTCCTTCACATATCTTTATCGAAATTCTTTCTTTCATGCTAAAGGTGTCTTTATAAACAACCTACTCGGCGGAAATGTTTGTTTTCCAGGCACCTTGAGGAGAAGAAGTGAACCAGTTTTGCAGACTTAATGTACAATGATCTTTATGTAGATTTGTATTATTTGAATTTTATTTACGTTAGTTGGATTATAAAAGTCCATTTTTTAACCTTGCACTCCACTCATTATCAAAATGTGAGTTGAAGATACTTGCAGAATTGGGCTAGGCTGCTCATTTATGTAGTATGGGTCATATGAGCTAGAAAAGGATAACATCTTCTAAACAACATTTTAAATTACGGTTACTAGCTTTCAAGCTGTTATGCTCGAGTATGAATTCTACTGAATATTTAGAACAGTCTACAGATTATGCCCCTTGTGTGTTTTTCTTAGTTATAAATAACATTACATTTGTATTTTAGAATGTGTAGTAGTTTCTTAACTATTGTTGGTAGTACCTAGAGTATATCTAACTCTGAAAAAAGTTAATGTGTGCAGATTATTCAAGGTGATGTGCTTAAGGTTGAACTTTCCTACTTTGATATTTGTGTGGCAAACATTCCTTATCAGATCTCTGCACCCCTGACTGATAAATTATTGAAGCACCGTCCAGTTTTTCGATGTGCAGTTATAATGTTTCAGAGGCAGTTTGCCATAAGATTAGTTGTTCAGCCTGGTGGCGCACTTTATTGTCGCCTCTCTGTAAACACTTAGCTTCATTACTTTAATATTAGTTGCTCGTGTATTTCATTTACTGAAGGTTGGGAAGAATAACTTTAGGCTTCCACCTAAAGTGGAGTCTTTGGTTATTAGGATCGAACTAAGGAAACCACTTCCTCAAATGAATTTCAAGGAATGGGATGGGTTGATCAGAATTTATTTTAATAGAAAGGAGAAGACTATTAGTTCTATATTTAAACAGAAAATAATACTATTCTGTTTAAAGTTCAAGCTGGACTATAATACTTGCATCAGCTAATTCCACATGTTAATGTCCTGTTTTTTTTTTCTCTGCAGAAACTCTGCAAATGGCTCATAAAATGTTATTAGCATTGGACTACTTGCATTCAAATTGAGTTCTTCACAGTTTTAATAATTAGAGTGCAGATCAGAACTTTGTGCATGTTGGTCAAGTCTTTTACACCTAATAATTAGAGTGCAGATCAGAAATTATGATGAAGTGTTTCTCGAATTTGTGTATTTATAAGATTTTTGGAATTTGTGTATTGTATTGTTTCTCATGTTTTATTTAGGTGTACTTATTATGCAGGTATGGGCTGCTACCGACAGTGAAAACTTGGAAGTAACATTCACACACTCAGAGGAACATGTACGTCTTTTGCTTATTTTACATTATTCTAGGCTTTGTATATGATATAAAATTGAGGTCTGTGTTTTTATTGCACCAAATAATACATCCGTTCATACCTTGGTCGAGAAGATATTATTAGTAATTGTAGTTGACGTAGTACGATATCTGAAGGTCATAAAGTGTACTTTTAAAAGTTTAGAATCTCCTGAAAATACATGACTACCTTTCTTGTATCTAAGTACCCACAAATATGTCTTTGACGATAGTAAATTTGTGTCCTGTGACATCATATTTTGTAAATGAACCTATAAGCAGCCCCTTCAAAACTTATCTCCATGTAATAAAAATCTTGCATATGATGTTCCACAGCTCCGGTGACTGATTTTTAACTGGAAAATTGATCTCTTCTGGTTTATATTAAAACAGCCAGGTATATCAAAATGTTCATCTGCATGATGTATACTACAAGTCAGGTCTGTTCTTGTAAATATGTACTATCTATTATTTCTTTTTCTTGTTATAGAAATAAATCAGCTCTTTTGTTTTATGGTCTTAGAATGCCATCTGCTATTAGTTAGAACTCTCTTTTCTAAAATGTTTTTGCTTTTATTGATGAATGTTCCTTACAACTGCAGTTCGTTTTAATTTAGAGTAAAAAAACTATTTATATACCCTTACATCTGCAGTACAGGGAGGTTTTGTAAACCTTATCGTCCATGGATGTGTCCTCTTAGCTCTGTATGTGCTCGTATCTATTGTCACCGTTCTGATTGGATTTTATGATCTATACCACATTGCATTTCTGGTATGAATATTTTCCTTGAATTTTTTTTGTTCCATCTCAAATGCTCTTACATGGATTACTTAGCAAAAATATTGTTTGTCCAATTGTTTTGTAATAGGCCAAAAAGATTACCAAGAACCAACTGATAATCGCATTGAGGCAAATTGCTGGAGATAATCTACTGAAGGCAAAGAGAAGTTGATTGGCCCTAATACCTAAATAGGGTCATTTCGTACTTTTAAAATTTAGACTTAATCGTATGTGCTTTGTTGGTTTAGAATTATGTTGGATTCCTTTTGGATGTATTTGTAATGGTTTTATTAGGTATTAGTATGACGTTGGTGTGGATGATTGTAACTATTTGGTGGCTGGTTGAATGTTTTGGATGGCTTTGAATGCCTTTGAATGTATTTTGATGGGTTTCTTTATGTAAGAAACAGAATATTGCATAAATTTTAATTAAAGCGTTGCATTTGATATTTTTAGTGTTGCATTAGATATTTTAGTGTTGCATTTGGTAAATATAGTGTTGCATTTGATAAGATTCTAGTGTTTTAAAAAGCAAATAAAAGCGTTGCATTACATGGTTGTGGGTCCCAGTGTTGACGTGGCATATGGGACCCACTAGTGACGTGGCATATGGGCCCACTGATGACGTGGCAAGTGGGCCCTACATGCTGACATGGCAAGTGGGCCCTACATGCTGACATGGCAAGTGGGCCCCACATGCTGACGTGGCATGCCAACTGGACTGTTGCTGATGTGGCATGCCAACTGGACTGTTGCTGACGTGGCATGCCAGCTGGACCCATTGATGACGTGGCAAGCTAGTGGGACCCACTTAGTGACGTGGAATTGTAATTTTAGATAATGTCAAATGCAACGCCCTTTTGGTGTTGCATTTGAATGCTCTGGTGTTGCATTATATGTCAGATGCAACGCTTATTGATGTTGCTTTAGATGCCATAAAGCGTTGCCTTAGGGGGTCTAACAGGACGGTGGCGGATGCAACGCCCCCTGGTGTTGCATTTGGTCTAATGCAATGCTTTTTTGGCCTAAAGCAACAGTAAACATGGCGTTGCATTTGTGCGTTTATGGCATAGTGTTTGCAAGCTAGAATGCGAGGCTGGCCTGGTTTTATTTTGGAGCCTGGTGGGATGTCCTCAGGGCGAGGTCCCCCAACATAAATGGTACCCTCTAGCTCAGGTTGAGGGGTTGGTTTGTAAGGTTCTGGAGAGGCTTCAGGCACGTAGTTGTAATCTTCGAAATTAACAACCTTGGCCACTTCGTCTAGGCCGCCATCATCAGAGCTAGGTTCTTCATAGTCAGAGTCGTCAGAGTTTGCCTAGTTGTCAGCTCCACTTTCAGCCTCGTAGTATGCGTGGCCTAGTGAATTTGTCGAGGAGCTACTGGTTAGTACTATGGGGCTCATGTTGAGAAGATCCTTGTTAAGAGGAGAAAGAAGTCTGGGGACGCTGGTAAAAAATTCATGCCCTCTCTTTAGTAGTTTATCAACCTCACCCTGAACTGACGAGGCTTGAATAGCTGTGGATGTTAGGTTTGTTGAAACTGAGGGGATATTGACATATTGACTTTGCGAGCTGGAGGGTCGTCTGGTTCTCCATGTATTTAGCGGGGTCTCTCTGGTGAAATTTTCTTGTGACCATTGCGGGTCCATGAATAACTTGAAGGAGTTGTCGCTTGTGTTTGCTGCCTTGGCAATGTTCGCAGCGGCTTGCTCGCTAATGGAGATGTGTGGAGGAGGTGGAGTCCTTGAGCTATCGCTAGACATCTGAAAAGATGGTGGAGTATTAGTGTGTGCACTTACAGAATATCAAAGGAGATAAAAGAAGAAAAAATGTTTAAAGAGAAGGCTCTAAGTGTTCTTACTTCGTACACGGAGAATAGGGGGTCGCGCAACTACTCTATTTTGAGATCGTATGCCTACTTACTAAAGGAGTCGTGTTCTCAGGTCTAGTGAGGCAGGGCTCGCAGTGTGAAATTAGGTGTGTGGGGTCGCATTTCCTAAGGCTCGCATCGCATGCAATTATCAATGTATATTTATGAGATTATAAACTACACATGCGTTCAAATGAAGAACAAGAGAGAGAAACTTACTTTTAGTGAAGAAAAGCTGAAGATCTTAAGAAAAATTGGCCTCGTTCTTGATTAAAAGCGAGCTGGGTCTCTGTTTGATCTGGGAGCAAATTGACAACACTTCGGTATGTTGTTAATAAAGAAAGTGACAAATGATTTGAAATTTGAGGTTTATATAGTAGTGAGGAGAGAGACGGATGTGCTACACGTGTCATCATCTCAGCAACTGTGACCAGATCTCGAGACGCGCCAGCTGTTAGCAGCTATTCGAATCCATTGGGCCTGCGATGAGAGCCCATAAAAGAGTAATCAATAATGGGCCTTGGCCTCACATTACAATTTTCGGAAAGATGTTCTTTGAGTCCACCTCGCATTTCCAATGGCAATATGGACTCGGGGGTAGTTGTTATGCCCGAATTTGGCATAAGTCCTAAACAGGCTTAATGGGCTAGAATATCAGTACATCACACATGATGGACCTAGGGATGAAGAATGGGTCATTAAAGTTCGCCATCATAGAAAGATTCATTACATTATTTTTGTGCAGTGGGAACGCCAGCGATCCCTAGTGGCGGGGTCGCAGTTCATGAGGTCTATCGAGGCCTAGAGGTCCAGCATGGCCTAGAGCATGTTCACTACGAAGGCTTATGGTCAGGCCCAGCGAGGTCGCATAAGTAGGTTATCTCCATGCAGTGAGGATCGCCTCGCATGGTCAGATCCAGCGAGGTAGCATGCGAGGCCATCTAGCCAGTTTCGCCAATAATGATACTTATAACGTCATGCTAGCCGTGGGTTCCCTTTAATGGGTCACGGGTCATGAGCAGTATAAATAGGTAAAATATGACCCAAGAAGACGACTAGTGGATTTGGACCTAGTTGAGTCCATAAAAACCCTAGCCCGTCTAGATAACTTCTTCTCTAAGAGAACTACGTATGGCTTGATCCCTATAAATAGGGTACGTAGGCATCTTGTAAATGATGAGAAACAGTTCACCACTGAATTTCAATAGACAAGATCAGCCACATCTAAACACAAAAAACCTAATCCCAATTCCTCTTCTTATAGCAAAATATCCGTATTTTGCTCCATAAATCCAGCAACCTCCATAAATATTTTTATACAATATTCTCCCTATAACAGAAGCTAAATTATTGCCGAAGATTAAAATCATATGCCCTCATAATTCACAACACTACTTGTTCATTGTTTTATACTTTTTGTACAAAGAACAGTGCAGCCCAGTAATAATTCAAAGTAAAAAGTTGAAGAGTAATTTAGCAAAAAAAAAAAGTTGAAGAGTAACAACGACAGACATGGGGATGGGTCCAAGTTCTAAGTTAAAAGCTGAGACAGGACAAGGGTGGGGGGGTGCATGGATGATATCCAGTACTCGAGTGGTTCCCCATGTGAGAGTGTATGCAAGGCACCTTCTTCATCTACCATTGTGTCCCCTTCATTTTTAACCTCTTTCGTCATCTTACGCCCCTTCTTTCACGCGTTACATCGATAATTTTTTTTATGCTATAGTATGGTCGTGTTTTATGAATAAACTAGCGTAACAGCCCGTGCAAAGCACGGGCCTGTATATATAGGCAATCGGTTTAGTTGTTAGAAATATGCCAGAGTGTGTTTTTGCTATATGTGAAAGTTAAGCCGTAGTTCAACCTGTGGAGAGGGCCACCATGTTCAAAGACAAAGACAAGCATCACTATATCTAACAATATTAGTGCATACATCATTTGACCAATGGATATGCCAGATTGGGGTTTTGGGGCTAAAAAAATATTCGAGCAAGTTCAATAGTTACTGTAAATCACATCATGTAGAAGACAGATGCACTTTGTATCTCAGTTGGGAAAGCTTGTGCTGCTTACCCTCCTATAAGCATGTGCACCTTTTTTCTTAATGGCACCTGCATAATCACTAAATGAGTACCTTCAGGCCTCTGTGAAATTTACATGACCACTTGATCAGGAGACCCGTATGCATATCTCTAGCTGCGAAGGTATTACACCCGGTCACCAATTCCACAAACTATAGAGAAAAGTGTAATATATCTGTTTTTGGTCCACTTTGTCATCTTCATTTGAAGTTTCATATATCTATAGAAAACCATCAAATGCAGCAAGTAAAAATAAAACCGGAAAAAATTGTATGACTATAATACACACTAAGATGTAAAAAAAAAAACATGTTAGTTTTTTTTTTTTGAGAAAGTAAAAAAAAACATGTTAGTTAAAATCAACGAATATTGGTAGTAACTTAAGATCAAAGAATACTAAATGAATATAGGTTAAAATCTAACATTCACACAATAATCAATATGACAAGAACCAACTTAAAACTTGCACAACTTGAAATGACAAAAACAACTTAAAACTTCAATGTAACCATGCTTGAAAACAGGGCACATGCACAAGTACAAAACAGGAAGCATGCATCTTAATTACATATCCGACCAGAGTGAGAAAGGAGGGATAGTTTGCTCATGTCTAAAGAAGTTCTCCGGATCAACCATGGTTTTCACCATAACCAGCTTCTTAAAATTATTGTTAAAATAACTTTTACCCCATTTTCTTGCCTGCAGATAAACGATGCTGCCTTGAGCATTATTCACTCCGAGATCAAGATCATCATAATTCCAATACGCTCTTCACGGATTACTTGACACATAACATAAGGTGTCAAGTAATCGGACAAGCTTCTAATCCATTCTAACTTTTGTGTAGTGTTTCCAACCCAAAGCACCCTCTCGTATAACATGAACAATGTTCCAGCTCTGTTAGGGAATGTGAGTGCTGAGTCTGGATAATTGTCTAGTACTCCACCATATGGTGCAATGATAACAGTTGTTTCGCCTACTTCCAACTTCTAGAAGCTTGTCCCACAAACCGTTAATTGCTGCTACCGACATGGGTTGCCTCATAAAATCTGATTTTGCTTTGGTAGATAGGTCATATAAGAAAGTTCTGTCGAGTAAATCTTCATGGGAGTAATTATCTTCGAAAAGATCAAAGAATGAAGAAGACATAATAGCTTGAATCCAGCTAACTTCTTGAAGATCTTCTCTTACCACTCCCATCTGCGGGAACCTTTCATCTATAATTGCAAGAAAATCATCAGCTCCACCAAGGTACAACCCTGTAAATGCCAACACAACTGTTTTCTTATCTGCACGAGGACTTAAATCACTGAGAGTTGTATTGACTCGGATTCTGATGTCGACTTCATTGGGAAGTTTTGCAGCAACAGTTTGGAATGGATATAGAATATTGGTGGCACCTTGTTCTAAAGTCCGGAACATAGACAAAGCAGTGACTTTTTCAGGAACATCAACCAGGTTCAATTTCCATGAAAGAATGACACCGAAACTTGAACAACCACCACCTCTAAGAGCCCAAAAAATATCTTCTCCCATTGATTCTCTATCGAGAATTCTTCCTTTTACATCCACCATTCGGACATCAAACACATTGTCAGCAGCAAGACCATACATTCGTCTCAACGGACCATACCCTCCGCCACAGATTAGTCCAGTAGCTCCGACAGTGGACCAAACTCCAGCAGGAAATGCAAGAGTGTTGCTGGCTCTGTAAATCCAATAGTAGACTTCACCAAGTGTGGCTCCAGCTTGAACTATCGCAGTTTTAGCTGTAGCATTCACCGTAACCTTCTTATATTTAATCATGTCAAGCAACACAAATGGAATTTTATACGTGCTGCTATAAGAAAGGCCTTCAATATCATGACCCCCACTCCTGACCCGGATCTGTATGTCATACTTTTTAGCACAAATGACCACATTTTGGACCTGAGATTCAGATTCTGGTGTAACAATAACACGAGGCTTGAGACGGGTGGAAGTATTGAATCTAGGGTTGCGCATGGAGAATTCATAGACAGATGTATAGGAAGAGTTATTCGGAGTGTAAATGAGTGTAGCAATGGTGGCTGACTCCGGAGATTTGCCAGCCAGGCATTGGATGAATTTGGTGGGATTATCGATAATATTATAATCTGATGAGGCCCATGAAAATTGTTAGTAATATTTTTGTTGTTCGTTCGCAGGGAAGGGAAGGACTGAATGTAATATCAAGTTCAGGTTTCTTATCTCTTTACGTCTAGAAGTGTGTGAGAAGAATTTTGGGTTTGTGTATTAACTAAATTATCCAAGAACTAATTATAAACACTAAGAATTGATTTTAAATTGAAATTTAAATATATGGGAAAACAATCTAAGAACTGGGGTTCTTCACTTGGTCTCAATACATGCTCAATATTAATGTGATATCTGTGTTCCTACCTTGTTGAAAACAATTCTTCTAAAGTTATACTGCACCCTCCCAGGTTACAATATAGTGCCTATAGCTACACCCTAATTGTCACTCCCGTGATACAATCAAAGTATATATATAAACTGTTAAGTGCCAAGAATTATATGTCTCACAATTCTCCTATTAATCTCCCGATCTAATATTCAAATTATGTCTGTTAAATCATGTACTAAGATTGCAACTTCTCTCCCAAGCTTATTACAATCCCTAGAATACAATCAAAGGTTCATGACTCCCCTAATTGTGTTAAGATCTCATTAACAGATCAGCAAAGCAGAAAATCACGTAATCAAGCATGCATGAATACCAAGAAATACTATCCAATCCTCAGATTAGAGAATTAGTTACGCATATTTAATAAAGAAAACATAATAATAATGATAATGAATGAAAATATAATATTGAAGAAAGAATTGAAGATCGAAAGTACCTTGATACAATTAAAAGCTATGAATTGTTATGATTTACAATGGTAGGATGTGTTTATATAGGCTCTACAAATCTTGCCCAGCAAGAAATTGCCTTCTATTACAATTAGGATTTAAAGAAGGTACCCAAAACTGCCCAGAATACAATTAGAATTAGAAAAAGGGCAAAACAGTAAATTCCCAGCCTTCTTTAACAAGATCACGTGCGCGATTTAATATAGCATATTTCTTGCACTTGTTTCCTATCCCAGGTTGTAGAAAATCTCTCAAGCTTCGCGTGGGCAGTAAGATTGCTGAAAACGGACTTCTAGAACTCCATATATGACCAAAACAGTATAAGCTGCGCAACCTTCCCGGAAAATCCGAATTTTAATCAATTAAATCTCCAAAAATGACAAAAGCTTAGATATTCTTGCAAACCTGCACAACTACACAAAACACATCAAAACTACACAAACTTGAGTCCAAAACAATCAATTTAAGCCGATATAAAATGTTCCAAGTGGATATAAAATCCACTTATCAAACACCCCCAAACTTAAACCGATGCTTGTCCTCGAGCATAAACAATTATAACTACCTAATTAGTACCACTTCCGTAGGTGATCACGGTTGCATTTGGCATATGCAACAAGCCCTTTAAACCCCTAGGCAGCCCTAGTGGACGAGTAAGGTCTCGTGAGGGCTTATAGCGAATGTACCCACAAAATTCATTTAACCTAATGCAATGCAATGCATGAATGCAACTAATATGAAAAATGCAATTAATCTAGCCTACCATACCTTCAAATCCTCTCATGCCATATCAACTTAAGAATCAAAGTAAATACGCAATGTCTTGGTGTCGAAAGTGCAAGTATTCACATAGTCTACTCAATGAACATGCATAAGTTCTCACAAGTCCATGTCAAGTGTAAGAATAAGTTAGTAAACATGCTAAGCCTACAAGAGTACATCTTTGAGACAAAACTCGGGATCTCATACGCAAAAACAAGCAAACACTCACAATCCACTCACAAAAGAATATTCACTCAAGAACAGGGGTAAGTGTATCACTCAATTCCAACAAAATCATAAGCATGCTTGACATTTGGTATCAATCTAACTCTTAACACAACATACATCAATGACGATAATCAAAAGGTCTTTAATTGGGTTGTAACGTGGGCTAGGGACAAGGTATGTCAAATAAGCCAAAACAGGTGAAGTGTCAAAAGCTAGTAAGTACCATAATGAACCATTCACAACACCCTATTTTCCTCCCACATAAATTTTACTAAGAACACTCGACTAGTCGACTAAAGTAGGATCACAACAAACACAAACATGCTCTCATAAAATATTTTTTTCTTCTCTTTTTTTTTTTCCCCGAGAGCTAAATAAAACAATAATATAAACAATAACAATGATCCCACAATTTATTACATATGCCGACTATCAAGTAAACAACCAAACCCAATCTCAATATTTTCCCCAAAAGTATGACCAACAGTAAACCCCTCCTTGCACACCTTATTACTCCCTTAAGCACTTTACTAGCCTTTGACAATGTGGGTTCAAATTAATGTAAGGCCAATACAAGAAAAAGGTCTAGGCAAGTAATGTGGTATATCACCGAAAAATAGGATTAAGCTCAACGGGTTAACTAATTGATCATGTAAGCATGGTGTGGTAATATCGGAAAATATGTGGTTATTCCTAATTGCCTTTATCATTTTAATCGTCAAATAATGTCATGCGTTTCAAGAAAGACCTCAAACAACTGCTAGCAATGCAAACAATCCGTGGACACTCAAGCAAATGAATAAATTGCAAAAAATATGCAATATGGCTCAAAAACTCACTTGGTGGAAAAACATACTCAATCCCAAGCAAACATCTCTCTAACGCACCGACTTGTATTCAAAGCATGCAAACTAAATCAACTTACACATATTCATGTCCTTCTAATTACTTACAACATTCAATAAGTCTACTAGATTCAACTTACTAGTGTATGTGTGTGCACAAGAACAAAGCATATCACTTCTCAATCAAAAGCGTCAACAACACAAAATTCCTATCAAGCGTGGGTGCAAATGCAAACTATTATGAACTCACATGATATACAAAAAAATAAAAACAGAATGTCCTATATGAAACAAACGTAGATAACATGAACAAATATGCATAATTTACTACTACTAATATGCAAAGCATGAAATCCTACATGAACAAATAATACAACAACAACTTACTAATCCCTCAAACCACCCCCAAACTTAAAATATTCAATGTCCGCATTGAATGGAAGTAAATACAAGGGATAGCAGAAAACATACCTAACCATCTGAGTCCTCATCCTCCTCGGTTGAATCTGGTGGAGGATACTGCGTACGAGCTCCATAGACTGGCCATCTTGCCTTCTGCTGATGCCTCTATTTTTCTCGCCACTTGCCTCTATTTTCTTGTTAATTTGTGGCCACAAATAAAAACCGACCCTGCCTGTTGATTTACACGCACACCAAGCACACGCGCGTCACACTTTGCTAATCAACAACTCATGTCATAACCTGTCGGCAGGTTTTGTTGATTTTTTGTAATTTTTTTTTTACAAAATCACACGCATAAAATAAAAGCTGGACAGTAATCACTTGGCGCTGCGGCCTCACTTTCGACGCTGCGGCCTCAACTGGTTTCTGTTACTATTGAAAATTTCGTATTATTTTTTTTTTTTTTTAAACACACAATTCAATTTTTTTTTTCTTATACTAATGCGTGGGTTGCCTCCCACCAAGCACTTCTTTAACGTCAATAGCTTGACGCCGATTATACCTGGAAACTTCAATGAGGATAAAAAGCAAACAGATGCACATATCTACGAATTTCTAATATAAGCATATTGTGCAAATAAACCTTAGATTCATTGAAAGGTACGAAAACTTCCAAGAACCTATCATGCTCAAGAGACCTGGAAACATCAAAATAGCTAGAAAAGTCATCAGAATAATCATTATAAGTACGACTCATATACTCCTCCCAAATCGAATCCTTATACTCTAAGGCAAGATTTTCAACTTCCTCAATCTTAACTTCCTTCTCTTTTATAATTGGACACTCGTCAAATTTTAATATCGTCTACCAATGTATTAAGCTCAAAATTTTCTAGATTTGGTAGAATTTCAATTGCATCAAAATTATCATTAATGTGCATGGGACAATTATCAACTACACAAGTAGACTCATCAGACACAACATTATCATCAATTGCTAAACAAGAATCATGGCATAGAGGAAAATTGACACAAGGGGGAGTTCTATAACAACCTTCATGCCACACTGCTCGAACTTCCCAAATAAAATTATTTAGTTTAGCATTCTCCTCGTACCAAGCTATTGAATCACATGGAATATCATTGTCACTAGCAATCTCTAAAGTTGGTTCATCAAAAACTCCCAAAGAAAGTAAGGGAAGATTAGACTGAGTTCCTTGAATCATTTTATTAAGCGCAATCTCCCAATCAACAGGTAAAGAAGGATTAGACTGAGTTAAACTCGTATCAACATCATTACACATATATGGATAAACATCATCATGATATTGATTTTCAAACGAATATGAATAATCATTGCTAGGGGCATATGGAGCATAAAATGAGTTCTCAGAATAGAACGAATTCACCTGATATACATTACAATCCTCATAGGAATTGAATTGTGGGCAAGGATTGAAGTCTTGATATTGTTCCTGACTGTTGTAGAAATTCTGAGCATTGTTCCAACCAAAGTTGTAATCCATCTAGTATCTCTCCTCAAAACCTGTTTAAGTTGTCTACCTCAAAGAACCTGTAGACACACCAAAGAAAGAAACACAAAAAGAAAGAAAAGAAAAATATATACAAAGATAAAATCTAAACAATAAGAAACAATTAACCTAAACTCAACTATACTGCCTTCCCCGGCAGCGGCGCCAATTTGTTAGTAGTATTTTTGTGTGTTCGTTCGCAGGGAAAGACTGAATGTAATATCAAGTTCAGGTTTCTTATCTCTTTACGTCTAGAAGTGTGTGGGAAGAATTTTGGGTTTGTGTATTAACTAAATTATCCAAGAACTAATTATAAGCACTAAGAATTGATTTTAAATTGAAATTTAAATATATGGGAAAACAATCTAAGAACTGGGGTTCTTCACTTGGTCTCAATACAAGCTCAATATTAATGTGATATCTGTGTTCCTACCTTGCTGAAAACAATTCTTCTATAGTTATACTGTACCCTCCCAGGTTACAATATAGTGCCTACAGCTACACCCTAATTGTCACTCCCGTGATACAATCAAAGTATATCTATAAACTGTTAAGTGCCAAGAATTATATGTCTCACAATTCTCCTATTAATCTCCCGATCTAATATTCAAATTATGTCTGTTAAATCATGTACTAAGATTGCAACTTCTCTCCCAAGCTTATTACAATCCCTAGAATACAATCAAAGGTTCATGACTCCCCTAATTGTGTTAAGATCTCATTAACAGATCAGCAAAGCAGAAAATCACGTAATCAAGCATGCATGAATACCAAGGAATACTACCCAATCCTCAGATTAGAGAATTAGTTACGCATATTTAATAAAGAAAACATAATAATGATAATGAATGAAAATATAATATTGAAGAAAGAATTGAAGATCGAAAGTACCTTGATACAATTAAAAGCTATGAATTGTTATGATTTACAATGGTAGGATGTGTTTATATAGGCTCTACAAATCTTGCCCAGCAAGAAATTGCCTTCTATTACAATTAGGATTTAAAGAAGGTACCCAAAACTGCCCAGAATACAATTAGAATTAGAAAAAGGGCAAAACAGTAAATTCCCAGCCTTCTTTAACAAGATCACGTGCGCGATTTAATATAGCATATTTCTTGCACTTGTTTCCTATCCCAGGTTGTAGAAAATCTCTCAAGCTTCGCGTGGGCAGTAAGATCGCTGAAAACGGACTTCTAGAACTCCAGATATGGCCAAAACAGTATAAGCTGCGCAACCTTCCCGGAAAATCCGAATTTTAATCAATTAAATCTCCAAAAATGACAAAAGCTTAGATATTCTTGCAAACCTGCACAACTACACAAAACACATCAAAACTACACAAACTTGAGTACAAAATAATCAATTTAAGCCGATATAGAATGTTCCAAGTGGATATAAAATCCACTTATCAAAAATAATGAAAAGAGGAAGGCAAAGATAACAAGTGAACTATTGGTGTTCATAATTAAGAATGTAATTGATTTGATATGAAAAAAGAGAAGGTGCATGAGTTGTATTTATATTGAGATCAATGCTCTAAGAAAAGTGTAAGCTGGCGGCTGCTAAGTGAATGTAGTTGGTACACCAAAACAAATCAGGGAACTATTGAAGGTTGATGGGCTCACTAATGATGAAGTCAAAAGTCATTTGCAGGTTCGTAAACACTAAATTTCTAAGGTTAAATGTATTCATTTTAGCACCTTATGTATTTATAAGCTTTGATCACCTAATAATTAATACATTAATCTGAGTTTAATGGAGTCAAAGCTTAACCATCGCACATATATTTTATTTTCAGAAATATCGTCTACATACAAGAAGACCTAGCCCTTCAAGCAACAACGCAGAAGCTCCTCAGTTTGCGGTGGTCGGAGGAATATGGGTGCCATCGCCAGCAGAATACACCTCCACCGCTGCTACTTCCGATGAGGCAGGTCTCATGATTTTCATTTTTAGAGCTCTCACCTTTTTAACCTAAATTCAATGATTTTTCGTATTTTCTTAAATATTTATGTTTTAACACCAATCATACATTTAAATTGATGAAAGTCTAAATAGTAGGTCAACCAGAAATCTCTAATATTACGCACATATTTAGAATTTTATATACCTAAAAATTATTTTTTATGTGATGCAATTATTACTTATGTCTGATTTGATAAATAAGATTAACGGGAATGGCTACTTATGTCTGATTTGATAAATAAGATTAACGGGAATGGCACTAAGTATTAAATAAGAATCTTGTACACAATTTAATTCAGATTATCCACAAAAATATACCTTGTAAGTTTCATCGAGTATTTTTGCAAAGACGCTTCAATAGTCTCCGCTCCTCCAACATCTCTTCGGTTAGAAAAAGTTTAGACCGCCCTCTCTTCCTCGGTGTCTGCTCCATCGAAGAAAGCCCTACAAACTGAACTTGCAAAAGGACAGGGGTGTTACCACGACAACTTGGATCCATGCCTTAATAATAATATAAAAGGATTCTGAACTCTAGTAATTCGCAGATGGAATGGACAACTGCAGAACAGCAGAGCATAAAATCGCAAATCAAATCTAAAAAGCTCAAACAAAGAGAAGATAGCTACTGAATTTGGAACCTAAAATTTACATGCTTTCAACAACATAGTAGGATGGGAAATTACCAACAAATATCATCTACAAGATTTATACATGTATAACAGTTGATTCCTTTAAAGACCAAAAATTGCAAAAAAATTTAAATATAGTATATTCAGTGTTCACTTTACTTATTAAAATTTCATAGTTGGACCAATAAAGGTAAACTTGAAAGGTAAAACATTTATTATACTCTCCAGTCTCCTCTACACATGATTCTTACAGTTACGAGCTACCATCATCTTTCTAGCTTCTGCCATCTTACTAACTTCACGACCCTAGGTCACTCTTTTACAGTATTCTGATTATACTTTCAAAACTACCAGTATATAAGTGCCACTAATTTTTATACATGAATTCTTTTTTAAGACAAAGGACAGAACCATTATTGAGTC
Source organism: Kitagawia praeruptora (assembly GCA_037693485.1). Lineage (NCBI taxonomy): Eukaryota > Viridiplantae > Streptophyta > Magnoliopsida > Apiales > Apiaceae > Kitagawia > Kitagawia praeruptora. The sequence goes on along the minus strand of CM075350.1, from coordinate 137,642,000 downwards.
CTATGGCAACATACTCAATTTCTAGAAGAGATGTGAAGGGAAGAACTTCAAATTTTAGACCACTACCATTAGCCTCTTAACATAGAATACACCCCTTCTGTCTTGCATCCAACTTTCAAATTCACCACCTCCGCCAAATCTCTATCCAATTCAGGACGAGATTTTTATATTAACCATTCTACTATAAAGAATTTGAATTCATAACACTAGATTTAAATCTTATTATGAATATTAATTCTACTTTATTAATTCAAAATTTTTGTATCATAAATTTATAGTAGAAGTTAATTCCAATAATTTCAGTTTTATCATTCATATTAAAACAAAGTCGTAAGCAAGAAGTGATTTTAACATCCGACGGGATATCAAAACATATTCAAAACGGATTTGGAGATCATGAACACCAACATTGGGCAAATTTACAACAAAACAATGTTAAATGCATACATAACATGATAGTATGCTACTCGGTACTATTCTACATCACTGAGGCATCCATATTAAAACTGTACTTTAAACAAAAGAGATAAACATAGTAGCTAACTGGATTAACTACCTAGGAGGACCAACCATCACATCCTTAATGTTGCTGTTGATGCACACTTTCATTACACAATTTTCTAAAATTCAAACATTCGTCCGCAACAAAATCACTGCCAAATATGACCATCATTATTGTGTTTAGCAAGGAAGAAAAAAATTAATCAACACATGACTACAAAAGGAAAAAAAATAGGGGAACTTACAAGATCCGCTCGGCCATTTCCGATGCATCCCGGGGCTCCATGGATACTCCGTTAAAGAAGATGACTTAATTGCAGCTCCACGGGGATCAAAATGTTACAAGGAAAAGGATAAAGAAAAACATAGAAAAAACAATAGGATTACAGCCTCCTCAATCACGGGTTACAAATTTTAAACCAAATGTTGCAGAAATCAAGTTAGTTTGCTACAAGCTAAACCTATCACTAAAACCCAATAAAATTGTGAAATTGAGGAAGGATAAAGGGTAGAGATTGAAAGGAAGGAGAAAGGGTAGAGATTGAAAATAGCAGATACGATCGGTGAGTAGAGACAACGACGACTACCGGGCTAACACAGATTGACGGGCATTTTCGGGTAGATGATCAGACCACCCCGCCGATGGGGATGCTCAGACCAATTTTACTTGGATAATAGATCGACGACCATCTGCAGTAAATAAAACGTGACTGTCAATTTTGTTATTTTGAGAAAAGTCAGGCTATTCAGGTAATTTCACAGGCAATAAAGAGGAACTTTTTACCCTTGTGTTCACGTATAATAAATAGTAATAGAAGATTTTAACGTGAGAATGATATAATTTTTTGTATGTTATAGTATGGCTGCGTTTTATGAATAACATATTTTAATGTGAGAACGATGATTACAATGATATTAGTTTTTCTCTACTTGGAAATTCGACGAATTTAGTGCCCGTTTGGGCAAACTTTTTTTGTTGGCTTATGACTTATTTTCGGGTAAAAATTTTATATTTTGATAATTTTTTTATACAAGTATTTAATGTATGTTTGAGATTCAATAAATTGCAAAAACTATAAGATAAACTATAAGATTTCAATTTATCTAATATATTTATAACTAATAAAAATTTTAATGTATTGCACGGGCACTGAACTTATTTCTCGTAATTAAAAATATGATAAACTATAAGATTTCAATTTATCTAATATATTTATAATTATTTTATAATTTTGCATGCTAATTTTTTATATTACATTTTGAATTAGCTTTTAACTCAATTTTAAAAATTTCTAAATAGGGCTTAATGATTCTATAGTTAACTATAGATATTACCTAAAGTTAAGATATATTATAATACTATTCGAATGTTATTTTTATAAATGCATGAGATGGATTTCATTATTTCAAAAATGGCATCCACTTTTCTCTTCTAAAATTAACAAGCTGAGTAATTAACAAGAGACTGTAGTATATCAGTCTTGCACAAACGAGAAGAATAGTTACAGCTTACCTCCTTGATCATCGGAAAACATGTTCACCCAGATAAAATCATGCAAAATGTGGGTGCGATTCTACATATTTTTTATTTATTTTGAAAGTCCTGTAAAGTACAACTGCACATAAGTTATACTACTATGTAAAATATGTGTATACCCTCAAAAAAAAAAATGTAAAATATGTGTATTTATTATATATATATATATATATATATATAATATTTATTTATTCATTTTAATCGGATCGGATTCGGTTTCGGTTTTTAATTGTCTGGTTTCGGTTTCGAATCGGTTTTATACGAATCGGTTTTTAGCGGTTTTTAGCGGATTCGGATTCGGATTTTTCCGGATTTTTGCTCAGCCCTACCAATCATATATTTTATTCGTTGAAAGTTTAAATAGTTGGTAGATCAAACCCCATAATATAACTCACATTTTTAAATTTTTATATACCTAAAACTAATGTGATGCAATTATTAATTATATATGTATGATTTGATAATTAAAATTTTAAATTTACATATTTTTTAAAACCAAATTTTATTTTTTATTTCAAGAATTTAATATCTACATGGATCGGAGAAGCATATAAACAATTTTTTTTGTACTCGGTTAAAGTATGTATAATCTAAAATGACAAAAGAGAATTGTAGAGTATACTCAATCTATTAGAATATTTTTTGTAAGTTTATCTATCCAATATTTTAGAAATAATATAAATCAATATTTTATTTACTCAAAAAAAAGGTAAAAGAAGAATGGACAAGAATAGAAGATGTGGCTTATCTTATAGGATTTGAAAATGGCTGGCTTGTGCTTCTCGAGAATTTGCATGTCTCGAATTTATAGTCTCGTTTGCACCGACTTTGTTCTGTTTTTTTCTTTCGTTTTCTGCCACCCTCTTTACTTGTCATACTTCGTTTTCTTCTCACCGTATCTTTTCAAACTTATGTCTTTTCTTTCTCCTCTCTTCGTTACGATCTCTCTTATTTTCTTGGCTCTCATTTTACGCCTAAATTATCCGAGCCTGGCTGCAGCTTTCTGCTTTCAGCAATCTCTGCAGTTTTAGACATGTCAAGCTCCAAGTTTGCAGAGGAGTTTGAGGATTTCGAAGAGTATGAAGTCTATAAAATTGTGTTTTTGTTGGATGAGACATGTAGCTTTGATGTAGTTGAAAGTTCAGAAAGTGCAGAAGCTGAAGTTTCCGAGCCCGAGTGTGAAGAAAAATATTGCTTAGAAGATGTTGATCAAGTTCTTGCTCTCAGTTCAGGCTTTGAGAATAGGTCAAGTATGGATCAAGTAGCTGAGACTACTGAATGCCCGTTGATCATGGAGGAAAAGAAAGAAATGTTGCATTCCATTTTGGAAAAAGAAGTTGATTACCCGGTCACAAATTTCAATAAAGTTCTAGAAGTAAAGGAAGAAGTGTTATAGTTGAGAATTGGATCTGATGCTATGGATATTAATATCGATTATTGTGACAACGGGAAAGAATACACAGGAAGTGTAAAATTATGTGTCGACTTGTACAACAAAATTGGTTCCGAGCCTATGGATATTAAAATCGATAGTTGTGACAACGTGAAAGACTGCACTGAAAGTGTGAAATTGTGTGACAAAATCGTCAAATGTAACGTTATAAATGAAGGTGGACCTGCTTTGAACTTTAACAATGAGGGTTCAGATCTTGGGAGTTATGGGTCCATGAGAAAGGAAAAAGAGTGGAAGAGAACGTTAGCATGTAAATTATACGAGGAGCGACATTATAATGTGGTGGAAAGTGATGAAGGAATGGACTCACTTTGGGAGACATATAAATCGGATTCGACTAAGTCTATTTCTACTCGAAAAGATGTGAAAAAGAAGAATATGAAGAAGAAAAGTTCTGATCTTGATCACTATAGTACTGCAGATGAAGATGATGATGAAGTAGAGATGACAAATGGGCATCTTTGTTGTCTGCAAGCTTTCAAGTTTTCTGCAAGGAAGATGAATATGGGAATGGGAAGGACTAACATTGTTAAAATTGCCAAGGCCCTCAAAGGGATTGGTTGGTTACACCATGTCAAGAAGCATGACAAAAAGGAGAAATCTTGAATTCATTGCCTTGTGCTATTGTCGACTACAATTTGCATAGTGAATATCATAATATGTGATTTTAGTGTCTAGTAGATGTCGATTAAAATTACAAGTGTTAGCTAGCATATATTGCTTTGTTTTTATTTCAAGTGTGGATATGAAAAAGAGCCAGCTTTTTGTACGAGAAAATAATAGAGTTCTCGATCTAAATTTAAATTACAAGTTAGATATTAAGGTGTGTTTGCTATTGTTGATGCAACAACAATAGCTATTGTTGATGCAACAACAATAGCAGCCAAAATCACCCCACCCCACCCCACCCCACCCCACCCCACCCCACCCCACTTGGAGTCAGTAAAATATACACCCAAAATCATCAAAATACAAACACCATTCACCACCACCCCCATCACCCCACCCCAATTGGAATCAGTAAAATACACACCCAAAATCACTAAAATAAAAATACACTTGGAAAAATATTTTTTTTCGAAATATTTATTCGGAAATAATTTTTTCCAAAATATTTATTCAGAAATATTTTTTTCGAAAATATTTATTCTGAAATATTTTTTCCGGAAAAATTTATTCTGAAATATTTTTTCCTGAAATATTTATTCGGAAATATTTTTTTCCGAAATATTTTTTCCCGAAATATTTATTCGGAAATATTTTTTCCAAAATATTTATTCAGAAATATTTTTTTTCCAAAATATTTATTCGGAAATATTTTTTTCCGAAATATTTATTCGGAAATATTTTTCCCGAAATATTTATTCGGAAATATTTTTTTCAGAAATACTTATTCGGAAATATTTATTCGGAAATATTTTTTTTCGAAATAGTTATTCGGAAATATTTTTTCCCGAAATATTTATTCGGAAATATTTTTTCCCGAAATACTTATTCTGAAATATTTATTCTGAAATATTTTTTCCGGAAATATTTATTCTGAAATATTTTTTTCCGAAATATTTATTCGGAAATATTTTTTCCCGAAATATTTATTCGGAAATATTTTTTTCCGAAATATTTATTCGGAAATATTTTTTCCCTAAATATTTACTACGAAATATTTTTTTCCAAAATATTTATTAGGAAATATTTTTTTTCTGAATTATTTATTCGGAAATATTTTTTCCAAAATTATTTATTCGGAAATATGTTTTTTCGAAACATTTATTCAAAAATATTTTTTCCAAAGTATTTTTTTCCGAATCATGCTCTGACTTGATTTTTTCAATTTTTTACTAATTATAACGATTTTGGTAATTCACTTTGGGGACTAAGTTATCATTTTAAAACTTAAAAGTGGTTCTCTTTTAAAGACTTGCGTGTACATATATATAGCAGGATTCAGGACCCTCAAAAAAGCGGCAGGAGATAACTTATTATACTTGGTTTGTTCATAAACAATCACTCGACACAAGTTTAGTTGAGCGCATTTCTCAAAATACATGGGTTACACGTCGTCCCTTCGATACACCCGCGCTCCGGCCAAATCCGCCGCCGTTAAACTCCTTTTCTGCGCCTTCTCCATCGCCGTTATACTCTTCATTACGCTCTCCTCATCTCCCTCCTCCGATCTCCCCCTCGTAAGTCTCTCTCCCTCCCTATCTCCCTCTCTCCCTCTCTCTCTCCCCCCTTTCCCTCCTCTCTCTCTCTCTCTCTCTCTCTCTCTCTCTGTCTCCCTCCCTCTCTCTCCCCCCACGAGACACACACATTGCATTATTAATGTGAATTTGTAATTAATTGCACTTGATATATATACAGTTCATCATTAATGGTAAAATTATTGTTACTCAATTAGGCTTCTTTATATATTGCATTATTAACTGTATAAGTTTGGTTAAAGGTATATTGAATGCATCTGTTTGTATGTATAATTAGGGCACTGGTTATGACTTATGATTCATATGGAGGAGGAGTTCTATCAATTCATAGATCTGTGTTAGCATTAAAGTCGGATCCTTTAAGGCCTAGACTTGCTCAAATCCGTAAGCAGGCCGATGATCACAGATCTCTTGTTCTAGCTTACGCTTCGTATGCCCGGAAGCTTAAGCTTGAAAACTCGAAACTAGTTAGGATTTTTGCTGATCTTAATCGTAATTATACGGATCTTGTTACGAAACCTGATTATTTAGCGTTGCATAGCTCGGACTCTAGTTCGATTGATGAGTCATTGTTGAGGCAGTTTGAGAAGGAGGTGAAGGAACGGATTAAGGTTACGAGACAAGTGATTACGGAGGGCCGAGGCCAAAGAGTCTTTTGATAATCAACTCAAGATTCAGAAGTTGAAAGATACGATTTTTGCGCAGAATGAGCAGTTGATGAAGGCGAAGAAGCAAGGGGCTTTTTCGAGTTTGATTGCGGCAAAGTCGATACCGAAAAGCCAGCATTGTGTCACGATAAGGTTGATGGAAGAGAGAATTGCGAATCCAGCTAAGTATTCTGATGAAGGGAAGGAGACTCTGCCTGTACTTGAAGATCCAAACCTATATCATTATGCTATTTTCTCGGATAATGTGATTGCAGCTTCGGTGGTGGTGAATTCGGCAGTAAAGAACTCGAAAGATCCTAGTGAGCATGTTTTCCATGTTGTTACGGATAAAATGAATCTTGGGGCTATGCACGTTATGTTTAAGATGAGGGATTATAATGGCGCCCATGTTGAGGTCAAGGCAGTGGAAGATTACAAATTCTTGAACTCTTCTTATGTTCCGGTTCTTCGCCAGCTAGAATCGGCAAGTCTGATGAAGTTTTATTTTCAGACCAAACTTGAGAATGCCACCAAAGACACTACTAATATGAAGTTCAGGAACCCAAAGTATTTGTCTATATTGAACCATCTGAGGTTTTATTTGCCTGAAATGTACCCAAAGTTGCATAGGATTTTGTTTTTGGATGATGATATTATTGTTCAAAAGGATTTGACTGGACTTTAGAAGATAGATATGGATGGGAAGGTGAATGGTGCTGTTGAGACGTGCTTCGGGTCATTCCATCGATATGCCCAGTACATGAATTTCTCTCATCCACTGATCAAACAAAATTTTAGTCCTAAGGCATGTGCATGGGCTTATGGAATGAACTTCTTTGATTTGGATGCTTGGAGGCGAGAGAAGAGCACTGAGCTGTACCACTACTGGCAGAATCTGGTAATATAGATTCTGTTCTTTTAAGTAATAGATTCAGTTTGATCTCTTGTTATCAGTTGATTATTGCATTGCTTACGTTACATGCGAGTGTTATTGATTCTCAAACTTCATTTAGTACATCTTATATATCAATCATCAGGTTATTCATGCATTGTATGTAATTAGTTTATGTTGGCTATTTAGTCTAATCAGTGAGTGGTTGTCATGTTTCTGTGTGTTGGAACCTTTAGCTAAATAGTGCTGTACCTTTTGCTTATATTCTTCAATTTTGTGAAATCAGTTGGCTCATACTGTGCTACTTTCTTGCAAGATTGAGTGTTAGTTTTTTTTTTTTTTTTTTAATTCCTTTTCCCACGCAGAGAGACTGATTTGCATTCATGTATCTGTGCAGAATGAGAACCGGACCCTGTGGAAACTAGGGACATTGCCCCCAGGTCTGATCACATTCTATTCCACAACCAAGCCATTAGACAAATCTTGGCATGTTCTGGGGCTTGGGTATAATCCAAGCATAAATATGGATGAGATTCGAAATGCTGCAGTGGTTCACTTCAACGGGAACATGAAACCATGGCTTGATATAGCTATGAATCAGTTTCGCTCAATTTGGACAAAGTATGTTGATTATGATAATGAGTTCATCCAGTCCTGCAATTTCGGTCTCTGAATATTTGAAAGGTTGAAAGTCCCAGGTCAGAGGATCTACCAATGCTGATCCTACTTAAATCATCTGGTTTTTGGTGCTCATGGTTCTACACGGCTGCTCTTAAAGTTAGTGCTAATGTTTAGTTCTGTAGAATTTGTTGTTGAATGTTTCTCATGGTGTGTGCCTCATGGTGCTTATGCTTCTCAAATGTTTATAGTGCTTACGACTGCTTTTTCTAAAAGAAGGATGGTTATCTATCTAGAACATTTGTTGATATTACTTTGTACTAGTATATATATCTAGAAAGTTTGTGAATTGTGATATTATTTATAGCCACCAAGACTTCCATCTATGGAACATCCAAGCCAACCCACATTACTGACTAACTTGGTCCCTTAGTGGTAGAACCTGGTGAACGATTCGGCCGGTTTGACACATAATAATTGACACAAAATTATATTTTATGGATGCCAGAAAACATCAATAATATTTCTGATTACATATCCGAAAGTCAATGATATTGATCAGTACTTTCGCTGGAAATTGCACCAGCATACTCGAGAAGGTAATCTTCTTTCCGCGACACCTATGAGTCTATTGCCTGTTCTTGCGAGAAAAAAGTGTGCCATAAAAGGTTAGAACTATCTGTCTAAAAATTTTAGCAGCTGATAACCCAAATGATATCCAGAGCAGCTACTTTTGATCCTCTTGTTTTACTAGTTGTACCTACAAATAAAACACAAGAACCATGATAAACAAAAAAAAAACGACAGATCCCTCAGACAAATTTGTCAGCCTTGGCTCCAAGGATAACAACCGAGGGGCCTTGACCCCTTAGGGATGTAGGTGGCTTATGATGGGCAACGCTCCAGCAAGGTATGTGGCTTTTTGAGTGAGCTTGCTTTGGTACCATTTTTTATAAAATGATGGCAGGCAGTGAGAAAGGGGAAAACAAAGAAAATGGACGGATAGGCTGAAGCTTTCTATGAGAGGCCTTCTACATAGATAGAACTGATTTAACAGGACTAGAGCCTACAAGTAAATAAGCACGTCTGGTTATAAAACATTTTTTCAATGTGACTTGTGATAATATTGAGCTACGGTTAGTTTCTTTTTGCATATTGATTAAGCAACAAAATGTGTCAAATATCTTCAAACTAGATCTCCCCCTCTCCACCAGAAAGAAAAAGGACCTGGTTCTGCACCTTCGTCTATTAAACAAGCAGAGCAGACGTATTTACCAAAAAAAACAAGCGGATGTGTGGAGAAAAAGTTATATTATTAGATATTGCAGGAACGCACAGCACACAGAAGACACCAAGATCAAGACATCATCAACCAAAAACGTTACCAAAATGAGAACTGCCTAAAATCGCCTTCAGCATGCAGTTTGCTACGATTGCTACGCTCGTGCTTGCAGCTACAGAGAATATAAAATCGATAAAAAGGCAGTAATCTTTAATGACTACAAAATCGCGTATATATTCTTTGGCAGATCATACCCTTGTGCTACAAACCATTAGCAGAGTGCAAAAATAGAAGCATTACAACCTTAAATGAATATCGCAGACAATACCGAGTTTCTTCAAATAAGATTCTGCTGCTCTACTTATAAATGCATCTATTTGGCGGTGGCGTAGAACTGGTCAAAAATCTGTTGTCCAGAATCATCTTGAATATGTATAATATAGCATCACCATATCAATGTTCATATCATCATCCAGTGTTGGAAGGAGGAATGGTCTGCAAAAATTTTGCCCTTGCAGCAGGTTCTGTTGCAAAGCGACCCAAGACAGCCATTGTAGCTGTACTACTACCAGGTTTTAACTTATTTTATAAAATTTTAAAATAACCTACCATTGACGGAATTTGAAACTTGAAATTTTAGTAAACTAGTTGATAAAGCCGCGCTTCGCGGCGGCGTTACAATATTTTAAACAAATCAATATATTTATGTTATATTATAATATTTATATTTATATTTTAATAATTAAATAATCTTCTCTAATGAATCGATTTCTTGTTAAACACGATTCTTTTAATTGAGCCGCTCTCTCGTTAAAACCGAAATCTCAACTTTAACATGTATTATAAAGACTTATATAATAATTTTTATCCATAAAATCGATCCACAAAAATTAAAAATATATATATATGACATCAGTATCACATTCTAATAGTTAATACAATCTTTTTTAGTGAGTCGTTTTCCCGTTAAATACGTTTCGAGCAGCTCTTATTTGGAACCGAAATTCTAACTTCATTATATAAAGAGAGTAAATTCCAATTTTTATATTCTTTAAACTTTCTAATATTTTGGAGCTTTAAAAGATGAAAATACATCTTAAATTTTCTGTATATTATAGATATTCATGTATTTATTTACAGCTTCCACATGTAGAATGTCTTTCTTTTAGGTTAACATATCAAAAAAAATTAAATACGAAGACTCTTCGTGACGGGAATAATATTAAATTTATGGATATATTTTTCTAATGCAAATATAATTAATATAAAAAAGTTAACATAAAGGATTTCTAGGAAAAAAGATATATAGTTTTAAAAAATTCGTATAAAATGTGTCTACCGTCCTCATATTCTACTTCCAATAAAAACATTTTATTTTATGTATTCCTTATATATTCGAACATCTTTTATACGCTCTTCTCTAATGAACCACTTTCTCATTAAACACAGTTATTACTCTTGATCCTCTCTCTCGTTAAGACAAAAAACCTAACTTTTACATATATCACTTGTATGATAATATTTATCAATAAAAATTAAATCCTAAAAATAAATGAAATTTATAACATCAATATGATAATTTAATAGCTAATACAATCTTTTATAGTGAGCCGTCTTCCCGTTAAACATGTTTCGAGCCGTTCTCGGGATCGAAATTCCAACTCCATTACATATTATTGATGATACTTATCTTACGCAACAACTTTTTCCCTTAAAATCAAAACCTAAAAAATAGAGTGAATTCCAATTTATATTTTCTCTAGACTTTCTAAAAATTTATGGAGTTTCATCCTATTTTCTCTTTATATTATAGATACTCCTTTATTTATTTAGGATTCCTCAGCATGAGAATGTTCTTTTATTATGTTAACACATTAATTCTTTTCTTTTTAAATATGATGACTTTTTTTATGACAATAGTACTGGATTTATGAATAAATTTTCCTAATAAAAGTATAATTAACTAATATAAAAAGTATAATTTAAGAAGATCGTACTTTTTATAAAATATTTAATTATATATCTGCTCCATATATTCAAATACCTATTTTAGTTCTAATAGAACTTTTATTTATATGTTTTTTCTATAAAATTGAACTCCTATTCTACTTCTAACTTTTATTCATATGCCTTACAAATACTTATTATACTTTCAATAGAACTTCTAATCATATAATTTAAGAAGATCGTACTTTCTATAAAATATTTAATTATATGTCTGCTCTATCTATTCAAACACCTATTCTACTTCTAATAGAACTTTTATTTATATGTTTTTTCTATAAATTCGAACTCTTATTCTCTATAAATTGGAACTCCTATTTTACTTCCAATAAAACTTTTAGTCTTTTAATCATATGCCTTATAAATATTTATTCTACTTCCAATAGAACTTCTAGTCATATGTCTTCTCTATAAATTTGAACTCTTCTTCTCTATAAATTCGAACACATATTCTACTTCTAATATGTTAATGATATTTTTATATTTATTAGTATTTAAAATTTAAAAATTCTAGAAAATTAGAAAAATAGATTGAGACGATCTTAGAGCGCCAACTAAACTCCCGTGTATCCTCCTTTATATATATATATTGATTTATTTAATCTATAATATTTCTACTCATTAGATCTAACGATTTTTTATTTTTTACAAAAAAAAATTAACGGTCATTATTCGTTGTATACGGATTTCTATTATATTTTGTTAGTGATTAGATATATGGTGAGAAATTTTTGGCTATATATTAACAATTGCAGGATTACGTTTTAAATTAAAAGTTAATATGTTTTAATTAGAAAAAATATTACTGATTGAAAATACGATATTTTAGATGTTTATAAAAATGTAATATCATCCATAATTGGAAATAAGGTGTGATTTTTGGGTATATATTAAAGATTGTAAGATTAGTTTTAAATCAAAAAGATAACGCATTTTAATTAGAAAGAAAATATTAATGGTCAAAAGATATGGTTCGATAATTAGAAAGGAAATATTAATGGTCGAAAGATATGGTACGATTGATGTTTTTATGTGTTTATAAAAGGTAATATTTTTAACTAAAAATAAATGGGAAAAAAGCAATCGGATAATTACCATTAATTATATTATTTTATTATAATAAAGGATTTTAATAATTAGGATAACCAAATCGACAAACTTTCAATCTTTCGGCTTTAATATAATAATATAGATTTGATAAAATTGATAGTATTAATGCAATTGATATAAGTTGGCGAATAAGTAATTTTATACTTAAATTAATTACATCCGAATGAAATTGTATTTTCTTTAAATAATGATTAAAATAATATGTTCATATTAACTCATTAATAAATTTTACCTTCGATGCGTAGCACAATTAGAATGCTAGTAATGTAAATAACTGAAATTTTAGGTGATGGTTATTACTTAAGAGAAAATGCCCTAAATACCCACCTAGCAAAACAGAAGGCCCGAAATACTGATTGGCGCGAGTGTTGGCCCTATCTACCCATGGGACGCGCATCTTGTAGATGCGTGTTCCAGGATACGCATTCTCAAATGCGTAACAGGGGTCACGCATCTCCCAGATGCGTGATGACGTTAGCTGACGTCATTATCACACTTACCAGATCTGAGCTCCGGCGACCAAAAAATCGCCCAAAATCGCCTTTGTTCGATCTACTTATTCAGGCCACCTCTAGTGCTATTGATGGCATCAAAATGAAACTCTCACCTCCCTCATCCCTTTCCCATGTTTGGTTTCTGAGTTCTGGCCCCGCAGGGGTATACACGAGGAGATCGGAGAGGAGATCGGAAAATTGATCTCGTTTTTGGTCTTTTCAATCCGGCAAAAAACAAAAAGAAAGAAGCACATAGGCTTGTAGAGGAGGAGGAGGCGATAATTTTGGTGTATAGTACGATAATGGTGGATGCCTGAATTGCACGAACGGTTTGATCAAAATTTTCAGGTGAAAAGACGACGCCGGCGGAGCTTGGAGACGATGAACAGTACTTGAGACACGCATGTTGAACATGCGCATGTCAAGATACGCATTTTCAACATGCGTATCTCAAGTACTGTTCACGGAGCTGCAATTCAGTTCAACGAAGTACATGCATGTGTACTATGCGTATGGCTACACGCATTCTCAACATGCGTGTACGATGGGTATTTAGGGCCATCTGTTCAGCCGGTAGGTATTTTGGGCAAAAAATTCTGAATGATGGGTATTTAGGGCCATCACCCATTACTTAATTTATTTTTAATTGCTATCGGTCTAAAAAATATGACACAAAATCGGGAATAAAAACATGTAGATAGTTTATTTTATTATGTACGTATATTTAATTTATAGTGTTCACTGATTAATATGATGTTATAAGATTTTTTTTTCTCGGTATTTTCTTAAATAGTCTATATTTGAAATATTCATCTGAAATAATTTTAAGACCGTTGTGAAGTGAAGTTTAGTTGACTAGTATATATATTGGTCGCGCTCCAATGAGAACCACCATTTATGGTGAGATATGAGATCTAATCTCAGTCCTACAATTTTTAAATTACTTTTAATCTCAATCACTGAAAATAAAAAACAAATCATCATAAATTAAATACAAAATAAATTATATATTTTTATTTTCTCCACCCCCACCCACATCGGAACCACCTCCAAATTCCGGCCATCTCCGGCGAGCTCCATTCTCGCGACTCCAGATCTGCTTGTTTCGGCCACCACCAGTCCTCTACCACCACTACCTCCGTCCAGTACACCACCACAGCAGATCTCAGCCAACAATTTCCCCCCTCTCTCCAATCTCAGGCCCCGCAAGGGACCACCTCTACTGATCACCAACCTATGACCACGATATGTACTCAAATCTCCAATCTCGTCGTTGGTGATTTTCTTTATTTCTGGTGATTTTTGCTACTATTTTGTACCAAAATCACCAGATTAAACCAGAAATCACTGCAGTCAAACAAAAATCACTACAATTAAACCACCACAACACAACCACGTTCAGTCACCATGTCTAGTCACCACCTACAAATCACCACCTCCGACCACGTACCACAAACACATCACCATTGAAATCACCTAATTAATTCAAACAAAATCGTCACAAGTATAATAAAAATCAACAAATTTTGGATACAACCACCACAAATCACCACCATTCGTCGCCATTAATCACCATTGTCACAACATCGCCACCACCACCTCCGACCATCACCAACAAATCACAAAAATCACCGTACTTTCAAGAAAAATCACCAACTGTAGAACGAAAATCACCAATTTGTTTGAACACAAAAACAATAAAAAAATGCAGATCGAAGCTCTGGTTGATTTAGATGTGGAAATCGAGATGAGATCGAAGAACTCAGCTCCGCCTGCGGCGCCGAAAATCGAGATGAAGACGAAATGGTTGTGGTCGATGGGCGAAGGAAAGATCGGAGCAGAGGTGGTGCTGTCGGAACTCGACAGTGGGATGTGGCGGGAGGCTGTTCGCGGCGGTGGTGGGTCATGGCCGGAGGCAGGAACATGAAGGCAGGAAGGAGGGAGTGGTGGTGGCTGGGATGAGGAGAGAGAATGAAATGGGGTGTGGATGAGAGTGACGGGGAGAAAAAATAAAGGGCAAAGATTAAAAGAATGAGTATAAAATAGAGGGTTGAGATTAGATCTCATATCTCCCTATAAGTAAGGTTCTCATTTGAGCAAAAGCCTATATAAATATATTGATGGGTTTATTTTGTTTAAATTAATAAATACATTTTTTAGCATTTAAATATACTAGCCTAAAACCTGTACGATGCACGGATTTTTTAATATTATACTAAAAAAATTCATTAATCTCAATTAATTTTTTAAAATATGAATTTTGAAGTCTTACATTTTTATATGAGATGATTTGATAATAATTATATAAATGTTATCCGTGACATTTTTAGAAATTGAGGGATTTTAGTTAGAAAATATAGAAAAGATGATAGGTTTTAGTTAAAAAGAGTAATCCATTAATTATTAGTAATTATAAAATTATTACTTCATTTTATTAAATATAATGTCCGTGATATGATTAGAAAAATAAAAAATTTAGTTAGAAAAAATTAAAAAGGTAATATGTTCTAGGTGAAAAAGGTAATTGATTAGTTTATAGTAATTATAATTTAATTACGCTATTTCACTAAATACAATTGTTCGTAATATTTTTAGAAAAGGAGAAATTAATATTGTCCGTGATATTTCTAATATTTCTATTAAAATAGGGTTTTTAGTTAGAAAATATAGAAAAGATGCTACGTTTTAGTTGAAAAAGGTAATCGATTAATTAATAATATTATAATATTATTAATTTATTTTATTAAATAGAACCGCCCGTGAGATAATTGGAAAAAAAAAGATTTTAGTTAGAGAAAATAGAAAGGTAACGTGAAAATGACATGGTTTATGTGAAAAAGGTAATTGATTAATTTATAGTAATTATAATTATGTTATTTTACTAAATGAAATTGTTCATAGGTTTTAGAAAATGAGACATTAATGTTGCCCGTTATATTTCTAGAGAAAAGAGGATTTAATTAGAAAAAATAAAAAAGATTATATATTTTAGTTGAAAAGGTAATCGGTTAATTATTAGTATTATAATATTATTAATTTAATTGAAAAAATGGAGGTTTTAGTATGAGAAAAGAAAAAATAACGTGATTTGGCTGAAAAAGGTAACTGCCCATGATATAATTGAAAAAAGATAGATTTTAGTTAGAGAAAAGAGAAAAGGTAACATGTTTTGACTGAAAAAGACAATTGATTAGTTAATAGTAATAATAATATAATTATGTTATTTTATTAAATAAAATTGCTCGTAGTATTTTTAAAAAGGAGAAATTTTAGCCAACAAAGGGTTGGTGCAGTGGTCGAGTTCTTGGCGTCTCTAAGAGAGGTCAAGAGTTTGACTCCTGGCATGTGCGTGAGTTCAACTATAAAAAAAGAAGAAATTTTAGTTACATAAAATGGAAAAAATATTTTATGTTACCTGAAAAGGAAAATTATTTAGTTATTGAAAAAAAGAAAAGATAATATGTTTAACCTGAAAAAGAAAATTAATTAATAAAGGAGAAATTTTAGTTAGATAAAATATAAAAAGATATTGTATTTTACCTAAAAAATGAAATTGTTTAGTTCTTGAAAAATAGAAAAAGATCTGAAAAAAGAAATTGATTAGTTAA
Source organism: Kitagawia praeruptora (assembly GCA_037693485.1). NCBI lineage: Eukaryota > Viridiplantae > Streptophyta > Magnoliopsida > Apiales > Apiaceae > Kitagawia > Kitagawia praeruptora. Next base: position 137,625,653 of record CM075350.1, on the reverse strand, counting down.
TAGATTTAAGGGTAAATAAGTTAGCAACCACTCAAACTTTTAATGTTTCGACTTTTTTATAATAATATAGATTTCAAAATAAGAATCAAATACATATTTTAACAATAGATCAATCGAACGATTCTTTATTTATGTTCGATGGTATATGTAAGAAAAATTATGAATAAAATCAAATACGATATAATTAAGATTTTAATTAATTAATATGTCTATAAAATTTAAAAAAGTAAGATAATAATTCTAATTAGAACGAAAATGCTCTGTCACTTCATTTTTTTATAAAGTGAGAAGCCGTACCAAGAATATAAAAAAAAATGAGATATGATCGTTTGGGTAATATCGGAACCAGCCCAAGGAGTTTTTTTTTTTTTTTTTGAAAGCAAGCCCAGGGGGGGTTATATGTTAGGGTCTGAGTCGAAAAGTGGTACGTGATTTGTATAAAGATCTCAAATTAATTAGAATAAATTTCAAAATATTTTTATTATTTTTTTTTTCTATTTTCAAAATTTGGAATTTGGTGCATTTTATTCTTCTAAATTAATATTTAAAATTTTCTAGTGGCAATAAAAACTTGTGGGGATTTTTTGCAATTTATGTGGTATTTTATATGATTTGTTCATATTTATATGTAAACTGAATTTTATTTATATAAAATACATGGATGCAGCTGATGTGTGTCTAAATGTCCACATGGCACAATTTTATTGGTGGAGTCAGTTGATTGGAATGATGAGGTGGCAATTAGGGATTTAATTTGAGCCATTGATTCAAAAGATGGGACAATCTCAACCGTTGACTTCTTTAATACAAATAATTTTTACACAACTTGTATTTCACACACGTATACACGCAGCCACACTGTTCTCCCCTCTTTTTCATTTCGCCGAAACCCTAGCCAGAGAAATCAAAATTCCGGCCATATCTTTGAGTTTTCAAAGATTTTGATTTCATTTTCGTGCTCTACACACTCGATTACATACAATATATCCACGATTTTCATTTGAATCAAAAACATGGAGAAGAATGAAAATGCGGATAGATTAAGTAGTTTGGCTGACGATCTTCTGATTTCGATTTTGTCTTACGTCGATGGAAAATCTGCTGCTCAAACATCTGTCTTATCCAAGCGTTGGATGAATTTGTGGGCTAGAGTTCCTGTCCTCGATTTTGATTTCAAGCACTTAGAAGTCTTCACAGATGGAGATGATCAGAATCGATTTCTTGACAATTTCTTGTCGTGTAGAGACGATTTGGTTAAGGTATCGAGATTAAAACTTTCTTTTCAATTTAGACCTTCTGTGAACTTGGCTCATAGGATATTATCATATGCAATTGGGCACGGAGTGGAAGATTTATTTGCTGACTTTGTTATTGATGATTATGATCCTGATTTGTATGTTAATTTAAGCCTATTCACCTGCACATCACTTAGCACATTAGTTTTAATCTCTGATTTCGAAGACGACGAAGTGGTTTGGAACCTGCCCAATCTACATACACTCGAATGGTTTTTACCTAGAGCCTATGATATGCAACTTGTGCCTTCACGTTTCTTGACGTGCTTACCTAATCTCAGAACGTTAGGTTTAAGTCGGTGGCTGTTACCTAGCTCCTTAGGGTTACCAAACTTGACATGTGTTAAGCTTTACGATTCACTAAACTTTGAAGATTCCAAAAAATTTTTCTCCACCCTAGTGAATTTAGGGAGTTTAACATTGTCCTTCGATGGAGGCATATATGAAGATATCATTGTAGAAACACCGAATCTGGTTCATTTAAACATCATCTATCCTATTGATAGGATGATTGATGATGTGGTTGAGGGGCGGTGCAAGATTATGATCTCTGCACCACGGGTTCGTAGTGTTAGCTGTGTAGGATTCTGTCCATTTATGTTCGAAGGTTTGGTAAGTTTGGATGATGTTGAGATCAAACTAGAGGATTGTGATGAGATTAGCACAATCATGCCTCTAGGAGAATTTGGACAATGTCGAAGGGTGATAACTGACATGTTATTGGCTGTGAGTTCAGCCAAGGTTGTTTCATTGGACTTCAACATTTTAAAGGTATATTTACTACCTTAAAGTAAGTTTGTTCTTTGTTTTGTTTCTTTTTTAAATTTAATTATCTGTTTTTCCTTATGTTTTTCCTTATCTTTTAGGTACTTTCTGTGCTTGATAGTGTTATTCAATCTGCACCTCCTGTGTTTCGTAACTTGGAGTACCTTAAAGTGCCAAAGTCTTATGAAGAATTATGTAATTCGAGGCCTTCTTTGAGAGCATATGTGCTTGGTTTTTCTACTGATGCTAAAATTGTAACTGAATTTCCCGAGGTATGGTTTCCGTAGCTCAATCATCTCTTAACCTAGCTTTCTTACGCTATTTAACCATTATTTTAACCATTCTTGCTATAATTTGCATACTGCGTTGGTTTTTTAAAGATTCTGTCATTTTTATTGCTATTATCGGTGTTGTTTTAGTTTTATAACTTTTTTTTTTTTGCCACAGTTTTATAACTTTTTTAGTGGTCAATGCTTTTTTTGTTTTTATGCAATTTTTACTTTCGAATTGTTAATTTTTCCAAGGAAGGACTTCTCTTTCATTTATCTATAAGTCTGGTTGTTCTACTTTGGTTTCTTTCCTCACTGCTCCTTGGTTTTTAGTTTATATAAAAAACGTGGAATTATTCCTGCATGAGGTTTGTGAATTTTTGTTATTGAGATCAAGGTCCAGTGATTGTATTGAATGGGTTCTAGTTAACCTGTGTTGTTATCTTGTTCTTAATTTTTTGTGCTTGTTTAATGTTTTTGGATGATAAGTTGTTGCGTAATTTTAACAGAGTGATCACAGATCTAATTTATGCATCACATGTGTTAAGAAATAAAATACAAGAAATAAAATACTTATACATGGTTATTCCTTGCTTTGTTCAGCTTTCCAGTTTCCTACATGTAAAGCTACATTGCATAATGAGCTTTTTTTTTCGAGCAGGCAATTTCAAATATTTTAGAAGTACCTTCATATGTGCATATTTGCGTAAATGACAAGTGAATGTCTCTGATAAATGATAGGATATGAACGAATAACTTTTTATGTTCTTTAATCATGTTATCAGAACTTGTGTTTACTAAACGTCTACAAGCATAAAGCAACTGAACGTTTGGTTTTCCTTTTCGTCTTTTCTCTCTTTTGCTCTCTTCTTACTTTGTGAGCAAACATATTTATATGTTCACCTAAAGGAAGTACCTAGAATTATGTAAAGCATAAAATGTAAGAAAGTATTTCAGCCTTGCTTGCTGCTAGTTCATGTCCAAATATCATCTTCCTTTAAATAGAGGACAAAAGGAGGGAAGCTAGGAGATAAAGTCTTATAGGGTTGCGAGTATACAGGGGTGCAAACCTCTGTTCCTTTTTGTTAAAATGAATTGGTTAAAATGAATTTGTTCCTTTTGTTTTGTGTAGCTTAGGCATTACATGTTGATCATATTGTACATCCATGGACCTCTAGTGTGTTTCACTCTCTGGTGTTGACCTCTAGAATCAATGTTTTAGTTACTCAGTTTTAGTTTACTATTCTTTTTAGTTTTATTATTATTTTTAAGCTGAGTATTTATATGTTTTGATGTATTGTGTCTAAGAAGAAGGGTGTTGAGGAAGTGAAACGTCTGAAGAAGGACATTGCAGATCTTAAATCGAAAACCATGTAAGTTTCCTCTTAGCTGTGAGGTAGCCTATTACTAGTATTTGGAAGAAGGTACTTATTGCTGCATATTTCTAATTTTTCTAGAAACATAATGGGAAAAGCTAGGCATTTGGATCTTGAAGATTTGAAGCAGTTAGAACAGATTTTGAATGAAGGATTACTTTCAGTGATGGAGAATAAGGTTTTTACTTTTTATTACGTTTCTACATTTTACAGAAATTCTATATAGAAGAGCTTTCAGCGTTCTTAACTGATTTTTTCTCAGGAACAATTACTGAAGGCACAACTGGATAGATCAAAGGAAAAGGTAAAAATATTACATTCTTGGATCCTTTGACTAAAATGTGGATGCTTTGACCAATACAAAGATAAAATATGAGCTTTCAGCTCATTCAGCGTTCTTAACTGATTTTTTCTCAGGAACAATTACTGAAGGCACAACTGGATAGATCAAAGGAAAAGGTAAAAATATTACATTCTCGGATCCTTTGACTAAAATGTGGATGCTTTGACCAATACAAAGATAAAATATGAGCTTTCAGCTCATTCAGCGTTCTTAACTGATTTTTTCTCAGGAACAATTACTGAAGGCACAACTGGATAGATCAAAGGAAAAGGTAAAAATATTACATTCTCGGATCCTTTGACTAAAATGTGGATGCTTTGACCAATACAAAGATAAAATATGAGTCAAACTTACTGTTCAGAATAAATATGCAAGAAGGAAGACCGAAGCAAGTTGCAAAGTCCTTTAGAAAATCAAGTTTAATCTAAATTCTATTGTTAATTTTTACTAGATGTCTAACTTACTATACTTGTTTATTAATATATTATAAACAAGTTTTAGTGTAGAAGAAGAAAGTTTCATTGCATTTCTACATGTTACTGAAATTTTATATAGAAGACTTTTATGCATCATCTTAACAGAATATCTTTCTCAGGAACAAATACTGATGGGGCAACTAGAAGTATCAAATAAAAAGTTACACATATTACAGTATTTGTTGTAAGTTATCTGTTAGAGTAAAAGATATGAACAGGTTGAAATCAAAAGAAGAATTCAATACAATAAGGTTGTTAAAAATCTAATATTACATGAATGCCGTTGCGTTTACTACTGCCGTGGCATTGCTGTAGCCTGTATGAAGTGGACCTTATTAAATATTTTATCCCACTTTCCCAATGCTAACAGATTCAGATGGCCGGAAAGATGATCGTTACTCTCCAGAAAAAGGTAAACCAGTCAATGTTCAGATTTCCTATTATATTTGATTAAAGGATTAGTTTTAGTTTTGAATGAAGGTTTTTGTTTGATCTACGTTTTTCATGTTTAAATATGATTGCAGATTGAAAAATTCAATATAAAAATGGTTATGAATTTTAATTATGTAGAGAAAAGTAATGTCCCGTTTAGAGAATTTAGCTGTACATAAATGCCGTTGCGTTTACAACTGATGTGACATTGCTATATCACGATGAACATATCTTTTTCCCACTTTTCCCATGCTAACAGGGGCAGAAGGCTGTAGTGGAGAAAGCTACTTTGCAAAGAAAGGTAAATCAGTCATTTTTCTGATGAAGTCGTAATATATTTTGTTAGGTCCCGATCTCACCAACATATTTCTCATATTTGTAATTTCAAACACTATTGATAGTGTTTTCCTTTAATCTACTTTTTTAATGTTTTTAACATGATTGCAGATTGAGGAGCTTCAAGGTTACCTTGAGGAAAAAGTGCCAAGGGAATATTCTAGCCTAACTGAAGCTGCCCCAAGGGAATATTCTAGCCTAACTGAAGCTGCCCCAACATCAAGTCAGGACACAGGTTGCCAAATTAAAGCTGGCTTGTTATTCGGGTAATTTTAATTTAGAAATTATCGTGCTTTAATTTACCACCCCTATTATTAGATAACATGTATTGTGCAGTCGTTTTTTATTTAGCCTTTTTGCATGCACAGGCCCCCTCCTGATCGCAATCTAAAAAAAAGAAAGACTCCAGAAGAGGAAGCTGAAAATCCTTCTGGAACTTCTCAGATTGAAGGTGGCTTGTTTCTCGGGTAATAAAAAATTTCATAATTATCGTGCTTTAATTTACCACCCCTATTATTAGATAAAATGTATTGTTTAGTTGTTTTTTAATTTAGCCTTTTTGCATGCACAGGCCCTCTCCTGATTGCAGTTCAAAAAAAAGAAAGACTCCATAAGAGGAAGCTGGAACTTCTCAGATTGACTGATAATACCTCATCCCCTCCCCTCCCCTCCCCTCCCCTCCCCTCCGGGGACTGTCAGATTTGGAACATGTCAACTGAGAGTGGCCCCCCTCTTCTGATTGTGTGGGCTACTCTTTTGATTGGGCGTTTATTATGGAACATGTGTAAACTGAAAGTAGCCCCCTCGTTGGCTGACAATTTTTTGCCCCCCACCCCCCAAAAATAGCCAAGTATAGGCTACTCTTTTGATTGGGTGCTTATTTGCTGGCTCTGCTTCTTTGAGACTAGAATATCAATTTGCTAGTGATTTATTCTCCCCCCACCTCGAGTATAATTTTACCAAGTAATATTTATGTGCTAATCTTTTAATCAAACAGGAGTATATTAAAAAGTAGGTTTTGATTTAAAATTTACTGAAGCTTAATCATGTATTCATATAGAACACACTAAGAAAGTTGTAAAATGAACACATGAATATTTTATTTTTTTGTAAAAAATAGGATTGTTCAATTTTTATAAAAAAAATTTAAAAATAAGTTATGGAACTATCTTTAAAATACTTTTTAAAATGCGTGTTAGAAATTGTAGAAGAAAGCTATAGAAACAGTACAATGGTAAGATATCAAGTGCTATTAAGCAATGTAAAATCACATAAAAGACATAATATTTGTTTGGGAACTTTCATTAGACACTTAATGTACTAGTCATACTATTTGTCATCAACAAAAAGATATTCGAGAATTAGAAGAAGAGTAAACCTGGGTTGTGTGCAATTGTCGGAAGAACTTCGCCGTAGTTACTAGACCAAAAGAGTTGTAATTTTCTTAATCTTGTTAGAGTGTGAATTAGATTGTAAGAATTTATCAAAACTAAAAAATTTAAATTTTTAGGTGTATTGCAGTGCAAATGCAACTCATCTAAATCCCGATTTTTTCAAGGATCCCATGAAATTTGATCTATCAAGATTCGAAGGAAGTGGACCACCTCCATACAACTTTGTGCCATTTGGAGGAGGGCCAAGAATGTGCCCGGGACAAGAGTATGCAAGAGCAGAGATACTAGAGTTCATCCACCACCTGGTTAAGAGGTTTCGTTGGGAGAAAATAATTTCCGATGAACATATAGTTATAAATCCCGTCCCTGCTCCTGCTCATGGCCTTCCGATTCGCTTCTTTGCGCACAAGAAACTATCTTTACCATCCTCAATCCTCATAAGTCTACTACCATCCAGCTATGAAAATTATGTTATTACTAGACAATCCATAATTAACCCTATTGAAAATCGAGACAAGAACCTACCGCGTGATACAACACATGGATTTTTTGTATTTTATATGGCTCATAAAAAGGTACAAACTCTTGCAGGCATCAAATGTTTTGGAGTACATTACTAAATTTAGTAATCTTCTGACCAGAACCTTAATTAAAACCAAATCAAACATACCCAGTATATCCCGCTCAGAGCAGGGTCTGGGGGTTGAGATGTACGCAGACCATGCCCATGCTTTTAATGGTAGGGATGCTTTTAATAGTGTGTGATAATCACAAGGGTTGTCTAAGATTTGAAAAATGCTCATCGTCATACCTGAGCCCATGACTTTGAACACATGGGGCTTACCTACCAGGGGATTGACTAGTCTGCTCTGCAAAACACTCAGATCTAAGATGACACCTTGCCAAGCTCCCTGAAACTGCAAAAATAGAAAACAGAAGACAATAAAACAAGAGAAATGAGAACGAAACAGCCGAACTTATACAATAAAACTTTGTTTATGTCCGAGTGTCTGACAGGATACTCGAGGCAAAATGAAGAAATTAAGCAATATAATCCAAAAGAAAATTAAAAACAATACTGACCTGATAGTCTTTGAAAGAATTTGCTTCATTTCTTTACTTTTTTAACTGAAATTAAGTTATAAGGTAAGATTCTCTACATTGAGACATTCCAGGTGGAGCTGCACGTACTCGGTTTGACTGTAGTAAGCTCACTTTGTGTCGGACTTCAGCAAATTAACTGTCAGAATCCAACATACATTGAGAATTCAAGTACCACTGATTGAATAAGCTTGATCTATATAGTCACGCGGTAAATACTGGCCATGAAAGAGAAATATAGAATACATCAAATAACATAAAAGTTACATCAACGTTTCATCGAGATCAATACAGAAAGAAAACTGACAATGTTAGGAATAACATAAAAGTTTCACCAATGTTTCAATTTAGACCTTCTGAGGACTTGGCACATAGGATATTATTATATGCAATTGGGCACAAAGTGGAAGATTTATTTGGGGTGATTGACAAAATTACCCATTTTTTAGAACAACAGTTACGAAAGTACCCAATTCTGAAAAAGTTGACAAAAATATCCGGTTGATTACGCATACGAATGAGTGGAGTATTACTAGTTTATTAATTTTTTATACTAAATACGCAAATGGAATTTGGGTATTGACTAGCTATGCATTTTAGTTATGCGTATCTCTTGCATTTTAGTTATTTCAGAACATCACTATAGCAAGGTGAGCAGCACGCGGGCACTATTTCTTGCTTGAGCTCGGGCGCGTGCGTTCAACGGAGAGTGAAGACAACAGCCGACAGGTTTTTTGTCGTACCTTCAAGTTTTACATGTGTTATTGTTGGAATAATCTTAAATTTAATTATTAATTATTTGTTTTGTTTAGTTAAGTAATCTAAACGTGTTTAATTTGTCTGAGCACTGCTAAGCCACATAGGTGTTAGGAGAATAAGTCTTTTATTGTTTCAGTAATTTTAGGATCTGGAACCAATAAGTGGAAGTAGTGGTGGTTTGTTAGGAGTTGCTGTTTTATAGGAGTCAGTAGCTTTGTTTACGTTATTTATATTCAGCATGTATTCAGTTCCAATGTAGTAAGAAATACAAGACAGCATGTATTCACTTTATCACGAATGAAATGACAATCTACTTCGATGTGTTTTGTTCTAGCATGCATAATTGGGTTTGCTACAATGGAGAGGGCTGCCATATTGTCACAATTCAAGACAGCAGGAGGTAGGGAGGTGAGACCCATATCTTTAAGGAGAGCTGATAACCAAGTAATTTCGCATGCTGTCAATACCATGGAACGATATTCTGCTTCATCAGTTGAACGGGCAACCACCTGTTGCTTCTTCGTTTTCCAGCTCACGGGAGAATCACCCAGAAGTAGACAGAATCCAGAGGTAGATCGACGAGTCACGGGGCAGTTTGCCCAATCACTATCTGAATAGGCCTGTATGTGAGGACTTGAGTTAGCAGCTAGAAGAACACCTTGAGATGGATTTTCTATCAGATATCGTAGCAATTTCTTTGCTGCTTGGAAGTGAGCATCTGTAGGATGGTGCATGAACTTACTCAAAATGTGCACAGCAAACACAATATCTGGGCGTGTCATTATCAAGTAAATAAGTCTCCCTACCAGTCTTTGATAAGGGTGAGGGTCTACAAGTGGTGTACCAGTCATTTGTGTCAGCTTTAAATGAGAATCCATTGGCAATTTAAGTGACGAGGAGTTTGTCATACCAAATTCTCGAAGCAAGTCTAGAGCATATTTTTTCTGAGAGATGAAGAACCCACCTGATGAGCGAGTGATTTCCAAACCCAAGAAGTAACTAACTGGTCCAAGGTCTTTCATGTGAAACTGCTTGGCCAACATTGCTTTGAGATACTTAATTTAAGCCTCACTATTTCCAGATATAAGCAAGTCATCGACATAGACAAGGACTAAAGTAATGAAATTTTTAGAATTCTTTGTAAACAAAATGTAATTATTTTTTGACTGTTCATACCCAAGAGTTAGCAAGGTTGCAGACAGTTTGCTGAACCATTGACGTGGTGCTTGTTTAAGCCCGTACAATGACTTCAAAAGTTGACACACCCATTCATTCGAGCAGTTCACAGCGTAAAGTGATTTAGCAGTTAATCGTGATCTTATTCCACTATATCCTTGAGGGAATTTCATATACACAACCTCATCGAGGTCTCCATTGAGAAATGCATTAGAAACATCCATCTGCACTGTTGTCCAATCTTTTATTGCTGCCACAACCAAGAGAGTACGCACTGTTGTTAATTTTGCTACTGAGGCAAACGTTTCTGCATAGTCAATGCCATACACCTGTTTGCAGCCCAGAATAACAAGCCTCGATTTATACCTTTCTATCGAACCATCGGGATTGTACTTCGTCTTAAAGAGCCATTTACACGAAATAGATTTCTTTCCTGGTGGTAGTTTAGTGATCTTCCATGTATTATTTTCTTCCAAGACAGTCAGTTCTCTATTCATTGCTTCTCTCCATTTTTGATGTTGTACAGCTTGTTTGAATGTAGTTGGATCAGTGTTGATTGTTACTTTGACAGAAAAGCAGTAAAACTAATCCTCTAGAGGGAGATTAATGACACTAACTACATTTGCAGATGAGTGAACATTATTCACTTATTCTCCCAATCATGCAGGTTTGTTTGAGATGCGAGATGATCTTCTAACTTCAGGTTGTGGAGAAGGAGTGTTGGAGTCTTCAGTTGTATCAATTGAGTCTTCAGTTGCATCATTTGAGTCTTTAGTTGCATCATTTGAGTCTTCAATCGTAGCACTTTGTTGAGTTTCATCAATCACAATATCATCATGATGATAGGAACTGGTTTGTGGCATAGCCACAAGCGTTGGTTGTATGTAGGAATCTTGACTTGCACCATTAAGAGGAAACACTGCTTCGTGAAAGATTACATCGCGAGAGACGAAGGTTTTCTTGGTTGTCAAATTCAGCACAGTTTACCCCTTTTGAGTGAATGGATATCCAACAAATACGCACGGCACCCCTCTTGGCCCAAATTTGTCACCTGTGTGGGATGGATTTGCATCAAATGCCAGGCATCCATAGGTCTTTATACGATCATAATCTGGTGGTTCTTTGAACAAAGCTTCATATGGTGTTTTGTTTCCCAAAACTGAAGTTGGAAGATGATTGATTAGGTGGACTGCTGCAAGTACACACTCCCCCCAGTGTTCCAATGTTAGGCCAACCTGAAAACGAAGACATCTAGCCACTTCAAGTACATATCCGTGTCTTCGTTCCACACGGGCATTTTGCTGTGGACGATGTACACATGATGTTTGGTGTAAAATACCATTATCAGCATAGTATTTCTTGCAGTGAACATCACCAAATTCTACAGCATTATCAGACCGTATGGTCTGCACTTTCTTTTTGAACTGTGCATAGTTGCAAAAGGACATTATACTTGATAGATAATCTGATTTCTGAGAGAGAAGATGTACCCAAGTGACTCTGGAGTGATCATCCACTATAGTCAGAAAATGCTTGTATTTCCCTCTTGTAGCTATTTTGTATGGTCCCCACGTGTCAACATAGATTAGTTCAAATATTTCAGAGGCATATGAATCACTCAAGTCAAACGATAGTTTAGTAAACTTAGACATTGGGCATGTAACACAAACTTTATCAACTGGTAAAACATGATCTCGCAGGGAGGGTATGTACCTTAGTTTAGTGATTGGTGCATGTCCCAAGCGTTTGTGCCACAGGACATAGTCTGACATCGAGTGCTTTGAGACAGAGTTAACATGGATCAAATCAGGTTCATCCTTGAGATATTATAATCCATTTTGAAGTACACCGATAGCTCTTGTTTGCTTTATGTTAGCATCAATAATAGTGCATCCTTCTGGATGAAAGTTGACAACACATTTGTTGTCTTGTGACAACTTGTGAAACAGAAGGTTGTGATGAAATTGGGGACATAAAGCACTTTTTTTAGGATGAGACCATTCTTCATAATTAATGTGCCAATATGAGTTATTTTTGTGCTTGCTCCTGTTGGCAACTTAATTATCAAGTCAGAGGCAGCTGGTTGAATGTTGCAGAGTTTGTCAAGACTAAATGTCATGTGGTCACTTGCACCAGAGTCAGCAATCCAGGTTGTGCTATCAACAGCAGACTTGTGGCACGACACCATTCCAGAAAAGCAATTCTCTAATTCATCATCAGTGATAGATGAAGGCGTATCAGTGGAAGCATTTTGCCGTGGTAACAACTTCAAAATTTGTTGTAGTTGTTGAGCTGTCAAACTCACATTTGCAGGAATGCTTGTTTGAACTGCATTGTTAGCTTGCCTATAATACCTTGATGCATTGGACTGAAGCCTCGAACCTGGTGGTTTATACTTGTGATGCAAGCGTGGGTATCCAATCACGGTCCAACATCTATCCCCACTATGATTTTTCTGACCACAAGCATGACAAGCAGGTCCTTTGTACTCAGATTGAGACTTTCCAAACATGGCAGCAACATCTGTAGTATTTGAAGTGAATAAATCCTTTTGAGATTCTTCTTGTTGCAGAGTGGAAAACACAACTTCAACACTAGGAAGGGGATTTTGCATCAAGAGTTGAGAGCGAAGAGCAGCATACACATCGTCAAGACCATTTAAAAATTGAAACAGACGAGATTCAGCCTTATGTTTATCTATAGCAGAGATGAAATTTGTAACATCTGCAGCTACAGTAGTGATCACTGGTAATGTGTTCATGGACTCAATCTCTTCCCAGAGACTACTCAAGGTATTAAAATAGTCATTCAGTTTCATATTGTTTTGTTTAAGAGCGAACAGGTCTCGAGTGAGTTTATATTTTCTGGAACCATTGCTTAACAAGAAAAGTTTTTCCAGTTGAGACCATACTTCAGATGCAGAATTTATAAAGAGAATGGATTGTTTGATACCTTCAAAGACATTGCTGTGTAACCAAGAGATGACAAGGTCATTGCAGGTATCCCATTGAGCTGCTTGGACTGCATCAGTTGTATCCCTTTTTACAGATTCATTCAAGAAGCCGAGTTTTTGTTTAGTGGAAAGCTGGATCTCAAACGACCGTTTCCAAGTTCTGTAGTCCGAAGCTCCTTGAAGTTTGGAGACACTCACAGATAAATGGCCATCTGAGGGACGTATAAACAACGGATTTTGCATATCCGTAAATGTGAATTTTGTACCATTCGCCATTTGTAGTAAACAGATGCATAAGTTTTTCTCAAATATGAGAAGTAAAAAATAGATTGAGTAAGGATGAATGAGATAGATGACAAATTTCTATGTTGATTCTAAACAACAGATAAGCATGTGTATGGCTCTGATACCATAAAGACTAATGGAGCAAATACGCAAATCTGAAAACCAACTACAGATATGAAACTTTATTCATTCATTCATAATCAAATCAGTACAGACTTCTCATATATATAGGTATGAGAGAGTAGGCAACAAACACACAAAGCTTGGGGTGAGCGCGGTGCGGGCGGTGCGGTTTTTCCCCAAAATCGTGGACCAAACCGCGCATGCGGTCTGGCCAAATTTCCAAACCGCGACCGCACCGCGAAATTTTAAAACCGCATAAACCACACCACGAAAATGCGGTGCGGTGCGGTTCACCGCGGTTTACACCTTCGATAAAAATAACTTATTATATCTAAATATGTACATAAATTCCAAATCTGAATTATCGCAGAAACATAACATACTTGATCAACAAAATCATTCTGAAACGTACTTAAAGTACAAAGTTTAATGCACTAGAATAACACCCTAAAAAGGTGAAAACAGGGCCGTTCCATAATAAACGGAGGCCTAGGGCGAAATCAAAAAAATGGGCCCTTATTTTTTCCCTTCCCAAAAACAAATATACTAATAAAAATTATGATTCAAGTAAATTTTAAATATAAACCATACCATTTAAACATCAAAGTACTAACAATAGTTTCAATACCAACATGCCATACACAAGTGATGAATCATGAAAAACAACTCCGTCGAGCACTTCTTGATGCAAAATCACTGATTATGGCATCACCATCAATATTCTCCAACATATCTCTCTCGATGCATATAATTGCGAGACCATTTAATCTTTCTTATGACATCGATGAACGCAAATAGTTTTTCAACAATTTCAACTTGGAAAAACTTCTTTCGGCTGATGCTACACTCACGGGTATAGATAATAAGATTCGATAAGCAATAGAAACATTCGGAAGACAATCAAGAGATTTGACAAATTCAAGAATCTCAAGAGCGGATGTTAGATTATCCGGAATGTAAACTTGCAATACCTCTACTTCTTGTACCAAGACATCTAGCTCAAAATCTGACAACCCGTTATGAGAAAAAGTAGTTACGAGATTACTACAACATTGTTTGACTTGATCATGCTCCAAAGACCTTAAAGTTGGTGGATCAAATAAAAACCCAAAAATACCTTCAAATGTTTGTAATTGTTCAAAGCGGCTCCTTAGTGAATTAATTGCAATATCCACCAATCGCACAAAAAAAAATCAATTCTAAAAGACTCTTCAACTAATCTTACTTCTTCATTGGCATCATTTTCATCAAATTATTTTTTTCTAATGACACGACGCTTTATAGGAAAAGTAGGCTCAATATCCATATCAAATGCAATTTATTTGGCAGCATTCCTGCTAGAGACAAACCCTTCTTCTCTATACTTTTCAAAGAATGTCATCACACTTTCTATTTGTTTCATGGTAGCACCAATGCACATTGATTTAGATTGTAACTTTTTACTCACCATGTTAATGGAAAATAAAATGTCATACCATATAACCATACCAAGACATTTCACAACCGAAACTATTCTTATCAACACTTGTTTCCAACGCTCTTTCTCCTTGGATATTTCTTTTTGGAGATCTTTATCAATAGTTTGATTTTTGTTCAATCTCACTCTTAGTTCATTCCAATTATTCATGTTTGTGATATGTTCTACAATATTTTCATGTTTTTGAGCCTTTCACCAAGATGTTTCCAATCTTTCAATCCATCTTTGGCTAATGTACTTTTCATGTGATGAGATTTGAACAACTTACAACAAAAGCAATAGACCTTATCCACGGGTCTACAATAAATCAACCATTTTCTATCAACAACCTCCCCATTACTCAATTTTCTAGAATAAAAAGCATATGAAAAATGTCTTGAAGTATCATCCAATGGAAATGTAAGATTCAATTCCCTTTGAGGCCCCTTTTCAACTACAATGTCCCTTTCTTTTTTGTTTAAATTATCCCAATTTCTAGGATCATAAATATCCTTATTAGACAAATTGGGCACATGGTCATCCTCATTTAAAATCTCATTTTCTACATTTAAATCCTCTAAATTTTCATTACCTACTTTCAAATCCTCCAAATTTTCATTCGCTTCTTGTTTCGAAGTATCTACCTTTTTTATAACAAAATTCTCAATAGCTCCTCTTTGTGACTCTACTAACTCATTTGCTCGTTTTCTTTTTTTCCTCTTTTCATTTCCGGATAGATGTTTTTTAGGTAACATTGTACCCCACAATAATAAAACAACTATTAGAGGCAAAGGAAGAATAACACCTTGAATGATATTGTTCAAAATCCAAACTCCAAAACACCCAAAATTCTTAAATCCCAAGTATGATTGCTTGGCCTGATTGCTTAAGTCTTGATAATTACCCCTGTTAAATGAAAATAGAAAGCAAATTAAGATAAGAAAAGCCTAAAATTGAACAAGATTACATATTACATAAATGATATATATATATATATAATAGTATTATAGTAATAAGGAATTAGGGATGGGGGCGTTTACCTCTAAACTTAAAGAAGAAGACAACAGTGGTGGTCAATGTCTCTCTCGCGTGTATTCTAAAACAAGTAAAATTGGAAGGAAGCAAGTAAAACTGATGTATACTAAAACTAATATAAAACTGATGTATACTAAAACTAATGTAAAGGCCTTAGATGTATACTAACACTACTACAGGTTTTTTAAAATTTTTGGGCCCCCAAACTTTTTGGGCCCATGGCAGGTGACCTGGATGCCCTCCCCTCTAGCACGACCCTGGGTGAAAAGTGGAAAGCGAAGAAAATGAAAAACAAGGAATAAAAAAAAATAGCAGCTCCAAATCATTCAACTATTACTGGACTCCCCTTTGCTCTTCTTGCGCCTTCTCCTCGGTTTCACTTCTGATCCTACACACATAGAATTTTGCATAAAGTTACATCTCAATACACTATCCATATATTGTCTGTGCATGTAGCAAACACTAATACATTCACAGGGCAACTCTTCCATAGAACAATATTTGCGGAACTCACAAGTAGTGTTCACCTAATACCGCCTGGTACTTCATAAAGAGTTAATCAAGGTCTAGAACTTCAGATGCGCCATATGTTAAAAAGAAACATATAGCATTATAATGAAAGACTGACAAGATAAGTGGCTAAACTAGTTAAAACTTAAAAGAGAAAAATTACCAGAAACAACAGATTGATAAGCATCTATATCTTCCAGCACTGAACCCATATCCAGCGGCAAAGATGACGATTTTATCTAGTTTTGACAGTAGATCAGAGCTTGTACCATGACAGGATTTAGAGAACTCCGAAAGGGATCAAGCACCCTCCCTTCGATGCTAAAAGCTGTTTCAGAAGCTACAGTAGAAACCTGAACAACGAGAACATCACGGGCCATCTCTGTTAATACAGGGTATTTAGACGAACTCATTTTCCACCATACTAAGATATCAAAATCCTTATTTTTCCTATCCTTACTACGCTTTATAAGGTACTTGTCAAGCTCATTTTTTGTATCCAAAGCATCATCTTCATCACATTCTTTATCAAACTCAGATTCGAAAAAATTAAATGAATCATCATCATCCGAATCAATCAAGGTGCTCTTGCCATGATTAGCTGATCCGCTTTGAGTAGTGACACTAACATCTTCTGGATTTTTTAACTTGAGTTCATTAGAATAATGGCTCATTAACTTTGACAAACAACACTTTATGGAAGATATTATAGCATTAACATCCCCCTCGCCATAAAGTTTCCTCAAGCAGCACATGACAAATTTCAGTTTATACCTTGGATCCAGTACCACTGCCACATACAACAACATATTCTGTTTTTGAATATTGCCCCAATCTTGTCGAATTTCAATTTCATTTTGACAGCCATATCTTTCAAAATCAGTTTGTCACTTGAACACCACTTCAAAAGCTTTCCGCGCACAGCACACACCTCATGAAAGTAAGAGTTAGAAGTGACAAATAAGGAAGCACTGAATTTAAGAGTAGCTTCATAAAATACTATTAAAAATCTACAAAAAAATACACAATTCTTCTAATCTTTTGAATTTGGCGGCCCTATTAAACTCCTCCCATTATTATCTTTATCAATAAAATATTGCATATAGATCTCATCTTCTTCTTCTAACAAATTGAAGCCATCAACATATTTTAATGCACTATCCAACATTAAAAAGGTAGAATTCCATCTTGTTTGCACATTTAAGCAAACTAAAGCCTTCACTTCTTTAGAAACATTTTTCACACAACTTTGAAACCGTGCCAATCTAGAAGGAGAAGATCTAACATACCGAATTGCATTTCGAATAGCTGTAATAGAATCATCCATATCCTTTAGTCCATCACTTACAATTAAATTAAGGATATGAGCCGAGCACCTCATATGCAAAAAATCTCCATCACAAATGGCTGTTTTCCAAATCTGCAATCTTTTCTTAATGTAATTAACAGCCACACCATTAGAAGATGCATTGTCAAGAGTAATCGTAAAAACTTTATCAATACCCCACTCTTTCAAACATGCTTCGATTGCTTTACCTATTTTCTCTCCTTTGTGATTACTAATTTGACAAAAACTCAGAATTCTCTTTTGCATTTTCCACTCATTGTCAATAAAGTGTGATGTCAATACAAGATAACAAACATTTTGAATGGAAGTCCAAGTGTCACTTATTAAAGAAACTCTTTGTGAATTTGTAACCAAATAGTCCCTTAACTTCATCTTCTCAGAATTAGACAACTTCATAATATCCTTAGCAACTGTCCAATGTGAAGGAATAATAAATCTAGGACAAGCAACACTACAAAATAACTTAAACCCTTATTGCTCATCAAATCTAAAGGACAACTCATCGATAACAATCATTTTAGCACAAGCAGCCCTATAGTCAGCCTAATTAAATCCCACAACAACCAAAGTGCTACCACTTCCACTTTCATACCCAAATTTACTTGTTTTCTTAAAGCACAAAAGTTTCTGTTTTTTATCCTATGTTCTATATGGATATTTCGGACATTGATTTATCAAATGATACCTAATGGTACTAGTTCCATGTTTCATAGTACCACCAGCATAGTCCTTATCACAATAATTACAAATAGCTCTCACATTACTCGGATCAGATTCATCTACGGTAAAATGGTCCCAAACATCACTAACTTTTTTAGAAGGTGGTGGTACCTTTGCTTTTCGTTTTTGTGATGAAGGTGTCTTCTTAATGGTTTCAACTTGTGTTGCTGGTGTAGCTTGTGTTGCTGGTGTAGCTTGTGATGAAGAGATCAGTGGAGTATTAACATATCTTGAGCTTTGCTCCATCTCCATCTAAAACAAGTATTAACAATTGATTAAAATCTAACAATTAGAGAAATCTAACAATTTAAGAAAGAAAATAATTCGTAATTACCTTAAGTGGCTCGATAGGCTTGAATCTTGATGTGAATATATATGGAAATTAGGGTTTGTTTTGTGCGGCTAACTGGCTAAGAGAGTAAGAGACTAAGAGCTGAGGTATTTATATAAGTGCTGAAAAGTGAAAACATCAATGAAGGATTAACCTAGACATACACTAGACAGTAGACACAATTGGGTTGGGCTTGGGCCTAATAAATTTTAAACTATATATAGTTATATATAAATAAATAAATAAATATATAAATAAATAAATATATATATATAATATTTATATTATATATTAAATATTGCGGTGCGGTGCGGTTTGAACCACATTTAAGAAAATTAAAACCGCAACCCGAACCACACCGTGCGGTTTGTTAAAAATTCAAACCGCAACCGCACCACAAAATTCAAAAACCACGAATCGTGGTGCGATTTGGTGCGGTGTGGGCGGTTTTTGCGGTTTGATGCTCACCCCTACGTAGGCAGCCTACATTTCCCTTGTTAGGTAGCCGTCTTGCCAAACTCCTCTCTTCACCAACCATTTTTGTTAGATATTGATTCAAGTGATATCAGGATCTGGGTTGTTACTGATCAGATACTGATGCTGACGTCATCAGTAATACAACGTCAGTATGAAGGTATCAACAGTATTAGAAGTTGGTCAGTATTTCGTGAAGATTTTCATCAGACTAGAGATCAATGAAGATTGATATGTCGGTTCCTAATTTATAGGAAGACATCTATCATACAAGATATGCATTCAGTGTGATATGTAATTGATTTAGAATATCTTATAATTGATAGTGCAACTGTGTACGCTATATAAACACAGTTTAGGTTTTACATTATTGTAATCGCTTACACGAGTTGTCTTGTAACCTAGCAGCTCTTAAGAACATAAGGTTTTCTTAAGAGAGTTTGTAACAGTTTTATATCAGAGTTAATAAAGCTGTTATTGATTCATACTTGTGTTATATCTGTTTAAGTCGAAAATCTTATACAATTGTATTCAACCCCCCTTCTACAATTGTTTATTACTGGGCAACAATTGGTATCAGAGACAACTGATTATTTGTAATCAGAAACAATCTTAAGATGTCGACAAGCAAGTATGAAAGCATTAAGATTCCCATTCTCAAGAAAACTGAGTATCCAACATGGAAGGTGAAAATGTTGATGTATCTGGAAGCAACTGATCCAGATTATCTTAATAGGATCAATGATGGACCATTTCTTCCAACAAGATTAGTTGGAAGAACATAGACTGTTGCTGAACACTATGTCATCAAGGCAAAGAGTGAGTGGACTCCAGAAGAAAAGGCTCAAGTGCTCAAAGATGCAAAGGTAAAAAATATTTTTCATAACAGTCTTGATAATGTCATGTCAAACAGGGTAATAGCATGCAAGACTGCAAAGGAAATTTGGGATACCTTGGAAACTCAATGTCAAGGCACTGAATCTATCAAAAGAAACAGAAGGGCTCTGTTGATTCAGGAGTATGAGCAGTTCGATGCTAAATCTGATGAAAGCCTTTCTGATATGTATGATAGATTTCAGACACTGCTGAACAATCTATCTCTAGTTGGCAAAGAGTATGATCCAGAGGATTCAAATACCAAGTTTCTAAGAGCTCTAACTGAGAAGTGGGATACTCAAGCTTCAATCATAAGGCATCAGTATGATCTGAAGATGCTGTCTCTTGATGAAGTCTATGGGATGCTAAGAACCTATGATCTTGAGGTTCAACAGAGAAAGAAAAAGAAAAAGAAAAATGTCAAAGCAAAATCTGTTGCTTTGAATGTTGAATCAAAATCAAAAGGAAAAGCTGAAGAAGGTTCTTCAAGAAAAAGTAAAGTTGTGGAGTCAATTCCTGATGACTCATCATCAGATACTGATGTTAAGTCTGATTCTGATATTTATGATGACTCTACTGATTCTGATATGATGGAGATGGTTGCTATGATAGTCAAGGTCTTCAAGAAGATAAAGTTCAGAAAGGCTAGGAAGCAAAGGAAGTTCCAGAAGAAAACCTTCAATGCTGACAAAGACAGGTACAAGAAGAAAGAAGACAAAAGCAGTAAATTTGATAAGTCAAAAGTCAGATGCTACAACTGTGATGGAATGGGTCACTTTGCAACTGAGTGTAAGAAGACCAAGACTAAAGCTCTCATCTCTTCAAGCAAGGATTGGATGGATTCATCATCTGAATCTGAAGAAGAGAAAGTGAATTATGCTTTGATGGCTAATACTGATGAGACTACTGCTGCTGAAAATTAGGTATCTGAAACTTTGTTTAATTTTGATACAAAGAGTGTCTCTGAGTTAAGATCATTTTTAAAATCTCTGCATATTAGCTTTAGGAGTCAATCTCTTGAAAATGCTAGAATAAAATCTGAAATGGTAGAGGTTGCAAAGAGAAATGATCATCTAGAAGCTGAGTTACTTTTCTTGCATGAGGTACAAACAGAATGTGATAATGCTAAACACATGAAACTAGAAATGGAGTTTAAATGTACTGAACTTGAAAAAGAACTTGTGGATGCTAAAGAAAAACTCAGAACCTGGACACACTCTGGAAAGAAAACTCATGATATAATCACTGACAAGAATCGGAAAGAATGTCTAGGTTATAATCCAGAGAATGAGAAAAAGAAAGGTAAGGTTGTTACTGATGAAACAACAAAACCTGGAAGAGTTGTTGTTAATGACTCAACAAATCCAAAAACCTACAGATATGTTACAGATAGTACTAAAACTAAGTTAAAACCAGTTAATTATGTGTATCCAGAAAATCCCAAATCTACTTCAGAAAAGGGATCCACTTCTACACATCATTCTGAGACTAGAACTGTCAAGAACAAGAATGTAGGTCTTTTGTCCAAGAAATAGTTGAGGGATAAAATCTGTGAGGTAACAGATAGGAAGGGAGTCCCAACTATCAAAAGGAACATGAATGGTAAAGTTGGAATAAATAAGGAGAATAATTATAAGTATATTCCAAATGCACCAAAGAAAGTATGTTTTAACTGTGGTAACTCTAATCATCTTGCTATTGACTGCAGGAGGAGTAAAAAGAAGGCTACTGTAGTTCTTAAGTCTGACATTAGGAATAAATCAGTATTTTACAAACCATAGTATCCTTGTTTCCACTGTGGCAGTGAATGACATTCTATTTATACATGTGAAGAATACCATAATTTGTACTATAATTATTATGAGCCTTCGCCTATGTTTAATAAAAGTGCAAATTTTGGTAAAACAAAGAATGTGAATTTTAAGCATGCATCTGTTAATTCTGATGTTAACAAAATAAATTCTAAAGGAGGTAATCCTAAAGAAAATATTTCTGTTAAGTAAACTTCTGTTGCTAAAAATGTTAAGTTGCATGAAAAGAGAACCCAACAAGTGTGGGTTCTTAAAAATTATAACTGAGTTCTTTGTGATTCTGATTGCAGGGTAAAAAGAATAATGTGTTAGTCATGGATAGTGGATGTTCTGTGCACATGACTGGAGACAAAACCTTGCTATCAGAATTTGAGGAGAAGGCTGGCCCAACTCTGTCTTATGGAGATGGCAACATTGGACAAACCTTGGGATATGGCAGTATTATAATTGGAAATGTCATCATTGAAGAAGTAGCTCTTGTGAAAGGACTTAAACATAATCTGCTAAGTGTTAGTCAAATCACAGACAGAGCTTATCATGTCAATTTCTATGATACTCATTTTGAAGTAATCAGCAAATCTTCAGGGAAGGTTGCTTTAACTGGTCAAAGACATGGTAACATTTATGAAGCCAACATCTATACCAATACTGATGGACACTCTACATGCCTCATCAGTAAAGCTACTGTAGATGAAAGTTGGAGTTGGCACAAGAAGCTTTCTCATCTCAATTTCAACAATATAAATGAACTGGTAAAGAAAGACTTAGTGAGAGGATTGCCAAAGGTACTGTATACTCCAGATGGACTTTGTGATGCTTGTCAGAAGGATAAACAAAGAAGGACATCTTTTAAGAGTAAGACAGAATCCTCAATTGATGAACCATATCACATGCTTCACCTTGACTTATTTGGACCAGTCAATATAATGTCCATCAGCAAGAAAAGGTACACTCTAGTTATTGTTGATGAATATACTAGATTTACCTGGGTGTATTTTCTACATAGAAAAGATGAAACAGCTGAAATACTTTTGGACCATGTGAGACTCATTGAAACTGGCACAAAGTATAAAGTCAAGATCTTAAGAAGTGATAATGGAACTGAATTTAAGAATTCAGCAATGGAAGAGTTTTGCAAATACAAAGGGATAGTTCAACAATTCTCTGCTCCAGGCACACCCCAACAAAATGGAGTAGTTGAAAGAAAGAACATAACTCTTATTGAAGCTGGCAGAACTGTGTTGGAGGAAGCAAAACTACCTACATATTTCTGGGCAGAAGCAGTCAGCACAACATGCTACACTCAGAACATTACACTGATCAACAGACATGGTGTAACACCTTATCAGATGATCAAGGAAAAGAAGCCAAGTCTGAAACATTTGCATGTATTTGGCTGTAAGTGCTTTGTTCTAAGACCTCATCCTGAACAGCTTGGTAAATTCGAAACTAAAGCTGATGAGGGCATTTTTATTGGCTATCCATCATCAAGAGCTTTTAAAGTCTACAATCTAAGAACAAAGACAGTCATGGAGTCTATAAATGTATCTTTCGATGATAAGAAGATTACAGGAATTGCTGAAGACTTACATGATGACTTGATTTTTGCTAATGAAGCCTCCAAGAATTCTGATGAAATCTTGTCAAATACTGATAATTCATCAAATCCTGATGAACCAGTTATTACTGATGAAACACAGATTATTGATGGGAATGCAAATGTTGAGGGGGAGCAACATCAAGAGACCATCAACACTGAAACAAATCAAACACCAGGAGGAGATTCATCAGAAATAGATTCAAGTGACAATTCTGACAGCAGATCAGAAACAGATAGCAATATCTCAGGGGGAGCTTCTAGCAACACTAGTTCTTTTGAAGATAACATCAATCCAGGGGGAGCATCAAATACAAGGAATGATCTACCACCAGCAAGGAAATGGACTAAAAGTCATACTCCTGATTTAATTATTGGGAATCCTGAAGTAGGAGTTAGAACCAGAAGTGCAACTCAAAATGAATGTCTTTATCACAACTTTCTGTCAAAGGAGGAACCTAAGAAAGTTGAAGATGCACTCAAGGATGCTGATTGGGTTATGGCCATGCAAGAAGAACTAAATGAATTTGAAAGAAATGAAGTCTGGAAACTTGTACCAAGGCCAAAAGGAAGGTCAATTGTAGGTACAAAGTGGGTGTTCAGAAACAAGACAGATTCAGATGGCACCATTATCAGAAATAAAGCAAGACTAGTTGCAAAGGGATATTCTCAATAGGAAGGAATAGACTGTGATGAGACATTTGCTCCTGTTGCAAGATTGGAAGCTATCAGAATCTTTCTGGCATATGCAGCCCATAAGAAGTTCAAAGTTTTTCAGATGGATGTGAAAAGTGCTTTTCTCAATGGAGAATTAGAAGAGGAAGTTTATGTAGAACAACATCCTGGCTTCATTGATTCAAAACATTCAGATTATGTCTACAGACTAGATAAAGCACTTTATGGACTAAAGCAAGCTCCAAGAGCCTGGTATGAAACATTGGCTCAATTCTTAATGGAAAGTGGATTCAAAAGAGGTACAATTGATAAAACCTTGTTTTATTTGAATCATGGTAAGGATTTGCTGTTAGTTCAAATTTATGTTGATGATATCATTTTTGGGTCAACTAACTCCAAATTATGTGAGAAGTTTTCAAAGCTAATGCAGTCTAGATATCAAATGAGCATGATGGGAGAGATGAGCTATTTCTTAGGTCTGCAAGTTAAACAGACTGATGATGGGATTTTTATCAATCAATCAAAATACACAAAGAACCATCCATTCAAAGTATGGATGCAGACATTGCTCAAGGAATAGTCCCACAAGAACCACTTTCTCAAAGGGAAAGTGAAGACAAGAATATTCCTGCCCCACAAGAACCATCTTCTCAAAGTGAAGATGCAGGCAACATCACATCAGCAAAGGAGTTTCCTGACACTGCTCAAGGGGCTTCTGAAATTGAATTTGACTTAGTTCAAAGTCTGGCAGATAAAGCTGCTCATGCTAAGCATATTGCTGAATGTGATGAAATACTGAAGGACACTGCACTTGAGGGAAGCACACAATAACCTTTGACTCAAAGTGTTGAAGAAGCTTCATAACCTCAGACTACACAAGAACCATCAGTAGCAAATACTGATGCAAGTCATGCTTTAGTTGCAGCTGTCAATCCTGATGCAAGTACTACTGATCCAAATATTCCATTGCTTATCGAGCCAATTTTTGCAAGGCCAATGGAATCTTTAACCACTTCTTCAGGTAACACTTCTATCTCTACTTCTCTTAATACTGATAGTACAGATAGACCTGATACAAGGGATACCTCTATTTGTATGACTTCAGTTCACTCTCCTCAGCCACCTCTTATTTCTTTGAATTTGTTGAGCCAGAACCTTTCTAGTGAGACTGAGTGTAAACAATTAGAGAAAAAGAAGAGTGAAGAGATGTAGTCTCCTGAACTGGCAAAAGGTGAGGTAGAAAAGAGTGAGAAGTTACAAACTTCTGGAGAGGTAGTAGTTACTATTGAAAGTAACTTAGGTAATGTTGTGAGAAGTGATGAGATCACTTTAAAAGAAAAGAGAGATCTAGGAAATGTTTCTATTCCCATTGCAGGTCTTCAGGAACCAACAGTTCCATCTACTATTGATTTGAAATTGAAAGGAGTTATGAATCCTGAAGAAAATGTGGATGATAAACTTCCTGAGGCTGATGATAGCTCAGATGATGATGATCATGTTGATGATGATCCTGAGGCAATGCAAATGCAGGCTGCTCTCAAAGCAAGTCTAGGTTCTGTTCATGGATCTTCGAGTAGGTATATGCAGTCTGTTACTCAAGACGAATTCAGAGGAGAGTACAGTTCTCAACTTCCTGCTGATACTCAAGCTGCGAGGAGATATGAGTGGGATACTGAATGGAATCACTCAGATGCTGCGATGAATTTCCATAATGCTCTTTTTCATCCCAGTTATATTGCTACTATTTCCATAACAAAAGGATTGAAGAGTGAGATTGATTCTATGAAGGTTGATAATGCTAAAGTTCAAGCTGATATTCATACAACTATTTCCATATCTGCCACTACTTCACAAGTTCGTCTTCTTTCCAGTGATGTTATGGCACTTGAAAAGAAAATGGATTCAAGAATGGCTGTCTTGGAATCTAAAGTTGACACAATTGATGAAACTCTCAAGCTTATTTTATCTTTCTTTATTGAGGAGGATTCTAATGTCAAAAAGGGGGATAATGTAGTCAAAACAAAATGTACACCTAATCCAGCTGTAAGAAAGGATGATGATACTTCTGGAAATGATGGTGGTATTAGTAGTCAACAACATGGAAAATGAAAAGGAACCTCTGATGCTGGTTTGGTAAAGAGGAGGAGTTCAACTCAGACTCAAACTAATCAGTCAACTCATGTTTCTGAATCTGGAAAAAGAACTGTGACAACAGTTGTTAAATCTCAAATTCTGACAGAAGAACAATTTTCATCATCTGGTCAAGGTCAAAGGCAAACTCTTCCTACAATTCTTGAAGGTGATGAAGGAATGTTGATTATTAGTGTACAAGATGCTCCTCATCTCTTTGAAGAGATAATCACTGAATCAAGTGGAAAGAAACTTGTTTATCGAAACAGTGATAAATTTCATCAGTATCATGCTAAGAAGGAACTTGAAAACTTCTGAAGAAAATCCTAATATGACTACTGATGAAATTGTAAAGGAGCAAAATAGGATTTTTGAGGAGATTGCTAGACAGAAGGAAGCTCCTACTGCAAGAAGAGGAAGAGGCAGAGGAGGAAGAAACAGAGGCAGAGGAAGGAAACCTGTACAAGTAAGTACAAGGCAGACAAGATCTAGTGGAATCAGAATAGAAGAGATTATTGAAGATTTAAAGAAGAAAATTCCATTATCTCTTGAATATTTTCCATCATCAAATGTTTTTGATGAGCCTGGAACAGCAGAAAAAGAAACTCCTTTAGAGAGAAAGAAAAAGAAAGTTGAAGAAGCAAAGAAGGAGACTGTTGATTCTGATATTGGTGATGTGAGAAAATCTAGAGAAGTCAGAGACAATGCAAATGATATTTCTGAAAGAGCTAGCAAAGAATATTTCAGAAGGCTGATTAATTCTGAAAAGGGATTATTTATTGATAAATCTAAGCAAGTAAAGGAGGAAGAAGCTGTTAACTCGAATAACTTGTAGAAGGGGGGGGGGGGTTGAATACAAGTTATATAATCCTGTCTGATTTTTGCTTGATTATAAGTACAAGAATAAACGAATGAATCAAACTCTGTTTGTATTAATAAGATCAAATACAAACTCTACCAAAGGTGTACAATACCTTTAGCAGCTGCTGACAATACAAATATCTCTCTGTTTGTTTCGAACTTCTCGAATACAAACCTTATACAGAGCTACGCACACGAACTCACAATTTCGTCTTATGCCTCACACGCACACTCTTTACAATGATATTGAGAGAATATTTATAATGCTACCTATCAACTAATAACAGAAAGATATAATCTATACATGACAATGTTCTGCCTTCTAGTCGATAGTTTCCTTCAATAGAAAACTCTTTCCTTCATAATATCTTCTTGCTTGTTCTTCACACAATGATCCTGTTTTATAGCACTTGCCAGTTTCTGTAGCATCCATAATGACATCATCAGTAACACGACTGATATCAGGATCTGCACACTGCATCAGTATCTGATCAACCATCAGTATTGGACACGTCATCAGGATTTGCTCTCTGTTCCTGACATGTAGTCTCCGATACACTGTTCATTCCTGACTAAACTATACAGATAACTGTTTTACACATAAAACCTATATACAGTGCTAAATCCTTTATAAGATCAGGATTACAAGAAGTATAATGTGTAAATTCTATTCTTAACATCACAACTTATGAATTATTCCTAACAATCTCCCCCTATTTATGCTTTACAATCTGAAGCATAAATCTAAGTTGTGGATGTCAAAACATATAACAATACAACCAGAATAGAATTTATGAATGTAGAATTATGAAGTTAAGTACCTCCTCCTCAGATGTAGACATTTATCCAGTACTTAGAAGAAAGAATTTAACTATTAATGCTGCTCTTCCTTTACCACTTCCTAGCTGAGATTCACCACTGTCACTCCTCCTGGTTCTTCTTTTTACTACCATTTGTCTGATCTTTATCTCCCCCAGCTTTAGATTTATCCTTATCTCCTTCAGTCTGGTAGTGTTGTTGTTGTCTTTGAATTGTCTTTATCTCCCCCTTTTTGACATCAGCAACATTAATTCCAAGAGATTCAGAAACAGAACAAATGAGATTCATAAGAACTGCTTGATTTTCCATAATTGTGACTTGGTTATCTTCAAGTGATTGAAGTCTTGTTTGAATAGCAATTTGAGAATTCTGAATATCTTTCAAAACATCAGAATGAACTTCAATGTTGGAAGTGCTTCTAGTATCTTCAGTATTAGAATCAGAAAGAACTTTATCTTCAAGTCTTGTAGAAGAAGTTGCTTGAGTTGTATGATATTCAAGTAATAAAACCTGATTAGAAGTACCAACGTCTTCATCTTTCTGTTCTGGAACTGAAACATGATCATCATCTCCTTCACCAGTATTCTGTGTACTAACATCTTCAAATCCTGACTCCTCCTTAGAGTGATCAGAGACTGTTGATGTCTCAATTCTAGCTGATATTGGAAGTACATACAAAGGAACACTAGGATCATGAGGATCTTCATCTGGTACATATGTATCAAGAGATTGCTTTATCCTGGCACCTCTTCTGTTAAT
This sequence comes from Kitagawia praeruptora, assembly GCA_037693485.1. NCBI lineage: Eukaryota > Viridiplantae > Streptophyta > Magnoliopsida > Apiales > Apiaceae > Kitagawia > Kitagawia praeruptora. The sequence goes on along the minus strand of CM075350.1, from coordinate 137,597,168 downwards.
GATTCCTGCAAGCCTCTCCTTTTGCTTCTGAGCTTTAACTTCTGGCTTTGCATTGTGATGTGCTAGGTCATTCTTCTGATACATTTTGATGAATGAATAAGTACCAGCATCCATACCCAAATTTTCAGACCAAGATTCAGGAAAAACCTGATCCCAGAAATCAAATGATGGTTTCCTAATTTTCTCTCCCTCACTATGGAGTTGATCATCCATACCCTCATTCTCACTTTGACTTACTAAAGTCAACACTCTTTCTACCTCACCTTTTGCCTGGTCAGGAGCCAGCCGCTCAAATTGTGGATCTAAGTCCATCTTTTCAACTGTATCACTCAAATTTAGATAAGTGCTCTCATGACCTACAGAAAAATAGAGTTTAGAAGGAGTTTTTATACCTGAACTCACATGGAGAGAGGGTTCCTCATATGGCATGTGGCTTGAGGTTTTCTCCAAGGAGTGAGCTGCTATAGTCTCTGAACCCATACAATCATCTTCTTTCCTTTCAGAAACTACAGGCTCCAGTATACCACTTTCAGGTTGTTTACTAGACTCTGATGTCTTCAGTAATACTTCATTAGACACCATAGTTAGTATATCACCGTCTTTAAGTGTTGTTTGCTGAGACACACCCTCAAGGTGGATAGACTCTGACTGAACAAAATTTGTTTGATCTTCAGAAAAATCAACCAAAGTCATTCCTCCCATATCATAGGGTATCTCACTTGCATTCTCAGTCATCACAGAAGACCTTTCAACATCAGCTATCACAGCTCCTGAGTCATCCTTCCTCTGACTAGATGGTTCTTGTGTTACAGTGACTGTGATCTGATCTTTCCTACTATTCACCACTGGTGCAATAGTATCTTCTGTTGACTGCTTCCCTCTATCTACTTCCTCCAGTTGTTCACCTTGAGCTGAAGCATCTTCAATAATTACATCCTTGTCAAACAAATATGCATGAAGTGATTGAAGTGCAACATGCTTCGAGAGTCCAAATTTCTTGACTAATTGTCTTCTGACAGATACATAGAAATACATCTTCATTAAGTCAAGTCTTTGATGTAGAAGTCCATATTCATCTGGAAATAAAAGTTTTGGTACTTTTTCAACCAAAAAGTCTAGAACAGGCCTTGACAACTTCACTTTGAGAGAAATTAGTCCCATAGCCAGTCTGTATGATAAAGTAGTTTCCCATGAAGAATCAATATCCAGATCTCTCTTGTCAAATACTGACATAGATGTAGCTTGATTTGTAGAAACCTGCATGATATTAGTTGGACTAGACTCTGTGTGTGTAGGTGACAATTGAATCTTTCTCCTTGTTCTCCTGATATAGTGAGCAAAAGATTTATCCTGAGAAGACTCAAGAGGTGTAGACACAGAAGTGATCTTGGGATGAGATCTTTGTTCAATAGACACAGTCTTTTGAGAGACAGTATCTTGTAACTGTTTTCCCTTTTTAAGAACTACAGCCTTTTGAGAGACTGCAGCCTGGCTGTGACTAGGTTTTTCATCTCTTTGTCCTAATAAAGAAAGTTGAATTGCAGCCTTCAATTCTGCTCTCCCTGCAAGAGTTAAATCATCATCATCTTCACTAGAATTACTACTACTACTTGACACAACAAATCTTCTCTTCCTTACAACTGATGTCTTTTGAGAAACACCAGAGGTTGGTTTCTTTGAAACAATAGGCTGTGGATCAAAATTTGGTTCTTGAATTGTTTTAGAGACTATGATGTTTTGGGCTACTTGGGTAGACACAGGTGGGTTCTCCTCCAATTGAGATTCCTGAGCCATTTCACCACAAAAGAAAGAAGAATTGTAGATAGTAGGAAGATGAGTGTTAAGAATTACCTGAAAATGATGTGGATAATGAATTGCAGGTATTTCATCTAGATTCTTTTCATTGTCCTTCTTTGTAATATCAGAGAAAATTCTCTTTTGCTGTTCATAAGAAGAAACACAATGTTCCCTACCAAATCTAGCTTCAACATCAGGAATAAAATGGTTAATAAACAATTGCATAAATCTATGATAATAAACCATTTTCCTGTTTTGATCTCTTGACCCAAGTTTAATACTCATCTGACTTAAGATAATATGACCAATGTTAATTACTCTGTCATAAAGCAAACTATAAGCAATATGTGATGTAACAGAAGTAATTTGTTGAAAAGAACTACATTTGCCAGTAAAACATTTAGCAATTTGATCAAAGTAAAAAGACCATTCCTTTCTAAGAAAAGTTCTATTCAACTGGCTCATGTTATCTAGAGGTCCACTATAACCTAATTCAGACAACATAGTTCTTATATTATCATCAGATGGTACATTCTCATAACTATCAGTAACAGGTAAGCAAAGTACTGAACTAACAACAGATTCAGTAATGTCAAATGAATCTTGTCCTAAATGTAGAACAATCTTACCTGATTGACTCTGAGTAGAATCAATTACCTCAGCATTCTCCCAAGCTTGTGAAACAGCTACTTGATTAATCTGTGGAGATGCTGTCAATGCATAACTTAATGGTCCATACACCAGAAAGTCCATGATTGGATGAAAATCAGATGACACTCCTTCCTTGTTGGTAATAGCTGCAACATGATTGTTTGTCATAAAATCAAAGTCACCAAACTTGAAGGCTACTGATTTAGGTAATCTTCTCTGAGCTGCCATTTTTGATCTGAAAAAAAAAAACTTGAAAAATTCTTGAAATGGATTAGTGATTTTGAAAACTCAAGAGTGATTTTTGCTTTAGAGAATGTAAAATTAGAGAAAGCAATTGCACGATTAGAGTTTCAAAACAATTATATTTCACAAATCTTTCAGACCACTATCCCACGTTGACACGTAGATTGACAGGTGTCAGTCCCTGAAAAATGCAGTTACCCACGATTTTTGGAAAATAAAATCCAAAATTGATTTTCATGAAATAAATCAGGGTATCAATAAGCAATACTGATCAGCTTCCTTTTCCTGATGACCTCTCATCAAAATAATCACAAGCAATGATTTTCACATCCTGATGGTCACAAATGAAATCCTGACCAATATAATCAGCGACTTAATATGGAGTTTCCACGTGGCATTTTTCTTTTTATCTGAAAAAGAAGATAAACAATTAATCTGAACAGAAAATCAATTGGTTAGATATTTTCAATATTTCTTGAAACAAGAAATACAGTCTCATGCAATAATTAGCATTTGACTTCATTAAGACTTCCAAGTGACTGCTCAGCTTCTCACGTCTTCCTTTAAAAGAACCAAACGTCTTGTGCCATTCTCCATAACCTTTCAATTTCTTTTCTTCTCAACAATGCTTCTCAAACCAAAAATCCCTTCAAACCCATTTTCCAGATTTTCCTTGGTCGATGAACATCCTGTTCTTGATCATCTCTTTGAACAAACGACTCTTCTCATCGAACTAATCATGAATGGATTGGTTTTCGATAATATCCAGAGTTTTCTTCTAGAACATCCATCTGTTGGATACAATCTTCCCCTAACCTCCTCAAAACTTGAGGATGAAGAATTTGGCCGAGAGTCTGAGGTTGATCTTGATGGAGATGCTATTCATTTAAGTTAGCTGCTCTCATTCAAGTCGCCCAGACAAGGAATCCGAGACTTTCATCCCCTAATGGATTTCTTGAGATGCTCCTTGTCCTGTTCCTCAGAGTTCATATCAAAGACAAGTATAGAATTATCAGTAGAAATTTAGACAAAAAGATGTTGTATTTCATTTCCATGTAATGATTTTTATTAATGAAAATACAATTTCTTGTTATCTGCTTGTCTTTTGATTTCTGAATGATATATAAATTATCAGTATGCAAATATCAAAACTTGTTAGCATAGACTTAACACATCACAGAATCAGATTACTGCACAAAGTAAACGTCAGGATCTGAAACAATTTTCATAATCCTGATACTGACACAATACTGATGACGTCAGCATCCTGATAACAAATCTAATCCTGATGATTATTAACAAGTCTATCATACTGAAATTTATCAAGGCAATGTGTTATAGCTAAAACATTTAACAATCAAATATAGATCCTGACAAGAATATCAAGTCTATAAGCTAAGAACAACATACCTTGCTACTTTTGCAGATGTTAAAGATCTAAAAATTTAACATTCCTAACTCACTTACTAGTCTACTGAATGTAGTCTCATCAAGTGGTTTAGTTAGAATATCTGCAAGCTGTTTGTCAGTAGGAACAAAATGAAGTTCCACAGTACCATTCTCAATATGTTCTCTAATAAAATGATACCTGACATCAATGTGCTTAGTCCTTGAATGTTGAACTGGATTTTCTGCAATTTTGATAGCACTAGTATTATCACAAAACATAGGAATATTACTAAGTGTCATACCATAATCCATCAACTGATTTCATATCCAAAGGAGCTGTGCACAACAACTGCCTGCTGCTATGTACTCAGCTTCTGCAGTTGAGGTTGAAACAGATTGTTGCTTCTTGCTTGCCCAAGAAATCAATCTATTTCCCAAGAATTGACATGTACCTGTAGTGTTTTTCCTGTCTATTTTACACCCTGCATAATCAGAGTCTGAATAGCCAATTAGAAAGAAATCAGATTCTCTAGGATACCACAAACCAAGATTTGGAGTTCCTTTGAGATATCTAAAAATTCTCTTCACAGCAATTAAATGAGATTCCTTAGGATCACCTTGGAATCTAGCACATAAACAGGTAGAAAACATTATATCTGGCCTACTTGCAGTTAGATATAACAAAGAGCCTATCATGCCTCTATAACTAGTATTATCCACACTCTTCCCCTTAGGATCAGAGTCTAGTTTAGTGGCTGTTGCCATGGGTGTTTTTGCAACTGCACAGTCTTGAAAGTCAAATCTTCTTAAAAGATCTTTGATATACTTTGACTGATTAATGAAAATACCAGTCTCAGTCTGTTTGACCTGCAAGCCTAAGAAATAATTTAGTTCACCCATCATGCTCATCTGATACTTAGACTGCATAAGCTTGCTAAACTTAGCACACAACTTCTCATTAGTAGAACCAAAAATAATATCATCAACATAAACTTGAACTAAAAGCAATTCACCTTTTATCTTTCTAAAGAATAGAGTTTTGTCAATTGTACCTCTTGTGAAGCCATTTTCAAGAAGAAATTTAGACAAAGTCTCATACCATGCTCTTGGTGCCTGCTTTAGTCCATAGAGTGCCTTGTCAAGTTTGTAGACATGATTTGGAAACTTTGGATCAACAAATCCAGGTGGCTGTTCTACATATACTTCTTCATCAAGTTTGCCATTTAGAAAAGCACTCTTAACATCCATATGGTATACCTTGAATTTTGAATGAGCTGCAAATGCAAGAAACATTCTGATTGCTTCCAATCTTGCTACAGGTGCAAAGGTCTCATCATAATCAATGCCTTCTTCCTGAGAATATCCCTTGGCCACCAGTCTTGCTTTGTTTCTTACAATCATACCAGATTCATCTAGCTTGTTTCTGAAAACCCATCTTGCACCAACAATAGATCTATCTTTAGGTCTTGGTACCAGTTTCCAAACTTTGTTTCTCTCAAACTCATTTAACTCCTCCTGCATTGCAATTACCCAATCAGGATCCTGTAAGGCTTCTTCAACCTTTTTAGGTTCATTCTTTGAGAGAAAGCAACTATACAAGCATTCATTTTGAATTGATCTTCTAGTTCGAACACCACTATTTGGATCACCAATTATCAAATCTTCAGTATGATCCTTTGTCCATTTTCTAACAGGTGGTAAATCAACTCTGCTAGTTTCTCCCCCTAAGTTAGTGGTATCTCTTGTAGAAGAATTCTCTCTACCTTCAAAAACTCTCCTTTGATCAATAGAATCAGTAGATTCCATATTGCTGCTAGTTACTGATCTTTCCTCAGTAGACTCTGAAAGGTCAGTTCCTGATGGAGTAGACTCTGAAAGACTAGTCTGCTCCTGATGATCACTGTGTTCTCTCTGATTTATTTGCTCCCCCTCAACAGTAGCATTCCTTTGAGAAGCAATAGAAATTCCTTCTGGAGAACCTTCATCATCACTTGAGAGTATCTCAGAAATCTTCAGATTTTCAAATTCCAATTTGTCATGGCTTTCATCAGTTTGCAAAATTCCAAATTTCTTATCATCAAATGCAACATGAATTGATTCCATAACAATGTGAGTTCTGAGATTATAAACTTTGAAGGCCTTAGATGCTGAATATCCTAGAAAAATTGCTTCATCCGATTTGGCTTCAAATTTTCCAAGTTGTTCTGGATGAACTTTTAGAACATAGCATTTACATCCAAAGATGTGAAAATATTTCACATTTGGTTTCTTTCCTTTGATCATCTCATAGGGAGTTTTTCCATGACTATTTACCAAGGTACAGTTCTGAGTGAAACATGCAGTGTTAATAGCTTCTGCCCAAAAGTAGGTTGGAAGTTTTGCATCTGCAAGCATGGTTCTTGCTGCCTCTATGAGAGTCCTGTTCTTTCTTTCCACTACACCATTTTGTTGAGGTGTACCAGGTGCAGAAAACTGTTGAGTAATTCCATTGTCTGCACAAAACCCCTCCATTGTAGAATTTTTGAATTCTGTACCATTGTCACTCCTAAGTACTTTGACTTTGTACTCAGAGTTATTATGAATATTCTTGATGAGTTCAATGATTTGCTGAGGAGCTTCATCCTTCTTGTGTAGAAAGAACACCCATGTAAACCTTGTGAAATCATCCACCATAACTAGAGCATATCTTTTCTTGCTGATAGACATAATGTTTACTGGACCAAACAGATCAAGATGTAGCATGTGAAATGGTTCAGTAATTGAATTTTCAGTCTTGCTCTTGAAAGTGGTTCTTCTCTGCTTTCCAAGCTGACATGCATCACAAAGTCCATCTTGCACAAAATTCGCCTGAGGTAGGCCTCTCACCAAATTGTATTTAACAAGTTGATTAAGCTTCTTGAAATTAAGATGTGAGAGCTTCTTGTGCCAATTCCAGCTTTCAACATTTGTTGCTTTGCTGTAGAGACATCTAACAATTCCTTTAGATGTATCACTTAAGCTGGCTTCATATATGTTACCATGCCTTTGACCAGTTAGAACAATGTCTCCATTCTGCATATTCAAGACTTTGCATCCTTCTCTGTCAAAGATTGATTTGTAACCTTTATCACCCAGTTGACTTATGCTTAAAAGAGTATGTTTCAAGCCTTCAACCAGTGCTACATTTTCTATGATGACATTCCCCAAAATAATTGAGCCATATCCCAGAGTTTCTCCTTTGTTGCCATCTCCAAAAGATATTACTGGGCCAGCTTTCCTCTCAAACTTTGTAAGCAGGGACTTCTTTCCAGTCATGTGTCCAGAGCATCCATTGTCCAAGATAATTGAATGCTTCTTTCCTGTGCCCTTATCAGAGGATGGAGAAGTTTTCTTTGGAGATCCAGGTTTGTCTGAACTATTGGCCATCAATGCAATGTTTTCATAATCCAATTCATCTTCAGAGTCACTGGAATCAGCCCAATCCTTCTGTGTGACCATAAGTGCATTACCCTTTCCTGAATTCCTAGGCTTCTTACACTCACTAGCAAAGTGTCCTAGCTCGCTGCAGTTAAAGCACTTGATCTTGGCCTTATCAAGCTTGACAATTGTACTTTTGCTCTTGTCACTCTTCTTCTCCTCCTTCTTTTGAAAAGGTCCTTTGCTAAATCTTCTTCTGTTGAATCTTCCTTTCTTGAAAGCTTTAGCAAACATAGCAAAGAGTTCTTGCATCTCAGATTCAGAATCATTGTTGTCAGAGTCCATATCAGTAGTCTCTGACTCAGAACTTTCTTTGCTTTTCTTCTTCCTCGAATTCTTTACAGCAATCTCTTCATGCTGTTCTTCAGGAAGCTTCTTTACTTCAGATTGAGCAGTAAGTGCAATAGTCTTCATCTTTCCTTCACTCATGCTCTTCTTCTGCTGCTTGTCAAGTTCATAAGCTCTCAATTTTCCATAGACTGCCTCTAATGAAATCTCATCCAGATCATTAGCTTCCTCAATCGCAGATATCTTCTCATTGTAGAAATCAGGCAAAGCTTTCATGAACTTTGTATTCATATCCTCCAAGTCATAATATTTACCATGCATGGCCATCTCATTGATGAGTTTTGTAAACCTATCAAAGGTATCAGTAAGTGACTCACCAGACTTGGATTCAAAGTACTCATACTGTTGTATAAGTAATGTCCTCATATTTTTCCTGACAGGTTTAGTTCCTTCACAGTGAACCTTAAGATTGTCCCATATATCCTTAGCAGTTTTACAAGAGAGAACATAATTAGTGAGAACAGAATCAAGACTATTGAATAATATGTTTCTCACTTTAGCATCTTTAAGAACATTCTCCTTGTCCTTATCTGACCATTCAGATTTTGGCTTCTCTGTTGTATGTTCTGGAACAACCTTACCATCAACAGTTGCTTGTCCAACGACCTTTGTTGGAACAAAAGGTCCATCTCTGATTCTGTCAAGATAATCAGGATCTGTTGCTTCCAGATGATGCAACATCTTTACTTCCCATAGAGTATATTCGTTTCTCTTGAGCATAGGGATCTTAGTATTCCCATCCTTGTAACCAGACATGATTGCAGATCTTTATGATTATTCGAAATCAACCCGCTCTGATACCAATTGTTAACTCGAATAACTTGTAGAAGGGGGGGGGTTGAATACAAGTTATATAATCCTGTCTGATTTTTGCTTGATTATAAGTACAAGAATAAACGAATGAATCAAACTCTGTTTGTATTAATAAAATCAAATACAAACTCTACCAAAGGTGTACAATACCTTTAGCAGCTGCTGACAATACAAATATCTCTCTGTTTGTTTCGAACTTCTCGAATACAAACCTTATACAGAGCTACGCACACGAACTCACAATTTCGTCTTATGCCTCACACGCACACTCTTTACAATGATATTGAGAGAATATTTATAATGCTACCTATCAACTAATAACAGAAAGATATAATCTATACATGACAATGTTCTGCCTTCTAGTCGATAGTTTCCTTCAATAGAAAACTCTTTCCTTCATAATATCTTCTTGCTTGTTCTTCACACAATGATCCTGTTTTATAGCACTTGCCAGTTTCTGTAGCATCCATAATGACATCATCAGTAACACGACTGATATCAGGATCTGCACACTGCATCAGTATCTGATCAACCATCAGTATTGGACACGTCATCAGGATTTGCTCTCTGTTCCTGACATGTAGTCTCCGATACACTGTTCATTCCTGACTAAACTATACAGATAACTGTTTTACACATAAAACCTATATACAGTGCTAAATCCTTTATAAGATCAGGATTACAAGAAGTATAATGTGTAAATTCTATTCTTAACATCACAACTTATGAATTATTCCTAACAGAAGCAAAACCTAGTGATCCACAAATAAAGAAGAGAAGGAAAAAGTGGATAGAAGTTGATAAAATGAAGTATACTGGACCGGCTGTTTTTAAGTCTGGAGGAGTAATCTCAGAACCTCCAATGGTTCCTGGACTTCAGAAATCAAAATCTTTTAAGTCTGATAAAGGTCCACCAAGGTGGATTAAGATGAGTTCTGATCTGAAGGGACTGGAACCTTACAATCGAGGAGGATTTGGCTCTAGGGATGTGGAATTCATACCTTTATTTCAAGCAGATCAACATTTTCTTACTAGAAGATTGGGTGACAAATTATCTGTTGATGATCTTTGGGAACTTGAATCTGTTACAAATGTTGCATGCAAGATGGATGGTAAGATGATAGAAAAATTATTGTATTTCATGAAAGACAAAAGTGTCAAGAGGCTGAGCATTCATGAGGTATTGTACAAATCAACAAAAGAGCTAAAATATGTTCTCTATTTGCTTGAAAATAGAAGCATTCCTGATAGAGAAGCCGGTGTTTACAAAAACTGTTGTACCATGATTTTCATGACAATCAAATCCAGATATTTGGACGGAGGATCAAGGTATGATGGTAATTATACTCCCATGTATTTGAACACAGAAGGTCAAGAAGTAGAAATGCAAAAGGGTTCAGCTGTTAAAGAAGTAATTCTGATGCAAGAACAATTGTCTTTGAATCCTGGTGGAAGAGATCTTGCATATTTACTGTTGGGAGAGTTAGACTTACCAAGGAGCTCAATTCAGAATCTCAGGGCTGGTATCTATCAGATTGGCAAGAACAATGAAGAACTTAAGAAGTTGAAGAAAATATTGATTCAGATTCTGGAAGAGAAAGAAGAGGAATTACTATCAACTTTCTTGCGGATAAGTAATTTCTTTGTAAGGATTTCTGAGACTGAACCTGAAGATTCCTTGTAGAATTTTGTTTTGAGTTTTTGACATCATTGAATCAAATAATTTGTACTTTATTTCATTAAGTACAAATTGGAGGAGATTGTTAGATATTGATTCAAGTGATATCAGGATCTGGGTTATTACTAATCAGATGCTGATGCTGACGTCATCAGTAATACAACGTCAGTATGAAGGTATCATCAGTATTAGAAGCTGGTCAGTATTTTGTGAAGATTTTCATCAGACCAAAGATCAAGGAAGATTGATATGTCGGTTCCTAATTTATAGGAAGACAGCTATCATACAAGATATGCATTCAGTGTGATATGTAATTGATTTAGAATATCTTGTAATTGATAGTGCAACTGTGTACGCTATATAAACACAGTTTAGGTTTTACATTATTGTAATCGCTTACACGAGTTGTCTGGTAACCTAGCAGATCTTAAGAACATAAGGTTTTCTTAATAGAGTTTGTAACAGTTTTATATCAGAGTTAATAAAGCTGTTATTGATTCATACTTGTGTTATTTCTGTTTAAGTCGAAAATCTTGTACAATTGTATTCAACCCCCCTTCTACAATTGTTTATTATTGGGCAACAATTTCCACCAACTACACCTAACACATATATCACCTATAAATACCCCTCTTCTCCTTCATTATCAAATACACCATAATTCTCTCTTCTCTCTCTATAGCTGCTAGATAGTCCGTCTAGTAGGGGAGCCGGTTTAGGCCACTTTCAGGAAGTGTCGGGATAGAAGGTCCTCGTGCCTAAACTATTCCTTAGGGTACTTGGGTCTGACTGTAGTCATCGGAGGTGGTCCCATTGCAGGGGTCTTTCTATCAGGTTGTGTGGCATTGTCCGGGTTGGGAGAGGGAGAGAAGGAAAGGTTGTCGGGAAATAGTGATAGGGGGAGGTTTTGAGATAAACACTTCACTTAGTTGGGGATATACATAATAGGTATTGTAGGGCTGAATTTTTGTATGAAATTCAAGGGGCTGAATACCCGAATATTGTAATCTCTTTTATCTAGTGTGAAGTTGTTGCTCTTGTGGATGTAGGCTGGGTCGAACCATGTTAAATCTCTTGTCTCTTTTACTGTATTGTTGGTTTGTTGATTCATTACTATCACGTATATTTATGGGATCTAAGCGCACATATTTACCAAATCGCTTCCGCATTCGTCGGGAATCGGGCAGATTCCTAACAGTTGGCATCAGAGCTAGTTGTGTCTAAATTATTGGTGCCGAAGGAAAGTCGTTAAGAAAAGTGGTTGTTTTTGGCACCGTTTTGACGGAAGTGCTCCCATTGTTTCTTACACTTACCTGGCCAATTGATTTAGTTGTTTGGATTGGTTTGTGTGTGCAAACGGAGATCATGGCAAGTATTAAAGGATTCACGGTGACTCCATATGATGGTAAAGGAAGTTTTACTCTTTGGCAGAGAAGGGTAAATGATATCCTAACCCAACAGAAGCTAGCAAGGGCTTTGAAAGGGAAGGAGGGAAAACCAATAAAGATGAGCGATGAAGATTGGGAGGATGCTAAGTCGCAATGTATGAGTACCATCAGACTATGCATTGCTGATAACATTATCAATAATGTTGTTGATGAAAGCACGCCGAAGGAATTTTGGTCAAAGTTGGAGACATTGTATCTCGGGAAGAACTTGACTACAAAGTTAAATCTGAAGCGCGAGTTATACAAGCTGAAGATGGTAGCTCAAGGCAATGTTATTGAGCAGATGAATGTGTTTAATGGTATTGTTGATCAACTTGAAAAGGTTGATGTAAAATTGGAGGAAGAAGATAAGGCCCTTATTCTTCTTACTTCGCTTCCGGAGTCATTCGATCATTTGGTCACAACCATTTTGTACGGAAAGGACATGTTAAAAATGGAGGAGGTTCAGTCAGCACTTTTGTCAAATGCTGGAAGGAAGAACCAGGATGGTGACAAGGACGGAATGACAGTTTTGGCTTTGCGTAGTCAAAATAATAGAGGAAGGGGTGCTGTGAGAGGATCTACCAATAGTAGGGGTAAATTCAGATACAGTGAAAAAGGCATGCAGTGCTTTGGTTGCAAGGAGTGGGGTCATATTAGGCCGAATTGTCCGCTTAATAAGAAGGATCCAGATGCATCATTAGCTGTGGTTACTCTCGATTGTGAAGATGTTTGCACCGTCTTCAATCGAGGCACTAGTTCTCCAGGAGAATGGATATTAGACTCAGGGTCATCTTACCATGTATGTTCTAAGAGGGGGCATTTTGACAAATTCCAAAATACAAAGAATGAAACAGTTTCTTTGGCTGATGGATCTACTTGTGAGATCAAGAGGATTGGAATTGTGAAAGTCAAAATGTTCGATGGAATAGTTCGCAGCTTGAACGGGGTAAGATATGTGCCTAAGCTGAGGAAGAATCTAATATCTATCGGTCGGTTAGCTTCAGAAGGCTATAGATGCTCTGTAGTAGGGGGAGCTATGAATATCAAAAGAGGCCGTGTGGTTCGGATGAAGGGAGAGCTACGTGAGGGAATATATCGTCTGATTAGTATGTGGCCAGAACGTACTGGAACTTCGAAAATCTGGTTATCTCGTGCACGAGGGAAGAGTGATTTGAAGGATACCGCTGCGGTTGTACTGCCTTCCAGTCTAGACGATGGTGCAAAGACTGCTGGGATGGATGCTTGGTCGAAGGGCTTCCACGACATCAACGAGTAGTTGGTGTGTTGCAGCTGCATATGGTCATCGATCAACACGAATCAAGTGAGCAGTGAACCATGCAACAGATTGATTTGTTTGATATGCAGTTTGGGAGTAAATGAAAGATCGATGGTCACACTTGTGTGTGTGATGGTCACACTTGCGTGTGTGACGGACTACATATGGGATTGGCCGACGTGAATCAAGTGAGTAAGTGTGTATACAACAGATTGCTTTACATGTATGTAGTTGGACAAATAGAGGTCAATGGTACACTTTTGCGTATAGCAAGTAGGCATTCGAGAATGAATGTGCAAACTAGGGTATAGTTTGGAGTCTTGGACTCTGGGGGAGTTTTGTCGAAGGGAATGATACGGATCAAAGAAAAGTTGCGCAGGTATGGAGTGCAAGTGAAGAGCTGTGAGTTTGGAAAGAGGGGGAGATTGTTAGGTAGCTTACATTTCCCTTATTAGGCAGCCGTCTTGCCAAACTCCTCTCTTCACCAACCATTTCCACCAACTACACCTACCACATATATCACCTATAAATACCCCTCTCCTCCTTCATTATCAAATACACCATAATTCTCTCTTCTCTCTCTATAGCTGCTAGATAGTCCGTCTAGTAGGGGAGCCTGTTTAGCCCGCTTTCAGGAAGTGTCGGGATAGAAGGTCCTCGTGCCTAAACTATTCCTTAGGGTACTTGGGTCTGACTGCAGTCATCGGAGGTGGTCCCGCTGCAGGGGTCTTTCTATCAGGTTGTGTGGCACTGTCCGAGTTGGGAGAGGGAGAGAAGGAAAGGTTGTCGGGAAACAGTGATAGGGGGAGGTTTTGAGATAAACATTTCAGTGAGTTGGGGATATACATAATAGGTATTGTAGGGCTGAATTTTTGTATGAAATTCAAGGGGCCGGATACCCGGATATTGTAATCTCTTTTATCTGGCGTGAAGTTGTTGCTCTTGTGGATGTAGGCTGGGCCGAACCACGTTAAATCTCTTGTCACTTTTACTATATTGTTGATTTGTTGTTTCATTACTATCACGTATATTTGTGAGATCTAAGCGCATATATTTACCAAATCGCTTCCGCATTCGTCCTCCTAACATACATAATAACCGAAAAAGATGAAACAGCTAGAATAAAATGAGGTGGATGCAAGGTGGATGTAAGTGGATGCAATGTGACAGTAGTGATTGAACAATGTGGTAGAACGTGTGAGTGGTGAACCATGAGCATGTGACATGAGTGAACATGAGTGAACATGCTTTCCATTAATCTCTATTCCTGCCCAAATGCTTATAGCCTTTAGGTTACTTTAGAACAGTTATTTATCTAATAACCTAGTGAACTACATTGTTTTTTACTCTGGTAGTCTGGTTCAAACTTGATGGTTCTAGTTTTTGATTATTTTGGCAAATTGACAAAAAATATTCAAGATTATTTTTTACGTCACCTCTTATAATTGATTAAATGAAAGTTTCTTATGATATATTTTTTTAACAGATGTATTGATTATCTTGTATATAATTTGTATTACAAAATTGGTCAGGTCATAGTGACCACAAAGATTCAGACATGCCCAAAAAATTGGACGAAGGCTATGAACATCAAATTGTTGCTACTCACAAGTCACAACATGCATTTTGAAATCAATATTAGTATTAAGTGAAAATTAATCTTAGCCAAACACCTTATAATGTATTTTAAGATGTATTTTAAGATGCTGTGATCTCGCGTACTAAGTTATATTTATGAAGCAGATAAGGTACAGAAAGTCAGAAACAACCACGGGCGAGCAAAGTCATTTGTATGTGAGCCATTATTCTGTTCGGCTTTTTAGCTCTTCACGGGTCATATTCTCTTTTGTTAAATCTGTTTGGCTTGTATGTGAGTACTACATTGTTCAACGTCCATGAATATGAAGCAACTATAAATAGTGAACAAAATTGAAAATGAAAATAGTGATAATCTTGATAAGAGGAGACTACCAAGTTCTGATGATGGAAGTACAACAAAAGCTAACCATTAAAAGACAGAAAAAAAAAACATGAAGCGAAAATAACAGATCAAAACTCAAAAGAAGCGGTAGGGACTCTCGACGAATAATCTCAACATTGCTGGTTCCGGTCTGCAGTGGAGCCAAAACTAGCCTTTCTCCGACTAAGGTGATGGTAATTGCAGGGGCTATTTTTTTTTAAAAAAAATATTATTTTTGCAATAAAAAAGGTATTTTTGCAATTAAGATAGTAAATTTGCAAATAGCTTTTCTTAACAAAAGTAAAATTGCAAAAAATTACTTTTTTCAATATATTTAACAAAAAAGCTCAATTATAATTACACTTATCTATGCAATTTTCAAAATTCCTATGCAGTTTTATAAATGGTAAAATTAATCAATTATCAAAGTTCAAAAATAAGAGTAGTACTCTACGGCTCCAAAGTTATATTCTTTCTACTATGAAATCTTAATAAATGAATGTTTTCGAGATCCAATTTTATTATTCATTTATCGAGATATAATGTACATTGTCATTGTTATGTTGGAATCGGAAAAATATTATTTACAAAATTTATCTTAAGATTGGGTATTACAAATTGGATATAGTGATAGTTCAAGCTTGTTTAGACATAAGACAGGGCAGTTTAGTTTATATTTGGCTTCCCATCTCACACAGTGTGAAATAACCTTACCTTACTACCTTAGTCCAATCTCTCCTTCTTTCACACTGCACAATTCAGTAAGTTCCCCTTCATTTTCACTAATATTAAAGGCGGGGTTCATTTTAGTTTAGGTAATTGAGTAGTAATGTTGATAAAGTTTCGATCTTAACACTTATTGGTGTTTATAATCATCGAAGTTCAGGTTTTACTGCTAAAAAATCAATGGAGAGAACTGTGGTTGAAGAAGAAGTGGACAATGAGAGTGATCAGGAAGAATGTTAGCTGTCATTGACTATGATGAGGAGAAGACAATGTAGTAGATTATATAGAACAGTAATTCTCTCTTAAAAGAGTTAATTCTTGGGTTTTGGATTGCAAATTAGATGGTGAGGGACTGAGGGTGCTGCTGCAGAGTATGATGATCAAGAATTGGATGAAGAAATTTAGGAAGAGGATAAGTATGTGGAGAGAGAGTTTGAGTCATGTGAAAGTTGGGCTTTGAAAGTAGTTGAGTTTTTCCGATATTGAAGAGGGCGAAAAAGAGGATGAGGAAGATGATCAATTTGGTGATGAAGTCATTGATTGAAAGAGTGGAAGGAGAAAGGAATGGGGAAGGAGAGAAGTAAGAGAATGAGCCTTAATTTTGCTGTTCCTGGAGCATTTTACATGCAATATGAAAGAAAGTGTACAACAAAATAACGGTAAAAGCAAAATCACATAAATCAATACATAGATTAGATTAACTTTATGTTGAATTGCTTTTGAAGGAACAGAAGTAAAGCCGAATCAACCATTACAAAGTTCTAGCACCTCGGCGAACAGCTATGTAGAAATTACACAGATACAATGAATTGCCACACTCGTAAATGTCCAAAGGTACAAGCATCCATTATTTTTCGACTAGGGTCTACGCTGAAGTACTCCCATACAATTTTCACGCTTCCAGTCACGAGATTGTAACGTATGACCTTACCAGGTATTTCCAGTACCAAGAATGGATCCTCCCGGAAATTTTCTCTTCTAATAAGTGAGCGCACAAAAAATGCATAATCATTTTTATAACTAAATTTATACTGTTTGGTCATCTCGGGGAACACTTTGGAGATTGGATCAAGATCAATTTGGTACTTGAGAAACCACCCTGAGTAATCACTCTTCATCTCGTACACGTCAAGTGAAGTGGCATCAGGACAATCCTCAACAAAATGCAAATGGCCTTCAGATTCCCCAAAATACAAACTCCTCCTCGAAGCTGACCTCACACCAGTAGGAGGCCTTGGAAATGTTTCTAACCTTTCGTCGTCCACATTAAAGCGAAAACAATCAGAAACAGTTGATTCTAGTTCTGATTCGGACTTTGGTTTACTTAACCAATGAATACAACCATTCCAATACACACCGCCAGTGATAATGTCTAATCCTGGAGGTGGACTAAAAGACTCTACAGAGGCCTTCCAAGTACGGCTTTCAGAGGAGAAAATATAGAAGTTACCGGATACAATATGAAAAGCAATAACTTTGTAGTGAATTGACTTGGAAGGATCAAAAGCTAAGCCGATATAATAAAGCCAATTCCCACTACTACCAGGAGGATGCTCAGGAAAGGTTTCTAGATGATTGGTGGAGGGGTTATAGACATAATACTTACGCAATTTCTTAGGTCGTCGGGCATAAACATAACAACACAAAAAGAGACCATTGCAGGATAGTTGAATAAGGATTTTTTTAGGATCAAAATCAGAAGGGTCATCAGCAAAAGTGACTGTTCTGAGCTGGGAAGGAGTGTTTGGATTGTCTAAAGAAAAAAAAAAGACTTCATTAACAAACGGGCGTTGAATGAAGAGACCACAGGCACGAAGAGGATGGATTGAATTACGGAGGCGGCGAGTGAAGTGGGGAGTGGTGATCAAAGAACGCCATTGTTTCGAAACAGACTTCAAGGACGACACGACTTCTCCATAAGGTACACGTAACAGGATCAATGTCAAGAGATCATCATCCTTGAGAACAACTTGAGAGGATGTCAAGAGATCATCATCCTCGAGAACAACTTGAGAGGTAGTTGTATATTTCCTACGCTTCATGAAATCAACTTGAGAGCTTGTTGTGCATCTTGTACGTTTCATACAAACAACTTGAGAACTTGTTGCGCATCTGGTATCCATAGCTGGTAAGAACATAAGACACGGAAAGCAAACCGTACAATTAAAATTTGCAAACTGATCCGAAGACAGAATGCAGACTAAGCAGAGCAGTTGAGAGAAAAATACTGAATAACAGAACTGGGTTTATGTAATATTTATAGGGGATGAGGGCCTTTCCCTTTCCGACTGGAAATTGGAATTATGGCCTACGTTGGTCAAATAACTTGTGCCCTACGTTTGAAACATATATATAAAAAAAAAAAAATTAGTTTCGTGGCCTCCAAGGAGAATCATCAAAATTAAAACATATGGGAAACTATTCGGTATTTAGTTTTTGTTATCTATCAAACTTAAATTATCGATTATAAAATTAAATTATGTGGATGAGTACGCATCATTGCATTTGATTAACTTTCAAAATTCTCTTATAAATTATTAATTTTATAATTTAAATTAACATTTTTTCAATCTAAGATCAAAAATAAATTTTGCATCGAGTCTCATATCGTTCAATACCGGTTCTCACAATAAAATCTATACTATTAATACCTTATATATAATAAGCATAAAGGAGATCCTATCCAAATTTTTGGTCGTCGTTACTGATTTTTGGTCGTCGTCACTGTACTATCAAAATCATATGATCCGTTGGATTAAAAATAGACGATCAAGATTAGATCACATTAAAAAGAAAATTATAATCTTAAAAGAAATCAAGTTTAGATCAAAAATAGACGATCAAGATTAGATCACATTAAAAAGAAAATTATAATCTGAAAAGGAATCAAGATTAGATCGCATTAAAAAGAAAATTATAATCTAAAAGGGATTTAATTAGAAAATGTTGCATTTGAAGTGAATTTTAAAAAGAAAAATTATATTCTAAAAAGGATATAATTAGAAAGGGTTGTATTAAAATTGAATTTTTAAAAGAAAATTATAATTTGAAAAGGATATAATTAAAAAAGGTTAAATAAGAATTATATTTTATTTATTTTTTATTAGTATTTAAAAAAAATCATATCTACTACTCCTTGGGCTTTATCTTGAGATCTAGAAATTAGATTTGGGTGATTTTACAATCCACGCGAAACTCATAAAATTATTTTTAATTTAGTAATGATATAATTATCAACTTTTTAACAATAATTTTATATGTAAATTAATAACATATAAAATTAAAAAAAAGTAAAATTATTTTAAAATTAAAAAAAGGAACCGTGCATTGCACGGGTTATAAGCTGTAAGCATAAGGAAGATCTTATCCAAAGTTTTGGTCGTCGTCGTTGTACTACCAAAAGCTTATGATCCGTTGGATTAAAAAATTGGATTAAAAGTCATCCATTGGATTATAAATTATATCCTTATATATTTATTTTTAATTTTCACTTTGTTAATTTACTATAATACCCTTTCTTCATCGATTTGTTTTTTTTCTTCATCATTAGAACTAAATTTAATTTAAAAATATCTTTAATTTAGTAAACAAATAAAATATGTATAAACAAATAAAATCAATTACAAATAGACAAATAAAAAAGATGTCTACAATGAATTGGAAAAAAAATCCTAATATAATAATAAATACATTATTCTATCGAAAATCTATAAATACAAGGAAAAAAAATCCTAATACAATTATAATTACATTATTCTATCAAAAATCTATATATGAACTAAAGCCGAAGGATTTATATGTTTGTCTACCTGGGAAACATTCTGCGAGGGCTCACCCTCCTGAAGTCTGTAACATTTTATGAAGCCATGGAAGAGAAACATACATTATGCCAATAGATTCGAAGGATGTGCACTGTTCTTTTGTTGATGATATGTGTATATCATATTAAAAAGGAAATTATAATTTAAAAAGGATTTAATCTAGAAAAATCGTATTAGAATTGAATTTTTTTTAAAAAAAATATAATATGAAAAGGATATAATTAAAAAATGATACAATTAAATTTTATTTATTTTATTTTATTAATATTAAAGTTTTAATTGGAAAATAATTTTTAAATTATCACTAAATTACAGATTATTTTGTTAATTTCATGTGTGCTATAAAATTATCAAAATCAAATTTTAATAATTCAAAATAGAGCACAAATCATATCCTATTATATAATAAAGAGTAAGAGAAATAATAATAGGTATTAGCATACGTCAGAACTATACTAGAAGAGTATTTATTGACCTGCCTCCTATTCCCACATGTAGTCCAATACAGTATGTAATATTAATGTATAATCTCTCGCTTAATTATGAGAAAATTATTATAGTATTAAAGTATTTAACTCCAGCTTTAATTAATATATTCCATGTTCGTAGATGTGACCTTTTGAGGCTCTGTGTACGCCTAAAAGATAGGAAACTAAGAAGCTTTTAGCACACCATAATTAATATTTTTAAAAATATTTTAATTCATCAAATTTAATTAGTATTTTTTAATAAACAATTTTATAAGTATTAAATTCTTCTAGATTATCTCAAAATCTATATGATTTTCAATATTTTAATTAAAAAAATTTATATATAATAATTGTAGAAGATATCTGATCCAAACTTTTGATACTATGATAATTTGTCGTTGCCAAAACAATCTCAACCGTTGGATATAATTTTTTTTTAAATAGACGATCAAAATTATACTATATAAAAAATAATTATTGTATAAAAAGATTATAAGTTAAAAGAAGTTATATTAGACCTGGATTTTAAAAAAATCTAAAATAAAAAAAGTTAAAACTTAATAAGGAGACCAATTTAATTATTATGTAAATAACATTAAATTTCTATTATATACCAAAATAAAAAAGATCGTTAGGTCTTAAAATCAAAAGATGGAAATCGTTATTTTCTAATATTAAAACCTGTATTTGGTTGTTAGTAGAAGTATATTCAATACTGAAAATGATTTTGATAAATTCAACTAAATATAAGTAAATTTTCTAAATCGAATAGAATTTTCAAAGCAAAAAATCGTCAAATTCTTTTAAGGCCTAATAGAATTTGGTTGAATATTCAACAAAAATTTCAATAGAATTTTCAACGCAAAAAATCGAATAAATTCAACTTGTGTTTGATTCTGCGTTGATTTGATTTAAAAATAATAATTACACCATAAATGAATTAAACATTATTTTGTTAATTTCACATGGACTGTAAAATCGTTCAAATCAAATTTTAAGAATTCAAGATAGAATACAAATATTAAATTGAACGTATAAAATCTTATATATATATCAAATTTTTAACAAAAAAATGATATATAAATTAATAACATATAAAATTTAAAATTTTAATATAATTATAGATATTAAAAAAGGAGTCGTGCGTTGCACGGGTTATAAACTAGTTATTATATAAAAACAGAAACATTAAAAGTTTGGTTGGTGGGTTGGTCGGTACCTATTAATTTTACTTATTTACCCTTACTTAATTATAGATAGAATCTTTTTTTATATTTTATCTAATTAAATTTTTCTTTACTAATCAATTTCCTTTTTCAGGTTAAACATGTTACCTTTTCTTTTCTTTTTAATAACTAAGCAGTTTCCTTTTTCAGGTAAAATGTAATATCTTTTATATTTTATCTAACTAAAAAGCATATTATAATTACTACTCTTTATAATTAATTAATTAATTAATTAGTTAATTTTTACTTTCAAATTATCTTTTCTCTTTTATCTAACTAAAATATCTCTTTTTCCAACTATATCACGGGTTACCTTTTAAAAATCTTCTTTTATATTTTATTTAACTAAAATTTTTACTTTACTAATCAATCTACTTTTACCATTTTTTTAACCACACCCAATCTCCCTCAATTCCGCAACCCGAATACTCGAAACCAAACACCTCTCATCCTCTCTAATCCTCCTCAACTCCTTAATTTTTAACCCAACACCCCCAAAATACCTAAGAAACTCACACCAAGCACTAATCTTTTGTAAAAAGATCAGATTTTTACCATCAATTAGGCCTGATTTCACCAACCAAACATACTGTTCAAGAAAATAATAAACCCTAACTAAGCATTCCTTTTTCAGGTAAAATATAATATTTTTTATATTTTATTTAATTACAAAACAAAATTATAATTACTGTTAACTAATAAAATAATTTTTTATTTTTTATCTTTTCTCTAACTAAATATTTTTTTCCCAATTATGTCACGGGTTACCTTTTTCAGCAAAAACAAGTTACCTTTTTTATTTTCTCTAACTAAAACCTCTCTTTTTCAAATTATATCACGGGAAATTCTATTTAATAAAAATGAAATCATAATATATAATGCTATTAATTAACCGATTACCTTTTCAGCTAAAACGTATCATCTTTTTTATTTTTTCTAATTAAATTTCTTTTTTTAGAAATATCATGGGTAACATTAATTTCTCATTTTATAAAAATATTATAAAATTAATATAAAATACTAATACTAATTATATTTTATTTTTAATAAAATAAAATTATAATATTATAATACTAACATTAACCTATTATCCTTTTTAGCTAAAACGTATCATCTTTTTCCTATATTATCTAACTAAAATTCCTCTTTAGAAATATTACGGGCAACATTAATTTCTCATTTTCTAAAAACATTACGAGCAATTTTATTTTGTAAAATAACATAATTAAATTATAATTACTATAAACTAATCAATTACCCTTTTCACCTAAAATATTTTACCTTTTTAATTGTCTCTAACTAAATCATCTCTTTTTCCAATTAAATCACGGACATTCTATTTAATAAAACAAAATAATAATTTTATAATTACTAATAAATAACTTATTACCTTTTCAACTAAAACCCATCACATTTTCTATATTTTTTTTTAACTAAAATCACTTCTTTTCTAGAAATATCACGGATAACATTTATATAATTATGATCATCATCTCATTTAAATGGTTAAGTCTCCAAAATTCGTATTTAAAAAAATTAATAAAAAATTTAATATAATATTAAAAAAATTCCATGCATAAATTATATCCTATTATATAATAAGAGTAAGAGGGATAATATGCGAGTACTACCATATGTTAAGGGTTCGACTCTCACTAACAACGTAATTAAATTTATTATTTGTAACTTTAAATATACTAATAAAACATATGATAAAATTAACTTTTTAAAACTGATTAATCATCTATTAAATTAAATTTTGGAAACTCATTAAACATCTATTAAATTTGATATTAGTATACACCAAAAATTTAATTTACAAAATAACATTGAAATGGGTTTCGAGAATTGAAGTAGAAGATAGAAATTGCTAACAAAATTGCTGGCATCAAATGTTCTGAAAGGCAGAGTGTATAAACTTGTAACACTATAACTAATGTAACTCAATTAAAGGAAAAGATACTTAACCAGAAGACAATCAAGAACAAGAAGTCACAAGAAATCAACACTAAATGAAGACAAGGTAATTGATACAATTGAACATGTTAACTATGATCAAGCCAAGAAGAAATCATTGAGAGAAGTTCAAGTCAAAGTTGTTCATGCCTCAGTGATTTGAGAAATCGAGAATCAAGATCATAACTATCAGTATCAACAAGACCAATTGATTTCAAGTGAACAAGAAGTAAAGCGAATATTGGAAAGCTAAGTTACTAAGTGAATATGGTAATTTATTCAAGAAGCAGAAACACTATCAAGACTAGTCACTTATGAACCAGACCAGTGCATCAAGTGTCAGGACATTGATAGCAAGTTTATGTCAGTAATAAAGACCCATGTTCAAGAGCTTGGTGAAGAATAAAGAAGACATGAAGATATCACAATTTCAAGATGTGCATTGAAGTTTCAAGTTGAAGACCATTAAAAATATCATTCAATACTTCAATGTCCCATTCCTTTGTGTCCGTTTTTAGAAGTCCCGTTACCTTACTACTACATTGTTCAACGTCCATGAATCTGAAGCAACTGTAAATAGTGAACAAAATTGAAAATGAAAATAGTGATAATCTTGATAAGAGGAGACTACCAAGTTCTGATGATGGAAGTACAACAAAAACTAACCATTCAAAGACAAAAAAAACATGAAGCGAAAATAACAGATCAGAACTCAAAAGAAGTGGTAGGGACTCTCGACGAATAATCTCAACATTGTTGGTTCTGGTCTGCAACGGAGCCAAAACTAGCATTTCTCCGACTAAGGTGATGATAATGCGTACGTCTTGATGCACTTGTTAGAGCAGGAGTCAACACAGCTATCCACATTCTCCCCATCTGCAAACGAATAAAGTGAATGACAAAATCGATGGATATATGCTACTATGTACAAAGACAGGTTGCCAGTTGTGGTTCTTAGTTCTTACTTGGATTATTAGTTGTGCTGAGAGCTGAGCAAGAAGTGGAGGCACATCCAAGCTTACAAAAGGCAATGTTCTGGTTGTGATGATAAATCGAATCATCCGAACGTTGTCGAGATTGAGTAGTAGCAGTTGTAGTGGAGGAATTAGATGGAAGTAAGCAATTTTTGAAGCAGCGAGTAGTGCAAGTGCAAAGGGTCTGGGAAGGCTCAATCATACAGAACACATAGCATTTTATATAGCAGTCTTTAAATGATTCATTGCAATGAGAGTCTTGCACAAATGCAAGTACTAGTAGCATTACCATTGCAACTACTTTCATTTTGCTATCCACTCCCACCATCTCTCCTCTTCTCTTTCTATTGTAGTTAATAATTTTATGATGTGAACTCTTATGCAACTGGTTTTAGACCTACTCTGCAAGTGACATATATACAACTGTGAAGTTCTGGGCCTCGGGCACACACCATGTTAAATTGTTGATGTATAATTTATTGAAATATCCAAACTTTCAAAATTTCCTGTACAAATATACAAATAAAATCACTGAATACCATATATCTTAATGTACGTATATAGGTTCCATGTCGTCATCTTTTTAAAATTATAATTACACTTATCTATGCAATTTTCAAAATTCCTATGTAGTTTTATAAATGATACTTAAAATTAATCAATAATCAAAGTTTGAAAATGATAGTAATACTTTACGGCTCCAAAGTTATATTCTTTCTACCATGAAATCTTAATAAATGAATGTTTTCGACATCCAATTTTATTATTCATTTATAGAGACATAATGTATATTGTCACTGTTATGTTGGAATCGAAAAAATATTATTTACTAAATTTATCTTAAGATGGGCAATTATACATTGGGATATAGTGATAGTTCAAGCTTTTTTAGACATTATAAGACAGGGCAGTTTAGTATAAATTTGGCTTCCAATCCCACACAATGTGAAATTAATCTGCCTTAGTCTAATCTCTTCTCATTTCACACTGTACAATTCACCTATTTTCCCTTCATTTTTACTGATATTAAAGGTGGCATGGGGTTCATTTTAGTTTAGGTAATTGAGTAGCAATGTTGATAAAGTTTCGATCTTAACACTTATTGGTGTTTATAATCATCGAAGTTCAGGTTTTTACTGCTAAAGAATCAATGGCGAGAACTGTGGTTGAAGAAGAAGTGGACAATGAGAGTGATCAGGAAGAATGTTAGCTGTCATAGACTATGATGAGGAGAAGAGAAGCTAGTGATGACTGATGATGAAGATGACAATGGTAGATTATAGAACAATAATTTTCTCTTAAAAGAGTTGATTTTTGGCTTTCAGTCACGAGATTGTAATGTATAACCTACATCAAGGACACCAAAAAAAGAACAACTACGAGCTGGACGTTACTCGACATAACTCCAGATTTCCAACCTTTAAGTGAAGCTAACAGCGACACCAAACTAGAAGAGATCAAACAACTCATCATTCTTCTAACGCCACATCATGAAGCTGTAACTCCTCTGCACCAATACCAAGACCCTGGAATCAAACATTCAACATGAAGGCTTCAGCTAAACCATTGCAGCCATCCCCCACAATTTCATCAAACACGTCCAACTCTTCCTGAACCATAGCCACCCTATTTCTTTCCGGAAAAACAAATCGGAAACTGCATCGGAGCCTTGATGATTTGCTGGATATATAAGAAATTTACCTACGGTTCATGCTATACGGTTCAAAAAATTTGAAGATGAGATCAATAACGAAAACACATTGTTTGTTTACAACATTTCATTGAAGAAAAGTACAGAGAGATTGAGTAAGAGAGAGAGAGAGATGGATGATTGAGTAAATCAGTTATGGTTTTACAGACTAGAACAGCTACAAATAGTAAAGATTGTAACTAACTTCTGCCAACATGGCAGAATATAACCAAAGAGCCTATAGTCTGATACGATGAAGAATTAAGTACCAAATATGTCAAATTAACAAACCCCTAGAGAGATATGGGATGATCTGAAGGAGGAACTGAATGGAGTGTGGGATTGATACTGTATCATCTTCTTATAAAAGACTTGTGCTTCAAATGTCTTCAACAGATTCTGACTGTGAGTGATGAAGGAATGTTCCAAAAGTTGTTTCGCAGTCCATCTTTTTTTATCATCCGTTGTTAAACATCTTCTCAGAAAATCCTTTGCATTCACCGATAGACACTCAAACTTTGGCAATAACAAGCTTAGCCTGTTATCTTCATAATTAGCAATCATCTCCGCTAAGCATTGTTCATCAACATCGATAAATCTACTCCACAAGCCACCCTCCCCTATAAGCATCTCCAATACCATGCAACCCAATGACCATATATCCATCGCCGCTTCATGAGCTCCAAAGACGACGGATTCCGGTGAACTATAAAGCAAAGTTCCTCGATGCTTGTACTCCTGTCCCGCACCACAACTTTCCCCTCCACTCTTTTTCGCCAATCCAAAATCCGCTAGTTTAAGATTGTACTTCACCACCCCTTTAGATTCACCGTTTGGAATATTAAAAACAAGAACATTCTCCGGCTTCAAGTCACAGTGAACAAAACCCTTATCATGAACACAAGAGAGTCCCTTAAGCATCATACACGCATACCAACTCGCTTCATATTCCGGCATCCATCCACCCCTCGATTTCAGCAATTGTCGTAATGTGCCTCCATTAGCATACTCAAGCACTATATTATAAAATCTCTTGCCATATTCAATACTATTGAAATCCTCCTCCACGAAACAATGAACAATCTCTTTACTTCCTCTAAGTTCATACAAAACAGCCCTCTCCAACCTCAAAGACCATGATTCTTCTTGTAATGATGATTTCACAGCCACAGTTCTCATCGAATTACAAGGCGATACACATTCTGCTCGATAAACCCAACCGTACGTTCCTGCTCCCAAAAACTTGCTTGTCTGCCACTTTGTAGCCATGATCAGAGTACTGTATAGAGCTACAAGAGCTAAGAGCAAAGTAGCAAACAATAGGTTTCTTATGTATAATTAATATATAGTGTACACTTTTTCCTTAGGCACCAAGTTTCCAAGTATACTTGAGAACATGATTGTGATCGACAAATCAAATTACTTGGGCACTAATTAATTAAGGTAATTATAATGACTTATGGGGAAATAAGAACAGAGTTCGGTCCATATATATATATAGTTATATATATACTGTATGTACGAACTCTCGCCTACTCCTAGTCATAATTGGTTTTGTTTTGTAATGCCCTGTTGTTTTTTAATTCAAGGAAGTATGCATATTTTACTTATTCCTTTTCGATCAAATTTGATTTCAGTACTAAAACTATTAGAATTCACGTACTAAAAAACAAATTTAAAATTTGATTTCACATTGGTCAGATTTTGTTATTTCATAATATCAAATTCTAATAGTTAATAACATCTTCACTAGTGGCCGTCTTCTCATTAAATACATTTTAATTACATAAATATAATTTAAAATAAATAAATTATTAAATTCTAAAAAATTTAAAATAAAAAATTTTCAAGAGAAAAAAATATAGTTTAGAAGATCGTAACAGGAAGTCACGACCATTCTCGTATCTCACTTCTAATAGAACTTTTATATACTAGCTTTTAATTTAGTGATGGTTTAATAATTATTTTCTAATTAAATTTAGGATTTTTTTTTATAAATACCCAAGTTCATATTTTTTTTGCAAAAATACATTTGAAAAAGAGAAAATGACCAAAATACTTCAAAATGAGGTACCCATTGCCCAAAATGCCTATTTTCGGAACAGGAGACCCTATATACCCACGGGATACGCCACTTGAAGTATCCCAGCTACTGTTCATCTCCCACAGATGTCTTCTCTCCCCGTCTCTCTCGTTCTCTCCGTCGTCTCTCCGATCTCTCTCCCCCTCTTACTCCTTTCTCCGACCACTTCTACTATAGCCGAGCACACCAAAACAATCACAACTTATTACTCTTCGTTTTTCCCCAACTGATTTAACAGAAGTTGGCCCCGCAGGCGGGCTATACGACCTCGTCGGAATATAGGACTTGGTTTTGTGGTTCGATTTGGGTTTGTCAATTCCGGTGAACGAAATGGTTACAAATTGATATGGTTGTGTCAATCGTCCAGAGACGATTCGTTTGGTGTATACCACGTAATTCTAAACTGACTTGACTGTTGCCTGCCTGAATTGTTCTCTTTTCCGGCGAAATCGTCCAAATATCGCCAGATCTGCATTCTCGCGTAGAATATGAGCAAAAGTGATGCTTACGTCATCACGCATTTCAAAAATGCGTATCAGCTGTTGCGCCTTTCTTGATAGCGTATCTCATTTGATTTTCCAAGCCTCCCAGTGGCGTAACTATAAGATGCGGCGTTGTCACTGGCGTGTCTACCAGACACGTCGTTTTCACTAGCGTATCGTGAGGACACTCCTTCCCCAGTAGCGCATCCCGTGAGTATTTAGGGCCGTCCGAGTTGGCGGTAGGCATTTTGGTAATGGGGACTGAAAAAAAGGCATTTTGGGCCTTCACCCATTAAAAAATTATATTTTGCTAAAATATCAATTTACTTGCAAAAATACGGTCTGCAACCAAATGTAACTGTGTGCAAGCATATATGCTAATTGCATGCAACATGTTGCGCAACCATTAATACCTTATATATAATAAGCATAAGGGAGATCTTATCCAAATTTTTGGTCGTCGTCTTTGGTCGTCGTCGCTGTACTATCAAAAGCATATGATCCGTTGGATTAAAAAATTGGATTAAAAGTCATCCGTTGGATTATAAATTATAGCCTTATAAGGATTATAAATTATATCATTATATATTTATTTATAATTTTCACTTTGTTAATTTACTATAATACCCTTTCTTCGTAATAATTAAATTTTATTAAATATTAATTACATTCTATTATTAATTAAGTGCAAATTTAATTGATCATTAATCATTGGATCAAAATTATATGATCCGTTGGATTGAAACTAGACGATCAAGATTAGATCACATAAAAAAGAAATTATAATCTAAAAAGGATATAATTAGAAAAGGTTGTATTATAAGTGAATTTTAAAAGAAAATTATAATCTAAAAAGGATATAATTAAAAAAGGTTGTATTATAATTGAATTTTAAAAAAGAAAATTATATTCTAAAAAGGATTTAATTAAAAAAAGTTGTATTAGAATTGAATTTTATTTTTTATTTATTAGTATTAAAAAATTTCATATTTACTATTTGGCCTCTATCTTGAGATCTAGAAATCAGATTTGAATGATTTTACAATCCATGCGAACCTCATAAAATTATCTTTAATTTAGTGATGCTTTAATAATTATTATTCAAATAGAAACACTCAGAATATCAAGAGAATATATAATTACAAATTTTTACATTAATCCTAATCTATGTAGAAGTTCTACATTGATAATGCTATCAATTGTAGAAAACCTAATTGTTTATGATTTAAATCATTGACATATATATTTTCGTATTTCAATATAAATATACTTTTTATTTTATAACATATTAAATTTAAAACATTTTTTATGCTAAATCCAACGATTTTCATCTATTTATTTTAACATCTTTGTCGTCCGGAGGAATAGACGATTATCAAAATTTTGGACAAAATCTATCTTATTATATATACGGAGTACTTTTTAGTTTATAACATATTAAAATATAAAACATTTTTATGCTAGGTCCAACGGTTTTCATCTATTTATTTTAAGATCTTTGTCATACGGAGGAATAGACTGCCGATTATCAAAATTTCGGTCAAAATCTTTCTTACACTTATTATTAAAATTTTATTTGGTTGTGAGTAGAACTATCTTTAAATAATTATAAGGATATTTTGATAATCAAAACGAATTATAAGTAGAATTCATAAATCAAAAAGAATTTTTAACTTAAAAAATCGTCAATTTCTTCTCTTTTTTTGTTTCTGTGTAGATTGAATTATATTAAACCATCATTAATTTAAAGATTATTTTGTTAATTTCATGTGGGCTGTAAACGTCCAAATCAAATTTTAAAATTCAAGATAGAGTACAAATATTAAATCGAACATGTAAAATCTTATATATATCAATTTTTAAACACCAATTTGATATGTAAATTAATAACTTATAAAATTTCATAAAAGTAATATAATTGTAGATATTAAAAAGAAACCGTGCATTGCACGGGTTATAAGTTAGTATATGTAAACAAATACAAGTTGCATATGGTTGATTTGGTTGCAGACCTTATTTCTATAAATAAGTTGATAATTTTGTAAAATGTTTTTTTTTAAAAGGTATTTTTGCAAATATTTTGAGAATATGGTAAAATTGCAAAAAAAAATTAGAAAAAGTGGTATTTTTTGTAAATATTCTTCAATCTAAGTAAAAACAAAAGAGAGATGAATTGACGATTTTTTACGTTGAAAATTCTATTCGATTTATGAATTCTACTTATAATTCATGTTGATTATCAAAATATCCTTATTATTATTTAAATATAGTTCTACTAACAACCAAATACAATTTTAATAATAAGGATTTTAACAATAAAAATCCTTGTTAAGAAGGATTTTATCCCTCTTATATATACTTTTAATATCCTTTTCTAACTATATTCTTTTTAAATTATAATTTTTTTTAATATGATATAATCTTGATCGTTCATTTTTAAAAATATTAGATTCGACAGTTGAGATTATTTTGGCGGTACAGTGACCAAAATTATGAATAAAATCTTTTTTACGCTTATTATATACTAACTTATTGCCCGTGCAAAACACGAATTTTTTTTATACATACTCTATTAACATTATATTAAGATAAAGGCCATTTATGCACGAACGAAGAACATTTTATATTAAGAACAATAAAAAATGTTATAGAATCTAACATAAAATCACATTTAGATTATAATTTTTACACCAAAAATGGCTTTTTATGAATAAAAATAAAATATAACGAAAAATTAGGATCAAGTACAACATGATTACACATAGTTTTATTTTTACAAAAAAATATATAAAAAATATATATAAGATTCTATAGTGATTCTTTGTAATATTTGATATTGAAATTTAGATGAGATTATATGTTAGTTTCAATATTTTAAACTTAATTATTGTTAAAATTTGTGTGATTATCATAATAAATCAATTTTTGTGAAAAATAAAATATCATAATGATGTTTTTCATAATTTCTTTTGTATTATCTAATCATTTTTTAGATTAGATCATATACTTGCATAGTATTTTAAAACAAAAATGTATAAATTCAATAAGATAAATATGAGACATGAATATGTTGTTAGTGTGAACATATTTAATTTGAAGTTAGATTGTTTTACCTCTAATTGATCACTGATGTAGTATATATCAAATCTTAAATATTTGTGAACCAAGTAAACATCTTTAGATCGTAATGTTTTTACTATTATTTTTAAATTATTATAATTGTTTCATTATATTCATACATTTATTTAGTAACCTTTTCTTGTATATTTAATATCTTTTTCTAGTATGCATGAATGTTTTTCATAGGATGTTTTGTCTTTGACGGAACTGGATTTGAAATATAATGGTTACTGGTTGTTTACACTAAATCACGCAAGCGTACGTGGTCACAGTAATATATAAGGTTAAGTCCAAATTCGTTCCCACAGGGATCAAGTTATGGTTCTATTCAGTAAATATGCCTATGCAACAATGTATGGTTATTATGCACTGCTAAGACAATAACAATATTGGGTTTATTAAACTAAATTAACTAAGACA
Source organism: Kitagawia praeruptora (assembly GCA_037693485.1). NCBI lineage: Eukaryota > Viridiplantae > Streptophyta > Magnoliopsida > Apiales > Apiaceae > Kitagawia > Kitagawia praeruptora. Next base: position 137,565,159 of record CM075350.1, on the reverse strand, counting down.
CAAATTAACAAAACTAAGAATTAATTAACTAACAAGAATTAAATCTAATTACGTCTGCAAGAGTAAACATGGAATCCTAACTTCATTAAATACTTTGCTTAGATCTGACGCCTTTAATCACTATATGCAATGGTTATGATATCTGATCGGATAACACGAAACAAGTATACGCTACTTCTCAGTATACGAATACCAAACTAAACATACATCCACAAAAGAGATAGAAGATGAATAGACACCAATTATGCTTAGACCCTACATCTCTATAAGATTTGAAAACATAACGGTTGAAGAACAAGTTATCCATAAAGATCACACAGGGCAGTATAAGTATTCTCATCTCACACCACAATCATATTGATAACAATTATGAACCTATGCTAGCATGGCAAGTTCTAAATCTCAAGATCCACTTTCACTTCACAAGAGATTAACAAATTAGATGTTAGCTACGCATCTAAATTCAATAAGCACAACCATACGAGGATATCAGATATACATCACACACAGATCTGTAAAGCATCAAGATACTAAAGCTCCATAAATAAATCCGTTAGAATCCCATGACAACGATTAGTTCATAATTGAACCTCTCGTCATCATGGGATCTGATGAAACCATGATAAAAACAAAGTATGAAAATATACAAATAAACCTAAGTAATTGATATGTAATTGTGTCTCTAATGATAATGATCTTCCTAATACAATTTACAAGGGTTGGATGTGTTTATATAGGCTCTAGACATCTTGCCCAGCAAGAAAATACCAAAACAGAATTATAATAGAATTTCTGCAAGATACGTTTCCTAAACTGATTCTGTTTTTTAAGGGAAATTCGTAGCTGACTTTTCTTCTGTTTTCCAGAGCCGTTCCAGACGTAATTGGGCTTCTGGACCACCTTAGAATGATAGAGAATCTCGTTATCTTCGCGTGGACTGCTTACGGGCCCCAAACGGAGTTGTAGAACTCAAGATATGGCCAAAATAGTAAAAACTGTATTTTTCAGGGGCAACTTGCAGGGCAACTTGCGCCCAGCAGTCTGTTCTTCGCGCAGATTGCTCCTACCTGGCGCAATTTGCTCTTGGGAATCCTATCCTAAGTTGTAGAAAATCTCCCAGGCTTCGCGTGGGCAGTAAGATCACTGAAAACGGACTTACAGAACTCCAGATATGGCCAAAACAGTGAAAGCTGCGCAGCCTTCCCAGAAAATCCGAATTTTAATCAATTAATTCCCAAAAAATTATAGAAGCATCCACCTTAGTCAACATTCTCGTAAATCTGCACAACTAAGCAAAACACATCAAAACTACCAGAAACTTGAGTCCAAGACAATCAATTTAAGCCGATTTAGAATGCTCCAAGTGGATATAAAATCCACTTATCACACCCCCAAACTTAAACCGATGCTTGTCCTCAAGCATAAACAATTACAACTAACTAACTAATTAGTACCACTTCCGTAGGTGATCACGGTTGCATTTGGCATATGCAACAAGCCCTTTAAACCCCTAGGCAGCCCTAGTGGACGAGTAAGGTCTCGTGAGGGCCTATAGCGAATGTACCCACAAAATCCATTTAACCTAATGCAATGCAATGCATGAATGCAACTAATATGCAAATGCAATTAATCTAGCCTACCATACCTTCAAATCCTTTCATGCCATATCAACTTAAGAATCAAAGTAAATACGCAATGTCTTGGTGTCGAAAGTGCAAGTATTCACATAGTCTACTCAATGAACATGCATAAGTTCTTACAAGCCCATGTCAAGTGTAAGAATAAGTTAGTAAACATGCTAAGCCTACAAGAGTACATCTTTGAGACAAAACTCGGGATCTCATACGCAAAAACAAGCAAACACTCACAATCCACTCACAAAAGAATTTTCACTCAAGAACAAGGGTAAGTGTATCACTCAATTCCAACAAAATCATAAGCATGCTTGACATTTGGTATCAATCTAACTCTTAACACAACATACATCAATGACGATAATCAAAAGGTCTTTATTTGGGTTGTAATGGGGCTAGGGACAAGGTATGTCAAATAAGCCAAAACAGGTGAAGTGTCAAAAGCTAGTAAGTACCATAATAAATCACACACAACACCCTATTTTCCCCCCACATAATTTTACTAAAACAAACGCTCGACTAGTCGACTGAAATAGGATCACAACAAACACAAACATGCTCTCATAATATTTTTTTTTCTTTTTTTTTTTCTTTTTTTCTCTTTTTTTTTTTTATTTTTTTTTCTTCTTTTATTTTTTTTTCCTTTTTTCCGAGAGCTAGATAGAACACAAACAATAATATAAACAATAACAATGATCCAATAATTTATTACATATGTCGACTATCAAGTAAACCACCAAACCCAATTTTCAATATTTCCCCCCAAAAGTAAGACCAACAATAAACCCCTCCTTGCACACCTTATTACTCCCTTAAGCACTCTACTAGCCTTTGACAATGTGGGTTCAAATTAATGTAAGGCCAATACAAGAAAAAGGTCTCGGCAAGTAATGTGGTATGTCACCGAAAAAATAGGATTAAGCTCAATAGGTTAACTAATTGATCATGTAAATATGGTGTGGTAATATGGGAAAATATGCGGTTATTCCTAAATGCCTTTATCACTTTAATCGTCAAATAATGTCATGCGTTTCAAGAAAGACCTCAAACAACTGCTAGCAATGCAACAATCCGTGGACACTCAAGCAAACGAATAAATTGCAAATATGCAATATGGCTCAAAAACTCACTTGGTGGAAAAACATACTCAATCCCAAGCAAAAATCTCTCTAACGCACCGACTTGTATTCAAAGCATGCAAACTAAATCATCTTGCACATATTCATGTCCTTCTAATCACTTACAACATTCAATAAGTCTACTAGCTTCAACTTACTAGTGTATGTGTGTGCACAAGAACAAAGCATATCACTTCTCAAACAAAAGCGTCAACAACACAAAATTCCTATCAAGCATGGGTGCAAATGCAAACTATTATGAACTCACATGAAATACGAAAATAAAAACAGAATGCCCTATATGAAACAAACGTAGATAACACGAACAAACATGCATAATTTACTACTACTAATATGCAAAGCATGAAATCCTACATGAACAAATAATACAACAACTACTAATCCCTCAAACCACCCCCAAACTTAAAATTTTCAATGTCCTCATTGAATGGAAGTAAATACGAGAGATAGCAGAAAACATACCTACAAGTCCTCATCCTCGAATGAATCATGCGGGAGACGAAAATTTCACAACACTAACACCACCTCTCCCACGCTTAGGAGCCATAAGAATCAATACCCAACTCACAAAATTCACCAAAATCCACAAAAAATTCGAACTCACAAATACCCCAAATAATCAAGAACACACAACCCTAATAATGCAAGAACACAATTCGTAATATCAAAATAAAAGGAAGAAATATACCCCAAATACGAACCGGAGAGGTGAAACTTGCAATTAAAAATTCCCCCAAACTTGAACCTTGAAGCCTTGAAATTGATTGTAGAAAATATATTTGGAATGGGGTAGGATTTGTGTGTCTATAGGTGTATATATAGATGGGGGAAAAAATAATAATATGAAATAAGAGATGGATTGGGAATAATTTGGAATTAATATGGACTAGAATTAGGATTTTAGGTGGAGATAATAATTAGAATAGGGGTTGGAATTGATTTAGGAGATAAATTGATTAATTAATAGTATATATACTAACACATAAATACACACGGATAACAACTTACCTGAACAGTAGGATGGCCTCAACATAGCTTCCTGCGTGCGACATGGCGCGTGACCAGCTCTTGTTAAAACTTTGTCCCATTTTTTTTTTCAATTTGTGTTACAACACACGGACAACACCTGGCTGGGAGGTCAGAAACATTGCCACGCTGTGGCGTGCTTTGAGCGCTGCGGCGCGCGGAAATTCTGTTGCAAAATATTTTTTTTTTTTTTTTTTTGCACTCAATTTTTTTTTTTTTTTTTTTTTTTTGAATACAACACTCAAATTTTTTTTTCTATACTAATGCGTGGGTTGCCTCCCACGAAGCGCTTCTTTAACGTCAATAGCTTGACGTTACTTCCAAGCCTCCATTAAGGATGATAATAGTTCGCATGGTCCTCTCTTCGCAATACTTCATCATCATCTCGGCGGCACACTTTTTGCTCCTTCTCCTTGCTTGACCTATTCAGGTAACAACCATGTCCTCTTCCAATGCCTTCATCTGTTGACCCAAAATCTGACAATTTGTAGAACAACATTCGGGCTTCGCTTGAATATAATGGAGGAGGGTAAATGTAAATTGCTGAAACCTTTGGTTCCTCAACGAGAACTTCCTCCATTGGCTCTAATGCGCTACCTCCATCTTTAAATTCTGAGACAAGTAGAAGACCTGCATCTTTCTCATGATCATCAACCTCTTGGTTCGCACATACCCATTCTTGAAATTTCTGTAGCCCAACAGTGTCTTCTAGGTTCGCACAAAACAATTCTTGAAATTTGCGTAACTCATCAGTGTCTGTCTCAAATAGTGCTCTTTCCAAATCATCCACCTCACTAGCTTGATCAAATTCCTCACATGGCTTATGAACACTCTCCTCCTCTTGGAATTTGTCTTCTTCAATTAAGCATGCAGTACCTTGCTCCAAGTCATCGGTATTTTCTGGAATTGCTTCTGGTATGAATTGTTGATTCTCTTGTTCCAAGACTCTCAAAACTTGAGCAGCTAATGTCCCCATAGATTTGATAAGCTTCTCATTATTCTCTTCAAGCATCCTAATCTCCTTCCTAATCTCCTTCAAATCATCATCTGACTGAAAAGTAGGAGTAGGTTGCTGATGTTGAAACTCTTCACTACCAAAGACATATGACATATCTGGAACATCTTGCTGGTACTGTTGAGGATAGTATTGAAAATATGGTTGTTCTTCATAACTGACATATGGATCAACTCCTCCGTAGTAACAATATTGTGAGGGATCATGAACGCCCAAATACCGCTCACATTGCTGAGGCTGTTGAATACCACCTTGGTTGCTCCAGCACTGATACGTCTCATGTGCGCCCGCACATAGCTCGCAAACACTAGCCACCTGCTGAACTCCATAGTAATTTAGAAAATCCATCTTCAACGGCAATGCTCTCTGACAAGTACCTGAAACACCAACTAACTACAAGAAAAGATGAGAAGAAATCCGAGTCAGTGAACTCTAACGACCACTATTGACAAGCACATAAACCAAAAATAAAACACCAATGATCCCCGGCAGCGGCGCCAAAAACTTGTTTACACTAAATCACGCAAGCGTACGTGGTCACAGTAATATATAAGGTTAAGTCCAAATTCGTTCCCACAGGGATCAAGTTATGGTTCTATTCAGTAAATATGCCTATGCAACAATGTATGGTTATTATGCACTGCTAAGACAATAACAATATTGGGTTTATTAAACTAAATTAACTAAGACACAAATTAACAAAACTAAGAATTAATTAACTAACAAGAATTAAATCTAATTACGTCTGCAAGAGTAAACATGGAATCCTAACTTCATTAAATACTTTGCTTAGATCTGACGCCTTTAATCACTATATGCAATGGTTATGATATCTGATCGGATAACACGAAACAAGTATACGCTACTTCTCAGTATACGAATACCAAACTAAACATACATCCACAAAAGAGATAGAAGATGAATAGACACCAATTATGCTTAGACCCTACATCTCTATAAGATTTGAAAACATAACGGTTGAAGAACAAGTTATCCATAAAGATCACACAGGGCAGTATAAGTATTCTCATCTCACACCACAATCATATTGATAACAATTATGAACCTATGCTAGCATGGCAAGTTCTAAATCTCAAGATCCACTTTCACTTCACAAGAGATTAACAAATTAGATGTTAGCTACGCATCTAAATTCAATAAGCACAACCATACGAGGATATCAGATATACATCACACACAGATCTGTAAAGCATCAAGATACTAAAGCTCCATAAATAAATCCGTTAGAATCCCATGACAACGATTAGTTCATAATTGAACCTCTCGTCATCATGGGATCTGATGAAACCATGATAAAAACAAAGTATGAAAATATACAAATAAACCTAAGTAATTGATATGTAATTGTGTCTCTAATGATAATGATCTTCCTAATACAATTTACAAGGGTTGGATGTGTTTATATAGGCTCTAGACATCTTGCCCAGCAAGAAAATACCAAAACAGAATTATAATAGAATTTCTGCAAGATACGTTTCCTAAACTGATTCTGTTTTTTAAGGGAAATTCGTAGCTGACTTTTCTTCTGTTTTCCAGAGCCGTTCCAGACGTAATTGGGCTTCTGGACCACCTTAGAATGATAGAGAATCTCGTTATCTTCGCGTGGACTGCTTACGGGCCCCAAACGGAGTTGTAGAACTCAAGATATGGCCAAAATAGTAAAAACTGTATTTTTCAGGGGCAACTTGCAGGGCAACTTGCGCCCAGCAGTCTGTTCTTCGCGCAGATTGCTCCTACCTGGCGCAATTTGCTCTTGGGAATCCTATCCTAAGTTGTAGAAAATCTCCCAGGCTTCGCGTGGGCAGTAAGATCACTGAAAACGGACTTACAGAACTCCAGATATGGCCAAAACAGTGAAAGCTGCGCAGCCTTCCCAGAAAATCCGAATTTTAATCAATTAATTCCCAAAAAATTATAGAAGCATCCACCTTAGTCAACATTCTCGTAAATCTGCACAACTAAGCAAAACACATCAAAACTACCAGAAACTTGAGTCCAAGACAATCAATTTAAGCCGATTTAGAATGCTCCAAGTGGATATAAAATCCACTTATCACTGGTCTTTGACTTAAAAAAAAATAGATTGATTTGTTGTCTACATTGGACCGTTAAATAAAGTACATATTAGAATTAATACAAAGAAAATATGATGGTAACGCAAGGCGCTATTTTCTAGTTCGCTTTTGTTTATTCAACAATGGCAAAAGATATATATAAATTAAGTAAGGGAGCCCTTCCACAATCACGGGTGGCTATAAAATCTGGAACCACCAGGAGCATTGTATCATTGCGCCTGGGGCAATGAGACATTGCGCCAGGTGCAATGTATCATTGCCCCAGGTTTTTCAAATAACCCATTGCTGTAACAAAATCAATTCTTTTTAATTTAATTGATTAATTATTAAATGTAATTTATATATTTAAGTTGAATGTATGTGGTTTAAAAAACAAAGGTTGATAGTGTAATATCTTGGTTTTTCTCCAAATAAGGTTTCTAACTCTATAGATTCGAAACAATATTTATTTGAATTATTATTAAGAAAAATTAACGAAGAATTTAAAAAAAATTACAAAAGAAATAATAATAGATAATAAAATATATGAAGCTGAAAATATTTGTTATTATTTTATTTTTATTTATTACCAACATTTTTATCTTAATATTGATATTATTATTTATTATGAAATATTTTCCTTTATCCTCAATTTTATTATTAATTTGTATTAATAAAAAAAGAAAAATTCGAAATGTTTAAAAATAACTAATAATTGTCATTAAAAAATTTGAAATATTGCCATTATTATTATAATAATAAGTATTTTCAAACTTTTTTTATTTAATAATATTTATTTGAATGCTTTAATAATAGAAAATAAAGTAAAATTCAAATAAATAGAAAATAAGACTGGAAATGACAGTTATACCCTTAATCTCTTCGCATTGATTCATTGCGCCATACGCGAATGAAATTAATCCCCATACCGCATTATTTCCTCTTCTTTTCAGTTTTAAACCCTACAAACACACAGACTATGGCGATTCTCAGGTGATTCTTAGGCGATTGGTTCGATTTTAGTCATCATCATCATCAATAGGTACATCTTAACACAATTTATACATACAAACACATACACTCGAGCTCGAGTTTCAATTCCGGACTACTACTTCAACTCGTAATCTCTCAACTGTACATTTTATCGGTAATCCTCTGTTGTTCTTCACCTTCATGCTTAAGTTGCTTTAATAGCTAAGCTACAGGTTGTTGTATGTATGTATTATGACGATATTTGTTTTAATTTCAAGCTAGTTTTTTTTTATTAGTGACATAAAAGTGTTTGATGAAAGTCCCCTTAGAATTTATATTTCCTGATTATTGTTTATCACTTGTGTGTTACATAGAAATATTGTATATGTTGTATCTTTATGTTGCTCTGCCATTTATGCGACACCAAGTGCTCAGCTAAATGAGGATTATGTAATTCCCTGTCCAATTCATGAAATAATCTTGAAATTTTGGATTTTATTAGATAAGTTTATGTGTGTAAATGAATGGTGTTATTTAGTTCCTAAACGTTAAATTCGAAATGTAGAGATCTGGAAATTTTTTATAAGTTAAAGGTTTTGTATTAGTAGTACTACCATTCCAAACTTAGATTGTGCAACACACATGAGCGAACTAAATTCAAATAAAAGTTAAAGGTTTTGTATTAGGTAGAAATAGGTTTATCACAGAAATCAAGCATAGGCGCGGCTGTTGGTCCAAGCAGGCTAATTAAAATTCAGTTTGTGTTCAGCTCTAATTAAGTCATTTTAACTTCAGGTTATCTCATATGTTTATCTCTATGTTTTAAACCATGTTTATGAGATGTGTCTAATTTTTTGATTTTGCACATTGCAGATAATATGGATATAGAGTGCGGGCCTGTCGATAGATCGCTCTTGACCATGCAGGATGAGCATATTAGTACTGTGATATGGCAAGGGGTAAGCGGGATAAGATAGATGTCAGACAGTTGACTACTATGCATTGGCAGTAGGATTTCAAGGAGCGTCAGATTGATTTGCTAGAGTTATGGGGTTTCAGGGCATTTGCATACCCTCAGTCGATTCCTCAGAACGACATTAGATTGATCACGACCATGATAAAGAGGTGGAGGCCAGAGACGAACACCTTTCATTTCCCATTTGGTGAGCTGACCATCACATTATAGGATGTTTACATGATCTTGGGCCTGCCTGTTTATGGTCGTCCTGTGACTCATTCGGAGCTTATTAATCCAAAACCATATTGGATGACGAAGTGGAAGGATTTGAGGCTGACCAAGAAGGAACGTAAAGAGATGTATGATGATGGGGTGATTCTTCACAAATTGAGGGAAAGATATAAGAAGATACCCAAGACGAAACGTCCAGAATACATGGAGCATGATGATATAGTTTACACCCGGGCTTACCTTCTGTACATCATTGGGGGTGTTTTGTTTCCTTCAGGGAAACGAGACGTGGTTCATCCTTGATATCTATAGCTCATCCAGGATACTAGTGAGATTGCTGGCTATGCATGGGGAGCCGCTGTATTGGCTCATCTGTTCAGGAGTTTGACCAGGGCAGCGCATAAGAGTGTCAAGGCTTTTAACGGATGCAGCATGCTTCTTATGTATTGGGCATGGGAGAGGTTGTTACCTGGTGCTCCGGAGATTGTACCTCATCAGGATTTTACACATCCGAGGGCATTGGCATGGATTCAGGCGCGGAAGAGGGTTAACCCCCACCACCATACATGTCTGTACAGGGGGGACTTTGATAGCTTTGAGCTGTGTTGGCTGACATGGCAGCCTTATGAGAGGTTTTATGATCGCATTGATGTGGATGACGAGTCTCATGACAGTGAGATGTTGGATGCATTGCATATTAGCCTCGGTCGACTCCCTCTTAATAATCGTAAGTTGATATGTACAAAGTAGAGGTACCGCTTCGTTAAAAAACAGTCGATAGTAGTAATATAGATGATAGTTCATTCTTAAGAAGTTAAAATAACTCTTAACATATTATTGAGACCTTATCATTCAGTTAGAGTTTTATTTTGTATTTTGTATCCTTAAGTTTAATAAACGTAAATTGATATGTAAAAACTAGAGGTACCCCTCGTTGAAAAACAAACGATAGTAGTAATATAGATGATAGTTAGATGATAGTTCATTCTTAAAAAGTTAAAATAACTCTTATTGAGACCTTATCATTCAGTTAGAGTTTTATTTTCTATTCTTAAATTAAATAAACGTAAATTAAAATGTAAAAACTAGAGGTACCCCTCGTTGAAAAACAGACGATGGTTAACATTATATTTGTAATTACTATATTTCATTTTTTAAATAATTTAAACATATTTGTAATATAGTAATTAGTTGCGGTTACTAAGATTTGTTTTGAAATCATATTAAAAAACATTATAACATTAAGTTAACATTATATTAAAATAAAAACAAAAATATACCTTGTGCATTGTAACATTGCGTCTTGAGCAATGTAACATTGCGCCAGGTGCAATGTTACATTGCGCCAGGCGCAATGTTACAATGCTCCAGGCATAATTTTCACCCAGACCTGGCTAGGGATGGCAATGGGTCGGGTCGGGTCGGGTTTGGCCAAAACCAAACCCGAACCCGGTTAAATCCACCAAACCCGAACCCGAATCCGAACCCGATTAAACCCGAAATTTTGAAACCAAACCCGACCCGGTTAAACCCGAACGGGTTTTCGGGTACCCGAAACCCGAAAAAAATAAATAAAAAATAAATATTTTTTATATTAAAAATAATATAAAACATAAATATATAAAATATTTTAATTTTTATTACATATTAAATATTAAATATATATAATAATAGATAATATATATTAAATATTAAATATTATGTATAAAATAATAGAAATAATAATATATATTAATTCGGGTTTCGGGTCGGGTTCGGGTTTGGAACGGGTTTCGGGTTTTCGGGTCGGTTCGGGTCGGGTTTGGCCAAAACCCAAACCCGATCCGAAATTGATTCGGGTTTAAAAATCAAACCCAAACCCAAACCCAAACCCGAAAATTTCGGGTTCGGTTCGGGTTATTCGGGTCGAAACGGGTCGGGTATCCATCGGGTCGGTACAAATTGCCATCCCTAGACCTGGCGCAATGTAACATTACACCTGGCGCAATATAACATTGCGGTTGGTGGATATCCATCCGTGGTTCTGGACCGGCTTCCAACTTAGTTACATGGAGTGTGTTATATTCAAGCGTGCATAAGTATTTATTGTAACTTATAATAATTATAAAAATATTATGTAGTTGTTACGATTCGATCCCTTTATCTATGTAGTAATCATTTATTATTCCTTTTACTCTTATTATAATAAGTAAGGGAAATGCCATGTTCCCCAAATTTTTATCCCAAATTTTTTTCCCAAATGACATTGCATGGTGAATAAATAGTAACTTTCCTAATAATAATAATGACACCGCGTGTATATATATGCGTCCACAAATTAAAACTCGCCACTTGTCATGCCATGTCATTTGGTAAAATATTTTGGAAATTTTTTGGGGAACCTAGCACTACTCTAATAGTAATAGGATATAATATAATATGCCTTCGTTATATAATCAAACACATATTATACTTTCAATAGAATTTTTAATCATACGTCTTCTATAAATTCGAACGCATATTCCACTTCCAATAAAACTTTTAATTATATATCTTCTCTATAAATTTGAATTCTTCTATTTTATAAATAGAACTTTCATTATCTATCTTACCAAAAAAATTCAAACTATCAATATATTTATCTATTTTCCAAAAGCTCCTTTATTTTAAATAATTAAAATTAAAACTTACTTCTTTAGGTTCTATTTTTTAGAAAAAATCAAAATTTCATTTTTTAACATTAACATTAACATATTCGAAATAGAAAAGTATTTCGAATTTATTTTCTTATATATATGCGATCATCACTTCTAATGAAAAAATTTTATCACCATGTTTTTTTCTTGTTTCTGTTTGATTTTGTCTTCATCTATTTCTTTTTATTTGTTTATTTATTTATTTATTTTTAATCAATATATTCCTAATGTCTGCTAGTATTGAATTTTGAAAATTACTGCTTTTATCCTTCATTTTTTTAATCTTCTTTATTTTTTTGATGCCCATTTTTGTCATTACACAGGAAAATTACTGCTTTTATCCTTTATTTTTTTAATCTTCTTTATTTCTTTGATGTCCCTTTTTGTCATTACACAGAATTTGGAGTGACCCAATTTAGATTGGATCGACCCAAATCTAAATCTATACTATTTTTTGTCATTACACAACATTTGGATCGACCCAATTGGATTGACCCAAATCTAAACCTCTACTATTATCCTTCATTTTTTTATTAATAATACTAGCTTAAAACCCGTGCGATGCACGAATTTTTTTAATATTATATTAAATTTTTTAATTATTTGAATTAATTTTTTTAAAACATGATTTTTGGAGACTTAAATTTTTAAATGAGATTATATTATGATAATTATATAAATGTTATTCATGATAATTCTAGAAAATGAGGAGTTTTAGTTAAAAATTTAGAAAAGATGATGGATTTTAGTTGAAAAAGATAATCGGTTAATTATAAGTAATTATAAAATTATTTTTTTATTAGATAGAATGCCCATGATATAATTGGAAAAATAGAGGATTTGGTTAGAGAAAATTAAAAAGGTAACATGTTTTAGATGAAAAAGGTTATTGATTAGTTTATAGTAATTATAAGTTAATTATGTTATTTTACTAAATAAATTGCTTGTAATGTTTTTAGAAAAAGATAAATTATTGTTGCCCGTGATATTTCTAGGAAAATAGGGATTTTAATTATAAAATATAGAAAAAATGATATGTTTTAACTGAAAAAGTTAATCGATTAATTATTAGTATTATCATATTACTATTTTATTTCATATAATAGAACTGCCCTTAATATACTTGAAAAATGAGATATTTTAGTTAGAGAAAATAGAAAAGAAAACGGGAAAATTAAAAAGGTGACATGTTTTAGGTGAAAAAGGTAATTGATTAGTTTATACTAATTATAATTTAATTATGTTCAATTACTAATTAAAATTGCTCATAGTGTTTTTTAGAAAATGAGAAATTAACGTTGTTCGTTATATTTCTAGAAAAAAAAGGAAATTAATTAGAAAAAAATAGAAAGATGATATGTTTTAGTTGAAAAGATAATCGATTAATTATTAGTATTGCAGTGCATGGGTTTCTTGTATTATGTTATAAATTTTATTTAATATTAAAATTATGTTTTCATATAATCATTATTCTAATAATTTTTTTAATTTTAATTTGTTATAATTTAATATACTCATGTTTACATATTATAATAATGTTTCCTTATTATAAACAACGTATATGATTTATAATATATTTTATTAATAATTGAAAATTTTGGTGTGATATTTTCGAGTATATATTAATGATTATAAGATTTGTTGTAAATTAAAAAGGTAACGTGTTTTAATTAGAAATATTAATGATTGAAAAATATGATACAATTGATCTTTTTAGGTGTTTATAAAAGGTAATATCTTCAACTGAAAGTAAATATGAAAAATGTAATCGAAAGTTCAAAAAAAAAAAAATGCAATCGACTAATACCATTTATTATATTATATTGTTATTTATTTTAGGTGTTACATTTTACTTGAAAATTATGGTGTGATATTTTCGGTTATATATTAATGATTGAAAGATTTATTTTAAATTAAAATGGTAATGTGTTTTAGTTCGAAAGGAAATATTAATGATCCAAAGATATGATATGATTCATGTTTTTACGTGTTTATAAAATGTAATATCTTCAACTAAAAGTAAATATGAAAAAGACAATCAACTAATTACCGTTAATTTTATTATATTAATGTGATATTTTCGGGTATATATTAATGATTGTAAGATTTGTTTTAAATTAAAAAGATAACGTGTTTTAGTTCGAAAGGACATATTAATGATGGAAAGATATGATACGATTGGTGTTTTTAGGTGTTTATAAAAGGTAATATCTTGACTACTTACCATTAATTATATTATGTTATTACTTATTTTAGATTGTAAGATTTGTTTTAAATTAAAAAGGTAACGTTTTTTAGACTTTTAGTTCGAAAGGAAATATTAATGATGAAAATATATGATACAATTGTTGTTTTAAGTTGTTTATAAAAGGTAGTATCTTGACTAATTATCATTAATTATATTATGTTATTACTTATTTTAGGTTTATTTTTTTTATAATGAAGGGTAAATAATTAAATTCACGAAGTACCAAAAATAAGTACCAAAAAATAGGTACCAAAATTTTAATGTTTCGACTTATAAAATAGTATAGATTTGTTTTAAATTAAAAGGTAACGTGTTTTAGTTCGAAAGGAAATATTAATGATGGAAAGAAATAATAGGATTTACTCCCTCCGTCCCTTTGAATTCTTTACGTTTGCGGACCAGTTTCTGGCACGGATTTTAAGATGCATTTTAAGGATAGTTCTATAACTTATTTTTTATATTTTAATTTTTTGTATAAAAATAGGATTGTTATATTTTTATACAAAAAAATAAAATATCAAAAATAAGTTATAGAGGAGTATGTTTTTAGGTGTTTATAAAAGGTAATATCTTGACTAATTATCATTAATTATATTATGTTATTACTTATTTTAGATTGTAAGATTTGTTTTAAATTAAAAAGGTAACGTGTTTTAGACTTTGAGTTCGAAAGAAAATATTAATGATGGAAATATGTGATACGATTGATGTTTTTAGTTGTTTATAAAAGGTAGTATCTTGACTAATTACCATTAATTATATTATGTTATTACTTATTTTAGGTGTATTTATTTTTTTTATAATGAAGCGTAAGTAAGTAAATTCACGAAGTACCAAAAAATAGGTACCAAAAAACAGGTACCAAAACTTTTAATGTTTCGGTTTTTATATAATAGTATAGATTTTATTAATAATTGAAAAATATGGTACGATATTTTCGGATATATATTAATGATTGTAAGATTAGTTTTAAATCAAAAAGAAAACGTATTTTAATTCGAAAGTAAATATTAATGATTGGAAGATATGATAAAAGGTAACATCTTCAACTAAAAGTAAATATGAAAAAAGCAATCGACTATTTACCATTAATTATATTATGTTAATATTTATTTTAGGTGTTTTAATATATATTTTTCTTTATAATGAAGGGTAAATAAGTAAATTCACGAAGTACCAAAAAATAGGTACAAAAAAACTGGTACCAATTTATATAATCATTATTTTTTACATAATTTTTAATTTTAATTAAAATTATTTAATATACACATGTTTACGGATTATACTAATGTTTCCTTATTATAAACAAAGTACATTTTTAATATATTTTATTAATAATTGAAAAATAGTGTATGATATTTTCGGGTATATATTAATTATTATAAGATTAGTTTTAAATCAAAAAGGAAACGTATTTTAATTTGAAAGGTAATATTAATGATTGGAAGATATGATAAAAGGTAACATCTTCAACTAAAAGTAAATATGAAAAAGGCAATTGACTAATTACCATTAATTATATTATGTTAAAATTTATTTTATGTGTTTTAATATATATTTTTCTTTATAATGAAGGGTACATAAGTAAATTCACGAAGTACCAAAAAACAGGTACCAAAAAATTGGTACCAAAAAACAGGTACCAAAACTTTCAATGTTTCGGAATTTATATAATAGTATAGATAATTAATGATAATTAGCCGATTGCCTTTTTCAATTAAAAGATGTTTACTTATAATTTATATGATATTACCTTTTATAAATACCTTAAATATATATCATATCTTTCAATCAATAATTTTTTTTTCTCTCTAATCATCATTTGGAGCGATCCAATTGGATCAACCCAAATCTAAACCTCTACTATTATCCTTCATTTTTTTATTAATAATATAATTAATGATAATTAACTGATTGCCTTTTTCAATTAAAATATGTTTACTTAAAATTCATGATATTACCTTTTATAAATACCTAAAATATCATATCTTCCAATCAATAATTTTTTTCTCTGTAATTAAAGCACGGTGACTTTTAATTTAAAACATAATATTGCAATAATTAATATATACCCAAAAATATGACATCATATCTTCTAACCACTAAAAAAATATAATAAAAATTCGTATACAACAAATAATATCCGTTAGATTTTTAGTTAAAAATTAGAATTGTTAGATCTAATGATTAAATATATTACATGATTAAATTTATTTACTAAATACATACCCAAAAATATGACATCATATCTTTTAACCACTAACAAAATATAATTAAAATTCGTATACAACGAATCATATCCGTTAGATTTTTAGTAAAAAATTAGAACTGTTATATCTAATGATTAAATATATTACATGATTAAATATATTTACTAAATGCATTAAATGCATACCCAAAAATATTGCATTTTTAAAATTACTGTTTTTATTCTTCATTTTTTTAATCTTCTTTATTTATTTGATGCCCTTTTTTGTCATTACACAGGAAAATTACTGTTTTTATCCTTTATTTTTTTAATCTTCTTTATTTCTTTAATGTCCCTTTTTGTCATTACACAGAATTTGGAACGACCCAATTTAGATTGGATCGACCCAAATCTAAATCTATACTATTTTTTATCGTTACACAACATATGGATCGACCCAGTTGGATTGACCCAAATCTAAACCTCTACTATTATCCTTCATTTTTTTTATTAATAATATAATTATTGATAATTAGCCGATTACCTTTTTCAATTAAAAGATGTTTACTTATAATTTATATGATATTACCCTTTATAAATACTTAAAATATCATATCTTCCAATCAATAATTTTTTTATCTCTAATCAGCATTTGGAGCGATCCAATTGGATCAACCCAAATCTAAACCTCTACTATTATCCTTCATTTTTTATTAATAATATAATTAATGATAATTAACTTATTGCCTTTTTCAATTAAAAGATGTTTACTTATAATTGATGATATTACCTTTTATAAATACCTAAAATATCGTACCAATCAATAATTTTTTTCTCTGTAATTAAAACACGTTGACTTTTAATTTAAAACATAATAATGCAATAATTAATACATACCCAAAAATATGACATCATATCTTCTGACCACTAACAAAATATAATAAAAATTCGTATACAACGAATAATATCTGTTAGATTTTTAGTTAAAAATTAGAATTGTTAGATCTAATGAGCAAATATATTACATGATTAAATTTATTTACTAAATACATACCGAAAAATATAACATCATATCTTCTAACCACTAACAAAATATAATTAAAATTCGTATACAACGAATCATATCCGTTAGATTTTTAGTTAAAAATTAGAACTGTTAGATCGAATGATTAAATATATTACATGATTAAATATATTTACTAAATGCAATTTATGCATACCCAAAAAATATGACATCATATCTTTTAACCACTAACAAAATATAATATAAATTTGTATACAACGAATAATATCAATTAGATTTTTAGTTAAAAATTAGAATTGTTAGATCTAATGATTAAATATATTACATGATTAAATTTATTTACTAAAATTTCAAGGTTCAAATTTTTATAAATACCTAAAATATCATATCTTTCAATCAATAATTTCTTCTCTCTAATTAAAACACGCTGACTTTTAATTTAAAACATAATATTGCAATAATTTAAACATACCCAAAAATATGACATCATATCTTCTAACCACTAATAAAATTTATACTATGTTATAAAAGGCGAAACATTAATAGTTTGGTCGGTCGGTCGGTAGGGTGCCTATTGATTTTACTTATTTACCTTTACTCGAATAAAATCCATCATACTAATTAATTAATTTCTTTTTTCAGTTTAAACATATTATCTTCTTTATTTTTCCATAAATAAATAATTTCCTTTTTGAGGTAAATTCAATATCTTTTATATTTTATCTAACTAAAATTTTCATCCTACTAACTAATTAATTTCCCTTTTCAGATTAAACATATTATCTTTTCTATTTTTCAAAAACTAAATAATTTCATTTTTCAGGTAAAATACAATATTTTTAATATTTTATCTAACTAAAAATTCTACTTTATTAATCAATTTCCTTTTTTAGGTTAAACATATTACTTTTTATATTTTTCAATAACTAAATAATTTCCTTCTTAGGTAAAATACAATATCTTTTATATTTTATCTAACTAAAATTTCTTCTTTTTTAAAAACTACTATCAATTTTGTATAATAAAATAACATAATTATATTATAATTAGTATTAACTAATCAATTACCTTTTTGAGCCAAAATACACTACCTTTTTTCTTTTCTCTAACTAAAATCTCTATTTTTCCAATTGTATCATGGACGGTTACCTTTTTCAAACACGTTATATTTTTTCCTTTCTCTTACGAAAATCTCTCTTTTTCCAATTATATCACGGGCGATTCTATTTAATAAAAATAAAATAATAATATTATAGTACTAATAATTAACTGATTGCCTTTTCAACTAAAATGTATCATCTTTTATATTTTCTCTAATTAAATTTCCTTTTATTTTTCTAGAAATTTCAGGGGCAACATTAATTTCTCATTTTCTAAAAACTATTAGCAATTTTATTTAGTAAAATAACATAATTAAATTATAATTACTATAAACTAATCAATTACCTTTTTCACATAAATTATGTCATCTTTTTAATTTTCACGTTACCTTTCTATTTTTTAAAACTAAAATCTCTCTTTTTCCGATTACATCACGGATGCTTCTGTTTAATACAATAAACTAATAATATTATAATATTAATAATTAAGCGATTACCTTTTTTATCTAAAACGTATCATCTTCTATTTAATGAAATAAAATAATAATTATATAAATACTAATAATTAACCGATTACCTTTTTCAAGTAAAACCTATCATTTTTTTAAATTTTCTAACTAAAATCCCTCATTTTCTAGAAATATCACTGATAACATTTATATAATTATTATCAAATAATCTCATATAAAAATTTAAGCCTCCTAAATTTATATTTTAAAAAAATTAACTTAAATTAATGAAAAATTCATATAATATTAAAAAAAATCCGTGCATCAAATAGCTCGGTTCTATTTTTTTAATTTTCTCAAATTTTTGAATTAATAATTCCAAGGATTAAAAAAATCTCAATTGCATTTTAAAACTTTACTAATAGAGGAAACTAAATATATAGTTTCATTATTTTTTACCTATAAAATCTCTACTAATGAAGTAAAGTAAATATTTAAATTGCATTTTAAATTTTTACTAATGGAGGAAACTAAATATACAATTTCAATATCCTTACCTTTAAAATTTCATTTTAAAACATTGAAAGTTTGGTCGGTCGGTCGGTACCTATTTTTTTACTTTATTACCCTTACTTAATTTTAAATAAATTTTCTCCTAATAACTAATCAATTTCTGTTTTCAAGTAAAACATATTAAAATAATCAATTTCCTTCTAAAATACGTTACCTTTTCTATTTTCTTCAGCTAAAATCTCTCTTTTTCCAAATAAATGACTCCCTTACTTAATTATAAATAAACAATTTCCTAATAACTAATTAATTTTCTTTTTCAAGTAAAACATATTAAAATAATCAATTTTCTTTTAAAAAAAAAGTTACCTTTTCTATTTCCTTTAGCTAAAATCTATATTTTTCCAATTATATGGCGCCGGTCGGTTGATCGGTCGGTCGGTACCTATTGTTTTTACTTAATTACCCTTACTTAATTTTAAATAAAATTTCTCCTAAAAACTAATCAATTTCTATTTTCAAGTAAAACATACTAAAATTATCAATTTCTCTAAATTGTATTTTAAATTTTTACTAATCGAGAAAACTAAATATACAACACAATTGCAATTTAAATTTTACAAATAGTGGAAATTAAATATCACTAACAAAATATAATAAAAATTCGTATACAACGAATAATATCCGTTAAAATTTTTAGTTAACAATTAGAATTATTATATACTTATATAAAGGAAAAACGAGGGGATCTAAACCTCTACTATTATCCTTCATTTTTTTATTAATAATATAATTAATGATAATTAGCCGATTACCTTTTTCAATTAAAAGATGTTTACTTATAATTGATATGATATTACCTTTTATAAATACCTAAAATATCATATCTTCCAATCAATAATTTTTTTTTCTCTAATCAGCATTTGGAGCGACCCAACTGGATCAACCCAAATCTAAACCTCTACTATTATCCTTCATTTTTTTTTATTAATAATATAACAAATGATAATTAGCTGATTGCCTTTTTCAATTAAAAGATGTTTACTTATAATTGATGATATTACCTTTTATAAAAACCTGCAATATCGTATCTTCCAATCAATAATTTTTTCTCTCTAATTAAAACATGTTGACTTTTAATTTAAAACATAATATTGCAATAATTAATACATACCCAAAAATATGACATCATATCTTCTAACCACTAACAAAATATAATAAAGATTCGTATACAACGATTAATATCCGTTAGATTTTTAGTTAAATATTAGAACTGTTAGATCTAATGATTAAATATATTACATGATTAAATTTATTTACTAATTGCATACCCAAAAATATGACATCATATCTTCTAACCACTAACAAAAAATAATAAAAATTCGTATACAACGAATAATATCCGTTAGATTTTTAGTTAAAATTAGAACTGTTAGATCTAATGATTAAATATGTTACACGATTAAATTTATTTACTAAAATTTCAAGGTTCGAATTCCGTTAACGATACTATTATCATTCATTTTCTTAATCTTCTTTATTTCTTTGATGCTCCTTTTTACCATTACACAACATTTGGAGCGACCCAATTTAGATTGGATCGACCCAAATCTAAACATATACTATTTTTTGTCATTACACAACATTTGGAGTAACCCAATTGGATCGACCTAAATCTAAAGCTCTACTATTATCCTTTATTTTTTTATCTTTCTTTATTTCTTTGATTCTCCTTTTTGTCACTACTCAAATCTATCTCTGTCATTTTTCACCTTCAAGTCCAAGCCGCTCAAATCTTCACACTGCTTGATTTTGACGAATGTTTGCACTTTTCAGATTTGAAAGCTGGGTTTTTCACCAAATTAACATCTCAACCCCCTGAAGTAGGGTTAAGGTGTGTACTAGACCTCCGTGCGGGTCATATATGTTTGGTTCCGGTTTCTAATTTGGCCATAAGAGTTAAGTTTTTATTGATTTCACAGCATTAAAAATTAGACAGGATAATATTTGTTTGGTTTTGATTTCGGTTTGGAATTTAAGAATTAAAGTTTTAATGAATTACCCGATGTTATAATAATATACAGGACACCAGAAAGGTTCCTTTAAAATATTTGCTTGGCCTTTCAATTTTCGATTTTACATGTCATAATGACAAAGGTAGTTGGAAAGATTACCAGTTAATAACATTGACACAGTACAGACCATGTTATTTGTAAATAATCTTAACTTGGGGACTCAATTTGATACTTATAGACATTATTTTGTTTTCAAGCAAGTTTATGTTCTTTATGGATTTGTTCAACTTAAGGTTCATGGGATAGACATGCTACGTACCAGAAGGTCTTATGGAATAGCATACTTTTTATCGGATGTCTCCGAAGGGACTATGGAATAGCATACTTAGAAGCTAATGAAGCCTGAACCACATAAGCAACTTCCATTTTTTAGGTATTGTTTATCATAACGTGGGTAATGGGTTTATGTATTCCCATTAATTTTATTTTTGGTTACCCCTCTAAGTTGATCATAAAAAATTTAACAACCCATCAAAATAAGTAGTTTAAAAATATATTCAAATTAAAATATTATATTCGTTTCAATAAGAACATACTTTTAATATAATAAAGTCAATAAAATAAAAATTCAACAATTTCAGAAAGCGAGAGCCATGGTGAAAGACCTTAATTTGAACATAAACTATAAATCTACTTGAATATTTATATGATATTTTGGCTTGCTTATTTAATTGTATAATTTACTTACTTTTAATAAAAGAATCTATATTAATAACATGTATACACTGTATTTTCATACATGAATTTACTAATACAGTTTAATGGTCACGCTCTTGTGAGAATGAGAATAGTGAGAACACACATATTCACTACATTTCAAGCTATTTTAAAGGGCCCCGCTAGGGGCATCTTCACAAAAAAAGTCTTATAACTCTACCCTCTATCCATTCATAAAAAAAATTAACAAAAAAAAAATTAAAATGAGAACACTGAGAACACACATATTCGCTACATTTCAAGCTATTTTAAAGGGCCCCGCTGGGGGCATCTTCACACAAAAGTCTTATAATTCTACCCTCTATCCATTCATAAAAAAAATTAAAAATTGCTTGAAATATGGTCTCATTGTTCTCCACCATTTACATATTATATTAACTATGAGGTCTCATAGTTAATATAATATGTTCTTGATATTATATGAGATTTAATGTTTTGGAGTCATTTAATGTTTTGGAGCCATTGGGGTGAAGGGATTATCATTTCCGCATTTGAATAATGAAGACAATTTATTATTGTTTTCAATTAGAGAACAATATTTGTAAAAATATTTATTACTTTTATTGCAGATTTTGATGAATTAAATAAATTTTCAACATTGTTAAAAAAGAATTGTATGCTACCTTTTTATATAAATTTTAGCATATCATTATTTTATTAAATACTTATATAATTGTATATAATATCTTTCTAAAAATTGATTATTTATATAATTGCATATAATATCTTTTTAAGAAATCAATCAAATTTGTTAAATTTTTGGTATTGTCAATTTAAATTAAATAAGATGTTTTAAGAAATCAATCAAATCTATTAAATTTTTTGTATTATCATTTTAAATTAAATAAGAAGCCATGTACGAAGTACGGGCAAAATGCTAGTTTGTTTAATTCTCAATGTACAATGCTATGTATGTGTCACTAATTTTTTATGTTTTTCATGCTGCTTTTTTTTTTGTTGCTTTCAAAGTTTTGAATTTGCCGACTTAATATTTACTTTTTTCTTTTTATATTTGATTTGTGATGATTTTATAATTCTGGATTTGTGATGCTTGCAGCTAAATCAATATATAGAAACTGCTGAATGCTGATATATATGTTCTCAACTATATACTTCCTCTGTCTCATTCATTTTTACTCATTTACTATTTTGGAATGTCCCATCATTTCTACCCATTCCAAAAATAGTAAAGTTTTAATAATAAAATACACTATTACACCCACTAACTTTCCTCCACTATCTCAAATCTATAATATAAAATACTATTACACCCACTACTTTTCTCCACTATCTCAAATCTATTACTCCCTCCGTCCCACAATACAAGTCTCTTTTGAAAAAATTACGCATCTTAAGAAAACATTAATTTGATGATATATTTCCTTTTATGCCCATTATAAATGCATTGACTTTTAAGAATATGAGCTATTTTATACTTTTAGTCACTCTTCATTAATTGCTATACAATTTTCAAAAAGGATAATTTAGGAAAATTGACATAAATTTACATTGAAAATTGGAAATGGACATGTATTATGGGAAAAAAAAATCTCTCAAAAGAGACTACTATTGTGGGACGGAGGGAGTATTAAATATTGTTAGGTCCCATCACTTTATCCACTTTTCATCTAATTTTACTCATTTTTTATACATTTTCTTGGTCTCCGTGTTAAAAAAAAATGGGTATTATTCAGTGGGACGGAGGGAGTACTGAATACCGTGGAAAGCAAAAAACAACATATCAAGATTCTGGGCCTATTGCCAATTTGCCATAGCAAAAGCCAATCTCAAATGCATGAAACATTTCCTATTTTGGAATTAAATTTAATAGCACAGAAGATTCTTTGTACTCGGATTCGGATACACACAGATACACACAAATAGTGAGAGAGAAAGAGACGAATTAATGTCAAAAGTAACGATTTTTTAGTTTAGAACAAGATTACCATCACTCGGGAGAGGAAGTTAAAAATACCATTTTCATTACCCGATATAGAGATGCGTATTATCTATTACCTAATACCCCTTTTACATACATGTGTTCCTTAGTCGACCCAGAGTCCCAGACCCATGTATCTTAACACCATTCAATTATTTTCCATTTTTAGAATGAAGTGAAGTGTTACCCAAGTTGTACATGGATATTAATAAGAAATTGTAGTAATAATCTATTAACATCCTACCACCATATGAAATTATTCAATTTTTTAGGGTTCAACGAATTCCAATATTTGGGGTTTAAAAATATTAAATATTTTAATTAAATTTTTTAAATTTATCTATTTTTTAGGGGTTCAACGGTTAACATTTGGGATTCAACTTTTTCATTTTGAGTTTGAAAAATATTCAGAATGACGAATAAATCGTATACGGATAAAAAATCGAGTCTATCCCCTGATTTTTTAAAAATCAGGTCCCCGGACTCATTAAAAAAACACAATTTTAATTGACCATTTGATTTTAAGTTTTTAAATAATGTTTGCAAATACATATTTAACAAAAAAAATAAAAAAAAAATGTTTAGATGATACCCAAACTAATTTTGCTTACCCTAAATTTGAGAATAAAACAATAACTTGATACCCTGACTGTACATGCGTATTCAACAATTACCCAGCCATAAGATGCGTAGCTCACTTAATCTTGTAAATCATGTTACCCAACTTAGTTTTGCGTAATCAATTTTTTAATTTTAAACACACACATGTTACCCAACTTAGTTTTGCGTATCCTTTTATTTAATCAAAATATTACCTCATACTCCATAGCCAAATGCGTGACTCTTGTTACCCATTTTAAAAATACGTGACCCATCCGTTATTTTTAAGCACCTTCCCAAAAAATTGTTATTTTTCTTATCGATGTATCAAAATCCGTTATTTTTAGTTCTCACCCGAAAGAGACCTGAGCTGAAGAAAGAACTTAGGTGAAAAGCAGAGTACATAACGTTTACTTCCGTAAACTGCTGAACTGATATCAAATCCACTGCCCACTTTTCCTTGTGCGAAACAATGAGCAGTTTGAGCTGTTGCATGCACGACATCAAGATCTGCAGTTTCCATCATATCATGGTCTTGATCTTTACTTAACAATGAAAGGTTAACAACGTACACCAAGGTATTTAAGTAATGCAGAGACAACAACAGTCGTCATGGCTGCAGATGATCGCAGTCCAGTTTTTGCAACTTCAGGCTTGGATGTTTCTCCATTTGACTCTTCAGTGTTGAGAGTAATTGAAGTAAAGGGTGTAAGAGTAGCCAAAGATTCTGGGGACGAAGGGAGGCCCAGGCTTCAATCTAAGAATAGGGGGACAAAAACAACAGTGCCATGAGTTTATGACCATAACTATATTATTACTTGTGACAACATAATAATATACTGTACAAATTTTAAAGAGTAGTGCTAGGGACCCCAAATTTAGTCCCCAAAAAAGTCCCCAAATGACATGGCATGAGTGATTTGGCAAATTGTAGTGTTTTAATTGGATGGCCCTGGCGGGCCCATTATAATTATAACCAATCACATTCATTTGGTAACAATTTTTGGTACCCAATTTGGTACCTCTAGCATTTTTCAATTTTAAAAGCCTTGCAATTAATATTTAATGCGTAAGGATTACTTCGTATGGTAATTATTGATGCTCCCTCGTACTACTAAATAATGTAACATTTCAACGCTAATAAAAAGAAAAGGAAACAAACACTAGGCCGGTCAAGTGCTCCTGTAATAACCTAGAACTATTTTAACTATCTATGTGTTACAACCAATTTCCGTCGGTGTATCCGTTCGGTCGGACCTGCGATTGAAGAAGAATGCGAGGGTGTGGCCCTCCGATTCACCTCCGGTGTGAGAATAAGTTAACTGGTTCTTTGATGAGTAAAGGTAAACGTAGAGTGTTTGTGTTGTGTGTTAAGTAATTAATTGTGAAATGAAAGGAAGAACCTGACTAATATTCATCTCCTTCCGGGCGGTTATCCGAATAGTGGGCATCGTGTGCCGACGTGTCCCACGTTCTCGGGAGTTGGAACCACATGACCGTTATCGGCAACTGGACTAGACGAATATGGGCCTCTGTTCGGGCTTGAGGCGTTGAAATATCGGCTCGGCCCATAAAGGAAATGGGCCTCTAACATGTCCCTGGGCTTCGTTCGGAGTTATCCTCAGGACGGAGGCCAAAGCCTAGGCCCATCTTCGGAGTTCACTCTTCGGACGTCTCATTCAGATAATAAGGACGATGGACAAGGTCGAAACGTTTCCTTGGAATCCGTGTCCCTTTGTGTTTAACAGCTGTCCAATCTCGAGATTCGCGCTTCAATCTCCACCGTTGAATACGAAACGGCTTTGTCCAAACGTCACACCTCTGTATATAATCCTTCTAAACCCATTCATTTTCACTTTTACGCTCACCAGTTTAAACAAAACCAAAACCAAAATCTTTGTTTCTCAGAGCTTTTCGCTAACGACGATTGGAAACGTCAATTCGTCGCCGGTCGTTTTTTCTTCTCCAACTCCGGTTGACGTCTACATTCAAGCAATCTATCCTCAAGAACTCAGTCTTATCAAGAACCTTCAAACCAGTAAGTGACATTTTCCCTCTTGCTTCTTTATTGTAATTGTTCTGTGCTTCCATACATTCATGTATGCATCTAGATGTACGTATGTAAAGTTACCTGTACAATTTACTCTTGTCGTTTTAAGTAGAATATACGCCTGTCTTTTCCTTTTGATTTCCGCTGCGTTGCCCTGATACAAACCTTTTACTTGAAACTTGATATTTGCTGGGAAGTTGTCAAGGTTGAAATGCCCTTCAGGATTTTCACAACTTGAGAGTTTCCTTCGGTCTGTCCCGATCATTTGTAACTTTTAGACGACCCGTAGTTTGCCAATCCTTAGACTTTAGGACTCTCCGACCGATCCTGGCTCACTGTACTCGGCTTCTCCCCTTTTTGTTTTCATCTTCTTTGTCCGAGTACAAAGCTAATGTCTCTTCATTTCCGAATGCAGGGACATGGATCGGTCGACCGAAGGTGCTGGTCCTTCGGAGGTTTCGCCGTTTAGTGACGTGGAGGCATATCCGGCTGCGAATTTCCGGTCACACCTGACCGAGGAAAAAATAGAAGAATTCCATTCCAAATACCAAGTAGAAAGGAAGGTCTGGTACTTCTTCACACCTAGGAAGAGAGACCGTATTTGGCACAACCCTGAGGTTCCACCTCTCTTCGGCGGAAGCGTGGCCACCGGTATTTCCGAAATGGCCTTCAAATGTGGCTTTCGGCTGCCGATGCTGCCAATACTGAAAAAATTGCTGAGGCAAGTTGGGATCGCCATAGGACAGCTGGATCCGAACAGCTTTTTTCATATAAACGCTTTCCAAGCCCGATGCTTAGCCAAAAGGATGACTCCGAGGACAACCCTGTTCTGGCATCATTATGAGCTCCGGAGGAATTCCAAAAGCAACGGCTTCTACACTATCGTTCGTCGGACCGGCAGGGCCGATTGGGCTCAAACGAACTCCAACAATAGGGGGGCCCATGAGAAGTGGGTTTTCATCTCGGGCCCGAAAATGGAGAAGTATGGCCGCTGGCAGGATCTGGACCCGTCGAGGTTACAGTATCCCGAGATGTTGGAGGCGGACAAACACGATTATCGTCTTCTTTGTGAACTCGATATGAGTAGGGTTCCCCTATCGGACAGCCGGGATAACAATTGGTTGGTCGCCCTCTGGGGTAGTGGTAACATTTATCCTTACTTCTTTCCCATCCGAATGCTTCTATTATTGTATTTTCTTTTTCCAGTTTCCAATGTTTTAACATTAGTATTTTTGTGCAGTGTCTACTCTTCAGGATATCATCGAGCGCAAGCGCAGGAAGGCATCTCAGCTTTCAATAACCGCTACGGCCGAAGCCGATGCTGCTGCTCAATCGGCCGGCAAAGAGCTGGAATTTGTTCCCGATTCAGGGGTCGAAGCTCCATTGGTTTCTTCTCCTTCGCGAGATCAAGGGGATGGTATCGTCCAGACCCCCTCGGCCGACTCCCGAAAAAGGGGCCGGTCGGGAGATGCCGGGCTGAAAGTATACTCTCCTCCCTGGGGAGTTATCGAGACGGATCAAATCATCGTCCCTGCCCCCCAACTGTCTACCGTAGTAGGCCCTGATCTCTGCCGCGGTCTCATTCTGCCCGCCGACAGGCCCACGTTTGCTAAGGCAAACGACCTTGAGGCTTGTACTGAAATGCTGGCTCTGCTCTCCATGGTAAGCTTTTTCTCCTTCGGTGTTATTTCCTTCACTTGTATTCAGTGTTTAATTCTTTTCCCTTTTTTATTTCCAGGGGGTCTCTTGGTCGGCCGTTGTGACCGAACGGATGGAGGGTATACAGAAAAAGCTGGAGGCTGCCAACCAGACTGAAGTTCGGGCAGTCAAGGCTGAAGAGGACCTCCGGAATGCAACTTCTGACTTGGAGAGGGTCACCGGCCAATCTAACTCCTTGAAGGCCGAGAATGATGCCTTGAAGGCAAAGTTGCAGGAGATGGACGCCTTGAGGGCTAGGGTCGAGTGGAGAAACAAGCAGCTCAAGCTTTCAAGGAAAAATGTTCGGAAGCTGCAGAAGACCCTGGAGCTGACCGAAGAAAGATGCTACCAAATGGGGTATGACGGTGCTGTGCTAAAGGCACATTCTTTGGGCTTCGATCATACCCAGCTGGTAGATCCTTCGCTCGGGATGACGGATCCGGTTGGTCGGGAGGGGTCTGATCAACCTTTAGAGGTTTCTTCGGGCGAAGATGAGTCTCTCTCCGACGAACCTCCAGCTGATGAAGCCTTCTAATATTTTCGTAGCTTTTTAATATTTTCGAACTTGTAATATTTAACTTTGCCTTCGGGCTCACTACTCGTGCCTTCGGGCTTGTAATATTTTACTTTGCCTTCGGGCTTGTTTTATATATTTCTGCCTTTGCATAATATTCGTTTGTATGCGTCTTCGGCTTCATTTTGCCTTAGCATATTTATTTTATTATTATGCATCTTCGGCCATTTTTGGCTTCTGTTTCTGTTCATGCGTCTTTGGCTTTGACTTGCCTTGGCATGACTTTTCTTTTTTATGCCTCTTCGGCTTCATTTTGCCTTGACATATTTATTTTATTATTATGCATCTTCGGCCATTTTTGCCTTAGCATAATTTTTGCCTTTTTGTGCATCTTTGGTCGTAACCTAGCTGCCCCCGAGTATTTAAGGGGTTTTGTAAATGATTAAGGTCTCGTTCGGTTGGTTGAAAAATATTTCCTCCCGGCCTTAATTAATGTCAAAGCAACTTGAATACTAAGGCAATTTTGTAAGAGGCCAAATTTTATTCGGTCGGCCCCAAATTTGGATTCGTCAAGTATTTGTAGCTTAAAACACAATGAACTTGAACACTACCAATAAGTTAAAAGGCGCATGTTTTATACGGTCGGCCCCAAACATGGGTCTATTAAGCTTAATATTGCGTACTTAGCTTTTTGGCCATAAATGTACTTAGCTTAACAATAACGGATAAAGAATGGAGCAAAACAATCTTTTCATTAATCATGCAATTCTTACATAGACTTGATTACATAGACTTGATTATAGATTGATGCTAGCTTATGGAATTCAGAATAGAGTTGCATAAGACAAAATACTGAAGTAAAAAACAATAGAAATTGAACCAGTGAGCTTACTGGTAGAAACGTCGAAGGCGAGCAGCATGCCAGGTGTTTTTGATTGGGCTACCGTCTGGATGAGCCAATTTGTAGGTGCCCGGTCGGACCGCTTCAATTACCACGTATGGACCTTCCCAGTTGGGCATAAGCTTGCCTTTTTTGGCTGGCATGGAGGTGGCTAACTCGCGAAGCACTAAGTCCCCGGTTCGGAAGGATCTCTTCTTCACCCCCGAATCATAATACTGGGCTGCCTGCAATTGGTACTTTAAGTTTCTTTGGTGGGCAGCCTCTCTTTCTTCTTCTAGCAAATCCACATTTGCCCGGAGTCCGAACTCATTTGACTCCACGTTGAACACTTCCGTTCGGTAAGACTCCAGGCCAACTTCGACAGGTAGAAGGGCATCAGTTCCGAAGGCGAGTTTAAAAGGCGTTTCCCCGGTTGAAGATCTCGTAGTTGTTCGGTAAGCCCATAGGACCCATGGTAGTTCTTCGGCCCAAAGTCCTTTAGCTTCTCCTAGCCTTTTCTTGATTCCATCAAAGATGATTTTGTTCGCGGCCTCGATCGCCCCATTTCCTTGGGGATGCCCTACCGAACTGAACTTCTGTTGTATCCCGAATTGAGCCAGGAATTTTCTGAACTTGCTCCCAATGAACTGAGTACCGTTATCAGACACACAAACCATAGGTATGCCAAACCTCAAGATGACCTGTTCCAGCATGAATTTTTTCGCGGCTTCTTCGGTAATGGCCGAAAGGGGTTTTGCTTCTATCCACTTAGTCATATAGTCGATTGCCACGATACAGTATTTCGCTTGTTTGGTACTGGTGGGTAGGATTCCCACAATGTCGACCGCCCACATAGCAAATGGGATCGGGCTAAGGACTGAAGACATCTCTTCGGGAGGTTGCTTCGGGATTGCGCTGAATAGCTGGCATTGCTTGCATTTCTTTGCATACTCTGTTGCGTCTTCTTTCATTTTAGGCCAGAAGAATCCCTGCCTAAGGATCTTGAAGGCTAAGGATCGTCCTGCCAAATGTTCTCCACAAATCCCTTCATGAACTGTCTCCAAAGCAAGCTGTTGTTCATCTTTGTCTAAACACCTAAGTAGCGGCTGGCTTACCGATCGTCTGAACAAACGGCCCCCGACCAGAGTGTAATTCCCCGACCGATACTTCACCTTCTGTGCTTCCCTTCGGTCAAGTGGTAGGGTGCCTTTTTCCAAGAATGCCCTGATGGGAGTCATCCAATTGACCCCTTGATGAATTTCCATGCATTGCTTCTTGTCTATCGAAGGTGTCTTTACTTCGGTCAGATAGATGGACCCACTTAAGTTTTGGGTTTCTGCCGAAGCTAACCTCGAGAGGGCGTCTGCCCGACTGTTGTTTTCTCTAGCTATTTGAGTTAACTCGAAAGTTTCAAACAGCAGGGATTATTCACGTACCTTAAGGGCGTATGCCTTGGTTCGGGGATCTTTTTGCCCATACTCTCCTGAGAACTGTTTTACCACCAACATTGAATCACTGAACGCCCTAATGTGCTTAACTTCCAAATTTCTTGCCAAATCTAGCCCTGCCAAGAGTGCTTCATATTCGGCTTCGTTGTTCGTCAACGGGAAAGTGAACCTGATAGCTTGACAAATCTCGAATCCTTCTGGGCTTGTAAGAATTAGCCCTGCCCCGCACTTTTCCTTGGCGACCGACCCATCGACAAACAACTTCCATTTTCCCGGTGTCTGAATCATTTGTTCTTCAGGAGCTAAGTCATTTGGCCCCGAAAAAGAGCATTCTACCATGAAATCCGCTAATGCTTGGGCTTTGATCGAAGTCCTTGGTGTATACTCCAAATCATGCTCCCCCAGTTCGATCGCCCAAGCAACCACTCTGCCCGATGCCTCTGGCCTTTGTAATATTTTCTTTAACGGCTGATCGGTTACAACTTTGATCGTCCTTCCCTGGAAATAGTGCCTTAGCTTTCTTGCGGCCACTACCAGTCCATAAGCGAACTTCTCTGCGTTCGGATATCTTGTTTCTGCATCTTTGAGAATATGAGAAACGTAGAACACCGGATGCTGGTTCCCTTCGTGATCTTTGACCAACACAGCTCCAAGTGTTCGGTCGTTCACAGCCAAGTACAGCTGCAATGTCTCCTTCGGGTCGGGTCTCATTAAGAGTGGGGCTTTCACTAAGTACTCTTTAACATCTTCGAATGCTTTCTGGCAATTTGGCCCCCACTCAAAATTCTTGGACCCCCGAAGCACTTCAAAGAATGGTAGGGCCTTTTCGGCCGATCGGGAGATGAACCTCCTCAGGGCTGCTAGCCGTCCGGTCAGCTTTTGAATGTCCCTGATTGTCTTCGGTGCCTCCATGTCAATGACTGCTTTAATCTTCTCCGGGTTGGCTTCAATTCCTCTGGCGCTGACCATGTATCCAAGAAATTTCCCACTATTCACTCCAAACGTACACTTGTTCGGATTGATCCTCATGTTGTTTCTTCTGAGTGTTTCAAAACATTCCCTCAGATCCTCGGCATGATCCCTGAATAGGGACTTAACTATCATATCGTCCACATAACACTCCATGTTCCGACCGATCTGGGCTTTGAACACTTTGTTGATCATCTTTTGAAATGTTGCCCCGGCGTTCTTCAAGCCGAAAGGCATCTTTATGTAGGCATAAGTGCCATTCGGTGTGATGAATGCTGTCTTTGGAACGTCCTCGGCATTCATGGCAATTTGGTGGTATCCTGAGAATGCATCCAGGAAACTGAGTATTTGATGCCCCGAAGTGGCATCTATCAGTTGATCAATGTTCGGCAAGGGGTAGTGGTCCTTCGGACAATGCTTATTCAGGTCGGTGTAGTCGACACACATCCTCCACTTGCCATTAGATTTCTTCACCACCACTACGTTTGCCAACCAATCGGGATAATCTATCTCTTCAATGAACTTTGCTTCCAGCAATTTTTCGACTTCAACTTGGATTACTTTCTGCCTTTCCATGGCGAAATTCCTCTTCTTTTGTCTTACGGGCTTGGCTTCGGGAGCTACGTTTAAACAGTGTTTGGCAACCGCAGGGTCCAAACCTGGCATATCTTCGGGATTCCATGCGAATACGTCGTTGAATTCCCTAATGACCTTGATGACTTTTTCTTTCAATTTCGGCTCCATGCTCTTTCCAATTTGGATCATCCTTCCCGACTGACCCACGTACAGTTCTACCTCTTCGGTCTCTGCAGCCGGCTCAGCAATCGGGCTTGACAGGTCGGCCCCAAACTTTTCCAATTCAATGTTCAGCAGTTGGTGGCTGCCCCCAGCTTCAGTCTCATTTCTTTTCCTCTTTCCGGCTTCGGTCATCTCAATGTCTTTGTCTTTTTCCAAATCCTCCAACATGATTATTCTGGCGGCTTTCTGATCGCCTCTCATTTCTCCAACTCCATGTTCAGTTGGGAACTTCAACTTCAGATGAGGGACAGAGGACACGGCCTGGAACAAAGATAAGGCCGGCCTTCCCAAAATTCTGTTGTACGGACTGTCGACCCGGACGACATAGAACTTTGCTTCCTTCACCACAGTGTATGGCGCTTTCCCCATCATGACAGACAAAATGATGGTCCCTTCTATCGGTACAGGCTGATTTCCGAAGCCATACAAGGGTGCCTCGTGGCATGGCTCCAACTGTTCACCTCCCAAATTCATCTTGCAATATGTCCGATGATATAGAATGTTGACTGAGCTCCCTTCGTCCACCAGCACTCTCCATATCTTGTTTTCCCCGATTACTGGGTTTATAACAAGTGGGTCTTCGTGCGGCCATATCACGTCCTCGTAATCATCTTCTGTGAAGGAGATAGGCAATGGTTGTTTAGCTGAGCTTGACTGGTACAGGTTGTAGATCTGTCTGGCGTACTTTTTTCTTGCTGTCTTACTGTCCCGATCAAGCACTGTTCCTCCGGAAATTGTCCTGACCTCCCCTCGGTACTTCTCCGAACTTTCAGCTTCCTTCTTTTTCTCCTTGGACTCGAGTTTGTCCCTCAAGTCGCCCACAAATTGTGTCAGTTCCCCATCTTTGATCATTCTTTCAATTAACTTCTTCAAGTGATAGCACTCCTCTGTGTTGTGACCTTTGTCCCGATGGTAGTCACAATATTTGCTGTCGCTTCTTCTATTCTCAGGGGTCTTCAACTTGGGTGGTCTGACAAACCCAGGTTTACCCTTTATCTCATGGAGAATCTTCGAGATGGGTGTGTTTAACGGTGTGAACACAGTGCTATCTCTATCTCTTCTTCGTTCGGCCCCTTTGTCGGGCCTTGTATCGTTTAACCTGCTCTTGATATCTCCTCGACCCCTTCGGTCGTCTCTTCTGTCGTCCCTTCGGTCATCCCTCCTGTCATACCTATCATTTTTCTTCTCCTTGTACCCCCCAATTGATTCCAATTTTCTTCTAATGGCCTCTCCTCTCACATATATATCATTTAAAGACTTGGGAGGCATATCGTAAAGAGAGGACCGAAGCTTCTTACCTTTGATAGGGTCGAGGCCTGCTGCGAGGAACCCAGCCGCCTTGACTTTGTCCAAGTTGGTGACCATACCGGCTTCCTCTTTGAACCTTGCTAAGTAATCACCCAAATCTTCGTTCGGCCCCTGCCTGCAGTGGATCAGGGCTTCGGTATCCTTCTCTCTTCGGCACAAATGTGAGTAGTGCCTCAAGAATTTTTTCTTCACTTGCTCATACGAACCTATCGACCTAGGTCTTAGCGACCTGTACCACATGGATGCATTCCCCTTCAGGTAGGTCTTGAACATCTTACATAGCATCACATCGCAGTGCCCCATCCCAGTCATGAGCGATTCATATTTCTCACAATGATCTTCGGGGTCACCCTTTCCGTTAAATTCATTCATCTTCGGGAACTGCCTTCCGGGAGGCGGTCGAAAGTGTTCGACATCTTCGGTCACCACTGGCTCATGGCTGACCTTTCTCTCTCCAAACATGGCCTTCTCAATTCTTCGGATGCGATCGTCCGTGTGTGGACCCTCCTCTTCCGAATCGGAGGAATAAACCACCTTTGACCGGGTTCTCCTCGAGTATGATTCAGAGTCCCCTGACTCATCTTCATCATTTCTGGTTCGTGGCCTCTTATCTCTTCGGTCGTCCACCTCCGTGTCTTCGGCTTCTAGAGCCTCGCGGAGGGTCTTTTCTTGTAGCTCGATCTCCTCCCTTTGGAGCTTTAGGGCCTCTAGCCTTAAACGGTCAGCCTCCCTCTTTTTGGCCAGACGTTCGGCCTCCTTACTGCTTTTCTCCTTTTCTATTTCTTTCCGTTTCCCCTTGGCCTTTTGTTCCTCTCGCCACTTCATCAGAATTTCCCTTTGTTCTTCGGGAGACGGTATGTCCCCCTCTTCGTCGAAAATCAAAAGCCTTGGGGTGATGGGAGGAGTGGTGCGATTATTTCCGGCTATAGTGCTATCGTCAGCTGTTGGTATCTCGGTTTCATTCGCCATTACTAACTGTATAATTCAACACAAACGCAACTCTACGTTTCCCACAGACGGCGCCAAATGTTACAACCAATTTCCGTCGGTGTATCCGTTCGGTCGGACCTGCGATTGAAGAAGAATGCGAGGGTGTGGCCCCCCGATTCACCTCCGGTGTGAGAATAAGTTAACTGGTTCTTTGATGAGTAAAGGTAAACGTAGAGTGTTTGTGTTGTGTGTTAAGTAATTAATTGTGAAATGAAAGGAAGAACCTGACTAATATTCATCTCCTTCCGGGCGGTTATCCGAATAGTGGGCATCGTGTGCCGACGTGTCCCACGTTCTCGGGAGTTGGAACCACATGACCGTTATCGGCAACTGGACTAGACGAATATGGGCCTCTGTTCGGGCTTGAGGCGTTGAAATATCGGCTCGGCCCATAAAGGAAATGGGCCTCTAACACTATGAATAGAATGATTGCACTATAAATAAATCGGATTCCTTCAAAACAGGGAAAGGAGTCGGTGTAAAAAAATATGGGTCCTGTTAACAACAGCCCTTAGGGCTATGTTTAAGGATTAATTTTTGCCATGTGGTGGATTTTTATTGGATGATTTATGTGAATGCATGGGGGCACATACTTTTTTGCAAGTGGGACACAACCTTGAGCCAATTAAAAACTATCACATAACACCTTAACCATAGCCCTAAGGGCTGTGGTTAACATTTTCCAAAAAATATATACCTGCTTCCTGTTGTATTTGACTATGTATCTGTTTGGCACAACTTATATTTTGGGTTTATGGACTTATTTTCAGATAAAAATTTTATATTTTGATAATTTTTTTTTTGTACAAGTATTTAATATATGTTTGAGATTCAATAAGTTGCAAAAATAAGTTGAAAAATAAGCTGGAAAATTAGGAATTTCTAACTTTGTCTTAAAATAAGTTGACTTATTCTGGAAAAAAGTTCCTCCAAACATCCCCTATATTTGTCAAATGAAATAAGTTGAAAATAAATATACTCATGAAATGGGAGTTATAAAACATATTATTGATTGGGTGATTAATGTCTATATATGTAACTTATGCAATTAAATACATTTATTGTATATAATTTATTAGGGCGGTTACAAATGAGGGGTGGAGACTATGTTTTGTTTGCCCATATATAGTGGTGGAAACCAAGAAGAAGAATGCAAAAAAATCCAGATAGAAAATATTTTGATTGGACAATTCTAAATTTTTTTCTAAGACAAAAAATAGATATTGAGGCCTGGACCAAAATGGATTATAGCAGTAATATAAATACTAAGCTTGGAAGTAAGAATTACCAAAAAATTGAGAAAATGGATAAAAACGATATTTTTTATCTGATGATTCATCAAGATTTAGAAATAAATCCAATCAATGACAAGAAACTCTTTTTTGATTGGATGGAAATGAATGAAGAAATCCTAAACCCAATATCTACAAATATGAAACACATGAGAATACTTGCTTGCTCTTGACATATCCGGAACCCCCTTTTATTCTTTAATTTTAGTACATCTAACATATTTTATGTATATTTGCAGGTTAATTGCTACATTGGTATCAGAGAAGATCGATCTTATCACGTTTCTGGATGATAAAACAGGTACCTTATGCTACATCTTGTATTGAAAAGGAAGCATAAGGGAAGCTAAACAACAATGTAAGAGAGAACAAACTACTCTTGTATTGCTATGGAAATATTCAGCTTAATTCTATTACATGCTAGAGGAAACAATATATAGATGAGAAATGGTACATAAAGTCTATCCTTGAAGTATGAACTAGACTTTAACATGGCAGCTAAACTAGACTTTAACATATTAGACTTAGACTTTAACACCCCCCCTCAAACTAAAGTTGGTTTGAAAAAAAAACCAGCTTGAGTTTGTAAACAAAATCAGCTTGATCCCTTGAGTAAATAGCTCACTTGAACTTCAGTCCTTCAAACAAGATTGCTCCCTTGAACTTTAATTCCTTGAAGTGCAACTTCCTGATGAATTCGTTAGTTCCACTTGAACACTAAATTCTTTGAAGTCCGTCTTCTGATGAATTCCTAGTTCCCTGAACAACACTTGTATTCTCGAACAATGAGCCAAGATCCCTTGCACTTTGGAAATAAGCAGACATACATATATATATATATGTATATTACTGTGATGTGTATATATATGTGTGCTATGTTGTGATACGTTGAAATCACGAGCGAACGAGCGAATATATATGTATATCACAATAAAATATATATCATAATTGGATTTTGAGGGTTTAATTTGTCAGA
Organism: Kitagawia praeruptora; assembly: GCA_037693485.1. Lineage (NCBI taxonomy): Eukaryota > Viridiplantae > Streptophyta > Magnoliopsida > Apiales > Apiaceae > Kitagawia > Kitagawia praeruptora. The sequence goes on along the minus strand of CM075350.1, from coordinate 137,527,661 downwards.
GTCTGAAACTCTAAGGACTGGACTGTGTATTTTAAATGATCAAGGCTCTGTTTAGAAGACAAGTAAAAACTGGGGTATTGAAATGTAGTATAGCCAAAATAGTACAACTAGGATTCAGTTGGGCTATATAACGTGGCCTTGATTGTTGGATTTATTGTAGTGGCCCAAATAAAATGAGAATGAGTATTAACTCAAACAGAGGGGCGTGTTGTGTGTTGTAATCAATACAGTAATAGATAACCAAAATCAAGAAGCTACAGTACCGTGTGTATCACACACACATGTATAACACAAACATACGTATGTTCGAGATGTAAGATTACCCACGGGTGAATAAGAGTTCATGATGCAACAGAAATAGTGTATGTATGATTTTACACATAAACTGTTCGTGTAAGTGACACCGAGAGCTGATTCGCCGGAAAAGATGGATATGCCGGAAAAGTTCAGGGGTATGGCTGGTATGTGTTTTGTGGATGGTTTACAAGAGTGTTTATGTTAGTCACCGAGTGGACTTACAAAGTGTTTGTGTATATGTCTAAGAGGACTGTACACCAGAAAAGATGATAGAGAGCTCCGGTGAAGGCAAGAGCTCCAGAAAAGATGATAGAGAGCTCCGTTCTTAGTTGGTGTTGAGAGGCAGCGGAGTTGTGAAGAGGCAGCGGAGTTAACGAGTTGACTCGTCGGAGTTGTAACCTGTTAGCAATGGTTGTTAATCATGTTTCCAGAATAGAGCCCACCAACTGTTTGGTTTAATGTCTCAAAGAGGTTGCACACTAGAAACGATGACGGTAACAGATGTGATTCAACAGAAGGAGATATGGAGCCTAAATCTCTGATACCATGATAAAACAGGTACCTTATGCTACATCTTGTATTGAAAAGGAAGCATAAGGGAAGCTAAACAACAATGTAAGAGAGAACAAACTACTCTTGTATTGCTATGGAAATATTCAGCTTAATTCTATTACATGCTAGAGGAAACAATATATAGATGAGAAATGGTACATAAAGTCTATCCTTGAAGTATGAACTAGGCTTTAACATGGCAGCTAAACTAGACTTTAACATATTAGACTTAGACTTTAACACTGGACAGGTCCCCGGTCATCATTTTCTGTCAAGTCTGCGGCGCCTGATATCATTTTTATTCATCTCTCCAGTAGTACACCAGGGAGTTGTTTTGTCCTTTTTATCGTCCTTTTTATCTTTGCTAGACTAGTTTTTGTTTACATCTTTCTTATCCCACTAATTTCTTTATTATTTTTATTAATTGACTTATATGATCTTCATATGCATATAACTATTGGTTTCTGGAGTTTCAGGTAATATCTTGTTTTTGTCCCCTTGCCAGGTGAGTGTATATATCTGGTTTCCAATTTTTTTTTCTTCATATTGTTTTACGTGTTTTATTGTATACTAGCCGATAACCCGTGCCAAGCACGGATGGTGATAAATTATTTTATCTTTCTAATTTTTAATTTTTTTTAATAAAATAAAATCTTGAATCACCAAGTTGTATGTAATACTATATTCTCGACTTTTATTTCGATTGCTAGTTAATAGACTCCTAGTATATAACTTCACTATTAAATTAAATTAATATTTAATATTATTATTTTAATTAATTAAATTTACATAACTTCATTATGGTAATATAAGAGTAGTTATATTATTAATTGTATTTATTATTAATATATTATAGATACTTTTTAAATATTAATTAAAGGAGTTTTTTAATTTTTAGTTAATAGACTCATAGTATATATTATTTCATTATTATATTAAATTATTATATAATATTACAATTTTAAATTAATTAAAATAACTACTCCCTCCGTCCCTAATTAGTTGTCCAGTTTCTATTTTTGTTGGTCAAATTGACTCAAATTTGACTGAAATTTATATATATTACGTAATGAAAAATATTTAAAAAAATTATACCATTGTAAACTACTTCTAATCTATTTTAATATGTGATTTTCAGTTTTATAAAATAATAAACGAATTAATTTTAATCTTCGATCAAAAGTTAGTCAATTTGACCAATGAAAAGTCAAACTGGACAACTAATTAGGAACGGAGGGAGTAATATTTAGTAGCATACCACGCGACCGCGGTATACATGGCATACCATTTAAAAGGGGTTTCTGCTTTTAATAAAGAGTATAGATTGTTTCCCTAACTTGTTTGGGAGATACCTCGGACCCCGCTCTTTTTCTTCGGGTGAGACCTTCGGTTTGCTCTCTATCCTTCAGTTTGTAAACTGGCATAATTATGATTTATTACTTAGTGCTTGTTTGGTTGACATGTAGATATCCAGGAACTTAAAATACCTAGGAAGTTGCATTTTATAAAGTTGTTTGGTTAGCATTGAAAAGGGAAGTCTAAGTTCCCTGGAACTTCAAATACCCATAAATCATGGGAAGTTACTCACCTTGGTACCCCTTGGTAACTTGCACTTCCTTAGGAAGTTAGAACTCACTTTAACAACCAAACACAAATTTGAACTTACTGGGTATTATAATTTCCATAGTAATTTAAACTTACATAGGAATCAACTTCCCATTGTTAACCAAACAAGCACTTAGTCTAATTGTGATAATTGCCTAGCATGTTGATTCTTAAATTTACCAAAATGTTTATTTTACTATTCATTAGAAATATTAATGTTCTTGATCAATGTTATTTGCTTGTGGTCAATCTTAGTCTATCTTTTTGTAACGCAAGCTAGTGTACATTGGTGTTTTGATATTTTTTTTTGATAAAATCTATTAATTTTAAATTGTCCTGGTTGGTATAAAGACGTCCTGTTTTATATTGCCTGTTTAGAGTATCTCCAATGGGAGAGACCCCTTAGGTAAATTTTAAATTTAATTACCATAAATAAAAATTATAAAGAATGTGTAAAAAAAATTACACTCCAATGGGACAAAACTGTTATCTATAATTATAGATAATCTCTTGATGTTGGCTATATTTGTCGAACCTCTAGAGACCTGTAGTGAATTGCCACATCACTTATTTCTATATTAAAATTATATATTCCATCAATAACAACTTGAAATATTAATAACATACCATTTTTAAAATTTAGCCAATCATTATAGCTAATACCCTCGGAACACAATGTCTTACAGGTTCGACAAATTTTACATAATCAATATTTTATGTAATTTAGCCAATTATTTTTAGCTAACACCATTGGAGATGCTCTTAGCATGTATTACTGGCTCTTTCGTAAAAAGTTTTTTTTAAATCTTGTGAGAACATCATATATTAAAATTGAATTTGTTGATATTGGATTTTTTTTAATGGCATCAATATTGTTAATTTAATTCGAAAAGGGAGAAATAAATTATTTCTGAATGCTTTGGAAACTATTGTTGAAATAGACGGAACTATACTAGAGGGAATTTTCTAGTGAAACTCTAAAATGGGAGTATAAAATTTGTAAATTATGAGATAGGAATTATCGTTGAAATAGACGATACTGTATTAATTAAAGAAAATTTTATTAATGCTTGGAAATTGAGCATAAATAATAATAATTGTGTTTCATATTTTTTTGTTAAGCGGAGTCCGATGAAAAGTGAAATATAGATTATTTGGAAATGATGATATTTTACAAGAAATATTTTCATAATACTCGGAATAGAGAGTATATAAAAATGAAAAAGGAAATTGTGGTTTAAATAAATGAAATTGGACTAGATGATATTTATATTTGGCTTAGAAAAGGGGTACGAAAAAGGTGAAAATATTTTAAGTGGTCGACAAATTGATTATATTGAAATTGGAATATAGATTGTGTCCAATATTATTTTCGAAAATTGAGATTCGAAAATTGAGAAGGCTCAAATTATATTGAGTGTAGCAAGAGAATAAGAAATAAATTGTTTATGTACAATTTGAAATTTATCGTTGAAATAAACATTGTTGTTTGAGAAAATTTTTGTGGCTCTCGGAATAGAGAGCAGAAAAGATAAGAAAATTGGGACAAGTGTCTGGAATCAAATAAGCAAGATAATTTTGAATTTGTCATCGAAAAATATTGAATTTTTATTTGAACAGAAATGCTCAGAATATAGAGCACGTAAAAAAAAAGTTATTTTTGTCGCTCGTAATGGAGAGCACGAAGATTACCTATTTTTTTAAACGAGTACTTTCTGTCGTGTTTAGCAAGATCGATCGATAATAATGAATCGGATCTGAATATTGATAACGAAGCATTTTATTGAATATAAAATGTTTTAAAAAAAACCAATTGAGTGGATGAACAACTATTATGTATATAATGGTGAAATATATTTTATTTTGTAGCGAGAGAACGATCCGTTCTCACGCATCGAAGTTACTCTACCACTGATAAGTTATTTTTGAGAATCGAGAAATTGAAATAATTTTATTTCGATAAAGAATAAGAAAGTTGTGTCAGTAATTTTGAAAGTTGGAGTTCGTTTACGATTATATCATATATTTTGATGATAAGTTGTTAGCAAAAAATGAGAAGGAAGTGTTAAATTGTGGAATCTCATTTAGAAATTTGTGATAAAAGATATTTGGGAAATTTCATATGTTCCAAGAATCCGGTTTGTGAGAGATAAAAAGGAACATTGAGTTTTAATTAAGAAGTGTGTATGATGTTTAATCATTTTAGGATGCAGAATTGCAGTCCAGTGCGAACCTTATTGTTAGACGGGAAATAGTTAATGTGGGAATGAAATCATTAAATGTAATATATGTGCAAGTTGTCGGAAGTTCGATATATTTTATGTTATGTGATCGATTGACTTGACTTGACATATGTTGTTATTCTTGTGAGTGGATTGTGAATCAATTTTGCTTGAGCCTAGTGAGAGACTGTAAAGAGGATCATGATCATGTACTTAAAAGAGTATTTTAATTAATTGGTGAATTATGCAGACGTGCCTGGGTTTATTGTTTATTACGATATATGTATCGAAGGTGATCTTGGTAATTGAGAATTCAATTTTGGGATACACATTTAGTTAATAATGTGAAATCCGAAGTCGGGAAAGTAAGAAACATGAATGTGTTGTAAGAAGTGAAAATGGCAATGCTTAATTAGAGATTGTGTATTTTTAACAGAAGGTATTTTTGTGAATGTATTTGTCAAACATGTTAGTTTTCATTGGACATAAATTATAGACTTTAAAAAAAGGTGGGAGTCACGAAAAATATTTGACAAATGCGTCAAGTGGGAGATGTTGTATTTGACTATATTTGTCAAATGAAATAAGTTGAAAATAAATATACTCATGAAATGGGAGTTATAAAACATATTATTGATTGGGTGATTAATGTCTATATATGTAACTTATGCAATTAAATACATTTATTGTATATGATTTATTAGGGCGGTTACAAATGAGGGGTTGAGGCTATGTTTTGTTTGCCCATATATAGTGGTGGAAACCAATAAGAAGAAGGATACATGAGAATACTTGCTTGCTCTTGACATATCCGGAACCCCCTTTTATTCTTTAATTTTAGTACATCTAACATATTTTATGTATATTTGCAGGTTAATTGCTACACTTCCTGTATGAATAGAAGTCATAGGAACCCAAAATTGTTATATCCAAACCTGCATGATAGCAAAATCCTGAAATTTCGTATCGCCTTTATGTAGTGGCGGACCCAGCATTTTTTGTTTAGTGGGTTCCTAAATATATGTAAAAAAAAAATTTGCAGCCATGGGGTATTGAACCCTGGCCAACCTACCCTACCCAAATATCATGAAGTTACCACTGAACTAAAGGATTTTAGTGTTATAAATGTATAAATGTATAGTATATATCAAATTTCAATGGGTTCGTGAAAGAAAAATGTCCAAAATGTAGCTATCAAGGTGGTTTGAATTCGGATGTCCTCCAAAATTTTACTGGGTTCTTACTATTTATTGTAACATTGTACTACATATTTAATACATATGGAAATTCCAGTGGGTTCCCAGGAACCCCTGGGAACACACTAGATCCGCCCCTGCCTTTATGACGAGAGAAACAATTATGCGTCAACAATACCTTTTAAAAGTAGTTTGTGCAACAAATTCTTCTTATCACTGCCAAAATTCGCATATGCTGCAGCCACAGAATATTGCAATGCATACTCTGCAAAGGGGTGGGTTCCTTGAGTCGCTGAAACAAAAGTAATATATTCACCGTTATGAAAATTTCAATGATGTAATTGTGGTTCATATTCATTCTGGTTGTTAGAGAAGTCACCATACATAAAGGTAGATCATGATGACAATACATACAAGTAGGCGGAATCATTATGATTATTAACACGCACACAAATATTGCAGTAAAGCATGGTTAATAGGTCGTAAATGTATGGTTCAATACAAATCACTATACTTGCCTCGAAGAAGTACACTGCAGCAGTAGATGTTTTAGTGACATCTTATATGTAGTTTCCCTTGACATTTGGGGAGAAGTTAACTTTACGTCTGTCCATGCCTACAAAAATACAGTGACAAGATTAATACAGTTGTTAGAATCAGGTCCTACAAGCACAATCAAAATACATAACATTACAAGGACCATAGTTTTCTAATTCCTCCCAACAATAAAGATCACCTAATCCAGCTAAATGCCGCATTAATCTTTTTGTCATAAACCATAACCTCTGCAGAGGCGGAGGGACAGCCACAGCTGCACGTAGTGAAAAGTGAAACCAGCAGGTTGTGTAAGTCTTTGATGGTGGTGCTTAAGCACAATCAAAATACATAACATTACAAGGACCATAGTTTTCTAATTCCTCGCAACAATAAAGATCGCCTAATCCAGCTAAATGCCGCATTAATCTCCGTGACATCAAATTTCAGACAACGGAGTGCGAGTACTTTGTAATAGGTAGCTTTAATATTTTAAAACTATAGCTTTAAGCTATTTATTCACACCTAAGATCAGACGACACAACTGATATCATTGACCGTCATAGAAGACAACACAGGCTTATCAATCAGTATCATGTTAAAATACAAGGTACCAGTAAAACTTTGGTTTAATTGAACGCTAGGAATCATGCCTGCTATTTAAGGCTTAACATAAGAATTTCATATATTCTTAGTTTGAGATTAGAGAAGATTATGAAGAAAAGATATTCCTAGTTATATCAGATAGAAACACACATGAAAAATCTAATATAAGACAATGAGAATAATTTGCCTAACCTATACTTATTGCTCTCTATGCATATTCTGAAGCTATCATTTCACGCAACCGAAAATTGTACTTGAATACAAATCAAGATAAAATTAACAATATTAGATTAGACGTTGAAAGCTTGAGTTAACCAGGGCTTAAGCTTCATTCAGTTGCTCTGTAGGGAATAGTTGGCATTAAATGAAACTAGTTTAGAAATTGGTGTAATATTGATGCATAAACTCAATCCACCCAACCCACTGATATTTCTAAACAAAATCCAAGGGTGATCATTCGATAACCAATCTTCATCTACATATACAAGAACAGTGCCCAATAATACTGGATTTTACAACAAGACAAATATTAAATCATTGACTAACAAAACTGGAATCACACAGATTACTCTGCACCAACTTCTCAACTACTGAGAAGAAACATACTGCTGCAACAGCATCAGCAATTAACTCTTGAATCTGATACTACGGCTAATTCCTGCATTAATACCAGAGGTTTCACCACCATAAGAACCACTTGGCTTCTTGATTTCCCGAACTTGTCCTTTCCGACGTTTGAGAGCATCCTTATGTTTCAGCTGTATAAACGAGAGAATGCAACTCGTTAGTCATTATCAAATGCAGTTGCATAAATCGACACATATTGTCAAATTCATACCTTATACTTCTTCCTCGGATTCTTAATAAGTTTCTTTCGAGCATGAGTAATCCCCCTATTCTTCTCCATCTGGATTTAAAATAGTACATTTGACTTAAAAAATGGTGTTCATATCTCTGAATTATCTTCCACCTGACCATAAGGTTATTAGCATCTTACCTGATGACTAATATGCCTCTTTCCATCATCCATCTACAAAGGTCTCAGGCAACAACGGCTCTGCTGGTGTTCTGGAAAAGTAAAAATTCATATTTTATTAGAATACAAGTATTGTGAGAAATTTTATGTTTCATGGCCAACCATTTGTGAGATATTATAATACGTAGCAAGAGAACTATTAATGTTAAACCACAAAATATTTGAAAACAATCTACCAGTTTAATTTGAAACAAGACTATATTAGTATAAAGACATGTTGATCCCCATTATATATTCAATGTATTTAATGTGTTCCATTAAGTCCTGGCTGCACATTCCTCTACACAAAAACGAGCAAGATAGACCCATATATACGACAAATTTCGACCTGTAAAAAGGTCTACATTTTTGTTGTTGAGGTAAGTTGGAAAAAAAAGATGAAGGAGCTTATTGGTACATCTGCCTCACAAGACATTTGTAATCTCCATGCTGGCTCTGTATAGATCTGTCTAATCTGTAATTTTATTATCCTATATAACTTGGCAGTAGTTGAGCATGCTGAAATGAGTTTAGACCATAATAACAAATACCTTGAGTACTTCTCCGACTTGGAAGCAATTTTTGCCTTGTGTTGTGCTTCGACTTGTTTGTAAAACTCTAAATCAGATTCAGATTCTGATTCTGTTGCATTGTCTACCTCTATGTCATCGGATCCATCAACATCCTGAGTGTTACATTCATCATCACTATCATCATTGGACTTGATTCCAGCTCCTGCAAGAACACGAAATTCATGATTCCTTCGCCTTTCTCCAATATCATCTCTCTTTGGTAAATCATCATCACCAGAAATAAGCTGCCAGAAAGATGTACAAATATAAATATTAATTTGCATATGTTAAAATCTATGAATTTTTGAGTTTGAAACCGTAACTAACCATCATCATTAACACAAATCTCTTTGGCACGAAATCACAATCTCAAAAAAAAACGATTGAACAAGTTCAGAGAACCTAACCCATAACCAAAATCACAAAAAAAAAAAAAAAAAAATTTAGCAGATTCAAATGTTGGGAGACGAAATAAATTTACAAAAAAACCTAAACCTATTAACTCAGAAACTAGAGACAGGCTCTTCTGATCGATGTTAAAAACTTATTTAAGTAGTCTTGATCTGTGATACTTCTAAAACTTCACTTCAGACAATGTTGGAATGAAAATACATTAACTGCCCTTATGTAAGACTTGTTTTCTTGGTAGTTCCAAAAATTCCTGCCATCTTTCTCGAGAGAATTTTTAGGGTTGCTGTGTGGCGATTTAGAACTTCAGCTCAAAATACAGCACTTTATGTAGCCCCCTTCTAATCGGCCACAGTGGTGAACAGCACATCGGTCACCACACAATCAAATTTAAAATCTCAAGACTGGCTCCAGTTAACATCAGAATGCAGAAATCTAAAATCGACATCAGATTTTAGTCACATAAAAAAAATCTCAGAACATGAACATCAACAAATAATGTATGTATCATCCTCTAGGGACAATGTTTTGCTGCTTGTCAAATTCATATTAGGCCAGAGGAAGTACAAAAGTATAGGAGCAGACCAGAGCACCTATAAAAAAGATGGGCCTGAATACAGTCCACATCGCCAACTACCAGACAGGTACATCAAATATCGACGTGACACTGGGACACTGGGTACAGGCTGATTTATGAGACTTAAAATAAGTACACCAACTAATGGTCAAATTGCAAACTGGTTACTAATAAGATGCATTAGCAAATAACTTCAGCCACCAAATCAGTTTTCAGTCTTTTAAAACACCTAATAAAAGATCCCTACCTTTGTCTTTTTCACTCTTGTTGCAATCTTGGACAATGTAGCTGAGTGTGACCACTGTGCATGTCCGTTTCCCTTTTCCCGGCCTCTTACATCTGAAGCATTATCGTCAAAATTATCCAGTGTCTCCAGTTGTCTGTCCAATAACAAATAATTCAGGTAAATCCACTTCTAAGACTGAGAAAAGCAAACACTGTAAGAGCTCAGTAAAGCACGTGAGCATAGACATACCCGTTTAGTGGTTGCGCATTCCTCTTTGCACTTTGATGCTTTGGGGCAACCGAACTAAAAACACCTTTCTGTTTCAGTTTTTCCTCAAGGGCTGCTCTTACTTTTAACATTTCCATGCTCTGCAAACCAACTTTATCATTCTGCCACAATATATGGTTTGAACATACACTGAATTAAATGTCTAGTAGTGTGAAAGATTGCAAAATTATTCATGGAAAGCCAGTATTCTCAAATTCTGGGGCGATGGTGGCAACACCATCGGCAGATGTAACAGGCTAATGATAATAAAGTAAAACAAAATATTATAGACATCAAGGATGTTGACAGACCTGATGCTTGTTTTCTGCTGAGAAGCTCCCAGATTCCTTCACCAACTCAGTTGCTCTGTGAGGCTATATTGCATTTGGCCACTGATTAGTATAGGCAAGTCAACATGTCTTTTGTTCTTATTTTAGAATTGTTAAACATGCATTTGGCTGTTTACGACCTACTTGAGATTATAAAGATTGAAGATTTTATTTTCACAAGGCGAGTAGGGTCTATACTCTTTATAATATACTTCCTACATTCCAAAAAAGAAGTTCGAGGTATGATTACCACTTCTATCTCGGTTGGTACTAGGGGGGGCCTTGTATTCTTCGAGTAGATCAGATTTCTCAGCATCCTGTTTCGCGAACAAAGGCTCTGTTTCAGTATCAAACTTCCTGTCCAATATATGTCCTCAAGCTCTGCTGGAAGATTCTCGTCAAGTTTTTTCATCTGGCAAGGGGCACGTGCATAACAAAGCAAATAAAAGACAGATGAAACCTAATCAAAAAGGAAGCAAAGAAAAATTTAATGCATTTGTTTTGCTTCCCTCATCATTGGCAGAACGAGGATTACAGGCAAAGTTTATTCATTTAAGCTCGAAATATGTACGAAACTCGAATTACAGATAAACCATGAACATAAGCACAGATACATGGGAAAGTTAAGTCAATAATAAACAGTAAGCTACAAATTTGGCATTTAACCAGTCTGCCAAGAGTCCATCAGAATATCAGATTGATCCAAAGATAATACTGGCCCAGTGCAAACAAATTATAGAATCACTTATTTTTTCATAAATTTCATTAGGAATATCAATAACAAGGAACTGAAACACTAAAAACTCATAGAAACTTCAAGAGAAGAGCAAATCGTTGCATATTTACTATTCACAAGCAGGAGCCCTCAATGGAAAGATCATGTATTTCAGGGTTAAGAAGACAAGTAGTCCCTGCTTCCCTCTTATTGCTATCTATTTCTCTTACTTTCTGCTTTTTTTATTCCCTTGGTCTTTTCCTCTCCATAATTTCCAAATCTCGTTCAATGTCAGGCCACATCAGTATTAATCATCTTTTTGAACTCTATCAAACCTGAATTTGTTTTTCAAATTATAAGGTTCTTATACATTCTGATTTAGCTAAAACTGGTTAAGGAATATATGAGCTCCAGAATGTTTCTGGTAATTCGTGCATGTAACAGTAATAGATGCAGTTTATTATATGAGTTAATGTAACTTAAGGAATGGAAAATTTCACAACTAGCTGTATATTAACTAATGTCAAGGCAGAAATACCACCCAGACTTTTCCTATTATCTTTATCTTTGAAGTTTTTTGTCTTGCAACATCATTACGATTTCAGGATTTACAAATAAACATATCAAAGAGCGTTATTTGGAAGTACGAATATTCAAGGACAAACAGATATAGCAAACAGGTCCCCAAAGAATCAAAAAGAGTGGTATTAATGACAATGTATTATGGAAATGTCAAAAAAATGCACGATATGATCAAGTGAAGTCTTAAGTACCTTGCCAACTTAAAAGTATTTTATGGTGTTTTATAAGTAAGAGAAGGAGGTCACAGACATATACTAACCTTTTCCAATAAACTTTTAATTTCCACAAGCCATTCAATGACTGGATGATCACGAACAGGCTGTCCTTCGGACTTGAAAAGTAAACAAAAAGTAATAGCTTGGTAATATGAAAGCAAAAGAACTTGTTTAAGCTCCAAGTATTTCAACCCGCCTTTCTTAGCAATATTCCCTTTTCTAGCCTTCAAAACAAATAATTCCAACAGACACTTTAGTATGGAAAAATTAAGAAATCAAACACATAAATTATAAAATATGATCCCTTAAGGAAACAAAAAGGAAATCTTCCTTGTCAAGTATGTGATATTTGTTAATTAGAGATTCAAGACACATACTCTGAAAAGCATATTAAGCAAGACATTATAAAGACAGAAAAACAAAATAATGTGATAAACAAACATTATACTTCAAACAACAATAGAACGCTACAAACTCCACTAGGATCTAGGTCAAAAGTCATTCCTATCAGTGGAATTATAATTCATATTCTTCACTAATCAGTATAATCTGTATAATTCACATACTACACACAGCAGTAACATACTAACATCCGGAGAATCATGTCTGCAAGTACTTAAATATCTGACACAATCACTATACAATACCACTACAAGTAGCTATCCTTGAAACCTATTATTAATTTTTCACAGGTTTACGTTAACTTGCCTTCAGACAAATGATGAAACGTCCATAATTTTTATTTAAAAGTAAATATTAAAAAGTACTTCATGCATAGCATATACTAATCAATTAGATGTGCTCCTAACATTACAGCGACAAGAACCATAGATCAATCAACCAATCCATTGCATACACAGTACAAGTCAATTTTGAAATCCACAACAATCTAGCATAATGTAAGTATGTAACTAAGTAACAGATTCTTGAAACTCTTGATCTGTTATAAATTGACATAAGGACAACATACGTTGGTTAAAAGTGGATTGATAATATTTTCCAGCTGTTCAGATGCATCATTAAGCTCTGTCAGCAAACCAACTAACTCTGGGGCAGCACTATATTATATAATTCCATCGGTCCACATTTAGAAGCATACATATCGACACACTACAAAAAAAAAAAGTGGTTTATATCTTTGAAAAATCTATTACATGGAAAACCGAAAACAGACGATCATTAATAAATAACAACAAAACATATTAGTGATTTAGTATCTGATGTGTGATTTGTTAGCTTGTGGCCATTTGTAATTTAGTTCCCATAATATCAGTGTACCATGTACAATAAGCATTGTTGATACATTATCATGTCTTGTTTTAAATTACTTTTTATATTGTTATAAATCGGTAGTTCATTCTATAATAAAATTACATATTCTTATTATGTTGCACTATCCCAAGACAAATTGTATTAGCAACAAAATATTATTTGAGTCAATCATAGAAGGTCAACCTCTACAATAAATAAGAAGGTCACCTGTAGATAGCGTCCATCTGCTCTTCCATTGTCAAAGCATTCAAATCTTTATTGACTTTCTCGAAAGTTGTGCCAATGTCCTTTTTCTGTAGAAGGTTTTGATGTTTTCCCTTTGACCAAAATGTCCTGCAATAGCAAACAATTTGATTTATTTGTACTCTCAAGTATCAACATTAAAAAAAAAAAAAAAAAAGCAGTTTCTGATCTGCAATATTAACCTAGGCAGCAAAACATTAACAAACACGAAGCTAACAATATGGTGTGCATCTCAAACCTCAAATGTGAGCTCTGCATCACTGTCGTCTTCACTATCACCTTCAAGTCCAAAATCTGCCATAGATAAAGATTTTGCTTTCTCCTTCTGCAATCGCGATACTTCAACCTCTTCCTCGGCAGGTAGATCTTCATCGCTGGATTGTATCTGTATATAGAATTCAAATTAAGTGTCAAAAACATAAACTATACTATCTCGTTACTTTATGTAGCAAATCAGTTTTGATTCCAACTTGTCAGAAGTGTTTTAATTATTAAAACTCCAAACTTTATAATACTTGTCAGTGATACATTTTTAAAGAGATGGCAAATGTAATAATCTACGCTCGTACCTCGTACTCAACATTATCACCACCGTGATAGTTGTCTTTCCTTCTTCCCCACACAGCGCTTGCTTCTTCTACCTCTTTTGGGTCATCATCCATTTCGTCCTCAACCCCACCAAGTTTTGACCGTATTTATTTTGCTCCCTTTTGACTAATATTTAGTAATACTGAGCACAATAGCCAGCGAGCGAATGTAGAATTTGGATAATAAAAGAAGCTAAAGCAACGATGATTAACAGAAAACTTATTTACAGGTATTGTAAAGTCATAAGATCAGTAATTCAACTATTCTTCTTTTTGGGTTGTTAACTTATCCACTTTACTTAATGATGTCATAATTAAATAACCAAAACACGAAACAACAGACCGTAACAAGTTTAAAGTTATAATATCAATAACGATAGATCCTAAAATAACCACCACAAATAAGTGGCTATTACATTTTGCAGTTAGGTATGTTGATAAATCATGTGTCAGTACATGAAGATATTTCGTCACCAAATTTCAGGGTCAGCAATAATCTACACAAATAACTTGCACCAATATTGCTTTTCCACAAGTTTACAAGGGTACAATTCATGACTTCAATGTTTGCAAAGCTTATTTTAGTTAAAATAAGTCGCAGACTCCAGAAAAATTGTAGTTCCGTGTTACTTGTACCAAAGTTAAGAAAGTGGTTTGCACATTACACATCATATTAAAGGCTATTAACAAGCATATCTAGATATATTACTTTGTGCAGCAAGCCCAGTATCTTCAATATCCTCGTCATCTTCGTCATCCTCACTGTCATCATCATCCTAGCATACATCAATTTTTAGAATCAAAACAAATAAAATAGCCTTTAAACCACCGAAGTTCTCAGACAGTACACAGAAGCACAAACAACATTAAAACACACACACACACATATATATAACCTGAAAACCAGATACAGGTTCCTCCTCATCTGAATCTGCCACAGCATTGCTTATGTCAATGGGAACTACATCCCTTTGTTTATGAGCTGCAATGACAGAACACATAGTATCAATGATCATCTTTTGTAAATGGGTGTGTGTGTGTTGATAATTTTTTTTTTTTTCATTTTTCTAGCAAATCACATTTCATATTAATAAACAATAAACGGATAGTTACAAGCATCAATTTCATCATCTTCAAAAAAATCTTCAAAATCCTTTGACACCACTTTCTTACTGCTGCTTTTCTTTCGACCCATTCCTCCTTTACGCATGAATTAAAAATTTATAACCTGCACAAGATAGAAATACCCCTTTCAAATATTATATAACAGTATAGCATAATCGTGACCATGAGAGATTTAACATTAAAACTTGAAAGTTTAACACATCTATGGAATGTGTTGTCTTAAGCAAAAGCCCAACACATCTTATATTATTTGTTTTAGAGTTATACTGAATGCATTTCTGACCCAAACTAAATACCCAGTATCCAGTTGATGTAATTTAGCACTTAAACACCAAGACACCATTTAACAAAACTTGTCGAGTCTGTGATTCTGTCAACAACACGATGCGACAAGTAAATTAAAAATTCAACTCAACCAGCCTACTAAAGTCACAATATGAGCAATAGAAACACTTGTAAAATGTTTCACCTTAGACAAAAATATCGAATAATATAACTCACTCAGCTTAGAGACAGTATACTCTCTTAGACATTTTATCGAACAATTTGCTACCAATTTTTTCAATGTATAGGTAAAGAATCAACACATACACTACAAATTCACAGAAATAAAAACACGCACGTAGATATAAATATACATACAATTACATCTATTGAATCGGTGAACAAAAATACACACATATATGTTTTCAAAAAAAAAAAAATACACACACATATATACATGTCATTTATACATATGGTGAGAGTTGTGCTGAGAATTTTTATGGAATTTTTATAAAATTTACCGAGAGAAAGAGAGAGAGAGAGAGACTCATATCCTCGCGGGAGAGGGAGAGAGAGAGAGACGAAAATTGATTTGGAAATTTTCGCACGTAGACGAAAATTCATTTTAACTTTTTTTGGCAAAAATTGATTCATTTTTTTATTATATGTTTTTAGTCACAAAGGGTGCATAATTATAATAAGAGAAAATGCCCAAACTACACCATTTTGTCATCCACTTGCCCAAAATACCGATCTGCGCTGAGGTTCGCCCTTTTTACCCACGGTGTACGCATGATGGGCATGCGTACACCGAGATACGCATTCTGGTGATGCGCATCTGGGGTCACGCATCCCCCAGATGCGCATTGACGTCAGTTGACGTCATTTTTTGCAAAGCTCAACCGGCGTCTCTCTCGATCTCTCGATCGCTCTCCGATCGCACACCTCCGATCTCCAGCTTCCCACTGCCTCCATCACATTTGAGGACATTAAAATGATGTTCAGACCAGGAGCTTCATTCTAAACCATTGATTTGTAGATTTACGGCCCCGCAGGGGCGTGTAAGTTCATGCCGGAAAGCAAATCGGAAACACGACCTTGTTTTTGGGTATTTCGAATCCGGCAAAAGAAACGAAAATCTAAAACAGTAGGTTTGTAGAGGAGGATAAGACCATAATTTTGGTGTATAATACATGTCTGCTCGATGTCTGGAGAGAACGCACGGTTCGATGAAAGTTTGGTCGAGAAATTCGTCGCCGGCTGGGGTTGAAGACGGTGAACAGTGACGATGAATACGCATGTTCAAGATGCGTATCATGGTCCACGCATTTTGACCATGCGTATTCATGGTTACTGTTGACCTTTGCAGAATGTGAAATTACGAAACCCACGCATTAGTTACTTGCGTGTACGAGCTGTACGCATTCCTAATATGCGTATACACTCCACGCATGTGAGACATGCGCGGCCCGTGGGTAAAAAGGACAGACACTTTCGTTCGTGGGTATTTTGGGCAGCTGGGATTAAAATGAGGGCATTTTGGTTTTTCACCCTAATTATAACTAAATTTAAATTTTAAAAAACTTCTATTCATTATTGAAATATAACTAGCGTAAAAGCCCGTGCAAGGTACGGGCCTGTTAAAAAATTGTTAAATTAAATTTTCTAGTAGTTATATTATTTATTTTAATTAATTTTATTATTTGTTCTTAAAAATTTTAGTTTTAAACTCATTTATACATTTTGAGAAAAAAATTTATTGACCAATATAAATTCCTTATTGAGTATATAAAAATAAATATCATATTTAAAAGATAATTAATAAATTACATGTATATTATGAACTTATATCTATGATTATTATATATTTTAATTTTAATTTTAATTTATGACTAAATTATATTTGTTATAATTTAATGTATTTATTGTAAAAAGTTCTATTTTACAAATTTTTTAATTTTTTACACAAATTTACTACTCCAATCTAATTTCTTATTCTTAAATATATTTTTTTTCAAACTCATCTATTTAATTGTATATTTTGCAATTGATTGATTATTATATTTTGTATAATTACATATTATGACATCACGTTAATATTTTTTTTTTCTCGCAACCACAAATTTTTGCGAATACCCACAACCTCTCGTGAATAGTCACTTTTACTCATACTCGCAATCTATAAATATGATTATATATCATGAGATTACTGGTTCGATATCCAACAATGACATAAATTCGTTATTATCTTATATAATATTAATATCGCAATTAATCATAACTCAATTGCATATTTTATTTAAATATTTAACATATTTCTTGTCTAAATTTGTTATATATTATTATTTTTTTTAATTTTTTTTTAAAAATTTGTACTAAAAAAAATTTTGAATTCAACTTTATGAACTTCATTTCTCATATTTAAAAAATTATTCATAAATAACTCACATATGATGGTGTGACAAAAAAACACATATATAATGCATTTATTACATGAAAAGTAAATATATGATAAAATGGGTGATGGTTTGTGCATTAAGATTTTAAAAGGAAGATTAAAATCTAAGTAGATCAAGTGGTCATAACAACAAACTATGTATCATGAGGTTGCTAGTTCGATACCCAATTCGTTATTATCTCATAACTCAATTGCATATTTTATTTAAATATTTAACATATTTCAAGTCTAAATTTGTTATATATTATTTTGTTTTTTTTTAATTTTTTTTAAAAATTTGTACTAACAAAAGTTTTGAATTCAACTTTATGAACTTCATTTCTCATATTTAAAAAATTATTAATAAATAACTCACATATGATGGTGTGACAAAAAAACACATATATAATGCATTTATTATATGAAAAGTAAATATATGATAAAATGGTTGATGGTTTGTGCATTAAGATTTTTAAAACGAAGATTAAAATCTAAGTAGATCAAGTGGTCATAATAACAAATTATGTATCATGAGGTTGTTGGTTCGATACTCAAAGAAGACAAAAATATAAACTTTTTTTTAGCAAAACTTTCTAAATAGTGGTACGTATGTAATTATACAAAATAAAAGGGCATAATAGTCATTTCACAGCCATTAAAATGACAAACTTTGCCCTTGTGTTGCCTTATTATATATAGTATAGTATTTAAAAGATAATTAATAAATTACATGTATATTATGAACTTATATCTATGATTATTATATATTTTAATTTTAATTTTAATTTATGACTAAATTATATTTGTTATAATTTAATGTATTTATTGTAAAAAGTTCTATTTTACAAATTTTTTAATTTTTTACACAAATTTACTACTCCAATCTAATTTCTTATTCTTAAATATATATTTTTCAAACTCATTTATTTAATTGTATATATTGCAATTGATTGATTATTATATTTTGTATAATTACATATTATGACCTCACGTTAATATTTTCTTTTTCTCGCAACCACAAATTTTTGCGGATACCCATGACCTCTCGTGAATAGCCACTTTTACTCATACTCGCAATCTATAAATGTGATTATATATCATGAGATTACTGGTTCGATATCCAACAATGACATAAATTCGTTATTATCTTATATAATATTAATATCGCAATTAATCATAACTCAATTGCATATTTTATTTAAATATTTAACATATTTCTTGTCTCAATTTGTTATATATTATTTTGTTTTTTTTAATTTTTTTTTAAAAATTTGTACTAAAAAAAATTTTGAATTCAACTTTATGAACTTCATTTCTCATATTTAAAAAATTATTAATAAATAACTCACATATGATGGTGTGACAAAAAAAACACATATATAATGCATTTATTACATGAAAAGTAAATATATGATAAAATGGTTGATGGTTTGTGCATTAAGATTTTTAAAACGAAGATTAAAATCTAAGTAGATCAAGTGGTCATAACAACAAACTATGTATCTGAGGTTGTTGGTTCGATACTCAATGAAGACAAAAATATAAACTTTTTTTTAGCAAAACTTTCTAAATAGTGGTACATATGTAATTATACAAAATAAAAGGGCATAATAGTCATTTCACAGCCATTAAAATGACAAACTTTGCCCTTGTGTTGCCTTATTATATATAGTATAGTATTTAAAAGATAATTAATAAATTACATGTATATTATGAACTTATATCTATGATTATTATATATTTTAATTTTAATTTTAATTTATGACTAAAATATATTTGTTATAATTTAATGTATTTATTGTAAAAAGTTCTATTTTAAATTTTTTTAATTTTTTACACAAATTTACTACTCCAATCTAATTTCTTATTCTTAAATATATTTTTTTCAAACTCATTTATTTAATTGTATATATTGCAATTGATTGATTATTATATTTTGTATAATTACATATTATGACCTCACGTTAATATTTTCTTTTTCTCGCAACCACAAATTTTTGCGGATACCCACGACCTCTCGTGAATAGCCACTTTTACTCATACTCGCAATCTATAAATGTGATTATATATCATGAGATTACTGGTTCGATATCCAACAATGACATAAGTTCGTTATTATCTTATATAATATTAATATCGCAATTAATCATAACTCAATTGCATATTTTATTTAAATATTTAACATATTTCAAGTCTAAATTTGTTATATATTATTTTGTTTTTTTAATTTTTTTAAAAATTTGTACTAACAAAAATTTTGAATTCAACTTTATGAACTTCATTTCTCATATTTAAAAAATTGTTAATAAATAACTCACATATGCTGGTGTGACAAAAAAAGACATATATAATGCATTTATTACATGAAAAGTAAATATATGATAAAATGGGTGATGGTTTATGCATTAAGATTTTTAAAAGGAAGATTAAAATCTAAGTAGATCAAGTGGTCATAACAACAAATTATGTATCATGAGGTTGTTGGTTCGATACCCAATGAAGATAAAAATATAAACTTTTTTTAGCAAAACTTTCTAAATAGTGGTACATACGTAATTATACAAAATAAAAGGGCATAATAGTCATTTCACATCCATTTAAATAGCAAACTTTGCCCTTGTGTTGCCTTATTATATATAGTAATAGATCATTATTTAAATACAATCATAATTATAATTTAATTAATCATTTCTTATTTCGCTACTAATTTGATTCGTACGATCTGATAATAATTTATAATTGAAATAAACGTTATAAAAAAAATTGAAGTATTTCTATTTGACCAAAGAAATTGAATCGATAATTTGAATAAATATTATATTATTAGTTTCACTATATATTTTCATATCCACTATATATATAAATTAACATATATTTTATAATATTATTTTGTTGATTTCATGCTTATAAATAATCTACGAGTTAATAATTTATTTATTATTTTTATATTTATTAATTATCTAGTAAGTGTATAAATATTTCAATATAACATGATTAAAAATTATGAAAGAATCTAAATTAATAAAAGATAATGGATTAAAATTAAAAAAAGGAATATCTTAATAAAATAAAGGAAGAAGGGTGTGCAACAATCACTGTCCTTTAAATATTATAATTTGATTTTCTGCATATATTTCAAATCAAAGTGCATTGATTGAATCACTTTTTTTAAAAATTAACTGAATTACTTTTAAAGTTTTTTCTTCATCCAACGAAGGTTGTTTTGCGCGTGGTGGAGATGCTAACAGTAGGTGGACCAACGTGGCGAAGGCTATTCGGTGTGTGGCCGAGAAGGTGGTGGGGGTTTCCTCAGAAAGGTTCAGTGGTAATAAGGAGTCGTGGTGGTGGAACGAGGAGGTTCAAAAGAAAGTAAAGGCTAAACTTGCGCTCTTTAAAGAGCTTTTGTTCATGTGTGCAGGGGCGGAGCGAATTCTGAAGATGGAAGCGTACAAGGTGGCGAGACGAGAGGCAAAAAAGGCCGTGGCGAAAGCCAAGGAGGAAGCCTATGAGGGGATGTACAAGCGCCTAGATACCAAGGAAGGAGCGAATGCTATCTTTAAACTAGCTAAAGCTAGGGAGAGAGGGCGGCGCGACCTGGGTTCTGTTAAATTTGTTAAGGACGATTCAGGCCGAGTGTTATTGAATGAAGATGCTATTAAGGAGAGGTGGAGTTCGTATTTCCATAATCTGTTCAATGAGGCTAGGAGGAGTGGTTCTGGTGTGGAGCAAGAGGTCCCTCCTTCGTCTGTGCTTTCTACCGGTTCCTGTGAGCGAATTAGCGAGGAGGAAGTCAAGGGTGCCCTTCTAAAGATGGCTAGAGGGAAGGCGGTTGGCCCGGATCAGATCCCAATCGAGGCGTGGCTTTGTCTGGGTGAGGCTGGCGCCCAATGGCTAGCGGATCTGTTCAATGATCTCCTCTTGGGTGCAAAGATGCCAGCGGAATGGAGGCGTAGTATCGTGGTTCCTTTTTTCAAGAACATAGGCGATGCCCAGAGTTGTAGTAACTACCGGGGTATTAAATTACTCAGTCATACTATGAAACTTTGGGAGAGAGTGGTTGAATGTCGGATTAGAAGAGTAGTTGAAATCTCAGAGAATCAATTTGGTTTTATGCATGGAAGATCGACGACCGAGGCCATCCATCTCGTCAGACGCCTTATGGAGAAGTTCAGGGAGCGTCGCAAAGACCTTCATATGGTGTTCATTGATCTTGAGAATACTTATGATAGTATCCCCCGTGAAGCTATTTGGAAGAGCCTTGAAGAGAGGAGAGTGGCGTCGCCATACGTTAGGGCGATTCAAGACATGTACTCCCAAGCTAGTTCTTGCGTCCGGATCCCAGTGGGTGACTCCCGTTTTTTCCCTGTGAAGATAGGGCTTCATCAGGGGTCGGCCCTTAGTCCTCTTCTTTTCGCTCTTATTCTGGATGTCATGTCGCGAGGGATCCAAGATACCGTCCCTTGGTGCATGCTCTTCGCTGATGATATCGTATTAGTGGCGGAGTCGAGGGGGGAGGTGAACGAGAAGATGGAGCTATGGAGATCTACTTTGGAGTCCCAAGGCTTACGTATGAGCCGATCTAAAACCGAGTATCTATGGTGTAACTTCAGTGGTGAGGCCAGCGAGGAAGGAGTGGAGGTTAAGATTCAAGATCAGATCGTACCTAGTACGGATAAGTTCAAGTATCTAGGGTCGATCATCCAGAAGGAAGGTGAGGTTGAAGACGATGTCAAACATCGTATCAAGGCTGGGTGGTTAAGGTGGAGGGCAGCGTCAGGGGTGATGTGCGACAAGAAGGTCCCTTTAAAGTTGAAAGGGAAATGCTATAGAGCGGCAATCCGGCCTGCGTTGCTATACGGTTCTGAGTTTTGGGCGGCGAAGAAGGCCTTCGAAAGCAAGTTGGAAGCGGCCGAAATGAGGATGTTACGTTGGTCGTGTGGGCGCACGATGTTAGATAGAATCCCGAATGGGGTGTTTAGGAGCGAGCTTGAAGTGGCGCCTCTTACTACGAAAGTCAGGGAAGGGAGGTTGAGATGGTTCGGCCACGTTCGTAGGAGGCTGGCTGAAGCCCCAATGAGGAGGGTCGAGAGTCTTTCGGTGGTTGGGGTGAGGAGGAGAGGCAGACCGAGGAGGACGTGGGAAGAGCAGCTTAGGTTGGATCTGAAGGCCTTAAACCTGAATGAGACCATGACCGCTGACAGGTGCTCTTGGAGGCGTCATATCAGAGTGGTGGATTCTCTTTTCGGGAGCGGCTCTGTTGTAGAGAACCTCAGAGTTGGGTTGTCTCGGTTAGTTTTATCTTAGAAGTTCGGCTTTTTCGTTCTCTTTTTTCGTTTTTATTGTCTTCTGTATACCGGTTTTGCAGTTGCAGGGAGATTGGATCGGTCTTATCTATGTACGGGGTATGCTGGGTTTGTGTGACTCGGTTGGTTTGGTTTGCTGTCATTTGCTTGTGGTTTATTATGCAGGGGGTCGACCGGAGCTATCCTCGCAGGCTGGTAGAGCGGGGCGCATCAGGACGTGAGTAACAGAATTCCAAGCAGGCGGGTAGGTCCCATGTGGAGAATGCCATGGGCTGAGGTATTGCTTTAAACATTTTCGTATCATTTGGATTCTTGTGTATGTATCACCCACCATATTTGTCGTGCACATAGCCGAGGGTCTTCACGGAAACAGCCTCCCTGCCTTAAAAAGCGGGGGCATGATCTGCGTACAACTTACCCTCCCCAGACCCTGCTCTGAGCGGGATATACTGGGTATGTTTGGTTTGGTTTTGAAAATCCTAGTGATTTAAGAAATTGTAAGAAAAATTCTAGCCTGAGAGTGCAAATAGCTACTTGATTGGAGTCGCTCTTATACCAGCTAGGCAGCTAACTTATATACGTTAATTTGATGCAGCGACATAAAATGTGAACCACAGTTATTCTCAATTTGTAGCAAACATAACCCAAACTGCTGTGTTTAATACCATCCTTCTACAATGAAACCGTCAGTTCTTGCCTCTCTCTGTGCTTGTGGCTACCAAAACAAACGATATGGCTATTCAGTGAGTATTTCATCAATGATTGTCTGCCATGCAGGAGCAACTGAGAAAGACTGAAAGACGAAATGCAGTGAGAATAAACTTTCACCGAAGATCAACTGCAAATATTTAGTCCTGGTAATCCGTTTATTTACTGATCCTATTGTAGTACACTTTTTTGGGAGAGACTACACACATTGTTGGTGTTGCAGCCTTGCAGGTATAGAAACTAGAGATGTATACCATAACCATGGGCATATATATACAAAGGATTGATGTCATATCTTAACCAAGGTTGTTACGGCGCCCGAGGACCTTCACAACAATATGGCGTCGTGGCGTCCGTTGTGGCGTCCGTATGGTGCCCAAACGTTCTTATATATAAGATAGAGTTCTAAATATATATATCATAAATTCTTAATATAAAATATATTTTTAAAAAAATATATATTAATATTATAAAAAATATTAAACCACCTTAATTTACATGTAAAATAGTAGTATATTACTGTTGGTTAGTGGTTACAAACTGATTTATAATTATATTAAAAACATTGGGGTCCATTTCAAAAAAGAAAAAAGCATTGGGGACAGAACATGGGCTGGAATCATGTCATGTGCTCGAACTTGGAAGACAGCTGTGGTTTTGACTGCCTAATTAAAAACAATGATATTATATTATCATCTATCATTTTTAATCAGTTATTCTCATCCTTTTTTACATCAAAGCAACACAACAGGTCTTCTTCTTCTTCTTTTTTTCTGTAGATATAGCAACCACCGTCGCCATTAAAACTCTCCTGCAAAACTACAGAGACAGATCAATTTCTTTCATAGATCTGAAACATACACCTGCAACGTACACGCTTACATACATAACCCATCATCTATCAAACAAATAATACAGGAATAATACAATCCATCATTCATTTTCTTCATATCTTCTCTTTTTAAAGTTGTCATATGGCGTCCGTGGCGTCCATGTGGCGTCTATATGGCGTCCGAGGCGCCCGCCTTATTACATGTACGTAAGTCGAGGTGGACGTTTTATGCTTTTTTCACGCCACGACGCCAAAAGGACGCCAAATGGACGTCGTGACAACCATGATCTTAACACACATCCATGATCTTAACACACATCCGGACATAAACCATGTAGGTGAATGATGCCCGTGCAAGGGGCTACAATGCTAGTTATGTGATATGGTAGACTCGAGTATCTGTAGGGTTCCGAGGCATAAAACGCAGCAGAATAACGTAAATATAACAAAATTTTCGGAACCCTAACGCAGGATCCATGTATAATAACGAACTGATTATGGTGTAACAGAATCGTACCTTTGAAAAGCTTTACTTTCACGAACTCAACGGAGATCCTAGCTTTCACGATTTGTGTCTACCTCTCGGAAAACACCTCTATGGTATCCACACGAGCACCTTCAAGAACGACTCACGAACTTGTCTTCGGAACGGATGTACTAGCCTCCCTTGATGATTCGTTTTTCTACCTTTTCCTTTGCTGCCTCTCTCTAGGTTTTTCACAAAACGTATTAACCTCTTAACCTATCATTATCTATTTATAATGACTGGTTAAAAGGCCCTAACAGCAAAGGCCCAACCTGATTAGGTTTAGGATTAAATAATAAAATGAAATTCTATTATTTAATTAATAACTAAGTCACACTTAATTATTATGTGCAGAAATACTCTAATTCGAATTTATATTATTTCAATTAATTAAGTCTCACTTAATTAATATAATAAAATTCAAATAATCATCAATTAATTTAAATCCATAATTTAAATTAATTATTCCTTTAAGTGCTCAATGTGTGCGATCCTATAGGCTATTATTTAATTGGCAATAATTTATTCTCCAATAAAGTTATAAACAATGAGCGGTATCTAGTAATACATCATTGCTACCCAATTAAACAATAATTAAATCGTGATTCGATAAAACCTTTCGTGATTAATGTTTTCGTGTAATATAATCCCTTTAACCAAATATTATAGATTAAACTCGAGGCATGTGTTTAGTCATCCTCTTCAATATTTAATCCGGGTTTACTTGATCCATGAGTAGACTATTAAAAAAACAAATCATTATTTGAGCACGGCCATGCATTTTATAGTCTCACTCAATCAAGAGGCCAATAATATCTCTCCAAATTATAAGAGGGTTAAATCCTTTATCTATCATTCATATTTCTCATACGACTCATGATATACCCGATGTCCACTTTTATCATCACCCGGGCAAAGGTAACTTTTAATGTCGTCAAAGTATATTAATCCTCGTATAGAAATATAATTATCTCAAGTCAAAGGATCATTACACCATTACCACTGTGAGTCATTCTTATGACTATATTAAACATGAAGAATCTCACTGTGGGTCTGTCCAGTACTATGTACTCCTACATGTACCTATGTATTGACTTTAGTATCTCCATACTTATAACCAATGAGATGTGGTTATCTGTCAAACAACATACTAGTCTATTTATGTATTATTATTGTCCTATATAATAATAATCGACTAGGGACCTTTAAGAATATGATAAAACCAAACCAAACCAAACATACCCAGTATATCCCGCACAGGGCAGGGTCTGGGGAGGGTAAGTTGTACGCAGACCATGCCCCCACTTTTTAAGGTAGGGAGGCTGTTTCCGTAAAGACCCTCGGCTATGTGCACGACAAATACGGTGTGTGATATAGACAAAGGAATCCAAATGGTGCGAAAAAGTTCAAAGCAATACCTGAGCCCATGGCGTTCTCCACATGATATATTATATAATCTCAAGTCCAAGTCATGTACTTAAACTATACAATATGTATCATGATTCTAAGGACATTTATTATGCTAACATATATATCTCAGTAATTAAAGTCATAATAAATACGTTTATTTAATAATCAAATGACATAAAGGTTTATCCAAGAAACAATGTATTTCCTCTAGGGCACCTACACTAACAGTATCATAATAAAAGAAAATGTAAATAAGACCCTCATGTTCACTGTTAACATGAAAACAGTTTTTTATAACAATTATTCTCCTGCCCGGTTTAATACTACATTTTTTATAAGCATGATGTAGAGAAATCAATATATTCTAAATAAGTGCTAGCATTAGCATTTTAAAATTACATAATCTATCCTTCCACATTTTTCTCATCCTTCATATTTTTGTTGGCTTTTTGGTCATTTCACAAAAAAATTACTTAATCTATCCTTCTACTTTTCAAACATTCAATATAGGCTTATAGGCTTTTTGGTCATTTAACATTGAAATAGGTCATCCAATCAAAATGAATCATATCCATATTAAAGAATTCTAACTACGTCAGTTTTCAAAATTGTTTTATGGTAACTTCTTTTCAAAATCCTCCTATAATCATGTCGTCTGTTACTTTTGATTCCTAATTTCTTTTTTTGTGGAGATTTTTTTGTCAATTAATGATTATCGTTTACTGTATGTAATCATCTAATTCCTGTTCATCTAAATCGTTGTCGAGCCTGCATTGAAGAATAACATTATGGACAAATCAGGTATGTTCTTATGTTTGTTCTTTGTCAATATGGTTTGATGGAAAACCTGTAGTTTCTGATTGTATAGACATTGCAGGTCGTAAACGAATCCCGCTTGCATCCCTCTCCCCTTCTGCTTCGTCCAAACATGGTGAATTTTTTTTTCTTTGCTCTATGAATCTAGCGTTTAATGATTAATTTTACTAAGGTTAACTGTTTTTAATGTTATTTTCCAGTTTCTAAAAGACGAGCAGGGAGAGTTACAATGGTGGCGGTCATGTTAATATAAAGCCCAATAATAATGTTTATAGTCAACAAAATTCAATGATCTACAATGTTTCTAATGAGAATCACAATCCTAATGTTTCCAGTCCTACGTTGATTCATACAGGTAAGTTAAGATATAGTACTCTTCAACTATCATTTTACATTCTTATCATATTTATGTTCCAGGTTCATCTATTGCAAGTGGTTCGTCACGAAAACTATTCCAATCTGGAACTACCTTTGAAGGTAGTATTCTTTGTTTTAGTGTGTAACATCATAAGAATTACATATACTTTCTAATCATTATGTTTGTCAAATAGATGATAATGTCAAAGATCCGAATGTCAATATATTTACTCCAAAACAATCAGTTGTTAACAAGATTAACTCTTCAGGTATATCTTTGTTTCTTTATTTGTACATATTTATAATGTCCTATTGCAAAAACCTATAGTTCATTTTCCACTTTTTGCATAAGCTTGAATTCCAAGTAGTGAATCTCAAAAATCCCTTGCTGTACCCGCTTCAGGTAAACATTGCCGACTATGTCTCATTATACTAATAGTATTTCTCATGAATCATGTTAATTCCAGGAACCATATTTCAGTCTTCAAATCCAAGTGGTGTTACTGAAAAATCCTTGGCTGTTCCTGCTTCTGGTAAACATTTCAGAGCATGTATCATAATGTATTAAGCATATTTTTCATTAATCATGTTAGTTCCAGGAACCACATTCCAGACTCCAGTTTCAAGACTTATAACAAAAAGTTCTCAGAACAATAACAAGCAAAACAAGTTCAACTTGCCGACATCCAGAATTACCCAAAGCAACTCACTAAATGGGGAAATAAATCATCAAAAACTTTTGTATTCGTACAATCGTGGTATGTAAAAGATTTATAATGTATTATTATGTATCAATTTACCTTTGTTTAGTTATTTTTTTTTTGGCAGATCGAGATTTACACTTTGTTCCAAAATCCAGTTTTAATAAATTTAAGACTCGAATGGATACTCGCATTGTAGAAAGTTCTGCTTCAGCAAGAAGGAAAGAAAACCAGCGTTTCATTACAGTAACTGTTCCAGAACCTGAACAGATTGGTGTAAAGCGTCCAGGTCAAACAATATACAAATTGTTCAATTTTTTATATTTTTATGTTCTTAACAAATGTTAGTTTTTTATTGTGCAGAATGGTTCCAGCCAACGGCAAGTAAGTGTTTTTAATTTTGTGTTTTATTTTTCAGGTGTTAAGTGCATTCTAATCCTGTTGTGCTCTCATGACCAAAACAGGTGTACAAAATAATATTAAAGGATCTCATGATTTACTTGGTGGTGAATCGTCAAGTTCTGGTGTTAAAAATTTGATGTCAGAATTCAATAAGGCTGATAATAATCTTATTGGAAACAAGCCTCTTGATGATAATATCATGAATCCAGCTAACCAAGTATATGAAGCAGTTGTATCTGGTAAAATTATTATATTTTATCAATGTTAAATGTATGCATATTTATGTACCAATTTTTATTTATTTATCTTAATATAAAAATCTTATTTAGATATTTCATTTTTTGCTTCATATTATTTGTTTACAGACGAAGAAATTTTTGAAGATGCTGCATATCGAGGACAATATATATTTGATGATGAAGATTATAATGATTTGGAAACTATTGGTACATTAATTTTTTACATCATTTAAGGAATAAAATGTTTTAGGTTTTTGTTAAATTTTTTTTGTTAATCTATTCCAGATTTGTGGAAAGGTTATATGAATCTTGGTCCTCCATCTGCAATTTGTCAAAAATGCAAGGCAAGGATGTGGAATGAGGAAAGGAACAATAAATCATCCAGGAACAATCAACCAACATTCTCAATATGTTGTAAGGATGGACAAATTAAACTCCCAGAAGAAAGGCCACCTCCGCCATATTTAGCGTCATTATTGTATGGTAGTGAAAAAACTGCTCACTTCAAACAAAACATAAGGTCTTACAATTCGTTATTCCAGTTTACTTCACTTGGTGGAAAGATTGATCGTAAAATTAACAATGGTGGTGGTCCCTATTGCTTTAAATTGTATGGCCAGAATTATCATTTGATTGGGAGTCTTAAACCCAAAGAAGGTGTTTCACCAAAGTTTTGTCAACTTTATGTCTATGATACGGAAAATGAGATCCAGAATAGAATGAATGCAGTTCCTGGTACAAATGAACTGGATCCTGAAATTGTTGAAAGCCTCTTACATATGTTAGATGAAAACAATAAAATGGCTCAAAGTTTTCGTATGGCGCGTGATCGATTCAATCAAAATCAGCCTGATGAGTTTGATTTGCTTTTGGTTTCTTCTAAATCAGCATCTGGTCGAAAAAATATGATAGGCCCATCAAATGAAGTAGCTGCGTTAATTGTTGCCGATTCTGACGATAATTGTCCTTTTAGAGATATTGTTGTAGAGACCAAACAGAGGTATCTGAAAAGGGTTTTTGAAACGTGTAAGCACTTTATGCAGCTTCAGTATCCCTTGCTATTTCCTTATGGCGATGATGGTTTTCACCTTGAGATTCCACTGCATAATAAAAAACATAAAGTTCCAGTTCAAGAAGTAAACGATCAACATCCAGATGAAGTCAAACATAGGTCTACAGTATCAATGAGGGAATTCTATGCATATAAGCTTATGATACGTCCTGATGAAGGTATAATTATTTGCTTAAATTGAAACCATATAATTTATTATAATATTGCAATATTTTTTTACCTTTTTTAACAATGTTTTTAATTTTAGGGAAAACTCTCCACCTTGGTGGTCGTTTGTGGCAACAATTTGTTGTTGATGCTTTTGCTGCAGTTGAGCAATATAGATTGGATTGGCTAAGAGGACACCAACATGTTATTCGTTCAGATCTCTATAAGTCAATTCGAGATTCTATTCAAAAAGGTGATACAGATTGTAATAACAAGGGTAAGAAAGTTATTTTACCAGCTACACACACAGGTTCTCAAAGATACATGAATCAATATTTCAAAGATTCATTGGCCATTTGTCGAACCATTGGTCATCCATCATTATTTTTGACTATGACATGCAATACACAATGGCCTGAGATCAAAAGCATGTTAGAATTTTTGCCTGGAGTTGGTGTCGAGGATGCACCTGATATTGTGGCTAGAGTGTTTAAGTTAAAGCTTGACCAATTGCTGAACTTAATAAAGAAACAGGATTATTTTGGAAAATGCATTGGAGGTAACTATTATTTTATTATTTCCACTATCTCTTTACTATAACATAAATGCAATATTTTATACATTGTGATTCTAGCTAATTTGGTTTTATAAAACAATTTCCGAACAGTTATGCATGTCATTGAATTCCAAAAACGTGGTCTTCCTCATTGTCACATGTTAATATGGTTGCATCCAAGTGATCGACCAAAAAATGTTGAAGACATAGACAAATTAATATCTGCGGAGATTCCAAATCAACAAACTGATCCAATTGGTTATCACGTTGTTAACAATTTCATGATACATGGTCCATGTGGAAAGGATTACACATATTCTCCATGCATGGTTAAAGGGAAATGTGGTCGTCATTTTCCAAAAAAGTATGTTTTTTAAGTAAATTCTGCTTAAACTCTTTAAATTTCACCAATAATTCCTTTTAACATTTCCAAATTTATAATCATGCAGGTATAATGCAAATACTTTTTTTGACGATTGTGGTTTTCCAGTTTACCGCAGGCGTCGTACGGATTTTAATGTCAAGAAGAAAGGTGTTATACTTGATAACCAATATGTTGTTCCATATAATAGAGATTTATTAGTCCGCTTTCAGTGTCATATCAATCTTGAGGTATGTAACAGTTCTCGATCTTTGAAGTATTTGTTTAAATACTGTTTGAAAGGCCATGACACCGCTACCATGCTTTTAAGAAAGAAAAAAGCAGTTGGTTGTGAGAATTCTGCAGGTTCTAAAACAAAATCCCGAGATGAAATAAAAAATTATCTTGATGGTCGATATATATGTGCCGCGGAGGCCGCCTGGAGACTGTTGGGGTTTGACATCCACTATCGTTTCCCGTCTGTAGAGCGTTTACCAGTACATTTGGAGGGTGAAAAGAACGTGAACTTTAAGCAAACTTCTAATTTGGAAGAAGTTGCTGAAAAGGCCAAAAAAAAATATAGCAAGCTTGAAGGTTGGTTTGAAGCCAACAAAATGTTTCCAGAAGCAAGACTGCTTACATATGCTCAATTTCCTCAGAATTTCACTTGGAAGGCAGACTTATGTAAATGGAAAATAAGAGAAAGAGGGACTGTTTTTGGTCGATTAACCGATGTACATGCTTCTTCTGGTG
The DNA here is from genome assembly GCA_037693485.1 of Kitagawia praeruptora. NCBI lineage: Eukaryota > Viridiplantae > Streptophyta > Magnoliopsida > Apiales > Apiaceae > Kitagawia > Kitagawia praeruptora. Next base: position 137,495,632 of record CM075350.1, on the reverse strand, counting down.
AATCTTTTTTTTTGAGGATGTTATTGCTGCATATTAAAGGAGCAACTTCTTACAAAGATCTGAAAACTGTAAACGGTATCGTACATAATTCTTTCAAGGAAGCCTGTGATGCGCTTGGACTTCTTAAGGACGACAGGCAGTGGCACCTTACCATGTCTGAAAATGCTGTTCACGCCATGCCTCAACAACTTAGGGAGTTGTTTGTTCATATTTTATCAAATAATCAAGTTGCTGATCCTCTTAAGTTATGGAAACAACATTGGGTAGCAATGTCAGATGATATTCTCTACTCTAAGCGTAAAATGTGCAATAATGTGAGACTCCAGTTAAGCGAATCTGAAATTCAGAGCTTAACATTGTTAGGTATTTTACACATTTTACCCACATTATTGAGAATTGGTTGCCTTCTATTTAATGTTCTAATTTTGTTTTTGCGATAGTCTACTAATATATTATTATTTCTATGTTAATGCAGAAATTGAAAAATTATTCAATGATGTTGGTAAAAGCTTGAGAGATTATTCCACATTGCCATATCCTGATGAAAGATATATTCAAGATTTGGATAACAGGTTAGTGTCTGAAGAGTTTTCTTATGATCGGGATGATATGAAAAAATGTCATGAAGCAATGCACAAGAATTTAAACAAAGAACAACTCCATGCATATAATTCCATATTAAGCAGTGTTGAGAATAACAATGGTGGAGTATTCTTTGTATATGGGAGTGGAGGATGTGGTAAGACATTCCTTTGGAGTACTATATGCTGCAAATTACGGAGTGAAAGAAAAATTGTACTCCCAGTAGCTTCCTCTGGGATTGCTGCCACATTGTTGCCCGGTGGTAGAACAGCTCATTCAAGGTTTCATATTCCGTTAAAAATTGACCAACATTCCATTGCTGGTATTAAGCACGGATCTGAACTTGCTGAATTAATGAAGCAAACAAGTTTAATTATTTGGGATGAAGCTCCTATGCAACATCGTCATGCATTTGAGAGTGTTGATCGTAGTCTAAGAGATATTATGTCTTCTGTTGATCCTTTGAGAGCTGGTAAACCATTTGGTGGGATATCTATCGTTTTTGGTGGTGACTTTAGGCAGATTCTTCCAGTTATTCCAAAAGCAACAAGAGCAGAAGTTGTAAATTCTTCTCTTAATAGTTCAAAGTTGTGGGAACATTGTGTTGTGTTTTTGCTTAAGCAAAACATGCGTTTGTCAAATGGAAAGAATATGCAAGAATTCCAAGATATAGCAGAGTTCAGCAAGTGGGTACTTGATGTTGGAGATGGAACTCTACCGAATGTTCATGCTGATGATACTATCAATGATCCAGATGTTGTGATCCCGGATAAATTTTTAATTCATTCATCAAGTCAGCCAATAAAGGATATTGTTGATGTTATTTATCCAGATTTAAAATCCAACATTACAAATCCAGAGTTTTTGAAGCAACGTTCTATCCTGACTCCGACAAATGCTATCGTCAGTGATGTCAATTCCTACATTCTTGACCAAATTCCAGGTTCTGCTCACACATACTTCAGTCAAGATTCACTTTGTGACAATGTTGATGAGAATAATGATTATGAAGCAGGTTTTCCTGTTGAGTATCTGAATTCAATTAATATGCCGTGTCTACCAAGACATGATTTAACTATCAAAGTTGGTTCTGTTATTATGCTTATGCGAAATTTAAATCAACTCATGGGACTCTGTAACGGAACCAGAATGATTGTGAAGAAGTGTTTACCAAATAGCATTCTTTGTGAAATATTGACTGGTTCTGAAGCTGGTACAATGCACATTATTCCTAGGATTGAGATGGAACCAACAGATTCAAAATGGCCAATTGAGTTTAAGAGGGTTCAATTTCCAGTGCAGCTCTGTTTTGCCATGACAATTAATAAAAGCCAAGGACAATCCTTGGACAAAGTTGGTTTATACTTGCCGAGGTCGGTTTTCACTCATGGTCAGTTGTATGTAGCTGTTTCTAGAGTTACGTCTCCTTCTGGATTGCATGTACTAATTGATAGTGACCGCGGAGGTTCAACTAATGTAACTGCTAATGTTGTATTTGAGGAAGTTTTCTACAATTTACCAACATAACCCAATGACGTATTATATTTTATAATATATTCGTTAGTAACTCATTCTTTTGGGGTTTTTGGAATGCCTATTTATATGTTCTCTTTAATAATTGTGCATTTTATATCAATATTCATGTATATTATACAATACAACATTGTTAAGGACATCTCAACTATTGTGGAAATATCAACATTGTTAACCACATAATTTTTAAATTAGCCTTATTAATGTAACCACATAATTTTTACGTGCCAAAATTAGATAAAATCATTTTAACTAATATATTGATTGTAATTGATTTATAAAGATTAGTAATTGATAGATCAATGTAACAAGCAGTAATATATATCTTCCTTATTATGAGGTTATTAAAATGTTCCAATTATATCAAAAAAAAAAATATAAGATCAGATTTTAAGAGATATTTTTGTTGTAATTGATTTACAAATATTATTTTACTAACTTCAATTTTTTTGTAACATATGATTTTAACAATTTTTTTCTCAATAATTAGGTCGCATTGAATTTTTCAATTTGGATCATTCTAGATTTTTCATAAATCTTGACTATGAAGCAGTTATTCATGTCAAGGAGAGGTATTTTTTCACATAATTTATGCATTTTTTTTCCTTAATATAATATGAGTATAGGTTTGTGGAAGTTCAAATAGTGAACTAAATTTTACCCTTTTTTTTATATTTAATTAACATTTAAATTTTTTTGATCATGTACAGGATTGTTGCAAATCGGAAAAAAGTATCCGTTGCAGCTGCTGCTTGATTTTTCAAATTATTGCATTTCTTTGAAAAACAGTTTGGACATTTTTCATATTTAATAAAAGCGACTTAGACAACATATGTGAAAGTATTTATATCTTTTAATTTGTAATTTATTTTGTTACTCCCTCTGTTTTTTTCAATTGTTTATATTTGCGGACCAATTTCCGGTACGGATTTTAAGGTGCATTTTAAGGATAGTTCCATAACTTTTTTTTGATATTTTCTTTTTTTGTATAAAAATAGGATTGTTCTATTTTTATACAAAAAAAGAAAATATCAAAAATAAGTTATATAACTATCCTTAAAATGCACCTTAAAATGCGTGTCAGATACGCAGTTTTTTATGTAAAGAAATGGATTGGACGGAGGGAGTATATTTTTAAAAAGTTCAACATTTTGTATATTTCAATAATTTTGTTTGTAATAATATCTCAGAAAAGAAACATAATTATTAAATCTTTTCAAATTATTATTTAAATGTCAAATCGCCTGAAAGGTTTAAACATTTTAACTAATTTAAGTTGCCGTGGTCGGTTTCACTCATGGTTAGTTGTATGTACAATAAAATTTAATTTCATTAATATCATTGGGATAGGCAAATTTTTTAATTTTTTCAAAATTATTAATTAATAGAGTTAAAAAAAATGTTTGTCGCTATTATGTTGGGACCAAATATATGTATTCACAATTTTAATTTATTGTGGATATAAATTTTATTGTAATTGTTTCTATAGTTACGTCTCCTTTTGTATTCACATACTAATTGATAGTGATCGCGTAGGTTTAACTAATTTAATTGCTAATGTTGTATTTTATGATGTCTGGGTATTTTATGAAAATATATTTTGGATTTTTATAACATTCATTTGAAAGAGGAAATTTTTTAATTTATTGTATATAATTATAATATATTATTTTCACACTAAATATTTCTGATTATAAGAATATTTATATATTATTGGAGGTTTGTTACATAACGTTGTAATCTCATGAAATATATTTTGTTTAACTTTACACGTTACTTATTTTTGCAGAATCTATAATTAGATTCATGTATTCAACATGTAACTAATATTAAAAGACAAAAATAATTAAGACAAATGGGAGATGAATGGTCGTTTCAGTTTTGCATGCGAAATGTTCAGTACAACTTCAGTTTACAGTCATTTCATCCTTTCACATTCTCCAAGACTTTCATCTATAAATATTAGCCTGTTCTTTTGTCTGTTCGAAATCCTTTACAACTTCTTTCATCTCAAAACTAATTCCATAATACCACATTGATCAACAAAATTATAACCAAAGTCATGGATGCTAACAATTTTCAAAATTTGAGACCTGATGTTGTGGCTCAAGTTTTTAATTTCATTATACTGGAGGACAATAATTTCTCTGGTTTTTCAAAGCTACTAATTGTTTGGGCAATGAGTCAATCAAGGCAAATGATTAAGTTTGTTCTGGAGAGTCTAAACTGGGATGCATTGTACCAGTTTCATAATGATCCTATCGAAGTTGTTCGTGGTTGTTTTCATGGTTTCATACAGTTTGCTGTTCGGTTTGATGTTGAACAAGCTAAATTTTTTAATTCTACTTGGAAACTCTTCTTGAGACAAGATGTTCAGCAACATCTATCTGTTTTAAGTGATCTATCAGGTAACCATTTCCCTTCAAGATTCTCATACTTATTTTTCAAAGCTATTTATAGAACTTTTGATAGAGATCAAACTGCTGTGGAGATGAATACCTTGCTGAATAATACCTATCTGAGGAGTTGTATAATTGAACAAATGTCCTTTCTTCAAGATATGTATTTTAACATTTCCGAGGTAGATTATCTTTTGCCTGTTTTCAAGTTTTGTCCGAATACAAGGGATCCAAATCCAATGTATCAGGTAGATGGAGTTCCTCTAGGAGATGAAACATGGTTCTCACTTTGTCCGAGAACTGTTGAAGAGAGTTACATTGATGACGAACATCCATGGGGAAAATCCATCACCATGACACATATGTGGGAAACTGATTGTATACACTGCAAAGTTCAGATAATTGTCTACAAAGTTCTACTTTCTTGTGTTCAACCTTAAGTTTTTATGTTTTAAAAATCTTTGTACTTAAATTTGATCGATGTAATGTAACTTTTGTGGTTCATTTTGAACATTTTATCTTCCTGTAGATTATAAATTTTGTGTTTGCCATGTTTTTATCTTAATGTAGTTTATTGATATATCACATACATACCACCAATGGCTTAATTCATATCAAAACAAATACATTGCGGCATAGCTTACAAAATTAAAATATTTCATAACTTCAATAAGTTTACGAATTCCACAACTCACAGATATTTCTGAATAATACTACTTCCATCGTAGCAAAAACCAAGGTTTGTTAAGCCAACATACTTAGCGATTAAAGTAAAAGATCAGTTAACCTATTTTGTAACATCAAACATTATTCCATCTGCTCCCTCCATCATATTAAAAGTCAAGATTTGTCTCTTTCTTAATTCATTATCCTTGGAAAATTTGTTCCATCCAGCAGAGAATCTAGCTCTCCCATTATTCACCGCCAAACCAATGCTCCATGATCTATCCTCTATCCTCAACAGAACCCTTTCACCTGATATCCAATCTCGATTTTCAGGAGTTACATTCCTTGGAATGTTCTGTAACAAAGCAACAAACAACTGAGAATAATAAGTCGTTGAAATAATTGTCCAACAATTCTGAATGACACTTTGACATACCACTCCTTGGGTCCTGTTATGGACATGGCACTTTGATAGAGCTGTAGAAAAAGAATGGATATCGTTATTGATTCCTACAGGATCTACAGCATTATCATTAATGGGAGTTTCGACCTCTGGTACTTCTTCCTCCACACTATCTTCAGATTCAGATTCTGCGTTAAAAATGAAAACAATATAAAATCAGAATGTCAATTTTTTTTGGTTTAAATTTTTCATAATAAAGTTGTAGTACCATAATCTGATGGCCAATCAATATGCCAGAACCAAACATGGTCAGAATTATCCGTTAATCCTAGAGGACGAGTTAAGTAGTCAATCTCCATTCCATCAACTCCATAAACTCTTGCAGTAATAATGTTTTTGTCCTGTTCCATGGTGAAAAAAATTGTTTCTTTTTGTCGGATATAGAACATGTCCGTAATTTCCTTCAATCCTTTAAGACAGCCTTCCCGCTGGTTATAGGAAACTGATGATTTCACACCACAAACGTCCAACTCACTGATTTGATTCAGTTTCTCAGAGTAGTTTTCTTTCACCAATTTTGGTACAATCTGATAATTCAAAGACATGTGTATGCTTAATTAATATGCTAAATATTTTATATATTGAACTGATCCAAAGCAATATTGCAGACACTATAGTATATGTAAATCAATATATAAATGTCTATTTTCTTACAATTAGTCCATCATCCAAAGAAACTGATGACATAACTTTGTAGAACGATCTAGGGAAAATCATGGATCCTGTTTCAAATTTCATGTCCAACAGTGAATCAGTTAGTATTTAGCTATAAATTTAGTCAACATCTAAATTACATTATGTTGTATCCTATTATAGGACAAAATTATTCTATTAAAGACAATGATTTCTAACCTTCACCATTATAATTTACGTACTCATCCCCTTTGAAGATGCAAACATTCAAAAGTTGATCATCATTTGTAAATTTATACAAAATCAATGAATCCCCAGCAGCAAGCTCTGTTTCTGTTGCAAACTCCAGCCATCCCTTATGAAAAAAACATCTTCCAACTCTCCATTGTACATTGATTTCCCATGTCCTTTTAAGAAATCTAAGATTGACCTTGCTTCCATGCTCCCAGTTTTTGTAAAAGCTTTCCAAACTTTGATTCAATATCTGTTATGAATTAATAAGTACATGACCTGTGTTATATATGTTCACATAACATTTGGTCAAATTCACTATTTGTGTAAGTCATGCAAACTCACCAGGATTTTATAATTTGGATCAATGTCCATTGACATGATATCTATCTGAACATAGTGCGGATCAAGTATAAATCCATTGAACGTCATTAGAGCTAGACGCTTATCATACTCCAAAGAATCATAATTAACTAAAAACTGATCTTCATTGACCTCCTTCGCAGCTTCAATTTTTTTAAATTCTATTGGATCACTCAGAGGATAGTGACATTCAATAGCACTTTCTTTATAAATCTTTACTTCGAACAAGCCACAACCATAATAGTCAAACTGAACTATGCTAAAGATCCTAATGCCATAAAACTTTACAAAGGTACGCAAGCCATAAATGCAGTTAAATTCGGTATCATATTTAGCAGTCCATGTATTGGACTTGCACCTGATCTTCAAACGAGATGGTAATTTCCTTCCAAATTGTTTATGAAAAGGCAAAGGAACCCTCTGTGAACATGAATGTATTATTTAGAATGTGTAAAGTACGATAAAAGTTCCAACATGATACTAAATTATGCTTGACAATGCTAAATGTTCTGATAAACTTACAAATGATCCTAAACGTAGGCATTCAACATTTGCTGATACAAAACCTGATTTTGGAAATGATTCCCCTAAAAATAGACAATGAACTTCATTATACTCTATAATATATCTTATTAATTATAAAATAACATTTTATTGAATTCTGAAATCATACCTATGTGTTTCGCAGGTCGAATTTCCACTTTCGATTTGCCTCCATGCTGAAAAATACAAAATAATATGATATGAATTATGATAAATTAGGTAACTTGGTGTGTATGAAATTCTTACATATTAATTAAACATTCGTATATTCAATTTACCTAATTTGATAATAGATAAGAACAGAGGTTAAGTAACATCAAGGTATACAAAATTCAGTAGATCAAATTTAGTAGTATTCACTTACAATATGAAGCAAAAGCATTTAATGGTATTCCTAATGGATAAAGAAGTACTTAATCTGATATAAGATCACTATTTGAATATTTCTTCATGATTAGGAACTTGAACAAGACTTTACTACGAATCCTAAATCACAATACCAAAATCACATTCACAAATTTTAAGTTTCGATTATAAATATAAGTAACATTATTCATCAATTAAAAAGTTTAATCCTCAACATTGATTACATAAAGCAAAAGTCTTACTGAACATGCATCACTGTGAATCATAAACAGAATCGTATCTATAATACAATTTATAAATCAATTACAGAACATCAAAGTTAGATGCAGAACATGTATATTAGATGGGTAATCATTATCTATAATGGTTAATAGATGAATTCAAAGTTCGGTTACATGGATCAGTGTTAGAACAAACCTCCATCTCTGAAAGATCTATTGATCCGATATTGAAGTCTTTTCTACAGTACAAGCTTGATCGAGCTTGAATCGGGCTGAAGTTGAAGTCAGTTGCATGCAAGAGAGAGTTTTGTACATTTGGATGTAGCTATACAATTAATTGTAATATAGAATACTGTGCAGGTCTTAAAAACCTTTAAATTTATTCTACACACTAATCTAGGTATAACATGTCATAATCAGAGTTATGTACAAAAGTCTTAAAATTATAAATAATAAAAATGTATCAATTGATATATGTAATTATTATTTTTTTGCAAGTATTATAAATTTTTATTTTACATTATCTAATAAAATGTTATTTTTCCGAATAATAAATTTTTATTTTATATTATCTACTAAAATTTGTTTAAAATTGTTTATTTAATAACTATAAACAATAAATTTTAAAATGCATGTACTTATTAAAATTAAATTTTAAATTTGCAGTAAAAATAAAACAATTAATTTTATGTAAATAATATGCATTGTATTGCAATTTTTTAAAAAATTTTGAAATTTATAAAATAATAATATTGTTTATATAACTTTGCCAAATAGTACATTTTAATTTGTTTGTTCAAACGTTCCTACTTATTAAACTATAAACTTTTGTTTATAAAGAATAATTCCTTCACGAAAGCTTGGCCGAATAACAAATCTTAATTTTACCCATCTACTAATAATATTTTAAAATATCTAATACATAGGAAATTTGCATAAATTAAACTTTTTACCAAATTTTTAAAATTTTAACAATACAAACACTTTTGAAAGATTAATTAAATTCATAGACCATATAATATAAAAAATAGGTTAAACGATTACACAAGACGTTTATACTTACATGTACACAACATGATTACAACATAAGTAAATTACATGATCATCAATTCATTGAATTTAACTAAAACAAACATTAAAATAAACATTCCCAATACTATCCAGGCTGATTTAAATTTACAGATGGAATCCACATATTGAACTATATGCTACGGATGAAATCCACAAGGCTACCACCCATCTTTAGTCTCTGTTCTTCAAGTTCCTCAGCCTTTGCTTTCCAATCATTTATCTTTTCAATCCATCCACCTTGAAAAATCTGAAAACCTGTTAACATTTCATCCAATCGTTCTTTCAACTGTTTTACATGGCCAATAATTGAAGTGTTTGTATCTTCCACAAATTTTCTTTCATTTTCAGAATAGGCAGTGTTAAGTAGAACATTTTGCTGGGAAGATTCTCCAACACTTCCACGTCTTTTACCTTCCAACACCTCGATAATGTTCCTACAATTTAAACAATATAATTGTATTCTTATAATAAAATTTAAATTAGTCAATAATAACAATTTTTCGTACCCGTATTTTTCCTCTAGGCCAATGGTTTGAGCAAATAACAAAGATTGTCTGTCAAACATGCTCTTGAAAAACAAACCAAAGTCTTCATTTGCTACACGAACTTCTTCATTTAATTCTGCCGATGTCATGTTAATGTTATTCAGGTCATTCACCAACAGATTCTTGATACTTGAGTATCTTCTTCTCTTTGAAGATCTTGAACTCATTTCTGAATTAAGAATTAGGAGAAGAAGGAAAGAATGTTGTATATATGCTTTTCTAAAATTTTGATATATATTTTTATAGGACTTTTTAGACGGTTTTGCATTAGGTGGTGGTTTTAAAACCTCCATGTCACGTACAAGTTAACCTCTTTGTTAGTTATTTTAATTTGTATAAGTTAACCTCTCGGTTAGTTATTTTAATTAGTAGTAACAAAATAACTTTTAGTAGTACATTGCAATAATTTTTTTGATTTTTATGAGGTATAATTTGTTTTTAATTTTTTGTTTATTTTCATGCCTTTTTAATTATCCATACAAACAATTTATTGATAAAATATATTATGTTATTTTTTCTTAGAGTTTTTTTAAAAATTTCCCGTCAATAAATTATTTAATAAATTTAACTAATATATAGTATAAATTTAATTTATTTAATATCTTTAAATTTGTCTTTTATGTTTTGAGATCCTATATCAAGCATGAATCATCAATCATATCATTAAATTTAATTTAGAATAAATTTTTAAGATGATTGATAAAATAATTTGATTTTAAAGTGATTACCTCCTAATTTAAAGATAACTCCTAATGTAAAGATTTTATCTTTTAACTAACTTTATGCATGAATCATCAATCATATCATTAATTTTAAGTTAGAATATTTTCTTAACATGAGTGATAAAAGCATTTTATTTTAAGTAGGATACCTCATAATTAAAAGATTATATTTGGTAACTAACTGATAGACTCTCCAAGCAAAAAAACACGTTATAAATATTCCACTCATCCATTAACACAGTAGCTTTTGTCAAATATCGCCAAAGGTTCATGTTTCTTACATTTCAATGATTTTTTCATTTGTTTTTGTATATCATATCAAGACTCATTAGAAGTTTTTAGTGTTTTTTGTTTTTTAATCTTTTAATATAATCATTATTGCAAACAGTTATGGATATGCACGATCATCTTTCCACACTGAATGAAACTACAGTTGGATGGACACTTAAGGTCCGTGTTACAAGGATTTGGAATACGATTTCCAATAATGGTGCTATCATTTGTCACAATATGCTTCTTTTAGATTGTTTGGTAAGATTCATTTTCGTCTATAATTTTGTTTTAAATCAATAGTTGTTTTCACTTTTATATATTACAAAAAATTCATTAATCATGATATGGTTTATAATCAGAATACTCATATGCATGCAATGGTCACTCCTGCTATATGGAATACTTTTCACAATCCTATATTGGAAGGAGAATTATATCAGATTATCAATGTCCGTGTTCGTCAAGCTTTTGGTTTATACAGGCCTGTTAGCACAGTTAAATGCCTTTCATTTGTTCCTTCTACTATGATAATTCCTTATCCTCATGATGATTTAATAATTCCAATGCACAAATTTGAGTTTAAACCGCTCCGAGATCTTTATGATATCTTTTCTTCATACGATACTTTTCAGAAACCAAACTATTCTACAGGTAAATCTTAGTTTTTCATTATGTATCAAAAACTCCAGTATTGTTGCAAGTTTTAATATTTTTTCCTAATATCCAAGATGTGATTGGAGTTTTGGAAGATCTTGAACCATTGCAGACAGTTGACACACATTTTGGTCAAAGACAGTGTGTGCGATTTAGATTAATTGATGGAAGGTATAATACTTTTCCAGTTTTAGGTAAATTAATATTATATAAATGTCATATTGAATTGACAATTGTTTTGGTTAGTGTTTCTATCCGAGTTGTCTTTTGGGGGCCATTGAATGCAAATACTGAACCTTTGTATGCAAACCACGAAATGATGCCAGTAATTGTGATTCTGGCAAGTATCAAGCTTTCTGCTTACAAAGGTTTGTGATGGATGATATTTGTTTTTATATATCATATGTTTTGCTATCTACACGATTTTAATATTGGTGTGCAAATCAGGTAGACCAAATATTTATAGCTTGCCTTCTTCTAGGATTTATGTTAATATTCCACATCCGGATGTTTTCATGATGAGGAATAGGTATGAGTGGTTTTTTTTTAATTTTCTAGAACATATGAGTGTTGTTAATCACAATTTATTTAATACTTATTAATAATCGTGATTTTTTTTTGTTTTGCAGGTTGGTTGATCAAGGTTTTCAGGGTAACTTCCATGGTCATTAAAATATTATCAAATCATCCTGAGCACAGTTACGTTTTTTACAGAACAATCTGATTTCAGTCATCCCAGATGATGGTTTTATAATTTGTTATTAAGGAATGCTATTAATGTATTCAACATTGTTTGGGTTTCCAAAATTTTGTTATTATCGGTTTCCTTTTAATAAAGTATTTCTTTTTGTTAATACAATATTCGCATATATCAAATCCCGTTCCCTTTGAATGATGTTTTTTTATTTTACATTATATTTTGCAAAATTGACCATATTACACAGCGCAACTCCATATACAATATGGAGTACCAAACAAATATGCCCTTGCACAACACCTCATTTAAGCGGTTAACAAGTTCACAAATTTCTCAAAATATTCCAATACAATATAGTTTTAATACATTTATAATTAAATTGTACTCTTTTTTTGAAAGCAATTAATTTGTACTTTTTTTAAAACATAAAAATTAGATCATGATACTACGAAATATCATTATATGGAGTAATACATTTATAATTAAAGAAACCTGCTGACAAAATATTACAAAATAATTTTTAGGAAACTGAAATTCAATTAAAACTAAATTATCCAAATTTGATTACATAATCAGACGGTTCAAATGGAAACTCTATAATTAAGGAAACACTTAATTTATTGGACAAATTACAAAAAACTTTGAGAGATTATGATATGTGCAAATGCATCAAAAGCATATACTCAATCATATATATATATATATACAGCTAAGTAAAAATTCATCTGTTCAATCCATTATTTGGATACTATGTCATAACACGATTATAAATCTTCAGAGTTTTACAAATCAAAAACCTCATAATCTTAAATGGAAGTGTGAGTTTATCGCATTAATTTTGGTATGAATGAAAATTTTCACTACTTTCCCACTAACCAAACTTAAGGAATTCAAAAAATGAACCCAAATCAAATTAGCATATGATTTTTAGTTGCATGTCTCCGATTCCTGCTGTAGATATCAGAACTAACAGAAATAGAGAAGATTGCGATCCTCTATCTTTTGTAAATCGTAACAACCAATCTTATGTTTAACTTCCTCTATCTTTTGTTTATCAAGTAGTTGATTTGTATTAATCATGATACTCAATTATAATCCTCAATCTTTCAAATTAATCTCATGACTTATTCTATCAGACATCCAGTAGATTTATGTTGTAAACAATATCTCATTACTTATAAGATATAGATGAATAACAATTATAATTGATATGACAACGTATTTTTAGCCAGTGATTTTTAAGTTGATACACTTATTCTTTTCTACATCAGCTAAGGTGTTGTATAAATAGTTGCAGATTACCTCATTTGTCAATCGATACCAAATAAATAAAAAGCTGTGAAAAACCAATTAGGTTAGTCTACAAATTTCCATGCTGCTCTTTTACACAATGTTATGTCTTTTATGCTATGTCTTTATATGTATTTATCAGCATTGAGTATAATAATCATTGGCATGTTTCCTATGTTATGGTTTTTACGATTTTTGTGTCTTACAGTCTAAGCGTTTATTTGCTTTCTTTCTAAAAACAGCAATGTTTGATACACTTGCATCACTTGACACAACCAGGACGAACTGGAGGGTGAGAGTTCGTGTTACAAGAGTGTGGCCTACTAATGTTGGTGGATTGGTCACTCGATTAATTATAATACATTTATAATTAAAGAAACCTGCTGACAAACTATTACGAAATAATTTTTAGGAAACTGAAATTCAATTAAAACTAAATTATCCAAATTTGATTACATAATCTGACGGTTCAAGTGGAAACTCTATAATTAAGTAAACACTTAATTTGTTGGACAAATTACAAAAAACTTTGAGAGATGAATGTTTGTTCACAATGATCTTAAAGAGTAATCTATTTTATGGTAGTTGAACATCAAAAGCAATTCCATTAGGATCTTCAACAAGAGTGAAGACTAAAATCTGGTTTTGTTGTAATCCATTGTCTTTTGCAAAAAGGTTCCACCCAGCAGAAAATCTTGGGATTTTATGGTTGTATACTATTCCAACTGACCAAGCTCCATTTGCAGTCCTCAGCAAAACCTTTTCACCAGCTATCCATTGTCTACCATGTGGATTGACAGTTTTAGGAATATGCTGCAAAACATATAATAAGGTAATAATAACAATCATGCAGTGCAAATGTTTAATATAACAAATAATAGGTAAATCTGATTTTAGCACTTACCACTCCATGTGATGTTTTGTTAACATTGCACAATGTTAGGCAGACATCGAAAGTTATTGCAGCATTATTAATCTGGTTTTCATCAAGTCCATGTTCTTCCCCAGCCAGATCTTCAACATCCATATCTATATCAATTTGTAGATTCAGATTTGTTAAGGAATAGCTGAATCACAAGAGAAATAATTAAAGTTGAGAATTAGATTACCTTCTTCATCCTCTTCAGGTTCAACTATGTTTGAGCTCTCAGCATTGTCCGTTCCGTGTACATTTTTGTTTAGACTTCCACTATGACCCCCCAGTTCTGTACATAACATTCAAAACTTTTTGTATTAGTCATAAGTTCACAACTTTGGTATAATTTACAAAGATTATGTTAGATGCAGAAAACCTGTTTTTGATAGAAATTTTACATCCCAAACCCAACTGCAGATTGCTTTATTTGATCTTTCAAACTTCCTATTTGCGTAATCTATCTCCTTCCCATCCTCTTGATATATCCTTGCACACAACACCTTACTTATATTCATTGTAAAGATGATAGTATCCTTTGCCCTCAAAGAGAAATGGTTGATTATTTCTTTCAAATTTGACACATATCCTCCTATATAATTGTAACTGATGTACCAACTTTCCCCGTTAATTTCTATTTTTCTGGTGTTAATCATCTTTTCTTTGTAGAATTCCTTAATTAGTCTTGGAACAACCTGTATTTCATGAAAATTATCATTGTAATGACATATCATATTATTTAAATTAGGACATTTATTAAAAAGTACAAGTCAAGTAAATAGAAGCAAACTGAGAACCAAGTATAGTATATACCAGAACTCCCCCAATGATGAATTCTTCCGAAACAACTTTGAAAAAACCTCTTTTCCATTCTTTACAAACTGTTGCCAAATTTTTATCAAAAAAAAATTCAAGTCACAATTATAATAAGTAGCTATATTTCATACTATAAAGTTATATTCTGTTATACCTTTGTTCTCATCGAATCCTTCATCAGTGGCTTCAAAAATGCATGCATTTATTCTATTTTTCTCAGAATCTTTCAATCTATAGAGCACCAAGGTTTCACCGTCTTTTATATTTATTATCTGTGAAAAGTCATACCATCCTTTTCCAAGCATGCATTTTCCATCATTCCTGTGAACATCAATCACAAATAAGAGATTTCCAAATATTACATTCAACTTTTCACCATGTTTCCAGTGTTTGTACAGTTCTTCCAATTCTGGACTCAAAATCTGCATTAGTAGAAGAAGACTGTATCAAATTTTGTAGTTAAAAAAACTAGAAAAAAATTTCATATTTGACAAAGTAGTATAATATTAGTTAACATGTGCTTACTAGATGTTTTTTTCCCAGCTCAATATCAGATTTTGTAATGTTGATATTGAAATAAAGAACACAATTTTGACAAGCATTGAATGACCACAGTACTTGAGATTTGTCGTATTCCATCGAAAACCGGTCAATAACATACTCATCCTTAATCCAAATGGTCATGTCTTCGTTTTTAAAATAATCATTTGGATTAGTGGTTGGATACTTGCACTCGATTGCTGTCTCCCTGTAAATGCTAAATACAAACAAGTTTTGACCATAGTAATCAAACTGGATAAGATTGTATAACTTTATTTTGTAGAATCGCATTAAACTTTCCAATCCATAAAATCGCTTTTTGCCATTGTCAAAGATTGCTTTCCATGCTATTTTTTTGCACTTTATAATCACATTTGAAGATAGTTGACATCCAAATGCTTCGCAAAATGATTTTGGAATCCTCTGTGTCATAAGTTCATAATACAATTGTTACCCTTATAGAATTGCTCATAAGCATTAATATTGGTAAAGTGCAAGAAAACTTAAAATGTCAAACTTACAAGGGATCCAAAACATTCATTATCTGTGTTAGAAGAAAGAAAACTTCCCAAGATTTGTCTATCTCCTGTTAAGTCATAACATAATAAGCAACATATGATGTAAAATAATGCGATTGTACAAAACCAACAGATTCATGTTGAAACATTGTATCCTTATGTCAAATTGAAACAAGTTTAGATATACCAGTGTAGTATGCTTGATCTTTGCTCTCAAACGTCATAGTTATACTCTGGTATACAGAAACAATTAACGTGAATCACTATTATCAAATCAAGATACGATCATAAGCAATATATTCATGTAGATTATTAGAAACACCAAAAATATATTCATGTAGAAACTAAGTGATCATATCAATTGAGAGATATGTTTCTGAACTAATTTTCGGTGAATATAATCAGACAATTAAACATGTGACATTTAGAACAACATTGAGAGATATGTTTCTATACCTCCATAGTTGTAGATCACTCTGAGTAAATCGTTTACTGGAATGGATTCTTAATCTTAGAAAGCAAAAACCCCAATTCGTACTTCTATGCATGCAACTAAATTTCTCACCCTGATTGATTGGAGTTTTTGTAGTGTTTGGTCCTTTTAGGATCCTTTTAAGATAATCTTTAATGTAATATTTTAATTAATCTTTATTTTTAAACTTTTGGTCCACTTTTACTATTGTTTTATTTTAAAAAAGTTGAAAAAATTTAAAAAAATATTATTTAAAATAATAAAAGAGCGATTCTTAGTCTTGCATTCTAAAATCTATAATACTTTATTTACATACCTACATGTATTTTTTAGGTTTATATAAGAATTTAGTTAGGAAAAAATTAAATTATTATTACTCCTTCACCTTTATATTTTTCATAGTTAAAATTCCATCAATTTCCCCATTTAGATTTTATGTCGACCAAAATTGAATTCATATATATTTGGACAATAAACAATACTATCAGGATGATTTAGAAATCAAATCTTATATACAAATCAAATAATATAGATTTGTGTTTGATTGAAGTCGGTGCACGCGATTTGTTTACATATGCCAATTAAATTAAAAAGATTTAAATTTCAAATATATCGTATATCTTGTGGCAATACTTTTTAGTAATCAACGTCCTAAATTTAATACAAGATTATATATTGATATTCTGTTAATACGATTGTATAAATCATATTAACAAATTAATATTTACAAAATAACGTAAGTTAGTTCAAAAATGCATAGTTTACGCAAAGTAGACGGTAACAACTTATGATTATGACCTCATCATATATATTGATATTTATGATTGTATAAATCAATTCTATCAATATCTTTTCAACGATATATCCCTGAAATCACGTTATATCCCTGAAATCAAGGCTCTTCAAATTTGTTAATAAGGATATACTACAGAAACCACTTATTGTTTTTCTATATAACCACTATCCCACGTAATTCTATCCCACGATAACCATTAAACAATTACTGTGAATCATTAAGCTATAGACGACAACCTTACTGGTATGTTCTCCTGGTTTTGATTCTTCTGCTTTCGACAATGTGAGTTTGGAATTCATTAGTTTAATCTATATACATATTGACAAATTCAAAACAAATTCAAGATGCTTATTTGCATCCTGTCTACTGATTACTTATTATATGTTTTATGTAGACTAAGATCATTGAGGTTCAAGATTCTGGGAATACGCCAGGTTCTGCCACATCATGCACAAAGAAAATTAAAATGGTTACATATATTTTTCATTATCATTATTATACTAATTGCTTCAACAAAACATTTCTTTAGTCTGATAAATTGTTTTATACTTGCAGGAAAATTTAAAAGAAAGTTAGCTATAAGAAGCAGTGCAGTTATGGAGTCATTGAGGAAGAATCTGGCCAAAATTTCATTTTGAGAATTTGATTATCATTTTGTTAATGAATAATTTGTTGTTAGCTTACAAGAAACTTTGTGTTTGATTTACTTCTGAATTTATATTCTACTTCCAAGTCTTTATTAATGTTTTTTTCCTGGTTTTAAACCATGTTGGATGTTTTTAAAAACTAGGGAAAATTGATTTATCTACATTCATTATCAGTTCAACACTTAATCGTCCCTCTATGTTTTCGTTATCACTTTTAAAATGTCGTCGTTAAATGACTACATGTACTATACGTTTGAGACATGAATCGCTTAGTATTTATTCATGGCTATTGACACTGTTTGTATCAATTGTAACGATCGTATCAAATTTAAAAAATGAATAGATAGAATAGAATTCTCGTGTGCGAAGCACGGGCAATATTACTAGTTCTATTTAATTTTCATATGAATAATTAAAATGTTATAAATCTCTTGAAAGAAAATTTAAAGAGAATGAGTTTAGCAAAAAAAAAAAAAATTAAAGAGAATGAGTACCCATGGACTTGTCACCATCACATGAGTTCATAATTAACACATTCAACAATGCTAACACTCAACAGTAATAACCCCACTGCAAAACTATCCAATCGAGCATTCTACGTAGCCTTCATCACATTTCTTGTGTGCTCTTTCATGTAGTTCTCATCCTCCATTTGCCCACCATCTCTTGACCTATGCTCTTGCAATCACACACCTGCACAACAATAGCATACAAGGCTAATCATCCCTTGAACATGGCAAAGTTCTCTGACATATGTTTAACTTTAATAGAGATATTACCAATTTAAAATATTGAACATGTCAGGAACTCATAGTATAATCAAAATCTGTGAGGCTTGACCAAACTCAAGGAGTGAGAACACAACTGGGAGTGCGTAAAGTAGGAGGTACACAACAAGAAAACTGTTGTTTGACGCCTAAGAGCAAGTTCAATGCAATGCTAAAGTTGGTTTTATTTCAATAATTTGGAACCAAATGTTAAAAAACTCAACTTCAAAGGGGTTTTATACTTGAATGCAAATATGCATAAATGAATACTTGGTTCTAATTTTGAAACCAAGGATGCATTTATGTATCTAGCCACGTCATCAAATAAGTATAAATGAAATGCATGATGATGTGCTTTAAATGAAATTTAGAAGAGAGAGACAAAACTTAGGCAAGTTTGGAAATATTTGGTTGCAGAATGCAACTAGCATTAAGGTAGATTAAGTTCTAGTTTAGCACCAAAAAGTTATAGCAATGGCTATAGTCATTTTGCATCTTACATTGTCAAATAATCAATAGTTAGTTTGTAGGTTCAAAGCAAGCCATTGTCAAAGATTCCATTTATTTGTCATCTTACACTTGGTTTTTTTCACATGCAGGCGTGCTCACACGCACATAATATTCAACTAATCAGTCTAAATATTAACATATTAGTGATGTTAATGATATTCCAAATTTGGTATAGCTACAGATTTTAAATGGGGTAGGCCTCTCATCGGTTGTCATATATGTATGTACACTTCTCTCTTATTCTTATGTAGTTCCACAACAACCTGTCACTGCTACCTTTACTCATACCCAAACCAGTCGAATTGTCCCTAAATGCCCTGTAATGGTCAAATGCGGGTGTAACCCACAACAACAAAAACTTGCATCACCATAGATAGACACTTCAACATACTTCACTGCATATTTTCTCATGCTACTTAATATGTATTCCCGCCGTTTTCACAAGAAGATATAATCCACCATTTATATCTTTCTTTCATTATTCTTTTTCCATTGACTTGCAACTTATTTTTAACATTGACTAGTATTTTTGACTAAAAGTACACAAAATCCACAAAGAGCCTTTGGAGCAAAAGGAAAGGCGCTGTCAGAAGGGCGCCATGTGTAATTCTAATTTTTAAAATACACAAACCATACACACGTAAATTATGTAAAACTTAATAAATAAACAAAGAATAACATATTATAAAAAAATTTAATCGTCTTTCAACAACTAAGACATGTAAGATAACAACATTATTATAGGTCAATGAACATTTGAGGTCATACTTGCAAAATTAAGATAGTGAAACTTCATGAAAGAGATTCAATAATCATCAACAATATAAGTAAACAGATTAACTTGCATGCCACTAGGTTGCTAGAGATAGGTAAAAACACCAAGCAGATAAAATTTAAACAATTAAATTTTGCACAAACTGTGAAAGTTACTAATTGCATCTATAGATAGAACATTACCGAATCAATCATGCTGCATTTCCAGCACCTCGGCGAACAGCTACATTGAAACTAGACAGATTCAATGTATTGCCACACTCGAAAATTTCCAAAGGACTGATCATCAATATTTTTTAGATTAAAGTCTACGCTGAAGTCCCATATCATTTTGACACTCCTACTCACCAGATTGTAACGTATGATCTTACCAGGTATTTCCAGTACCAAGAATGGATCCTCCCGGAATTTTTCTCTTCTAATAAGTGAGAGCACAGCAACTGCATTATAATTTGTTTCATCAAATATAGACTGGTATTTGGTCATCTCGCCGAACACTTTGGAGATTGGATCAAGATCAATTTGGTAATTGAGAAACCACCCTGAGTAATCATTCTTCATCTCGTACACGCTAAGTGAATTGGCAAAAGGACACGCCTCAATAAAATGCAAATGGCCTTCAGATTCCCCGAAATAAAATCTCCTCCTTAAAGTTTTCCTCGCACCAGTAGGAGGCCTTGGAAATGTTTCTAACCTTTCTTCATCCACATTAAAGCACAAACAATCAGAAACAGTGGATTCTGGTTCTGGTTCGGATATTAATTCACATAACCAATGAATACATCCATTCCAATACACACCGTCACTAAAGTCCGCTTGTGGAGGTAGCCTAAAAGACTCTGCAGAGGTCTTCCAAGTCCCGGTTTCAGAGGAGTACATATAAAAGTTACCAGAATAAGGCGCTCCAGATGTAATCTCAAAAGCAATAAGTTTGTAGTGAATTGACTTGGAAGGATCAAAAGCTAAGCCGATATAACTAACCCACTTCCCACAGCCAGGAGGGTGGTGGGAAAGGGTTTCTAAATAATTGGTAGAGGGGTTATATACATATACATAACTCTTCCCCAATTTCCTAGGTCGAGAAAGATTAGTAGAACACAATAAAAGACCATTGCAGGATTGTAGAATACGGATTCTTTCAGGATCATAAGGGTCATGAGCAAAAGCGAGTGTTTTAAACGGGGAATGAGTGTTTGGATTGTCTAAAGAAACGAAATAGACTTTATCAGGAGACCTGCGATAAACGGGGCGTTGAATGAAAAGACCAGAGGCACGAAGAGACGGGATTGAATCACGGAGGAGGCGAGTGAAGTGGGGAGCAGTGATCAAAGAACACCATTTTTTCGAAACAGACTTAAAGTATAGCAGTTGTTGTTTATAAGGTACACGTAACAGGATTAATGCCAATAAATTTTCATCCTCGTCTAGAACAATTTCTTGAGAGGAGCATTCCAGTCGAGTCCTAGACGAACAACTTGACATATCCATGCTTCTATTTTTGGGTGTATAATACAAAGGGATTGATGTTCCTGAGGTTACCTCAGGAAAATTATCTGAGGTAACTATGATCCTCATGTGAATGCACGAGGATATAACTGTAATTACAGACTTTTTTTTAGAAGATTTTCAATATTTACAAAAATACCACAATATTTTATACTGTAATCTCAGGTAACTCTCCTGAGGTAACCTCATGAACTTTTTTCTCTAATACAAAATGATTAAACATATAATTTAGATTCTTATGATTAGGAATCTAAATTAAGCTACGAACAAATAATCAAAATCTAAAAATAGATTAATAGCAAAGTTTGCATACCTCCTCCGATTAACAAGATAGATCCAGATGAGAGGGGAGAGATAGGTGGAGAAATAGGAGTCGGGTTAAGAAAGGGTGATTTGATAACACTGTAGTAGTATAGTGTATGTGTTTGAATATGCATTTAGAAACCAAACTTTATGGGTCCAAGTCCAACACTGTTTCCTGTCCAACATCAACATCAATCCAAACTGTACCCGAAATACCATGATTGTATATTTAAAATCAAACCAAACCAAACAAACCCGGTATATCCCGCTCGGAGCGGGTCTGGGGAGGGTGAGATGTATGCAGACCATACCTCTATTGTAATTTATAATTTGACGACTTTGAGTGGTATTATAACTGAGTAGGTTTCATTTTTTATCTTATCTATTTTTAATGAGTAAATTTTTGTGATAACGTAATTGTTTTGTAGTAGAATAATATAAAAATAAAAATGTGAAAAATATATAGAATAATTGTTTTGTATTTTTTAAAGGAGTACAGAACAAAAATTCTCATTATTCTCAAGTATAATTTGTTCTCACTTTTTTTTTGAAAATAATAATTTATTCTTACTTGAATCATGTTTTTTTTGTATATGTATCCCCTACTAATTCACAACCTAACTTATAGAAATTAGTTATGTTTTACTTTTTTTAATTCCTGATTTTAGTATTTAACGGATTAATGTGCATCTTTGGGAACTTTAATTTACAACCTGTATTATAATATTACCGTTTTTTTTTTTTGAATAAAAATTTTGAAGGAAATGTTGGAAGTTGGAACAGGGGATTGAACCCCTTGTATTATAATATTACCGTTACTTAATTGTTACAACAAATGTTATATAAAGTAATTTATATTATTGTTTATGATTTATGAAATATAACTGGATGAAAAAATATTTTCTAAATTTCTATTTAATTACTTTTAATTGAGATAGTTTATTCATTGTCTTCTAACTTTTTTTGATTTTGTGATTTGAATAAGATTTTTATTGAATATGTAGGTATTCTTTTATACATGCAAAATTTTTAGAAAAATACATATTAAATAATTTTTTTGACAAATAATGTAAATAAAATAAATAACAATTCATACAAAATGTAAAATATAATGGAATCGATATCAAATTATTTTACTTGTATCGTATCCAAATTTGGGTCTGGGATCATTTTATTCGGATTTAAACCGATCCTGAATATTGCGGTTCGGATCTGAATCGAATATGAGTCAGCCAGTACCGTATTTTATTTTTTCTAACCGGGTAGTTTGTGATCCATCGAATACGAGTTAAATATAATCCACTAATATTATGTGTCATTTTTATTTAAATTATATACATAGTCATTTATTCTAAAATAAATATAATACTTTAAGAATATAATAATCACCAATTGAAAACTTAAATAAGTGATCTATTAAGTATTTGATAACAAATAATAAATAATTAAGTGGATAACTCGTATTCTATGAAAATTTAAAGTTATAAATGATATTAATTAAAGTTATAAAATAAGCTATTTAATTAAAAATGTAATGATCTAAAAATATGGATCAAACATAATTCTTTTATGATCATTTTTAATCGATTAATATTTTTTTTGATATAACAGTCAACATGAATAATTAAAATGTCGGGGTCATAATTTTTTGCGAACTAAAAATATTATCGAAAGTGAAAGGGCCCATATTATTTTGTCGTCCTAGCCAATGGTAGAAGTAGGTCAGTCAACGGGTTCGGATGAGATTGACCTAAATCCATATCCATATCCATTTATTTTTATCGGATTCGTATCGGATCGGATCATACCTCGGATATTTTAGAGGTCGATCCATATCCAATTCATTTAGTTTAATGGATAAACGGATCGGATTTCGGATATCCATTACTTCATTTATTTTTTAAAATATAAAAAAAATAATCACATCGATATATATCATTCACCATTTTAAAAGAAAATTAGTAAAATTTGAGAAGTTACAATCTAGAATTCAGTGTATAAATTTTAGTAGCAAGTAAAAATTTAAATTATTTTGATAATTTTTTTGTTCAAACATAATATTTAAAAAAAACATAAATTACCAGTTCAAATAGAATAAAGAAATATATGAAGTCAAGTACTTCGAAAAAAAGAAATTTACTTTTTTCTGTTCAAACACATTGTTTAAAAAAACATAAATTACAAGTACAAATCGAATAAAAGAAATATATGAAGCCAAGTACAAGTAAATATAAGTAACCATTCATCCATTAACAAAAATCACTCTCCGAACATATTTAAATTATAAATGCAAGTTTCTAATACATAAAATTGACATTAAAATAAAAATACAAAAAAATATAATGACGTTAAACTTTGGAGACTTGAGTGTATAAGATTTAGGATTTTCAATAATGTAACTTATTACAATATGAAATATTTAAAAAATAATTACTATATATATTATATAATTAAACGGATCGGATCGTGGATAAGCGGATCGGATCAACCTAAATCCATATCCGATCCATTTATTATTCGGTTCGTTCTTATCGGATCGGATTCCGGATTTGATATTTTTCAGACCACTATTCACTTAAATCAGTGTGGATCGGATCAGATCGGATATCCTATCCATTGACATGCATAGGTAGAAGCAGTGTTCTAAAAATCGGGATTAATCGGCGATTAATCGGTAATCAGTGCCTCTCCGAACGGGATTAATCGGGAAAAATCGGGATTAATCGGGAAAAATTGGTGATTAATCGGCGATTAATCGCTAATTGGTGTCTTTACCGATTAAGTCCAATTTCCGATTTTTACAACACTGGGTAGAAGTAGAAATTAAAGATTGCTTCTTCTTTTTTATGTCGGGAGAAATTAAGGATTTTTACGGTTTTACCACATCGAATAGCAGCAGAAATATTTTCCTAGCGTTATGTCGGCTTAGCTTTTATATTTGGTTAGTTGTACATCATGGGTTTTTAATTGTGGATTGTGGAAGAACAAAAAGGAGGCTTATTAAAGGTGTAGATTAAATGTTTTTGAGGAAATTAGGGGTCGTATTACTAGTATAGAGTTGGGCTCTATAGAGTACTAAGTATTTGGAGTACTTGGAGTAGTCTACCATCACCATTAGATTGAAAAAGATCATGTGGTCAGGATTTAACTCTTTTTAATGGCAATGTCGTAAATAAATGAAAAAATAAGGGCAAAGTCCTGCAAGGCAATTTGATAATAGATGTTGTTTTTTAAAGAATGAATTTAAAATTAGAAACGTAAGATGTTCCCAAAAAACCGCAGCACTATCTTTTAACTCCGGGAGTTACAGTTCTAAGCAAATCGAAACACCAAGTTTTAAGGTCGAGGATAACAGAACAGAACAAGTGCATTACAAGCCAATTATCATAAGGAAGTTGAAGATTGCATCTGGGTTACAAACGAACAATGAATGAAGGTATGTAACTGGGTTCTTCAAATTGACATTATATTTCGATTACGGAATTCAAATCTTGTTGTAATGGATTTCACAAACCCTACAATAAAAAACGAACTTCTGTACATATAGATTTAAAATGGTTGGAACCGCAGTATTTTTTATTTTGAAAATCTTATTCTGTGTATTGCATGTGAGATGTTTTTGTATATGCTATGATTTTGGATGTGTATTTTTTAAAATTACTTGTGATGTATGAAAGTGAAATACTTTCAATTGAATACAATTGTTAATTGAATATTGAAACTGTTGTGAATTTAGTTTGACAATTAGGATGAAAGTTCTGCAAGTAAGAAATACGAGTAATTCTTTTTTGGATGTATGAAAGTTCTGCAATTAATTTGGGTAGGCAGAAAATGATGCAGGTGATTTAAGTTTTGAATCTGGTGTTAATTTAGTTTGTGAATTAGGATAATTAAAAAAAACATTACTCTGGGTAGACAAAAATTGATATTGATGAATTAAGTTCTGCAAGTAAGAAATTATAGTAATTCAATTTTTTTGCAATGATATTTGTATTTGGTGTAGTACTTGATAGTGCCTTGGTGTAATTGAATAATTTTCTGAAATTATTACTGCCTTTAAAAACTAAGAACTGATTACTGCCTCTGCATAACCTATAAATGATGGAAATTGGGTACGACTTTAAAAATTGGGTAATACTTTTCCTACTTTTGCATTAGTAAAATGACTAAAAAGAATGGGTGTAAAGAATGTTCTTGGGCTCTAATAAATCTCTGTTTTGTTTATATGTTGTTTTGTTTTTATGTTAATTTGTGTTTAGTTTAAAGATATGCAGTAGTGTTTTTGTGTTATTGTGAATCTGGAAAATGGTGGCATTGATAGTGTCTATTTTTTGTATTGTTTATAGTGTTGTCCTGCTAATGCATATTGACTTTTATCCTGCTACTGAATTTATTCCATATCAAACTGACATATAGTTATCTTGTTAGTTTTCACTTGTGTTTTGACAATATAAACAATTGTTGATAGATTATACAGCGGAAGATTATACTTTTTTGTTCCGCATTCATTACTAGTTTTTTATAATAATTTTTGGATGGTTTTGTATATTTTGAATACCAAAATCTATGATAAGTTGTATGTATTGCACTTTAGTAGTTAATGGTTCTTGATTTTGTTCTTGCATGTCTAAGTTTTACATTGTTCTGCATATGTTTCTTCTTAGAAGGTGGTTTTTACGACTGTCCTGTAAATGAAAGGTATAATGGGGACATGATTGTTTTGAATTATAAAGAATTGGGAACGGCTGGAAGCAGCAGAACATGCATCATTTCTATCAAGTAAACGGGGAAGGTATATGGAATTAGTTTATCTATTTGGAGCTTAACACTGTGTAATGTAGTTCAACTTTAATTATACTCTGTGTTACCTAGTTTAACAAACATGATAAGAACTATAGATTCCTAACTCCTTGTAGCTAGAGAGTGGAGACATTGAGGTACTTTTGCGTAGATAATCCCTTGTAATACTGGTCATAATCTCATATTATTAGTTTGGTACTTGGTCTTCATGTGAACTTTGTGAATTACCTTGGTATGTTATAGTCTATATGTAAACTTTGTTAGTACTTCAGTACGTTAGTAAAAAGTGTATGTTGTTCCTTAAAATTTATTTAGTTGGTGTTGTAACAAAGTTTTATCTTTGACATAATTTATTGTATTTATACAAAAATGTTAGGGGCACTAAAAAGTGTGTTGAATGTCGTTGATATGGCACATAACGACGTACATGGAAAACGTGTATTCGTGAAAAAATGGGTTGCGTTCTGAAATGGTAAGTACATTGACAGACAGCATGTTAGTTACTATAGGTTGGTTGTTTAAAATATGCATAACTACGTAGTGTCATAATCATTTTTTTAAACGTGCAGGATAACCAAAAGGCGAAGATAACCAAAAGCCGCTGTTAAATAAGTTGCGGTTTATGCATTGCCACCATATGCTAATCTCGGCTGAGGATCGAAAAAGTCATAACGACATGCCTATGTTTGGTACTATATTTGGTAGAAGCAAGAAGATTTTTGGGTGAATGGTCGTGGAACTTTTATTTATGTATTTTTCATTTTTTTGAGACATTTTTATTAATTTAGGATTTCAATTATTTAGTCAGTGGCTTGTAAAACTTTGGATTGAGTGTCATTTTGTATTCAATATATTCGAGAAACAGATTGTAATGGAAAAAAAATGTTCATCGATGGGCATTAAAATTCAAAGTCTGTTTTCAGTGAGTAATATTATTTGATTATGTTACCCGATTTTGATGCATTATTAAATTGTAGTTAAACTTCTAGTATTATTTGAAATGCCTAGCATTTTAGGAAGGCGCCAAACTTATATAAGGTTTGCTAATTTTTTTTGGTGGGGATGGATCGTATGGAGGTGAGCATGCAATTAAAACAATTACTAACATTGCTAAATGATTCTGCAAAGATAAAATGTTTTTATATCACAAAAACTGCTGCATGAAAATAGTAAAAATCTGTTGCATTCAACATTAAAAAATCTGCTGCATTCAACATTAAAAAATCTGCTGCATTCAACCACAAAAATTGATGCAAAAATCTGAAGATTCTGCAGAAAATCTGTGACATAAAATTTACAAAATTTGTTCATTAAAATCTGTCCAGCAATATATATACTAAAACCTGCCCAGGAAGAAAATAGTAAAATCTGTTGCATTCAACCTAAGAACTGATGCAAAATTTTGCAGATTCTACAGAAAATCTGCAAAATCTGTTCACTAAAATATGCCCAGAAAAATACTAAAATATGCCTAGAAAATGCTAAAAATCTGCATAAAAATTGATGCATTTAGCCATAAAAACTGATGCTAAAATCTGCAGATTCTGAAGAATTAAACTGCATATAACTGTAGATAAATTATGCATCAATACGCAGTCCTCACATCTTCATCTGCTTTCATTATCCTTTTCATGGGATCAAGCGAAAGACTATGATTCATGAAGTCCGGCATCTGTCCAATTTCCTGTATTTCGTTAGGATAACCTTTACCCACATACAAACTTAGACAAAAATGTTAAGGAACTTGTATGAATTAATGGGGGGGGGGGGAAAGAAACTCGTTTGTTTAATCATGTATAACATATCTAGAAATCATCGCATCCCACGAGAAATGATATCATTCAGGAATTTCATCAAGCACCGCCCTAGCACCACCACAGTCCCCTACTTTTTTTTTTTAGTTCAGGTCCCCTGCTTTCTCATACCCACAGACCAATTTATTCCAAGAAAAAACATTTCTTTCAGGCATTTCGTCAAAACCCTTACACACATCAGAGTGTTCTGCATCAGTGTTTTAAGCAAACAAGGAATAGCATTAGATAAATCACATTATCTATGTTCTATACAAAAAACATACAATTAACAACAACAATTATCTTAATCACATTAAATTAAAAATTTACTTGAACAACGACAGTTACAATTTTAAACAAATCCAACCACCGAGTTTAATGGTAAAGTAGTATCTTAGTATCTTATACAGTGCCTTACAGTTCAATTAGCATAAGGAAGTTCAAACTCGCAACTGGGAACAGATCGAATCATGAGTGAAGGTATGCAACTGGGAACATATTGAATCATGAGCGATGCTATGCCACACCGCAGTACATTTGCAGGACAAAGCAGCATAATTAAGGACATTACCTAAACCCTCTCCGACCATAGTCATATTACTGCAGAATATAGAGTACAACGAATATTAAAAACAGTGTCCAGAAGTTGCCTGAGATCCGTTGCTATTTCCATGTACGACCACAACTGCAGCCCTTAAAAAAAGTAACGACATGATGAATACACACTTTATCTGATATATAAAACCGTTTTTGTTTTGTCATACACAAAATTACAAAACCACCCTTTTTATTTTTATTATAAACAAAAAAGCAAATAAATCTGGACCATTAGATAAAAAAAAAAAAAATTGAACGGTTAAGATCTAGTACTCCAATTCTCCAATTTACATAGTACTCCATAGAACTTTTACTACTAGTATAATAACTAAAATAATGGCGGGTAATTCTTATATAAAATTTAAAAAAAAATACTGTAGTCTAGTTTCGTTTTTCTATTAAAATCTATTATAAGGAAAAATATTATAACAAATTATAACGTGGAACAAATTAAATACAATGCTATAATAATAAGAGTAGTGCTACAGGTACCAAATTGGGTACCAAAATTGGGTACCAAATGATATGGCAACAAATACTTGACATTTTCAAATTTTTTGATTGGATGGCCCTAGCGGGCCCAGTATAACTATAACCAATTAAAACAAAGTCACATCATTTGGTGACAATTTTTGGTACCTAATTTTGGTACCTCTAGCATTTTTCTAATAATAATAGAAAGTTTCATACACAAATGATTCTCCTTGGAGGCCACGAAACTACGTAATTAAATATGCACAATTATTTCCAATTCGAATTCCAATCCCCAGTAGGAAAGGCCCTCATCCCCTATAAATGTGAAAAATGCTAGAGATACCAAATTAGGTACCAAAAATTGTTACCAAATGACTTGTCAATTGTCATTATTGTGATTGGTTATCATTATAATGGGCCCGCCAAGGCCAACCAATTAAAACATCCCAATATGACAAATATTTAATGCCATGTCATTTGGTGGCAAATTTTGGTACCCAATTTGGTACCTCTAGCACTACTCTATAAATATTACATAAACCCAGTTCTGTTATTTATTTGTTAGTGTTGTCTTATGTTCTTACCAGCTATGGATACCAGATGCGCAACAAGTTCTCAAGTTGATTGTAAGAAACGTAGAAGATGCACAACAAGCTCTCAAGTTGATTGCATGAAGCGTAGGAAATATACAACAATTACCTCTCAAGTTGTTCTCGAGGATGATGATCTCTTGACATTGATCCTGTTACGTGTACCTTGTGTAGAACTTGGGTCCTTGATCGAAACAATGGCTTTCTTTGATCACTACTCCCCACTTCACTCGCCTCCTCCGTGATTCGATCCCTCCTCTTCGTGCCTCTGGTCTCTTCATCCAACCCCCCGTTTATCTCGACTCTCTTAAACATAAAGTCTATTTCGTTTCTTTAGACAATCCAAACACTACTCCTTCACTCACTTTTTCTCGTTACCCTTTCTATCCTGAAAAAATCCGTATTATACGATCCTGCAATGGTCTCTTATTGTGTTCTACTGCCCTTTTTCGTCCACCTAAGAGATTGTGTAAGTATTATGTATATAACCCCTCCACCAATCATCGAGAAACCCTTCCTGAGCATCCTCCTGGCTGTGGGCATCGGGTTCGTTATGTGACTTATGTTGGCTTAGCTTTTGATCCTTTAAAGTCAATTCACTACAAAGTTATTGCTTTTGATGCTACATCTACCTATCCATCACCTTTTGGTGGTAACTTTTATATTTATTCCTCTGAAACCGGGACTTGGAAGGCCTCTGTAAAGTCTTTTAGTCCACCTCGAGGAGTGGACATATGTCGCGATCATGTGTTTTGGAATGGATGCATTCATTGGTTAAGTCAATTGAACTCCGAATCAGAAGCAGAATCATCGACTGTTTCTGATTGTTTGTGCTTTAATGTGGACGAGGAAAGGTTCGAAACATTTCCAAGGCCTCCAAGTGGTGTGAGGTCAGCTTCGAGGAGGAGTTTGAAGTATTTTGGGGAATCTGAAGGCCATTTGCATTTTGTTGAGGCTTGTCCTTGTGCCACTTCACTTGACGTGTACGAGCTGAAGAGTGATTACTCAGGGTGGTTTCTCAAGTACCAAATTGATCTTGATCCAATCTCCAAAGTGTTCCCCGAGATGACCAAACATAAGGCTATATTTCGTGACAAAAATGATTATGCTGTTGCTGTGGTCTCACTTATTAGAAGAGAAAATTTCCGGGAGGATCCATTCCTGGTACTGGAAATACCTGGTAAGGTTATACGTTACAATCTTGTGACTAGGAGCGTCAAAATGATATGGGATTTCAGTGTAGCCTTTAGTCTGCAAAATACTGATGATTGGTTGTTGGGACATCTTAAAGCGTGGCAAAACGTTGAATCTGTGTAGTTTCAACGTAGCTGTTGGTCAAGGTGCTAGAACTTTAGCAAGCTTGATCGGCCTAAGTTCTGATCCTTTAAACGCAAATCACTACTAAGTTATTGCTTCGGTTGCTGCACCTCGATTTAAATTGAATTTCATTGGTGGCTTTCGCATTTAATCCTCTGGAAATGGGGACATGGAGATTGGAGAGCCTCTATACAGCGTTCTTTCCAGCATGGGGGAATGTAACTTAACAATGATGTATAACTTTTTTTTTTTTTGCTAAATAACAATGATGTATATCTGAATGTAGCAATGGTAAAGAAAGTTGTACTCCGAGTCGGGACGAGATTCGTCTGTTTCTAATTGTTTGTATTTTCTGAAAGCTTAAACCTTGCAATAAAAATGAATTTAGGAGATGAGTGGTAAGATGGTAATAGTACAACGCCATTAAAAGTTTATGCTTAATATAAAAAAATTCGTAGCAGTGATTTATCTATAATACTCTAACACAATCGTTTAACATCGTACAGAAGTGCACAACAAAGAATTTTTCTCAGGATGTTGAGGCTTCTATACATAATTCTGGGGTTGTTTGCATTCTAATGTTTTGTTTTAGTTAGGTAAAAGTTTGTATGCTTTATTGCTTAATATGCCTGAAATGGAGGGCCGGTTTTTATAACTGACGTCTTTGAAATTTTGCGCAATAGGTAATTTAGCATTGAGGCCATGTCTTACATGCTCTGTTATACTTGTTGGTACTAATTCTTAATCAATCGAATGTCTGCAACAAATAAAGGTAAATGCACAATCACATAAATGAATACATAGATTAGATTGTGTGGCAGTATGGTGAGTAAAACTGGATATCCGGTCAGTTTTTGAAATTTGGATCGAATATCTGATTTTTCGGATTGTAAAATAATATGATACATATCCAATCCGGCTTAAATCTGGATCCTGGCTTCAGTTAACAAAAAGAAAAAATAATGCTTTCTGACTGCCAGTGTCTTTGCAAAAGCCATTACATTTTCCTCTTGCAGTTGGCTATCGCCTTTCCTGATGGCATCTCTCTATCTTTCTGTACTGTTCATCATGTGTGTTGTTTTATCATTGTCTGCATATATTCATAGAAGATAGAAACAATCAACTTGTTGGTTTTATGGATCCCTGGATCCTATAGACCTGGCATGTATTCTGGAGTACTTTGGGCCAACTTATTGTCCATCTTATCTATGAGTTGCATTTATAAAGTCCATCTTGAGTTCTTAAAAAGATCTGTTGGCCTATTACACCAGAAGTATCGACTAACAGCCACTTAGCAAAAGTATAAACAAAAGATTCTGAACTACATGTGCTAAATTTTAGAAATTTAAATTTTAACGGAAATAATATCTTTATTCACTTTTCCTGACAAGATTCGAAATCTTGATATACCACTATACCAGGAGGTTTAATCCTCAAAATAGTGTTTGATTTAATATCATCTTTATGTTTAGTCAGGGAAAAGGAAAACAATCAATTTTTTGCCGAATAAACGGTGGGGGTGGGTTTTAGATTTTGATGTGGAAAAAAGGGATCGGTAGAAAGTGGTGGACACGTTCGGCTTTAACGTTATTAGGGCGTGAAGCTTTTTTCACAGGGGAAAAAGATAGAATTGTCTGCATGAGATTTGTTTGCTTACTCCACTAGTTTTGATACTCATACATCACCGATAACAGCAGATGGGCCATTGTTCTAGAAGAAGATTAATCTGCGCAACATTTGTAAACAAATTTACAGGGTTGCACACAGAATGACAGACCATTATCCGCACCGCACTTCCACTATGCGCGCACATACGTGGTGGTGACGGAACCAGAATTTCAACGAAACGAGACCGAACTAATAATAAATTTTTTTCCGGAACTAAAAGCAAGCTCTTAATTACTTTTTGGAATTGAAGTCATTTTGTGTTTAACTGCAAAATATATGTAACATTACACATCCATATATCTAGAAGTATCATATTATCATAAACGAATGCAATTTTTCGGATCGGTTCGTATTTGATAACGATTGCATTGAATTCGTACCTTGTATTCGAATGTTCCAAAGTTACAAACTAATACTACAAAAAAGAAGGTACTCCCTCCGTCTCTTATGATTCTTAACATTTCACTTTTTCAAAATTTTCTGCCACGTATTTTAAAGTGCATTTTAAGGATAGTTAAATAACTTTTTTTTAAAATTTTCTTTTTTTGTATAAAAATTTAATGTGCGCGACAGAAAATTTTAAAAAAGTGAAATGTTAAGAATCAAAAGGGACGGTTGGAGTATCACTTACCAGGATCAGTGTTACAAGTTGTAACTTTGTTACATGATGTAACATTTCTGATGTAATCAGTCATTATATTCGTAGAGTAACAGAGTACAGTTATGCTAAACGTTTTACTACTTGATTTAAATTGGTGCATGAATCATTCACATTTCAGTTTTTTCTAATCCAATAATTCAATCCGTTTCGGGGCCCAAGATAGGTCACCGGGATGGCAAGAAGAGTTCGAATTTTCATTCGTAAGTGCCGATATTCTAACAGTTTATCAATTTATGTGAAGGAATATATATCTGTGGAGGCAGGTGGGGAAAAGTTGCACTTGCACATTGAGCCAACCAAAGTACTCACAAAAAAAGTGCACCCCCAATTATATGTAGCAATAATTTCGGTATATATATCTTTTGTCAATTTTTTTTATATCGGTCGCTTGACTTTTGTGTACGTACTTTTAAGTGGTTCGACAGCATAGTTAAAATTAATTTTTTCATTTAATTTTTTTGTGAATTAAAATTTTAATTATATATTTTTATTTAAAAAAGAGAATTTCAAAAATAATACTCTCCCCTTTCAAATTAGTAATCCACTTTCAAAAAAGTACGTATATTAAGAAACTCAAACATCATATTTAGCCATATTTATTGCATTGGTTAGATAAATAAGTATATAAAGTCAATTTTGGAAATTAAAATTCAAGGGTAATATAGTAAGTTTAAGTAAAAAAATTGCCTTCAAAGTAGAAATTAGACAACTATTTTGAAACAAATTTTTATGAGAAAGTGGACTAATAATGTGAAACGAAAGGAGTAATTTTAGTTATGTGATCAATGCACCAAAAAATGTGGGCAGAAAAGTCAAACGATCTATATTAAAAAAAGGGAAATGCTAACAATAGCCCTTAGGGCTATGGTTAAACAATAAGTATAAATATTCTCATATTGTCAACATTAACTTTAGTTATTTAATTAATTTTTGGTTTCTCAATGCTCTTTTACAACAACAATTTAATTTTTCAAGTAATAATAGTGGACCCCCTTGCATTCACATTAATTTCCACTAATAAAAACATCCCAAATTGCTACTCCCTCCGTCCCAAAATACATGTCCCTTTTGTAAAAAAAAATGTCCCAAATTACATGTTCCTCTCTTCTTTCCATACAAATATCTCTTCTTTCTATACAAATTTAAGTCTAATTTTCCGAAATTACCCTTATATTTGTATTTTCAATACTTGACTTCTTTAAAACTTAACTCTATTCTCATTTTTCAATACATTTATTAAGGTTATTTATTGAAAAATCTTATCCAACCAACCTTTTTCTTAATTTGCGTATTTTTTCAAAAGGGAAATGTAAATTGGAATGGAGAGAGTAAATAATTATATTGAAATTCGTACAAACTTGATGTATTAAGTGCAAAATTGACATTTTAAGTGTATTTATCCACTTACATTAATGCTTAACCATAGCCCTAAGGGTTATGTTCAGCCTTACCCTAAAAAAATAATGAGAATAATATAATTTTCGGATCTCGAGAATGATTGTTTATCCGGGTTTAGTTGTTGTATGTAGATGGATAGAGATCTACAGCAGGGGTGTTCATGGGTTCACCAAACCAATCAAATCGACCCAATCCGATCCTTTCCGACCCTTTTTTCGGCTGTTCAAACCGATAAAAAAAAACCCGATACATGATTGGGTTAGAAAATTTTCAAACCGATTTAAATGGGTTGGGTATGGGTTTGATATTTTTTCGGTCAACCCAACTCAACCCAACCCAACCCGATCTAATATATTTTTTATTTTATAATTTAATATAATTTTATTTATATATGTATGATTACATATGGCGTGTATGCATATAATTTACGATGTAATTTACATTACTAAAATTATAACAATAATTAAATTAAATATTAACAATAAAATCCTAGGTTACACATAATTTAATTTTACTTAAATTCTCAAAATGAGCTTTACTTTATGTACTTTAATTTTTTTTATAAAATTATTTAACCCATTCAAACCGAACCAACCCAACCCAAACCGATATATAATGGGTAGGGTTGGGTTATAAAATTATTTTTTACGGGTTGGGTTAAAAATTTTGAAACCGATTTAATTGGGTTGTGTTGCAAAAACGTCATCAACCCGGCCAACCCGACCCGCGAACACCCCTAATCTACAGGCTACAACAACCATCGATTTTTTATTTTTTTTTTTGTATTTCTTCCGTCTCAAATCTTTTGTCATATTTAATTTTTAAATTTTAATAATCAAATTTTGATCAAATATTACAATGTGATTGAATCTCACAATGAATCACCGTTCTATCTAAGCACTAGTGCCAATCTACACCCATGCTACATCAATAATTTCCGATCAACAACCAAACTTAATCATTTCCCAAAGAGAAGAATACACGAAATGAGGCAGGAAGATGAGATTGCCTACGGCCTACCCACGCGGATGATCAGAGTCTGCTCGAGACAAGCTACATTTTGGAACGGAAACAATTAACCAGCTTTAGCAATCATCAATTATTATTAGCAAACTACATTGCTGTTAGGATTCGACTTGACAATTGAGCTGTTACACTTTGAACTATATTGACAAAAACAAACTTATTGGCTAAAAAAATACTAACGGACATTCCAGCGTTTATTTTGCGTTACATGCCTCAGTCAAATGTTTGCCGCTAAATACACGTCTGATTCTGCCCTACTTTGATAGTTTGATTGCCTAACTGATTGAACTACACTATGTTCCATATGTACTTATCTTGTTGTTTCCTTTGAAGACTCTCGAATCTCCTTTATTATATAATTTTTTTTTGTATAATTATTTATTAAAATGGGTCCTGCCATGGGTTTTTTTTGTATTAAAAAGAGCAGCAGACACAAAGGGACATAGAGGAAGGAGACGGAAAATCCGGACCCATTTTTCTCGTACACTATTCATCAATTTTTTTTTTATTTTTTATTTTTTTTTGACAGAAACGAACTTGCTTACCATTAAAACGAATCCAAAACCATTACATCAGAAATAAAACTCGGAGCAACATTCATCCACTCCTGAGTGCCTGACATAGAATGAGAAGCTCTAGCTAATGTATGAGCCACTACATTCGCAGACCTATAAACAAACTCGATAAGCACATTTTCAAAGTGCTTTAATAATTCAATACAGTCTTCTATGATAGTGTGGAAATAAGAACACCCTTTAACATTTTTAACCGCGTCCACAACTAACTTTGCATCCATCTCGAAGATACAATTTCTGAATCCCAGCTCCTTTGTCCATGATAGTGCTTCCTTCAAACCCACAGCTTCTGCTTCTCTCGGATGAAGTTGAGGCTCAATTCTCTGACTTCGGGCGCGCACAAAATTTCCATTTTCATCCCGAATTATACTACCTATCCCACTACTCTCCGATTCTGTGAAGGTTGCAGCATCAACATTAACTTTAACCCATCCTTGAGGTGGAGGACTCCATCTTCTATTTCCTGTTGTAGCCACCTGATTGGGAAGTTGTTTATCTTGTTGACACTTCTTCCACTCGTTAAACATGTTTGAAGCTGTTGATTGAACACCAAACGCAGACATATTTAGCTTATCCCACAACCATTTATTTCTCCGGTTCCACAGATTCCAACAGACTAAAACAATCCAGGCTATCTTCTCCTGCGAACACCTATCGAAAATCTGTTGGATTTTATTAAAAACTTCACCCTCTTGGTCAACCTGGATAAGGTCCTGCATTCCCAGATTCGACCACACTGCTCGTGCAAAGGAGCATCCAAACAAGACATGCATATCATCCTCATTGCGGCATAAGCACCATGAGCATATAGGATTAATATCCACTCTTTTCATTGTCAGATTCACCGCTGTAGGAAGGCATGAACGACAAACACGCCACATGAAACTAATAATCTTACCCGGCAGATTTAATGACCAAAGCTTCTTCCAAAACGCTGACCTTGGCCCTGTCTGATCTCCTTGCAGATTATTATAACAGCT
Organism: Kitagawia praeruptora; assembly: GCA_037693485.1. Lineage (NCBI taxonomy): Eukaryota > Viridiplantae > Streptophyta > Magnoliopsida > Apiales > Apiaceae > Kitagawia > Kitagawia praeruptora. The sequence goes on along the minus strand of CM075350.1, from coordinate 137,457,939 downwards.
TTTGACTGTGAATTTTCCCATGTCATTAAATATCCAGAACCACGAGTCCCTTCTTGGAACCATAGGGATTGGTATTTGACGAATCAACCGAATATCCCTCTCATTGAAGATATCATTCAAGACTTCATCATCCCAATTATTCCTGCCTTCTTTCATCAAATTTTCTACTTGAGCTTCAGCTAGTTCCGCACAAAAGGGTGTTGTCAAGTATCCATTTAAATAACACGGCAACCATGGAACCTTCCAAATGTTAGTACTGTGACCATCTCCAATTCTTCTTCGACTTCCCTGTCTAATTATTTCCTGAGATCCCATAATGCTTCTCCACATATAACTTGGGTTTGGCCCTAGAGTAGCATTCAGAAAATCCGTATTCGGGAAATACTTAGCCTTCAAGAGACTTGATACCAGTGGATTCTCATTAGTCAACAAACGCCACCCCTGTTTTGCAAGCATCGCCGTGTTGAATTTACTTAAACATTTAAATCCCAGGCCACCATCTGTTTTTGCATTACAAAGTCTATCCCAAGCTAGCCATTTAATTCCTCCACCGTTTGCACCTCCCCCCACCAAAACGCATTCATCTGTCTCTGTAAGCCACTACAAATTTCTGCTGGAATTTTGAATAAGTTCATCCAAAAATTGGGCAACGTTTGAGCTGAATTTTTTAGTAGGACTAATTTTCCCCCCTTCGAAATTGATTTCTGCTTCCACCCTTGCATTTTTTGACTTACACGATCGATCAAGAATTTGAAAGTTGCGTTTTTCCTTCGTCCTATTGACATGGGCATGCCCAAATACTTTCCAGGCGTAGCCACTTCTTGCACTTGTAATGTAGCACAGACCTGAGTACGGATCGTATCCCTCGTGTTTGGACTAAATGTCACAGTCGACTTCCTGAAATTTATAGCTTGGCCTGATACCCTTTCATACCTCAATAAGATATTCTTCATTGTTCTTGCTTCGCTTTCTGTTGCCTTAAAGAAGAAATAACAATCGTCTGCGAACAGTAAATGGGAAATTGCTGGCGCACCTCGGGCTATTACACAGCCATGAATCAGATTTACCTCCTCATTCCTTCGAAGAATACTGCTTAAACCTTCTGCACATAATATGTAAAGATAAGGGGATAGTGGGTCTCCTTGTCTAATCCCTCGATGAGGAATAATCTCTCCAAACACTGTGCCATCCTGAATAAAACTGTAAGACACAGTTTTCACACAAGTGATCACCCTGTTTATCCATTGCTCCGCAAACTCGAACTTTTTTAACATATTCTCCAAAAAACTCCATTCCAGTCTATCATAAGCTTTTGATATATCAATCTTCAGCGCAGCCACTCCGTTTTTACCTTGAGTCTTTCTTTTTATGTAATGATTAACTTCAAATGCAATCAGTGCATTGTCCGTTAACAATCTTCCCTCCACGAAAGCAACACTATTCATCAATTTAAACATTAAAGTGATCAATTATAGAAGGGGATGATCATCTATTCATCATTCAGTTAAAGCACCGTGAGTCCGTGACCGATCGGATAATTTCGGCAACAGCAAAAAATAGAAATCCAAAAATATTTTTCAGATACATATCGGATTACGATTTTACCTGAATCTTAAAAAAATTAATCCTTTCTTCCAAAATACATGTACTTTTATTTACACGTATTTTAAGGTAACATGAATAAAAAAATTGCACATATTATTTTTCGAAATTTCTTTTCCTGAATTAAAATTTAATTCACAAAAAAGTGAAAAATAATATGCGAAGCTAGTATCTTATGCACCTTAAAATAGAGTAAAAATAAAAAAAAAATACATATATTTTGGGATGGAAGAATAAGTAGTAACGATAATTTATTTTAGAGTAGTGTTAGAGCATCTCCAATGGGAGAGACCTCTTAGGTAAAATTTAAAATTAATTACCATAAATAAGAATTATAAAGAATGTGTAAAAAAAATTGCACTCCAATTGGACAAAAACCCTGTAGTGAATTGCCACATCACTTATTTCTATATTAAAATTATATATTCCATTAATAGTAACTTGAAATATTAATAACATACCATTTTTAAAATATAGTCAATCATCATAGTCAATATCCTCGGAACACAAATTTTACATAATCAATATTTTATGTAATTTAGCCAATCAGTTTTATCTAACGCCATTGGAGATGCTCTTAGGGATCCCGAATTGAATCCCAAAAAAAATTCCCGAATGATGTGGCATTGGTAATTTGGCAAAATGGATAATTTTAATTGGTGTGATTGATGTGAATACATGGATTTCATCTTATTTAATTATAGTATAATCAATCAGAAGATGACACGTGTTTCGAAATTTTTTGAGATTCAACTCGGAAACTCTAGCCTTTTACTTTATTTTAACTTCCGACATCTTAATCCACCGTGGCAGCGAACCTGATAAGTTAGACAACACATCATAGTGTAGAAAGAAACCTCAGTCGACAGAGTGGAAGAGGGACACATGATTTAAACATGAAAACTAAAAAAAAATATCACATGAAATTGTAAAAAAAAACATTTTAACCAAAGCTTCCATGAGGAAATCACGCATGTAAATTGCTTTAAATCAATGGTCGGAATTTAACTTTAATGATCACTATGTACAAACTAGGATAAGATGGTACAGTGTGATGTGTATATGCTTATCTATCTATACAGTTCCATGAGATGACATCTTTGGCTAGATTTTATTTTTCTTTTCTTTTTTTTAAAAAGAGCCGTGATTAATTTGATCTTTTCATATTGATGGTAACTATACATAGATCTTTTAATTTCTCTTTTTTTTTTCTTCACGAGGCATGTCTCATGTCTCGGCCTTTCGAGGGCACAAGTGGACTACGGAATATTCCCTCCGTCCCTAAATATTATATGTATTTTTGATCATTAATATTTTTAATTTCGTAATTGTTTTAGATATAAAAACTTCACTGTATTAAAGTATGCATAAATACGAATCCAATAATATCACTCATGACTATATTTAACCTTATAGATTAAACGTAAATTAGTAATTTGTCTTATTTTATGAACAATCCCGACATTTCAAATAAGAAAAATAAAAAGAGACAGAAGTAGTATAATTTTATAGATAGGTTTTCCGCATCGACATGATGTGTGGATAATATGTGATGTTCCGTAAATAGATAAATTTAATTACCAGTAAATTTAAATATGAAATTGAAAAGTTATGAATTATATAGTTTTTGACATTTTAGTTGAGGATATCATGAACTAAAAATTCCGTTCCAACAAAAATTAATTTGAAATGAAAGTTGCGGAACAATAATTTGGATGTTGATCCTTTTTTTGGTTATTATTAAGATAAGATTGAATTTAGTTACTAATAAATTTAAATATGAAATTGGAAAGTTACGAATCATAATTTTTTTGACATTTTGGTTCAGTAAAGGGTACCACAAACATAAAATTCCGTTCCAATCCAAACTAATTTGAAATGAAAATTATAGAACGATAATTTAGACGTTGGTCATTTTTTCGGTTAAATGTTCCAAACTCATTCTTAATTATAAATACATATTAATTTTTGTTTTCCTATTTTTATTTTTTTTGGCAAAAAAAACAGAAAGAAATTAACGAGCCGAAAAGAACAAGAAGGTATACAAATCTCCGTATATTCACAAAACTCATCGAAATTAGAAAGTTCAAATAGATAACAACTTAGCTCTATATTTCTATGAGACAACTAGACTGAACATGGCCTGAAAATTCTTCCGGTGTCGCTACTTTTGTCCACTTTCTAGTATTAATATCCAACGTGTACACTTTGTGGGGCTCACCAAATCTGTGTGAACCAATCACCATTAACTTCTCTTGCCAAGCTGTCATGTGTGTAGAAGTTAACACCTCGGATGGCAACTCAGCAATTACTTGCCAGGTGGCACTGCCATTTGTCATCATTATCTCGCCCGAGCTGGAGCTCCACTTGTACACATTTCCGTCTCCGTTGTCCACGTATGATCTCGGACACGTGGCAACTTCTAAGAAGTTCTCGTAAACCTCGTCCCACTGCCACGTGGAAGCATCGAACGCTTCCGCACTCCTCCCGAACCGGCCTTGCATTTCGGTTGGGTACCCACCAATGACATGGAACTTGCCAAGGTGGAAGACTCCTTTACACTCATCGCGCTCATTTGCCATGTCAGGTAGTAGGACCCACCTATCATTCGCCACGTCATACACCATAGCCGATTTTAACGCATTCTTTTCACAATCATGCCCACCCGCCACAAACACCATCCTAGAATCCGAAGCACAAGCAAAAAAGGATCTGGGACTACCTGGCATGTTGGCCCCACGCTTCCACGTGGCACTAACAAAATTATAAACAAAAACCTCACTCGAAGCATCCCACGTAACCGGGTCCAACCCACCCATGACAACTAAATTCAACCCGACAGCCGCAAGTTGACAAAACATGGGTAACCCATTTAAATGTCCGGGTAATAAAGGCAGTTCGGTCCAAGTAACCGAACCCGGTTCACAAACGGTTAACCGATAAGCCGGCACACCCGAGTTCTTCATACCACCTTGTTTTCGGGTCGGGTCAAACCGAGCTTGTGTCATAACAATAAGGCGTTGAGTCATTCCGGCATCTCTCCGGCGCCTCCAAAACTCCGGTAGCTCAATCTCAGCTTTCCAATTTTTACAAACTGACGTGGCAGAACTGAAAGTATCATAAGGTAAACGGATCAAACACTCACGACCCACATCATAATCTAGACCCGAAATAAGATCCATCGAGACAAACTTTTGAAATATCAAGATTTTAGAGTATATGTAATAAAGAAACTTGTTGTAATAAACTTGTAATAGTAGAAAGAAAGGAGAGAGTAAGTGAAATAAGTATGTTGTAATAAGTGATGGAGTTGAGTTAAAGAGAGATGTGAGGTTTTATAGATAAAGGAGAGAGGTACAAATAGATACATGTTTGTATATGCATGTCTAGGATATAGGGAGAGAGGGGGAGAGAAAAAGAAAGTGAGAGAGAGAGAGTGGAGAGAGATTTGGAGTTTGGCCCCATTTGTATGGTGGTGGTATGATGAAGAGAAAAAGAAAGCCCAAAGAAAGCCAGGGGCCAATCTTCTAGAAGCTTTATTACAAAGAAACAACAACTTGAGACAGTGGGATTTCATTATTTTATTAGATTACTATTCTATTTTGGTATTATTAATTACGAATATACTATTCGGTTAGCATTTGGTTTTAACTTTAACTTTCTTAAGCATGAACCATGTTACATTAAATTACTAGTTTAATCACAGTGATTATAACATTAATTATATCAGTACACATCCATTTGTTAACGGGATTTTGGGTTCGTCGGTAAATACAACCACCTGAGCCTTGAGGTAGTGGGAATCCATTACAATATTATTTAAAATTAATGTACTCCCTCGGTCCATTATATAAGGCATTTGACTTTTTTGCACGTAACTTTAGGTGCTTTGATTATATGTTAAAATTTATTATTTTTTTAATTTTTCTTTTTTTGAATAAAAATATAATATTTTAATTTTTATTTAGAAAAAGAAATTTTAAAAAACAATAATTTTAGCTATGTAGTCAAAACACCTAAAGTTACGTACAGAAAAGTCAAACGTCTAATATAATGGACCGGAGGGAGTATATACATTTTTTGTGCTTGATTTTACTATGAAAAACGTTAGGGTCCCCGAATTAGATCCTAAATTTTTTTATGAATTACATGTATCACTCTTTGATTGCTATAATTGTAATGGACCCGCCAGGATCACATTACTTTCACCAACTAAAATTGTTTATATTACCAATTTATTTATACCATATCATTCGAAATATTTTTTTGGAAACCAATTCGGGATACCTATCACTACTCCTGAACTCTTTTACTATATTTCCTTCATTAATTCTCCAGTTCATTACCAAATATTAGTAGAATATCTAATGCGATGCAAGATCAACTAATATTCATGATCAATCCTGGTTAATCAAAAGTTAATTGATTTTGACTATGATTATCTAAAATTTAGGATTTTTGATTATAATCGAAATCATAATTGGAACTCAACAATCATATGCATGTAATGAAAAATGTTAGAGTTTATAAAAGAGAAAAATGTTCCTATAGTTACCTATAGGAAATTACCTATAGTTATATACATTTTAAGTATAAAAGATTGATGGCATTTTTGTAATAATGAAATCCATCCAATGTATTTACAAAAATAGTCTTCCAATTGTATTATAATATATGTTAACTATAGGTAATTACCTAGGATCATTAAGCCCTTTATAAAATTATTTATGAATATCGAGTTATTATCATATAATTGATTATACTATTTTCATTACTTCGCGAAATATTTTTGAATTTTTTTCCATTATAAGTATCATTACTCAATGTGGAAAGAATTAAATGTCAATTTTTTTAAATAATTAAATTTATATACCTTAAAAAGATGTATTTATTTTAAAATTTTGAAATGAATGAGAATCGAATACAAATTCCAAAACAATAAGTAAACTCTAAACACTTCAGTTAATTTCCTCACGTTCAATTGAGAAACAATAAGTAAACTCTAAACACTTCAGTTAATTTCCTCACGTTCAATTGAATTTTAATTTAAAATTTAAAATACATTGTTGGTTCCTTTTTTTTTTTGTTAGACTATCATTGATTCCTTTTTTTGTTAGACTATTATTGAGTCCTTTTGTTAACGGATTTTGAGCAGTTTATAAAAAACGATATATATGGTCATTATCACTTTCTCCTACACATAGATTACTTTACGTCTTTACCCATCCAATTTCAGTAAATAATAAGATGGATAATAATACAACGAATGATTTTATAATTCTTACAGTCAACTTCAAAACCTATTATATTTAACGGAAACACCGTCCCGATAAAGTCAGTGTATTTATTTAGTTACATTTTTTTTAATGGATTAGAAGCTAGAAAGTGTCTCTATACATCTTTATGGCTTGCAGGCTGCAGCCATGAATTATTTAAATTATTTTAAACTAGTTAATAAAGCCGCGCTACGCGCGACATTAAAATATTTTTAAAAATCGTTTATATAACATTATTGTTTGTTGAGTTTTATTATTTGAAAGTTGATATGATGAATTGAAACTTATGCAAAATGTAACTAAATTTGAATGTTAAAGAATTATAGAGAAAAGAATTAGCAGAAAGAAAACATATTTCACTTAAACTCTTAAGTAACAATAATGATATTTTCAAGGATATTGACGACACCTATTTTGTTGCATAAATAATACTTTTGAAAGTCAATTTTGACAAACATTTGTAAAGTTCAACAATGGATAAGTAAAATTAACAATTTTGTATCATTTTTGTTGTCAATGGCATTATGAGAGATGTGATTGCTTAGTTTGTTGATAAATTTGTTTGTATGATGAAAAAAGAAGTAAAATGTAAATATGACAAGAGGTGTGATTGACTTTACTTATCGATAAATTTGGTTGCATGACAAACAAAAACAAAATTTAAATATATTTTGTAAGTCATGTTTCATATTTCTTGGAGTGATCCGACACCTGTATTTATTCATTTGATTATTTTTTTGAGCATTTATAAGAACTTTTTTGTTTGCAATATTAAATTTAAATTCATGGACACATGTTCAGAATGGTACTCACATATTATAATAATTTTATATTAAATCTTATAATAAATATGTACATGTAATTATTTTCTATCTCCAATAAAATGAATTTAAAAATAATTAGAATCTCAATAAACACAAAGTCGTTTAAAATTAATTATGCAAACAAAATGAAGATCCTCTAACATATTATCAACTTCATCAACTCCATAAAGGTCTCTCACTTTTTTCATACCAAATTACAATGTCAACATAACTTTCATAATAAAAATTTAAAAAATATAAATATAACTATTTAACGTTCTTAAACGCCGATGCCCGTCTCATAACATACATGCATGATTAGTTAATTAGTAATAGCATAAGAATTTGTGTAGTTAGAATATTAATTTAATCCCACACAATATAATGAAACAACGAATGTATAACTTTTTCATTGTTTTAATCATTAAAGAAAAAGGTTGGATTGATTCAATTTAATCGAGTTGGTCACATCCCATATATAAATTGGTCATGTGTAAAAATAAATTATACAATATTGCTTGTATTTAAATTGTGGATGTTAATTGGAAAATTTATATACTTCCGTATCTTGTCACGATTCTCATGGTCACTGATTACGAAATAATCAAAAAGTTAAAATCGTCAATTTATTATTGTCGACATCAATTTTGAATAAGGATTAGAAATGGATGATATAAATAATTTTATTTTATCGTTTTACCTTGAACTAATTGTACTTTTAGATAGATAATTAATATTTTATATTAATATAATAATCTATTATATATATAATACCACAACATGTACTATTTTAATCTATCCTAAATTACCATTTTGCCCCTCTGCATTCATTAATACACATCAATTAAAATTCATATTTAATATGTGCATTCATTAACATACATTAATTAATTCGTATTTAATATGTTTATTTAATACTATCTACTTAATTACAACACTTTTACATTGCAATTAACTAAGCATTCGAAGAAGTTTGTGTCTCGTACGAGTATAGAAACCTTTGAACTCATTATAATTGAAGAAATAATATTAGAACATTAATTTCAGATTGCTAATTACATATTTTTGCTATGCAATCTATAGATTTTGTGTACTTTAATATTAGGTACAATTAATGACTAATTAAAATGCAATCAAATGTAATAAAATTATTTTAAGAAAAAAGTCAAAAATGTGAAAAATCAAGAAAAATATTTTGAAGCTTCTAAGTGAAATCCTCTCTGATCTCCTGGTTATATAACATTTTAAAAAGCCAATACCCCTCTCAAATAAGTAATAGTGTAAAAGTTCATTTAATTAGAATATTAATTTATTCCAGCACAATGTAATGGAACAATAGATCTATGTCTAGTGTTTTTTTTATCGATTTAACCAACTGAGAAAAGGTTCGGATTGGTTTTTAATCAAATTGGTCAAATTCTATGTGTACTTTTTTTCATATACAAAAGCAAAACCTACCGATATTTATTTGTGTAATTTGTCCATGTGCAAAGTAAAACTCATTGCCGATGTTATATGTTTACAAATTCTAAATGTTAATAAAAAAATGTACATATTTTCGTAACTTATCATGATTCCAAATTTTGTGAAAAGTTAAGGGTGTCTATCGTATTATTGCCGGTAAAAAATGCAGTGATTTTGAATTGCAAATAAAAAATGGCACAATATAATTAATTTTAAGTCGCCATTTTGTGTCATAATAATTTACTTTTATAATAATTATTATTTTATAAGAAATAATTATTATAATGCTAACATAATGTTTGAAAAAAAATTCTTAAAAATAAAATGAAATAAACATATATTTGTTTACAAATTCTAATTGTTAATAAAAAAATGTACATATTTCCGTAACTTATCACGATTCCAAATTTTTTGAAAAGTTAAGGGTGTCTATCGTATTATTGCCCAAAAAAATGCGGTGATCTTGAATTGCAAATAAAAAATGGCACAACAAAATTAATTTGAAGTCGCCATTTTGTGTCATAATAATCTTACTTTTATTTAAATAACTATTATTTTATAAGAAAATAATTATTATAATGCTAACTTAATGTTTGAAAAATTTTCATAAAAATAAAATAAAATAAACATATATTTAATATACTTAGCTGATTGAGACTGAGACTTTAAAATTAGTCGAGTTTTTGGGACCTTTCCAGCCTTCTTGTAATTATTTTCCAATTTGCATTTCTTAATAATTTTTTATTAGAATGTATAAACATTAGTAGATGAATACTATCCTAACATCAAATAAGAACTTCTTAATATGAAAATTAATTATAAATAAATTCAAATAATTGTTTTATGTTAAGTAGTATAATTTGTCATAAAAGTTAATTATTATTATCGATTTAATTATTCAAAAAATAATACTATCATGAAGCTACACAAAAAATAATGAAAACAGTGAAATGTCTTTATATAGTTATTTATGGTGCAAAAGACAGGAAGTTTGAGCTGTTTAGTTTCGTTAATACTAACCAAATGATAGTGACCTTGATATCACACTTAATGTACAAATATATTTGTAGCTCCTTTTTGTTAAGATGGAAGATGGATTCTATACATTGGTGCAAAAACAATACATAAAATAACGAAAATAAAGTTTCAGCCGGGGTTCGATGTCCTGAATGCTCGCGCGCTACCTTCCTAGGAATTCAGCGAATAAGAAAATGAAGAAGTTGTTTTAACATGTTTATAGACTTCCATCTCAACTCTCTGATCTCCTCCTTTTATTATATATAAATAGATATAGAAAGTTTAACCAAAATGATTGTGGAGATTTTTATTTTAACCAATCTATATTATATATATAGTGAATGAAAGCACCGTCTGACTCCTTGGACCTCAAGAATGGCATTTACCATACTTAAATAGCATTTACCTTCATTTGGACCTCAAGAATAGCCAATACATTAAATCATTTAATTTAATAAATCAAGGTAAAATAAAAAAAAATGATTTTAATTAAAAAATGATTTTAAATCCTATTTTTAGGATTGCAAGAAGGGTCAAGAGCGGGACAGTGAACATCATACAAGGCTGTTTAGAATGTAAGATAAGGAGATTACTTCTTAAAGACGGAAATAATAAGCATACATAATATAGGATTGTTTCAATGGTATTTCGAGCTTAGCAAAAGAGATTAATGTTATAATGAATCTGCAAAAAAAAAAATAAAAGAGAGAGATAATTAGGAAGATGTCAATGCGCCATGTCCAAAAAGAATACTTAAATGACATTTACCACACTTAAATGACATTTACCTTCATTTAATAAATTAAGGTAAAATAAATAAAAAATGGTTAAACTTAAAAAGTGGCTATTTTTAAGATTGCAAGAAAACTATTTTAAAGCAATCAGGAAACTTTCTGATCTCCTGCTATTATAATATATATAAATTATTTAAAAAGGAATATCCAAAAATTTAACAAATTGCTTGCACTTCATCTCATCACATGCATATTGCCAATACAGCGGCTCCAATCGTTTATGCTAAAAGCCGGAATTTACTTTAAAACGAAGCCACAGATTATAGGCTAAAGAGTTTCTACCTGATAAGGTAGAAAAACTCTCTACCTGTGCGGCTTAAAATCATATATTAATCATTTTTTTTGTAATTCTAATTGTACATACGAAAATTTTATGCAAAAATAAGTAGGTGTGTAAAATTTTATAAATTTTATCCTTTAAGAATAAATTTAATTTAACATGGTATTGTATATATGGTTTACACTATGAATACAACGGCTCAGATTTTATATCATTTTTTGATTAAAAATTGCATCATATATAAAATCAATTTCTATGTAATTTTGTATACCCACTAATTTTTGCGTAATTTTTTAATCTTTACGGTTGGATTTTCGTAAAAACTATTAAAAATATGAATTTGAAGCCGCACAGGTAGAAAATTTTTCTACCGTGTCAGGTAGAAACTTGTTAGATATAATTGATGTGATTTAATGTCAGTGTTTAAGTGTTACAGGTAAAGAGAGTTTAACTTGATATTGAAAGCGGTTGTAACAGAGTTTGAGTATACGTTGATTGCTGGAAGCGCAAACGCTGACAGAGGAAAGCGTAAACACTGTTAGCTGAACACATGGAAGCGCAAACACTGTTAGCTTGGAGAGAACAGAGTTTGCTAAAGTCTGTCTACTGGGAGCGTCTACAAGTCAACAGAGTTTGAAGATTAATTTAATATTAATATGGAAGCGATATCTTTGAAGATTGGATAGCTGTCAAAGAGATTGAGTTGACTTAGAAGACGTGTAGCAATCGTAATTGATATCAATTGTATAGCTTAATTTTAGGAGAATCAATTAACGATTGTACGTAGCTGTATATCTTATAAATACAGTTAGGTTAACCCTAGAAGGGTATCCATCGTGAACGAATATCATTCTTGTAACCTAAGCAGCTCTCTGTGATATTTTTACATCACTGAGAGAGGAATTATTAATTCCAAACAGTTTTAAGAGTTAAAACGTGTGTTCTTGTTATTTACATATACGGTACTTGATTATATATTGTGTATTTGACCTAACAAGTGGTATCAGAGACAAATCTGTTACTTTATTACAGTTAAAGATCCAGACACAATAGTAATCAATGACAGAGATACCTCCACCATCTGAGAAAGCCCCTACTACTGTTAGTAGGTATGAAACAATTAGGGTTCCCATACTTAGGCCATTAGAGTATGCAATTTGGAAGGTGAAGATGACCATGTTTCTGGAGGCTACAGATCCAGAATATCTGGACAGAATTTATGAAGGTCCTCACAAACCTACAAAGTTATCTGCTGTTGCTGCTGGTGAGGAATCAAAAGTCATTCCAAAAGAAAAGAAAGATCTAACTGCTGAGGATCTTTCATCTATTGCAAAGGATGCAAAAGTAAGGCATTTACTTCACAGTGCTTTAGACAATGTTATGTCTAATAAAGTGATTAATTGCACAACTGCAAAGGAAATATTGGATGCGCTTGAGGTCAGGTGTCAAGGAACTCCTGCAATCAAGAAAAACAGAAGAAACATACTCACTCAGGAGTATGAGCACTTTGAAGCAAAGTCTGAAGAAAGTAGACCTGGCAATTTGGTACATGACACGAAACGACACGAAAAAATACGGATATGGGTTTTGATTTTTAGTACACGAAACACGAAAGTACACGAACACGAAATTACACGATAAATTTAGTGTCGGATATGGGTTTTCATTTTGGGTACACGAAAGTACACGAAAGTACACGAAATAAAGATGTTAATAATTTACTACTTATAGATTTTATGTATATATTAATATTTTTTTATAAGGATATATATTTTACACAAAAATATACATATTTACAAGTTTTTATAGAGTTGTATTTATATTTATATATGGAAATGTAAAATATTTAATGTATATTTCATATGAATATAATATTTACTAATAAATTTTAACTAAATTTTATTTTTATTTTTATATAATATATACACGAAACACGACACGAAAGTACACGAATTCATTTCGGGTGGATACGGGTTTCATATTCAAGTACACGAATCCTGTTTCGGATGGATACGGGTTTCACCTTCAAGTACACGAAACACGAAAGTACACGACACGAAAGTACACGACACGATCCGATTGCCCGCTCTAGAAGAAACCATGACAAGAACATTTGACAGATTCTGTAAACTGCTCAATGATTTGTCATTGGTTAACAAAGAATATGATTTAGAAGACTCAAATCTCAAGTTTCTCCTTTCTCTACCTGAAAAGTGGGATGTGAAAACAACCACCATAAGAGATAACTATGAACTTGGTGAAACAGAGATTGATGAAATTTATGGACTGCTCAAAACCCATGAATTGGAATTGGAGCAGAGAAACAAAAGGACAAGTAGAAAGTCAAAGTCTGTTGCTCTTAAGGTTGAGGAGAAACCATCAAAGAAGGAAGCATCAAGGAGAAAGGCAAAAGGAAAAGCTTTAATCATACACTCAGAAAGTGAGTCATCAAACACTGATGTTGACTCAAACACAGATGAAACATCTGATTCTGAAGATGATGAGGAGATGATGCAAATGGCTGCATTGATGGTAAAAACTTTCAAGAAGATGGGATTCAAGAACTTCAAGAAGGGAAAGAGATTCTCCAAGGACTACTCAAAGTTTGACAAGAAGAATTTCAAGAAATCTGAAGGAAAGGACTTCAAATCTGGTAAGAAAGATAAGTCTGAGATTCAATGCTACAAGTGTAAGGAGATGGGTCACTATGCTCCTGAGTGCAAGAAGGGTAAAACTGAAAAGGCACTCTACACCAAAGGCAGAGATTGGGCAGACACTTCAGATTCAGATGAGGAAGTCAACTATACACTTATGGCTACTACTCAAAATGAAGATGATGATCTCAAGGTACCCCCAACTAACTATGCTTATAATACTGATAATATAACTGAATTGAGAATTTATCTTAAAGCATTGCATATCAGTTATAGGGATCAGACTTTAGAAAATGAGAGGATAAAGAATGAGTGCTCCCAACTCAAAGATAGAAATAAACTTGTTGAGGAACAGCTAGAGAACATGAATAAAATTCAGAAAGAAAGAGATGATGCTGTGTTTATTGAACAGGAGTTGCTAGGTAAGTATAAGCAACTAGAATCTGAATTGGAGGATACTAAGCACATCATTAAAACTTGGACACACTCTGGTAAAGACACTCAAGAAGTGTTTCAGTCAGATACAGTAGGTCTAGGTTACTCTGAAGGAGATGAACTTAGATTTGAAAATTTGGTAAAAGTTAGACCACATCGTTCATCTGAAGGTAATGTTATGGGAACAGGTGGACCTAAGACTGAAGCTCAGAAAAAGGCTGTTAAAGAATCATATGCTAAGACTTTTGTTAAAGAGGTAAATATTGGTTCAATGACAGATAAGCAACTTAAGCATAAGCTTAAAGAAAAAAAGTCTGTCAACAAACAGAGAATGCCTAAGAAAAACAGAAATGGAAAGGTAGGCATAACCTCAGGAATTAAGCCAATGCTTGCTTCATTAGCTCCCAGAAAAACATGCTTTAATTGTGGTAGCACTAATCATCTTGCTAGTTTCTGCAGTAAGAATAAGAACATTAATTCTTTGCCCTCTAAAACTGCAGTTAAAAATGATTATGTGAGAACTAGACCACAGACTTTATGTAAACACTGTGGTAGTACATGGCATTCTATTTACACTTGCAGAGATTATCATGATATTTACTATAATTACTATGAACCCAAGCCAAATTTGAAATGGGTTAAAGTAAACTCTGCAAAAGTAAACTCTGAAAAAGTTAGCTTAAACTCTGTTAATGTGAATTCCGCTGCAAAAGCTAACAGAATTAAGAAAGCCAAAGGATCCAAGCAAGTCTGGATCCTTAAAACTAATAATCAGTGATTGTTTGTGATTGCAGGACACCAGGGTCAGTACCCTAGTCGTGGACAGTGGATGTTTAGGACACATGACTGGAAATAAAGCCCTGCTATCAGAGTATGAGGAGAAGGCTGGCCCAAAAGTTTCCTATGGAGATGGCAACATAGGACATACTCTGGGATATGGCAATATTAATCTTGGGAATGTCATCATCACAAATGTAGCTCTGGTTCCAGGACTCAAGCATGATTTGCTATCTGTGAGTCAAATCTGTGACAGAGGATATCATGTAGATTTTCAGCCTGAATATTGTCAAGTCATCAGTAAATCTACAGGGAAAGTTGCTCTAGTTGGAAACAGACACAATAACATTTATGAAATAAAATTGTCAACAAACTCGGATGGCAAAGCAGTGTGTCTGTCAACAAGAATGTCCAGTGAAGAGAGTTGGAAGTGGCACAAGAAACTCTCTCATTTGAACCTGAACAACATCAATGAGCTCATAAAGAATGATCTTGCAAGAGGACTACCAAAGTCATTGTTGAATGTAGAAGGCCTGTGTGATTCTTGTCAAAAGGCCAAACAGAGAAAAGTCTCTTTCAAGAGCAAATCTGAGTCTTCAATTGTTGATCTTTATCATCTTCTACATGTTGATCTTTTTGGACCAGTAAATGTCATGTCACTTGGAAAGAAGAAATATGCTCTAGTCATTGTTGATGAATACACCAGATACACATGGGTGTATTTTCTAGCAAAGAAGGATGAAACTGCATTAACACTGACAGAACATATAATACAACTGGACAAAGAGTCAGAAAATCAAGTGAAGATAATCAGAAGTGACAATGGAACTGAATTCAGGAATTCATCAATGGAAGAATTTTGCAAGAGTAAAGGAATCAAACAGGAGTTTTCTGCACCTGGTACTCCACAACAAAATGGTGTAGTGGAGAGAAAGAACAGAACCTTGGTAGAAGCTGCCAGAACCATGCTAGATGAAGCAAAATTGCCAACATATTTCTGGGCAGAAGCAGTTCAAACTGCTTGTTTTACTCAAAATGCAACACTGATCAACAAGCATGGAAAAACACCATATGAAATGGTGAAAAAGAAAAAGCCAAATCTAAAATATTTTCATATTTTTGGATGCAAGTGCTTTGTGTTGAAGACTCATCCTGAACAGTTGACCAAATTTGACCTAAAGGCAGATGAAGGAATTTTTGTTGGCTATCCACTGTCAACTAAAGCATTCAGAGTTTATAATTTGAGAACTAGAGTGATCATGGAGTCTATTCATGTGTCATTTGATGACAAGAAAATAACTGGACTTGAAGATGTTAATGAGCATGATCAACTGCACTTCGAAAATGAAGATTTATTAAACTCGGATGAGACAGATCTGACAAACACTGTTGAGGTCAATTCTGAACCTCTACTGGTAAACACTGAAGAAACTTTTCAATCAGAAACAAGGGAAGAACCAGTTGAGGGGGAGCATGAAGAATCACATCAAAGTGATAATTCAAACACTGATAGTGACTCAATTGATAACTCTGAATCAAACACTGTTGATTCAAACTCTGATCATTCAAATTCTGAGCAGTCACATTCAGGGGGAGCATCAGAAAATGATGAAAGGCACCAAGAAAATCAGGAAAGCATGGATCAAGGAGGAGGATCACATGATGACAGAAGCAATCTGCCTTCTGCAAGAAAATGGACTAAGTCACATACACCTGATTTGATTATTGGTGATCCAGATGCAAGAGTAAGGACAAGAAGGGCAACAACAAATGAATGTCTGTTTCATGCATTCTTGTCACAAACTGAGCCAAAGAAAGTAGAAGAAGCTCTTAAAGATGCTGACTGGATAACAGCAATGCAGGAAGAGCTAAATGAATTTGAAAGAAATGAAGTGTGGACCCTTGTACCAAGGCCAAAGAACAGATCCATTGTTGGTACTAAATGGGTTTTCAGAAATAAAACTGACAGTGATGGTGTGATCACAAGGAACAAAGCAAGACTGGTAGCTAAAGGCTATTCACAGCAGGAAGGAATAGATTATGATGAGACTTTTGCACCAGTTGCCAGATTGGAGGCAATAAGGATGTTTCTTGCCTATGCTTCTCACAAGAAATTCAAGGTTTTTCAAATGGATGTGAAAAGTGCTTTTCTGAATGGAAAACTTGAAGAAGAAGTTTTTGTTGAACAACCACCTGGTTTTGTAGATCCAAAATATCCAGATCATGTCTACAGGTTAGACAAGGCACTCTATGGACTTAAACAGGCACCTAGGGCATGGTATGAAACACTTGCTAAATTTCTACTAGAAAGTGGGTTTCACAGAGGTACTATTGACAAAACTCTGTTTTACTTTCAATCTGGTAATGACCTGCTCTTAGTTCAGATATATGTAGATGATATCATTTTTGGATCTACTAATGATAAACTCTGTAAGAAATTTGCCAAGCTCATGCAGTCTAGATATCAAATGAGTATGATGGGAGAGCTAAGCTATTTTCTAGGCTTACAGGTGAAGCAAACAGATGATGGAATTTTCATTAATCAAGCAAAATATACCAGAAATCTTCTCAAGAAATTTGGCATGCTTGACTGTTCATCTGCAACAACTCCCATGGCAACTGCAACAAAACTGGACAAAGATACAGGGTCATCAGTGGATATGACAAGTTACAGAGGGATGATTGGTTCTCTACTCTATTTAACTGCTAGTAGACCTGATATCATGTATGCCACCTGTCTGTGTGCAAGGTTTCAGGCAGATCCAAGGGAACCACATTTAACAGCTGTGAAGAGGATTTTCAAATATCTCAAGGGCACTGTAACCTTAGGGCTGTGGTACCCAAGAGAATCAGATTTTAAGCTACTTGGTTACTCTGATGCAGATTTTGCTGGCTGTAAGATTGACAGAAAAAGCACAAGTGGAAGTTGTCAATTTCTTGGTGACAGACTTGTGTCTTGGTACAGCAAGAAACAAAAATCAATATCAACATCTACAGCTGAAGCAGAGTATATTGCTGCTGGTAGTTGCTGTGCACAGATTCTATGGATGAAGAAGCAGCTGCTGGATTATGGATTGAGGTATAGTAAGATACCTATTTTCTGTGATAATCAAAGTGTTATTGCAATGACAGGTAATCCAGTACAACATTCAATGACCAAGCACATCAGCATAAGGTATCACTTTATCAGAGAGCATGTAGAGGAAGGCAATATTGAGCTTCACTTTGTGCCTACAGATCAACAACTTGCAGATGTTTTCACAAAGCCTCTAAGTGAAGCAACATTTACAAGACTGGTCAATGAACTAGGGATGGTATCTGGTTTTGACTAAACATGTTGGTTAGACTCAAACTTTTCCAATAAAATGTGTTGCTCATATTTCTGTAAATTGCTAAAGTGCTATGTGAACCTTGTTAATTAAACTCTGTCAGCATGATTGTTGGTCATACACTGTTAATACGTTTGTTAAACTCTTTGAATTCTGAGTTGATTTTTGTCTGAATGAAAATACCAATGAAGAAAAATGTATGAAGCATGATTTTCAGTGAAAAATCAAGATTCTTTTTGAGTCACTGTGATCTAATCAGAAATTGTGCAGTAAGTTAACACAGCATGATACTGTTTCATATTTAGAGCATCTCTTAGTTTATTTGATCCTAAACTCTGAATCTATGAATACTGTATGCATTGCCTCTCTGAATAACTCTGATATTGATGAACTCTAAACTCTGATTAGTAACACTCTGTTTCCAAGCCATACTTGATTCTTGATGATTCTTTGTTTGCACTTGTGAAAATTTTAAAACTTGAGATGTGTCATTGTTTAGTTTAGTGAGAAACAGTTCATGTCGTCACCCTGTGAGATTTTGAGCCGAATAAGTGATTGATACATTTTATATCAATCAGATTTTATTGCTGTGTGATGTTCATCAGTAAGTATGTTGCTCTAGAACTTGCATTAAATCATTTTGAGACTACATGATATATGTGTGCATGAAAATGATAAAGGCACTAGGATTACCCATCTTTCTTCACACACTGTTCAAAACATCTTTGAACACTGATCATAAACACTGTTCATAAACACGACCCTTAGTAAACCCCTTTGAGCCTAATTAACTGCTCATTTTTCTTGAATACTGAAGTATTAAGAGCAGTTATATTCTTTTGATAAATCAAATTCAAGCAGGTGAGTATTTCTCAAGAAAAGAAATCGTACTTAGTATATATATCTATAAATAAAAAAAAAAGGTATATATACTGATCATCTTGTACGAATATGTACTAAACCGTTTGACTGAACATTTTGATCTGATAAATTGTTCAGTTAGAAATTCTCATTCGAAAATATCTTTTCTCATCTGTTTGATTTTACTCAATTACAACCCTGAACAAAGTCCTTTTGATTTGTGCATATATGTAATCGAAGTGGTGTAGATTTGGTGGACATTCAAGCTTATGGTAGTATCTGCTTTTACTGATTGAATTTGAGAGTAAACACTTCACCTAAACACTTGTGTGATGTGAGAGTTTGTGAGAAAATCCTTGACATGTAACTCACTGAATGATGCTTTGATGTTTATCTCCTGATCTTTTTGTCTATAATGACTGTGTGCTTACTTGGATAATCATGAACATAAACTGGAACAGGGATATTCAGATTTCTGTAATTAAGGAACTACAGAGTTTAGCATTCATCATATACTCTGTGTTTAATATGAGAGTTTGTGCATTCAGTGTTTATTGTTTTGATTTATGGATTTTATGAAATATTAGATGCTATAAAAATTGATTTGGTAAACTCTGCTACTCACACACAAAAATCACGACTGTGCATTTTTGAAAGGGTTTTTGTGATAAAGATTGAAAATTTGACAAACACTGATTGATTGTGTTATGTACTCTAAGGTAAATTTTCATTAAGATAATTTGAAAATTTTGGAGTAAATGGAGTAAGTGACAACTGTTAATTAGTGTATTTAGTGGTAAAGTGTCTTGATAAACGGAACGACAGCGGTAATAATGGCTTTTACTGCGCGTGTATTAAGTGAATCGTTGCATGTTTGACACGTGTCCCACTTTCACCCACTCACTCATCATTATGTCTCACTTTCACACTTTTCAGGGGAACAGTTGCGTGTTTTCAAGTAAAATCGTTTGAGTTTAATTTTTAATTACAACTCAAATTACTTTTTGTCACAATCACTTTCACCCATTCGTATTCACTTTACCAAAACAGAGAACATCTTTGTTTTTCACTTTGGCATTTTCACAAACACCTTTCTTGCATATCATTTTCACAGTTGCTTTTTGCTTATTTCGTGATTCAATGGCAACAAAGCCTTTCACTGTGTTTGGTCTACGTTTTGTGCCTAACAATTATGCAGCTTTACTTGAGAACGACCGGGCTCCAGAGGCGTTTCATCTAATGCAAAATTTTCTTCGCGATTCTGAGATTGGGCAAGCGCTGGTTGAACCGGCTACTCTATCTGCTTCTCAGGTTGTTAGCTTCTGGCAAAACTCAAGATATATAGAAGGAGGAGAGAATGGAACTCCGTCTATCATCTTCTCTCATGAAGAACAAGAGTTTGTGATTACTCCACAAATTGTTCGTGATGCCATGGATTTCGACACACATACTTCGTATGCTATTGTCTCTGAGCAAAATCTGAGAGAGATGCTAACATAGATTGGGTACATGGAATCACTTGCCAAGCTGGGCAGTGTGAGGAGGCCAAATTTGAGAAAAGAGTGGAATTTTTTCTTTGATTGTATCACCAGGACATTCCAGATAAAGGTCACCAACTGGGATGCTATTCCAATGGACAGTCTACAAATTGGGTATTCTCTACTCTATGGCAGTAATTTTGATTTTGGTAGATATGTTTTAATGAATTTGGGTGATAAGTTGTCAGAGTCTACTACAGTTTACTTTGCTAGATTTTGTCAACTTCTGTTCAATGCATGTGTTCCTGGGTTAACTGTTGATGAAGCTGATGAAATTCAACCCTTTCGAGTCACTAAGAGAATATTCTCTTATATGACTAACAAAGATGTTGGTAAGGACATACCTCCTTTCGTATTGCCACTTGCCTTACAGAATTTTGTCAATCAGCCACAAGATTCTCCATCACCAAACCGTGAACCACATGAAACACAACAACCAGAACCACAATCTATGCCTGAACCTTTAGCCACTGATCGTACAGAAAACATACCATCTCAACCTACTCAATCACCTGAGCCAACACCAACAACCACTGTTCAACCCATATCACCTCAAACACAAACTGAACCAATTCATCCTACACCAACTCAAACGCAACCTGACCAAATGAAAGAAGCATGCTGCACTTAACACAAAACATTCTAAGGCTAAACAGACAACTCCAAAGGCTGTTTATTCTAGAAGATTCAAAGAAAGAGCAAATAGACCTTCTACACCACCAGCTGAGGACAGTTCTAGTGAGGATGAAGAACTGATTGCAGTGCCTCAAGCTAGAAGGAGAAGGCTTATTCTAACTGATTCTGATGATGAGCATGTTGATGAGGCTCAAGAGAAAATCTCTATTGATATTCCTACTTGTGAGACAGAGGTTATCATAGAACCTATAATACCAGAATCAGAAGTCAAGATTGATGAACCAGAATCTGCTAAGGTTCAAGAGAATGAAGATGTTAGAGATGCTTTGTCTCCAATGGAAGAGTTTGCTGAAACTCCAATTTCTTTTAATCATGAAGCATCTACTCCACCACTCATGGAGGTTACACATTCTATTGATACTGGTGTTGCTGATGGGCCTACTGTTGTTCTTGAAGACACTGTGGTTGCATCACACACTGAGTTAAACTCTGATGCCCATCATGTTTCTAATCATGGTGAGGAGGTTGATAAACCAGAGACGGTTCTTTCTTCAGAGCAGATTCAAGTTGCTAAAGGCAAACAGGTTGCTCAAGAACCTGTGGCTGCTCAAAATGAAGACATTGCTTCTGTTGCCTCTACTAGTGAGTCGATAAGTGATTCAATTGAAGCCAAGAGTACAGGAGTTGAACAACCACAAACTCAAGCTGATGGTCAGAAAACAGGAGAAAAACCAGATTTTGCTGGGCCTTCTGTAAATGAAGTTGATGACAGTTATTTGGCCAAACAAACTGCTGATTGGTATAAGTCAGAGTGTATTTTTCCTCCTGGAAGGGCAGCTATGTTTCTCCAAGCAAATTCTTCGAAGATTAAAAATCCAGAAATATTCACTTGTTTGCAAGGCACAGTGATTCAAATCAAAACCTTGAATAATAGATTTGATGATACTCAGAAATCTATTGTTGATCTTCGAACAGAAGTTGCTACTCATGAGGAGAAAGCTCAACTAGCTAATGCTAAGCTTTTTCAACAATTCTCCAAAGCTCAAGCAAATCTTAATGACAGACTGAGCACAGTTGAAAAGAATCAGATTTTACTGACTGAGAAGGTTGATTCCATTGCAAACTCTCTTGAGTTAATCACCTCAATTCTGATTCAAGATGGTGATGATGTCAAAAAGGGGGAGAGAATTGCTAAAACCAAGTGTAAGCAAACTCAAACTCTGTCAAAGAAAGATCATCTTGATGATGAAGGTACCAATGCTGATAAGGGCTTAAGAAATGCAAATTCTAGACAAGGACATGGGAGGTCTACAAGGTCAAAGCCGAATTTGGTGATAGATACAAATACTCAGAGTACTTCTGGTTCAAAGTCAAAGGATTTGTCATTCTCTGACAATCCGCAAACAGATGAAGAATTGGCTGCAAAGCTTTTTCGTGAAGAGAATGCTGAAGCTACACTTGAGGATATCCAAGCTGAAGAAAAGCTGTTGCAGAAAGAGCATTTAAAAGCTCAAAAGTCCAAGAAAGTGAAGAAAACTGTTAGAGCTTCAAAGTCTTCAAGGCATGTAATGAAAGGAATTGAGATCAAAGAAAAACTATCTGGTATTCAAGAAGAAGAAGAAGAAGAAGAAGATACTGGAAAGCTGGTTAGAAAGTCTTCTCTTGATGCAAAGCTGAAGTTAAAAGGAGTGATGGGTGAAGAGAGCAAGAATAAAATGATAATTACAACCTCTGTTGATACACATGTTGTACAGAAGAATGAAGACACAACCTCTGTTGCTGCAAAAGTTGTGACTACACCAATACTGTCTTCTCAGCTGAAATCAAAATTTGGAAAAGGTGTTCTTCATGATTCAAGTCTTGCAGCTACAGCTCCAATGGATTTTACTGATGGTAGAGCTTTATCTGGTAAAATTGCATACAACAAAGGAGGCATAGGCTCACATAGAGATAAAAGACAGAATGTTGCTCCCAGAGATCCTTCTTCATTGTCTGTTCCAGGTCGTGGTGTCACTCAAGAGAGTTTAGACAGACTGGAGTCAGTACAGCTTGTTCATCAGAAGAGTTTAGGAAAGGATTTCTTGTTATACTTCATGGCTGATGGAACGGTGTTCAAGATTGCTGAGAATGATATTGATTTGAAATTCTGGGAATAACTAGAGTATGTTCTGTATATTTTCAGAGTAAGAAATCAAAGAGCTCAATCAGTTGCAAATGTGCTCAGACAAAAGATGATACAGAATCTTGCAAATAGACATATGAAATACAGCAAGTATGTTCCAAAGTACAGAGACTGGAATGGGAATCTGATTGAAATGCAGAAGGGAACTACAAAGCTGAAGACTGATCTTGGGATTACTGTTATGGATTTTAATGTAAAGTCTGAAGAAGTGAAGTTTATCAGGTTGGGAAATGAAATGAGAAGAAACAAGATCTATGATCTCAGAGCTGCTATTTTTCAAACTGATGAGAATGATCCAGATTTAAGAGAGATCAAGGTAGCTATGGAGATTGAACTTGAGAATGCTGAGAGGAGGTTGTTGATTGATTATCTCAGAACAACTCCAGATCTTGAGGAGGTTAGGTAGACAGAATTTGTAAGTAATTCGAATTTTCTGTAAATTTTGCTAAGTCAAGTTTAAACTCTGATTATATGTTAAACACTGTGTTTTTGTTTGTTAGTTTTGACATCATCAATTACTGTGAACTTGTACATTTTTCTAATGAACAAGTTGGGGGAGATTGTTAGATATAATTGATGTGATTTAATGTCAGTGTTTAAGTGTTACAGGTAAAGAGAGTTTAACTTGATATTGAAAGCGGTTGTAACAGAGTTTGAGTATACGCTGATTGCTGGAAGCGCAAACGCTGACAGAGGAAAGCGTAAACACTGTTAGCTGAACACATGGAAGCGCAAACACTGTTAGCTTGGAGAGAACAGAGTTTGCTAAAGTCTGTCTACTGGGAGCGTCTACAAGTCAACAGAGTTTGAAGATTAATTTAATATTAATATGGAAGCGATATCTTTGAAGATTGGATAGCTGTCAAAGAGATTGAGTTGACTTAGAAGACGTGTAGCAATCGTAATTGATATCAATTGTATAGCTTAATTTTAGGAGAATCAATTAACGATTGTACGTAGCTGTATATCTTATAAATACAGTTAGGTTAACCCTAGAAGGGTATCCATCGTGAACGAATATCATTCTTGTAACCTAAGCAGCTCTCTGTGATATTTTTACATCACTGAGAGAGGAATTATTAATTCCAAACAGTTTTAAGAGTTAAAACGTGTGTTCTTGTTATTTACATATACGGTACTTGATTATATATTGTGTATTTGACCTAACAAAACTCTTTACTCATATATGTATAAATTATTAAATTGTAAGTGCAATTTATATACTAGAATGCAATAATGAGAACCAAAATACCATACATACATGTATCAGTATCAAAAATAAAGTATTTACACGGATTTAATTAGCATCTAGAATTTCTTGATGAGAAAATGCTAAGTATCCAAAATAATTTCCGAATATCAAATTATGTACATATTTTCAAATATGGAATTTTTCGTATCGAAAAGACGAAAATTGGATCCAAATCGTCTACAAAGCTTTGGCAGAGTGGACACCCCCTTTCCCTGGTTCAGCCAAGGTCAGGGGTTCGAACCTACCTCGGAGCGAAAGCTTCGGATTTACGTGGGAGTACTGGGTGGTAGGGCTCAGCGATATATTTCCCCGGGTTTGAAATCCCACATACAAGTGTGTGGGGTAGTTCCCGGTTAAAAAAAAAATTGGATCCAAATCAAACCGGAAAATGACTATCCCTAATCTAAAGTATGTAAAATGAATCAAATATATGATTTAATACTTTTCTTTGTACTTTATGCCATGTTCATAATAATTAATAAATGACGGAGTTGGGATCAAGAATAGTTCGAGACTAATTTATAAATATTTACGACATAATTGTCAAACAAATAATGAACGCTGTGGGGACGGTTGGAGCAAGTTACGTTCAATTGAAGTTGATAATTGATCCCAGTTGTTTTCATGTTATTCTAACATTTACTTTCTTCCATAATTCACTAAAAAGTCTTCCTTTTCCTTTTTTTACATAAAATAATAATATTCGGCTTCCATTATGGCCCGGCGTAGTCTTTGCATTATTTCACTTTTTCTAAATTCCCCAACACGCATACAATTCAATTCTTTTTTTTAATAAAGTTTAATCTATATGCCTCATGATAGTATCTAAATTTCGACATGAACAAAAATCGAACCAAATTTGAAATAATAAAAGATAAATTTTAACCATTTGAATTATCAATTTAATCCAATTCAATTCAATTTTAATAAAATTAAAGTACTCTCTCCGTCCCATTTATTGTGGTCACATTTCCTATTTTGTTTATCCCGAAAATGTGTCCATATTCTGTTATATAATAAATTTAATATTTATGTCAATTTATTTGAAAAATAATACATCTCTAATTCTCTATTGTAATTATCAGTATAGTTATTATTATTGAATAAAGGCTTAATGACCTTTTGCCCCTTCAAGTTTGCGCAGTTATACCCATAAAGTCCTAAGGTTTAAAGTCGTTCCTTTTTGTCCCTCCAACTTCAGAAAAATACCTTTTAGCCACTTTACCGTCGTCTTTTTGACACAAAACTGTAGCCTTTTAAAGGTTAAAGACGACGGTTTGTGGCTAAAAGGTACATTTTTTAAGTTGGAGGGGCGAAAAAGAACGACTTTAAACCTTAAGACTTTATGGGTATAACTGCACAAACTTGAAGGATCAAAAGGTCATTAAGCCTTGAATAAAATGTAGAAAACTTTTACTCTGATACGTATGTTTATGACTCTTTATCCATGGATCAAAGCAACATATTTACTCATCCATAGTCTTGTTTTTGAAGCTAGTTTTACAATCTTTTTACTCGGTCCATCTATGGTACTTTTTTTTTTTGACAAATAAGAAAGTGTATTAACTTGCATCGATCAAATCACAGCCAGGATAAACCCCTGAACTAACACTAAAATCTGAATGGAAACAAATAAACGAGCTAATCAAATAATCGCTTATGTTTACAGACTGTTTTACATCATGAATAACAATATTCTTCGAATTAAAAAAGATTTGAGTGATTTCCCGATCAATCAAGCCTGTACCAATCTTGGAACCAGTAATATCACAAATGACCCTCACATACGCATCACCTGTAGTTCAATGTTCAGAAATATCCCAGTTATCTACATGCCGAAAATCAGCTATAGACATGCCGAAAGTCCAATGATCAGAAACACCCCAGCTATCTACATGCCGAAAACCAGCTATAGACATGCCGAAAGTGATAGATCTCAAAAGATGAACAAATATTAGTTGTGAAAGTAAGTTCTTGTAATATCCGACACCAGCCCAAATCCAATGCACGCATTATAGATCTCCCACAAAACCACATAAATCATTTTCAAAGTAGCCCGGAACCTAATCCATACCAACATAAAAGCAAGCACACGCCAAAAGACGAGACGAAAACACGCCAAAAGACAAGACGAAAACCAAAATTCAATGATCTCGGAATAACACCAAATTTTGGTATGATGTTAAGGAGGAGAATTTGAATCTCAAGGTAATTTTTATTTTAGAATACGGACTCAAAACCAAAGATAGATCCGAGAAATAAATTCTAAGAAATTTGATTTTGGTTCGATTTTTATTGAAAACTGGAAATACAAAAAGGTAGAAGATTGGGGAGAGGATCGGATAATGGATTGATGGGTGAAGCGGAGATGAAGAAAAAAGGCGACAATTTCACCGGTCGACTCTCATGTGAGTTCGGCAGAAGAGGGGGGTGTTTTTTGGATGTGGATTCCATCTATGGTACTTTAGAATTCAAATACAACTGAATTATCTTAATTAATCAAAATTAAATTAAATCTAAATAATTACAAATTTTTGACAAGTCTCGTAGACTTTAGACATTATAAAAATGAAGCACTTAATTAATGAAAGAGATTGGCGAACCTGAGATGTATCTCAAGGAAATTACCTAAGATACATAGTATGAAAATATAGGATGGACATTTCTGTAAAATCACAATTTTTTAATTAGTTCTACGAACCCAGTTAAATTTATAGTATATTTTTAACTATATCAGAAAAAGTTTCTGAGATCAATCTCAGGATCCTTTTTCTCTTAATCAAAAGATAGTAGGCTAATGGGGTAGCACAGGTGGGGATCATGGACCTTCAAATCAACCTATTTTTGGAAAATTTGTTAGGCAATAATGCTGTACAAAAGTTTCATGTTTTGATGATTAACAATTAAGATATTTTAACAGAATATTTCTTTTCTGTAATCAATTACTATGACTTACTCCGTATGAATTACGACGTTTCGTTATGCGGTACATGTCTATGTCAACCTCTTTCCCTACATTCCTGCAGCTGTACGCCTCTTTCTTTGCTTTCATTTTCTTTAAGTTACTACTTAAGTACTTATCAATCAAACGCCAAATTTTGTACTCCCTTCGTCCCAAAATATATATTTCTTTTGTAAAAAAAATTGTCCCAAATTAAATGTCCCCTCTTCTTTCTATATAAATTTAAGTCTAATTTTCCAAAATTACCTCTATATTTATATTTTCAATGCTTGATTTCTTTAAAACTTAACTCTACTAGCTTAAAACCCGTGCGATGCACAGATTTTTTTAATATTCAATGATTTTTTTTATTAATTTAAATTAATTTTTTTAAAACATGAATTTTTTAGGTTTAAATTTTTATAAGAGATAATTTGATAATATTTATATAAATGTTATCCATAATATCTCTAAAAAAAGGAGTGATTTTAGTTTTAAAAAAATACAGAAAAGATTTTAGGTTTTAGTTGAAAAGGTCGGTTATTTGTTAATAATTATAAAATTATTATTTTAATTTATTAAATAGAATGCCCATGATATAATTGGAAAAATAGAGGATTTAGTTAGAGAAAATTAAAAAGGTAACATGTTGTAAGTGAAAAAGGTAATTGATTTGTTTATAGTAATTATAATTTAATTACGTTATTTTACTAAATACAATTGCTCGTAATGTTTTTAGAAAAGGAGAAATTAATATTGTCCGTGATATTTCTATTAAAAAAGGGATTTTAGTTAGAAAATATATAAAAGATGATACGTTTTAACTGAAAAAAGTAATCAGTTAATTATTAATATTATAATATTATCAGTTTATTGTATTAAATAGAACCGCCCGTGATACATTTGGAAAAATAAAGATTTTAGTTAGAGAAATAAATGGTAACGTGAAAATTAAAAAAGTGACATGATTTATATAATAAGGGTAATTGATTAGTTTATAGTAATTATAATTTAATTATGTTACTTTACTAAATAAAATTGTTCATAGTATTTTTAGAAAAATGAGAAATTAATGTTGTCGTGATATTTCTAGAAAAAAGGAAATTTAATTTGAAAAAATAGAAAAGATGATACGTTTTAGCTGAAAATGTAATAGGTTAATTATTAGTATTATAATATTACTATTTTATTTTATAAATAGAAACGCCCGTGATATAATAATAATAGGAAAAAGAGATATTTTAGTTAGAGAAAAGAAAACAGATAACGTGTTTTGACTGAAAAAGGTAACCGCGCATGATATAATTGGAAAAAGGGAGATTTTAGTTAAAGAAAACAGAAAAGGTAACGTGTTTTTGGCTGAAAAGGGTAATTAATTAGTTAATAACAATTATAATATAATTATGTTATTTTATTAAATAAAATTGCTCGTAGTGTTTTTAAAAAAGTAGAAATTTTAGTTAAATAAAATGCTAAAGATAATGTATTTTATCTGAAAAGGAACTTATTTAGTTGTTCGAAAAATAGAAAAAGGTAATATGTTTAACATGAAAAAGGAAATTGATTAATAAAGGAGAAATTTTAGTTAGATAAAATATAAAACATATTGTATTTTACCTGAAAAAGGAAATTATTTAGTTATTGAAAAATAGAAAAGATATAGTAGATTTTATCTGTAATTAAGTAGGGGTAAATAAGTAAAATCAATAGGTACCGACCAACCAAACTTTTAATGTTTCGGTTTTTATATAATACTAGCTTAAAACCCGTGCGATGCACGGATTTTTTTAAAATATTATATGAATTTTTTTTGTTAGTTTAAATTAATTTTTTTTTAAACATAAATTTAAGAAGCTTAAATTTTTATATGAGATGATTTGATAATAATTATATAAATGTTATCCGTGATATTTCTTAGATTATGAGGGATTTTAGTTAGAAAATATTAAAAAAGATGATAAGTTTTAGTTGAAGAAGGTAACTGGTTAATTATTAATAATTATAAAAGTATTATTTAATTTTATTAAATAAAATGCCCGTGATATGATTAGAAAAAGAGAGGATTTACTTACAGAAAGTAAAAAATGTAACATGTTTTAGGTGAAAAGGGTAACTGATTAGTTTATAGTGATTATAATTTAATTACGTTATTTTACTAAATATAATTGTTCGTAATATTATTAGAAAAAAAGAAATTAATATTGTCTGCGATTAAAAGAGGGAATTTAGTTAGAAAATATAGAAAAGATGATACGTTTTAGCTGAAAAAGGTAATCGGTTAATTATTAATATTATAAGTTTATTGTATTAAATAGACGGCCCGTGATATAATCGGAAAAGAGATATTTTAGTTAAAGAAAATAGAAAGATAACGTGAAAATTAAAAAGATGACATGATTTATGTAAAAAAAGGTAATTGATTAGT
This sequence comes from Kitagawia praeruptora, assembly GCA_037693485.1. Taxonomy (NCBI): domain Eukaryota; kingdom Viridiplantae; phylum Streptophyta; class Magnoliopsida; order Apiales; family Apiaceae; genus Kitagawia; species Kitagawia praeruptora. The sequence continues at coordinate 137,427,673 of CM075350.1, read as the reverse complement.
TCTGTTATAGCCAAAATTCGGTTTGGGTATTTTCAAGATGGATTCGGGTCGGTATCAGGTTCAATTTGGAATTTTATAGAACAAATTAGGGATTTCTAGAAGTTAGGGCGCGCCCTGGGGGGTTTAGGCCGCGCCCTGGGACATGGTGGAATTTCTGAATATCTATAATGTTGATTTTGTATTTGTTTATTGAAGAATTCCCTCCTGTCGTATCTCAGGAGGGGGATGTCCGTCGCAGAAGGCCTCCAGGGGTTTGCCTGGATATCAGGACCCTTCTTAGACGCTAAGGGAGGCATCCGTGCGCCCTAAGGTGGAAAGATGGGGACTTTCTGGTGTGTGCTTTGGGAGCTCTGTTCCTGTAGCCAATGGGCGCGCCCTCATTGGGGAACTTTGGAGTAATCCTGCACTTTGCACCCAAAAGCTCTGGATCACCTGTCCTGCTATCTGGTGGGTGCTTCTCATTCGGGGGACAGGGATGCGTTCTGCACTTGGGGTAAACCACGGCTATACCTGCATCCTTGAAATCAAGAAATAGCTGGTAGCGGATAGGACTAGTCCTCGACGGGGGAAGTTTCCTTATCTGTGAAGTCTTGAAATCCAGGATGAGCCTTGGGCCTTTTGTGGTTAGGCCTCATAGTAGAACATTCCGGAAGCTAGTTCGTTATCCAAGCCCATTTGGGTTTCTTGTTCTCCAAGAACTACGTATGGCTTGATCCCCTATAAATACCGGGGTACGTAGGCCGATTGAGGGGTTGGAAGTCGAGAGCTCTGAATAGCCGCCACTAACCCTATCAATCTCAGCCACCAATCATAAACATTCACCACACGCCATCACTCTTTTCGGAAAAGAACCACCGCTGTAGATCTTGTTTCCGGCGAAGTACCTCGAATTTTGTTGTTACCAAATTCCTCCGTCAACAAATTGGCGCTAGAAGGAGGGGAATCAAGATCTTCATCTTAGGAGGAAAGGATGTCTCACAATCAACACGGAGGTTCTCACGAAGAGGATTATTACGACTCTGAAGATAGCTTGGGGGGTAACCAAGCTCGTCACGAAGCTTATGTTCCGGAGGAAATCCCTGTTCCCCCACACCACCATGGAACTCCAGCCACCGGCGGTGGCCAGCCGCCCGTTCTTATCAGTAACGCGGCATTAATGGAACAGTTGTATCGTATGGGAGATGCCATAAATAGTTTCGGAGCCAGGTTGAGTTCTGTGGAGGAAGTGCAAGAATCTAGGAGAAAATCTCGGAGTATCCCGCGAAATCATCGCCGATCGGGCAAATCCCCTCAGATTGGAGAAGATTCCCGGAGGGAGGAAAATCAGGAAAGGAGATTTCAGCTGGTCACTCCTAGAAGGTTAGATTATTCTGATCCTATTGTGGAGTATCCTAGTGAAGATAATTCTGAGCGCAGGTTGTCAAATCCCCAAGACAAGGCGCGCCCTCATCCTCATCGTTCGGGACGCACTCCTGGTGAGATTCAAAGGGATGAGGAGCAGATAGCTAGAGAAAGGAAAGACTATGCCAGCTTGAAGGAGCGCCTTGGAATAAGGCTTAATGACGACGATTTAAGGATGGTACTTCTTGAGCAACAGAAGAAGAGCAAATATTTGGAATCACGGCCCCATGATTCACACAACGCGCCCCCTGAAAACAGGTCGAGGCCCCTTGGACATGAGCGAGCCCTTACACGGAGTCATGAGCCACAGCACGCGCCCCCTGAAAACAGGTCGAGGCCCCTTGGACATGAGCGATCTCTTGCTCGCAATAATAATCCACAGCGCGCGCCCCCTGTTCACAACAGGTCGCGGCCCCTTGGATCTAAACAAACTCTTCATCACGACAACACCGGAGCAAGAGGAAACCGTGATAACGGTGATAAAAGAAGGGATTGGTATCAAGGAGATAAGCGTCCCCATCATCAGGGCGCGCCCTCAGGAAGAAGATCTTCCCATATTCATCAAATTCCAAGTACTTCTGATGAGTCTAGATCGAGGACGCACCCTCACTCAGGAGAACAATATCAGAGAAATTCCCAGGGGAATTCGCAACCTCATGGAAATCCAGAAGGTCAGCAAACACAAACTCAAACTCAGGAAGATGTTGTTATTCAGCCACAAGCAGGGAATCAAGGAGGTGTGGAGACAGCGGCTCCACCTCCACCTCCAACTCCAGGGGGTACTAAAACTGTGGCACAACCAAATATTCAGAATGTTCCTGGGGTTGGAACTTTTAATTTGGATGATTTGAAGAAGCTCCTTGCTCACTTGGATGGAGGAAGAATATCTGCTACTGCACAAACTTCCTCTCCTTTCTCAACTGAAGTAAGAGAGGCGCAGCTTCCTACTGGGTATAGATCTATGACAAATGATTTGCGCTTTCATGGGAATGCAGATCCTGTTGAATTCCTCGGACGCTTTGATATCGAGATGGATGTCTATCAGGTGACAGAGCTGGCTAGGTGTCGATTGTTGGCAGCAACTTTCAGGGAAAGTGCTCAGCAATGGTTTCAGAAACTTGGCCCGGGAGTTATTACATCTTGGCAGGTGATGAGGAATTTGTTTTTGACTAAATTCCAGGCGGCAGTTAAATATGCCCCTCCCGTCAGAACTTTGGCCAATATCAAGCAGAGGGAAGGAGAAAGTGTGCAATCTTACTTCAAGAGGTTTAACTCAGAATCAACTTTGGTGAGAGGAGAAACTGATGAAACGCTCAAGAGTTTTCTAATAGCTGGATTATCAGTGGGAACCGATTTCTGGAAACATCTCCAAGGACGAGATCCACCGACATTGGCTGATGTGTTTGCACAAGCTGAATCTTTCAAGATTGTGGAGCAGTCTTTGGCAGATAATCGAAAGACCGATAATCAAAACAGTGCCAAGGTAAAGATGGGAAAGAGGAAGGATAGGTCTCCTAGTCCAACTCGCCGAATAGCAACAGGTGCCAATCGGGTGAACTTAACTGAATCTGGCAGAAATTGGGGTCCCCCAGATACTTACAATTATGATCAAAGGCCGGATAGTTATACACCTCTTGCAGCCTCCATTGAACATATTTTTGAAGTGAACAAAAATAAAGGATTCTTCAGAAAGCCAGAGCCTCTCTCTTCTTGGCAAAGTAAAGATAAGAGAAAGTACTGTGAATTCCATGAGTCCTCTGGGCACAATACTCATGAGTGCCGTCAATTGAAGGATGAAATTGAGGATTTAATCAAGGAAGGATATTTAACAGAATGGATTGTCAGAGAAGTGAAAAAACATAGGGAGAATCCAGGTAAGAGAGATGGAGGGCACGCCCCCCATGTGGATGGTAAGCCTGAAGAGAAGAAGTTTTTGAAGGAAGGAAGTATTCACACTATCTTTGGTGGACACCACCTGGGAGGTGACAACAATCATGCTATGGAGAGGTATACTAGAGAAGCAAGATACCGACCTCTTACAAATATGAATAGCTTGGAGTTGAGGCCGCCAAAATTATTCAAAGGAGAATTTGCTGGTATCACTTTCACTGAAGAAGAAGCAAGATGGGTACACCATCCTCATAATGATGCTTTGGTGGTGGCAATTCAGATTGGGTCCAAGAATGTGCATCGAGTTTTTGTTGATAATGGAAGTTCGGTGAATATTCTGTATTACAGTACTTATCAAAAGTTGGGACTTCTAGATAAGGATATGATTCAAGATAATGGATGGATCTATGGTTTTTCGGGCGAATCTGTAAAGGTCATGGGAGCTATCAAGTTACCAGTAACTCTCGGTGAAGGAATTCTTTCTGTGACACAAATGATGGATTTCATGATTTTGAATGTGGAATCATCACATAATGCTTTGGTAGGACGTCCCTTGTTGAAAGAAATGAAGGTTGTGACTTCCATCTATCATCTTGCAATGAAGTTTCCTACGCCAAATGGTGTGGGAACAATTCGAGGATCCCAGCATGACTCGAGGGACTGTTATCATAAGGCAATTAAAGGGTTCAGGAGACAGCAAGATGGAGGGCGCGCCCTCAGTGAAAATAGTTCTGGGGTTATGAGTATTGCTCTTGGAGAAGTGAAAGTCCATTATCTTGTTCAAGAGCCAGAGGAAGAAACGTCTTGCTACAAGGCGCGCCCTGAGGAAAGAACTCCAGTTCTTGATGATCTTCAAGATGGAATTCTAGAAGAAATTGAAGAAGATTCGGAGGTGATTTCAGTTAATATCAGAGGAGAGCAGGTCGAAGGAAGGCGAATGTTACTTGAAGGTTTGTTACACACCCTTGTTGAGGAAGACTTCCCTCTTAAAGAGGACGCGCCCTCTAAGGATGCAACGCCAGTCGAGGATCCACGAAGTTTTGATTTTGATCTTGATCCGAGAACACCACAAGCTGTGGAAAAGACTGGTCCTGCAGAGGACACTATTTCAATTAGGGTGGACGAAAAGGATTCGAGTAAGGTTTTGAAAATTGGATCTCAGTTAAATTCCAAGTTGAGAGGAATGCTCACTAACTTTCTCTTGAATAATTTGGATGTTTTTGCTTGGAGTCATGCTGATATGGTAGGAATCAATCCACAGATTATGTGTCATCATTTGAATATAGATACCACCAAGAAAGGAATTCTCCAGAAACGTCGACCTGTGAGTGGAGAGAGAGCTATAGCATTGAAAGAGGAAGTTGATAGACTTCTAGATGTTGGTTTAATCAAGGAATCATATTATCCCGATTGGCTGGCCAATCCTGTTCTTGTCAAGAAGCCTAATGGAAAGTGGAGAACTTGTGTGGATTTCACGGACTTGAACAAGGCTTGCCCTAAAGATAGTTTTCCTCTCCCTCAAATTGATCAGTTGGTGGATGCCACAGCTGGCCATGCTCTTTTGAGTTTCATGGATGCTTACTCGGGCTACAATCAGATTCCTATGTATGAACCAGATCAGGAGCATACTTCTTTCATCATAGATAGAGGTTTGTACTGTTATATTGGAATGCCCTTCGGTTTGATTAACGCTGGAGCCACTTATCAAAGGTTGGTAAACAAGATGTTCAAAGATCTGATTGGGAAAACTATGGAAGTGTATGTGGATGATATGCTTGTTAAATCTTTGAGGGCAGAAGACCACGTGAAGCATTTAGAGCAGATGTTCGAAGTATTGAGAAAGTTCAGAATGAAGTTGAATCCTCAGAAATGTGTGTTTGGAGTGGAATCTGGAAAGTTCTTGGGATTCATTGTAAACCATCGCGGGATTGAGGCGAATCCAGCCAAGATAAAAGCTTTGCTTGACATGAAATCTCCATCTAGTGTGAAACAAGTTCAAAGTTTGGCTGGGAGAATTGCTGCACTAAACCGCTTTGTGTCAAAATCTTCAGATAGATGTAGAGAATTCTTCAAGGCAATCAAGGGAGCGGCTAGAGATTTTGTGTGGACTCCTGTGTGTGAAGAGGCTTTTCAGAAGATCAAAGAGCAGTTGGGGAATCCTCCACTCTTAGCCAAGCCCGTGGAAGGAGAAACTTTGATATTATACTTGGCAGTTTCGGAATATTCCATTAGTGCAGTATTGGTAAGAGAAGAGACTAATCATCAGTATCCGATTTACTATGTGAGCAAACGTTTGCATGATGCCGAGACCCGATATACCAGTATGGAAAAGTTGGTTTACGCTTTAATCTTGGCGGCAAGAAAACTTCGTCCTTACTTTCAAGCTCATAAGATCGAGGTTCGTACTGCTTATCCATTGAGGAGTATTCTGCACAAACCGGAAGCTTCAGGAAGAATGTTGAAGTGGACTATCGAATTGGGGCAGTTTGATTTGGAATATACACCAAGAACAGCAATTAAAGGTCAGGCTTTAGCGGATTTCATCCTGGAGTTTGATTCAGAGACCGAGGAAAAGTCAATCGTATTAGTGGAACTTGGAATTCCTCCTAAGAGGGCGCGCCCTCTTGAGGAATTTCCCCAACCTTGGTGGAAGTTGCACGTAGATGGAGCTGTGAACAATGGGGGAGCTTGTGCAGGAATAATTTTAATAACGCCTGAAGGAAATCAGTTCATGAGTGCAATCCACTTCAAATTCGAGGCAACTAATAATGATGCAGAGTATGAAGCTTTGATTAACGGATTAAAGATGGCTTTGGAAATGAAGGTAGTAAATTTGATCGTATCGAGTGATTCGGAATTAGTAGTCAGACAGATTAAAGGAGGTTTTCAGTGTAGAGGTCCCAGAACAGAGCTGTACATGAAGTGTGCGTAGCGATTGATTCAGAAGTTTCGTGAAGTAAGGTTGGAATGTATTCCCCGAGATGAAAATTGTTCTGCAGATGTTTTGGCCAAGCTAGGATCCCAGAAGGATGCTATGTTGTTAAGAACAGTACCTCTACAAATTCAAGAAGTGCCAAGTATTCCAGAAGTGGAAGTTATGGAAGTGGAGAGTACTCCGTCAGTTACATGGATGACTCCTATTTTAGAGTATCTCCGTAAGGGGATTCTCCCAAGCGACAAAATTGAAGCAAGGCGTCTTCGATATCATGCTGCTAGGTTTGTGGAGTATGATGGAATTCTGTACAAGAGAGGTTTCAATCAACCGCTTCTGAAGTGCATAGACGGAGATGAATGCAATTATATCCTAAGGGAGGTACATGAAGGAATTTGTGGCAATCACTCGGGGGGTGGTTCGTTGGCAATGAAGGTGTTAAGGCAAGGTTATTATTGGCCTACTGTGAAGAAGGATGCCTATGAGTTTGTCAGGGCATGCGATAAATGCCAGAGGTTTGCCAATTATTCAACGATTCCCGTAACCACCTTGACTTCTACGATGAGTCCTTGGCCGTTTGCTATGTGGGGAATCGATCTTATTGGAGAACTCCCTAAATCTAAGGGAGGAGTCAAGTATACTATTGTTGCAGTAGATTGTTTCACCAAATGGGCGGAAGCAATGCCCTACTTTGACGAATTTAACAAATAAAAGCATGAAGATAAGTTATAAGCATAGCAAAGTTCAAAAGGCACTAAAAGTTAGGAATTACAACTTGCAGGGTTTTACAAAGGACCCGCACCTTAAAAGTTAAAGTATGTATGAAACAGGTTCAGACTGAAATCCTAAGGCACGTCCTTAGGGGGAGAAGAAGGGATGACCTTGGAAGGTGAAGGAAGTGCATCCTGAGCATCGTTTGGGCGAACCATTGTAAGGGGAGATACATTTGCGGGAGGAGAGCTTTGAGTAGGGATAGCTGCAGGAGAAGGTTGAACGTTGTCAGTCGAGGGCGCGCCCTCGGAAGCATCCTCTAACCCTAGTTCCACTCTTTTTGCCTTAATGACTAAGGCTTGGTCAACTTTAAACTTTGCTATATCCTCTGCAGCAGCAGGTCCAAATTTCTCCCAGTCATAGTCAGGATCGTTGGCCAGAAAGCCAATAAGATAGAAGTTAAAACCCTTTTCGAAGTTTTCGTCTTCAATGGCTTCTCTCTGTTCTTTTAACTTAGCCTTTTCGATCTCTATGGCACCTTGCTGAGCTCGGAGTTCCTCTATCTCTTTATCTAATTTGTCATTTTTGGTATTCAAAAGATTACGATGTTCAATGGATTCATCCAGGTCATGCTTCAAATCAGCAATTCTGTCATTTTTGGCATCCAGATCTTTCTTCCATTTATTATCATTGTCGACAATCATCTTCGAATACTTCCTATTCTCAGCTTCAAGTCTGTTGATGTGGAGTTTTTCCTTATGAACTCTCTGGGCGCGCCCTAGAGATTGAATAAGCAGTTGACCAGATGCCCGAATCACGGACTGAGATTCCTCATCCGCATTCATATTTTGCCAAATGTCAACCTCCTTTTCTTCAACAAGGGAGGCAGCAGCAGGGCCAATTAGGGTTTCAACATATGAGGGCGCGCCCTCATATCTTGGCTTTTTGCCCCTGTCAGTGATAGGTTCTTGAATATCAGCATTCCTCTTCAGAGATTCTGTGGATGGAGTGATCATGTCACTAGAATTCTTGTCCTGCACAGGGCGCGCCCTGGAGTCAGATGTATCCGCCTGGTCATGTTTCTTTTCTTTTTCATTCTTCTTTTTGGCAGCGCCAAATCCGCGAGGAATCCTAGGAGCCATACCTGTACAAGATAAAAGAGAAGAAAGGTTAGGCCGCGCCCTGTGTAAAGAAGGCAAAGTATAAAATAAAACATAAGAAAAGGAAAAGAAATGGTTAAGGCGCGCCCTATCCTACATTATAATTATTACCTTCGTCAGAATCAGAATTTTCATCACTAGATGAAGAGGTGGGAACGGCGATGCCATTTCTAAATTTTTTAAATTTACAAATAAAACCAACCCTGTCGGAAAGAATTCCAACCCTTTTTAGATTTTCTTTAGTGATGAGAGTTTGGAGATTAAATTTCTCCGCTGCAACTTTTATGATGGCTTTGGCCCGGGACGAGGCCGCGCCCTGAAGTTCTTTTTGAACTCTTCTATCTGTTTTGGTTTAAAGGAGATCAGTTAAAGTTAAAAGTTGAAAAGAAGGAGAAAAGAAGAATGTAGGGCGCGCCCTCACTTACATGGATCTGTATTGAATTGAAGACGAACTCGAGGAACGTCCCAGATGAAGAAATAGGGTTCCTTCCATCTTTTGGTGTGACTAACTCTTCCCTCAGAAAAACCTTTGTTATTGTGAGGTTTGTTGATTACCAGATAATAGTATCCAATGCTTGATTGACGGATGCTAAAGAAATAACTGATTTCTGGCATGGAGGGTGCCCCAAAACCCAGGTCATGGTAGAGAATGAATAAGCCTAAGACAAGTTTATAGCTGTTAGGAGAGAGTTGGATTGGGGCTAGATCGTACCATTCAAGGATTTCTCTTAGGAAGGGGTGTAAAGGCGCGCCCACACCTAAAGCGACGAGTTTCGGGGTAAGAACCATCCTTGGAATTCTAAAATTTCCACCATAGTTGAAAATGTGAGGTCGATGGTGGGAGTGAGGAATTGCCCAGAGTCCTTCTTGGCCATAGTATTTCATAGCCCATTCCACTTCATCATTAGTGGCCGTAGAAGACATGCTCACACAGGCTAACTTGCCCTGTTTCTTTCTGAGTTGGTTCTTTTCTTTTTCAGATATCTCATTATATCTACCCCAATCAATGTCAATTTCTTTATCAAGGACTTCCCAATGTTCGAATGGGATAGGTGATGAAGGTGGAGATGTTGGTTCAGAATTGATTACTGGAGAGATAGACGAGGCGGAAGGCGCGCCCTCAGAGGAATATGTATCAGAAGAATGCGTGTCACTGGGAGAATTGGAGTCCGGAGCATAATCATTGTCAGATGGGTCTGTGTATATGGAATTTGAAGTCTTTTCAGGTATTGGTGTTGGAATTTTTTCAGGTATTTGAGTGTTGAGGGGGATACCATCAAAGGAGTCTTCATTGGAGAAATTCATCCTGCCTTCGTTAAAATCTTCAATAAGGCGCGCCTTGTCTTCAGGAGAAATAAACGAAAAAGGGCTCCTATAAGGTTCAGGAGATAAGGGGGTGGCAATGGAGAATGGATCCCTAAACGATCGTTGAATTCCCTAAATGGGTGAAAAGGCGGAGACGCGCCCTCCAGCTGCAAAATTAAATGAAAGAAAGGACTTAGGGCGCGCCCAAGAATTAAACAAATAGAAGAATTTTTTGCAAAAATTGAGATCTAAGGACTTTTGCAAAAGCTATTCTAAAACGTCTAAGGCGTGTCCTGGGTGAAGGGCGCGCCCTAGAGTATAATGATTAGCAACGAAAGGATGCACCTAAAAGATTTTCTAAGATATTCTAGAAGCGTCATGAAGAATCGAATTTCTAAAATTACGTCGTGGAATCAGAGGAATCTAAGGTGCGCCCTGTGTTAAAGGCGCGCCCTGAGAGTTGATTCACCGTGTTATTTTCACAGAAACATATTTTTGAAGAAGTTATTGTGGCAAATGAAGATCAAGCATGCATACATACATATATATATACAAGTAATATTGAAGAACACGAAAATAACCAAAGGTCAAATCGCAAAATCGGACAATATACATGGTAAAAACACAAGTTAAAGGTATAAAAATGTACCTTAGAAGTTCTGGAACAAGATTGGTGGAAGAAAATTGAAGAAAACCGTCGAGATTGGCCGGATTGTTACTCGGAAAAAGAAGTCGCCGGAGTATAGTTTTTGGGAGAGAGAGAGAGTAAAAAGAGTAAAGTGAGAGGTGTTTGGGAATTTATAGGGAATGTAAAAGTTAATGGATGATAGCTGTAAACCGTTTGGGATTCTGAAGACGCGCCCTCAAGTTAAGGCGCGCCCTGTGAAGAATGTTGTGAGAATTTTGGGCTTTGCTTGTGAAAATTCCATACATCATCTCTGATTTCATATGGAATTGGGGGGTAGTTGTTATAGCCAAAATTCGGTTTGGGTATTTTCAAGATGGATTCGGGTCGGTATCAGGTTCAATTTGGAATTTTATAGAACAAATTAGGGATTTCTAGAAGTTAGGGCGCGCCCTGGGGGGTTTAGGCCGCGCCCTGGGACATGGTGGAATTTCTGAATATCTATAATGTCGATTTTGTATTTGTTTATTGAAGAATTCCCTCCTGTCGTATCTCAGGAGGGGGATGTCCGTCGCAGAAGGCCTCCAGGGGTTTGCCTGGATATCAGGACCCTTCTTAGACGCTAAGGGAGGCATCCGTGCGCCCTAAGGTGGAAAGATGGGGACTTTATGGTGTGTGCTTTGGGAGCTCTGTTCCTGTAGCCAATGGGCGCGCCCTCATTGGGGAACTTTGGAGTAATCCTGCACTTTGCACCCAAAAGCTCTGGATCACCTGTCCTGCTATCTGGTGGGTGCTTCTCATTCGGGGGACAGGGATGCGTTCTGCACTTGGGGTAAACCACGGCTATACCTGCATCCTTGAAATCAAGAAATAGCTGGTAGCGGATAGGACTAGTCCTCGACGGGGGAAGTTTCCTTATCTGTGAAGTCTTGAAATCCAGGATGAGCCTTGGGCCTTTTGTGGTTAGGCCTCATAGTAGAACATTCCGGAAGCTAGTTCGTTATCCAAGCCCATTTGGGTTTCTTGTTCTCCAAGAACTACGTATGGCTTGATCCCCTATAAATACCGGGGTACGTAGGCCGATTGAGGGGTTGGAAGTCGAGAGCTCTGAATAGCCGCCACTAACCCTATCAATCTCAGCCACCAATCATAAACATTCACCACACGCCATCACTCTTTTCGGAAAAGAACCACCGCTGTAGATCTTGTTTCCGGCGAAGTACCTCGAATTTTGTTGTTACCAAATTCCTCCGTCAACAAGTTCATAGTAATTAAATTTAATTATGTTATTTTACTAAATAAAATTACTCATACTTTTTAGAAAATATGAAAAATTAATGTTGATCGTGATATTTCTAAACAAAGGGGGAATTTAGTTAAAAAAAATTGAAAATAAGATACCTTTTAGCTGAAAAGGTAATTGGTTAATTATTAGTATTATAATATTGTTATTTTATTTTTATTAAATAGAAACGCCCGTGATATAATTGGAAAAAAAGAGGTTTTTGTAAGAGAAAAGAAAAAAGGTAACGTGTTTTGGCTGAAAATGGTAACCGTCCATGATATTATATAATTGCGGAAATGTTTTTAATAAAGGAAAAATTTTAGTTAGATAAAATGTAAAAGATTTTATAAGATTTATGTTTACATGTTATTGAAAAGTAGAAAAGGTAATATGTTAAACCTGGAAAAAGAAATTGTTTAAAAAATGAGAAATTTTAGTTAAATAAAATATAAAAGATATTGTATTTTACTTGAAAGGGGAAATTACTTAGTTATTGCAAAATAGAAAAGATAATATGCTTCACTTGAAAAAGGAAATTGATTAATTAGTAGGATGGATTTTATTCATAATTGAGTAAGGGTAAATAAGTAAAATCAACAGGTACCAACCAACCAACCAACCAAACTTTCAATGTTTTGGAATTTATAGGTAACTGATTAGTTTATAGTGATTATAATTTAATTACGTTATTTTACTAAATATAATTGTTCGTAATATTATTAGAAAAAAAGAAATTAATATTGTCTGCGATTAAAAGAGGGAATTTAGTTAGAAAATATAGAAAAGATGATACGTTTTAGCTGAAAAAGGTAATCGGTTAATTATTAATATTACAAGTTTATTGTATTAAATAGACGGCCCGTGATATAATCGGAAAAGAGATATTTTAGTTAAAGAAAATAGAAAGATAACGTGAAAATTAAAAAGATGACATGATTTATGTAAAAAAAGGTAATTGATTAGTTCATAGTAATTAAATTTAATTATGTTATTTTACTAAATAAAATTACTCATACTTTTTAGAAAATATGAAAAATTAATGTTGATCGTGATATTTCTAAACAAAGGGGGAATTTAGTTAGAAAAAATAGAAAATAAGATACGTTTTAGCTGAAAAGGTAATTGGTTAATTATTAGTATTATGAAATTGTTATTTTATTTTTATTAAATAGAAACGCCCGTGATATAATTGGAAAAAAAGAGGTTTTAGTAAAAGAAAAGAAAAAAGGTAACGTGTTTTGGCTGAAAAAGGTAACCGTCCATGATATTATATAATTGTGGCAATGTTTTTAATAAAGGAGAAATTTTAGTTAGATAAAATGTAAAAGATTTTATAAGATTTATGTTTACATGTTATTGAAAAGTAGAAAAGGTAATATGTTTAACCTGGAAAAAGAAATTGATTAAAAAATGAGAAATTTTAGTTAAATAAAATATAAAAGATATTGTATTTTACTTGAAAAGGGAAATTACTTAGTTATTGCAAAATAGAAAAGATAATATGCTTAACTTGAAAAAGGAAATTGATTAATTAGTAGGATGGATTTTATTCATAATTGAGTAAGGGTAAATAAGTAAAATCAATAGGTACCAACCAACCAACCAAACTTTCAATGTTTCGGAATTTATATAATAGTATAGACTAGCTTAAAACCCGTGCGATGCACGGAATTTTTTTAATATTATAAAAAAAAACTATTAACTTTTTTTTAAATATGAATTTTGGAGACTTAAATATTTAAATGAGATGATGATCATAATTATATAAATGTTATCCATGATATTTCTTTAAAAGAAATGATTTTAGTTAAAAAAATATAGAAAATGCGATAGGTTTTAGTTGAAAAGTTAATAAGTTATTTATTAGTAATTATAAAATTAGTATTTTGTTTTATTAAATAGAATGCCCGTGATATAATTGAAAAAAAGAGAGGATTTAGTTAGAGAAAATTAAAAAGGTAATATATTTTAGGTGAAAAGGGTAATTGATTAATTTATAGTAATTATAATTTAATTATGTTATTTTACAAAATAAAATTGCTCGTAATGTTTTTAGAAAAGGAGAAATTAATGTTGATCGTGATATTTCTAAACAGGAATTTTAGTTAGATAATATAGGAAAAAGATGATACGTTTTAGCTAAAAAAGATAATCGTTAATATTAGTATTATAATATTATTATTTAATTTTATTAAATAGAACCGTCCATGATATAATTGGAAAAAGAGAAATTTTAGTTTGAAAAAATAGAAAAAGGTAACCTGAAAATTAAAAGGTGACATACTTTAGGTGAAAATGGTAATTGATTAGTTTATAATAATTATAATTTAATTGTTATTTTACTAAATAAAATTGCTGGTAATATTTTTAGAAAATGAGAAATTAATGTTACCCTTGATATTTTTTAAAAAAAGAATTTAATTAGAAAAAGTAGAAAAGATGATATATTTTTAGCTGAAAAGGAAATCGTTTAATTAATAACATTATAATATTATATTTTTATTTTTATTAAATAGAATCGCCCGTGATATAATTTGAAAAAGAGAGGTTTTAGTTAGAGAAAATAAAAAAGGTAACTTGTTTTGGCTGAAAAAGGTAACCCGTGATATAATTGGAAAAAAAATAATTTACATAGAGAAAAGATAAAAAATTAATTTATTAGTTAACAGTAATTATAATTTGTTTTTTAATTAGATAAAATATAAAAGATATTACATTTTACCTGAAAAAGGAAACTGCTTAGTTATTAAAAAAAGGGTAACATGTTTAACCTGAAAAAGTGGATTGATTAGTAAATTAAAAATTTTAGTTAAATAAAATATAAAAGAAGATTTTTAAATGGTAACCCGTGATATAATTGAAAAAAGAGATATTTTAGTTAGAGAAAAGATAATTTGAATGAAAAAATTAATTAATTAGTTAATAGTAATTATAATATGTTTTTTAGTTAGATAACATATAGAAGATATTATATTTTACCTGAAAAAAGAAACTGCTTAGTTATTAAAAAAAAAATGTAACATGTTTAACCTGAAAAAGGAAATTGATTTGTAAAGCAAAAATTTTAAAGGTAACATGTTTAACCTGAAAAAGGAAATTGATTAGTAAAGAAAAAAAATTAGTTAGATAAAATATAAAAAAAGATTTTATCTGTAATTAAGTAAGGGTAAATAAGTAAAATTAATAGGTACCAAACAACCAAACTTTTAATGTTTCGGCTTTTATATAATAGTATAGAATAAGGATAAATAAGTAAAATCAATAGGTACCAACCAACTAACCAACCATACTTTTAATGTTTCGGCTTTTATATAATAGTACTAGTTTATAACCCGTGCAATGCACGGGTTTCTTGTAATATGTTATAAATTTTATTTAATATAAAAATTATATTTTTATATAATCTTTATTTTGAATAATTTTTTTAATTTGATATAATTTAATATACTCATGTTTACGGATTATACTAATGTTTCCTTCTTATAAACAACGTATATGATTTTTAATATATTTTATTAATAATTGAAAAATATGGTGCGATATTTTCGGGCTAAATTTTTCTTGAAAATTATGTTGTTATATTTTTCGATATATATTAATGATTATAAGATTTGTTTTAAATTAAAAAGGTAACATGTTTTAATTCGAAAAAAGGTAAGGTATTTATAAAAGGTAATATCTTCAACTAAAATTAAATGTGAAAAAAGCAATCGACTAATTACCTTTAATTTTATTATGTTAATGTGAAAAAGACAATCGACTAATTACCATTAATTATATTATGTTATTATTTATTTTAGGTGTTATACTTTTCTTGAAAATTATGGTTTGATATTTTTAGGTATATAATAATGATTATAAGATTTGTTTTAAATTAAAATGGTAATGTGTTTTAATTTGAAAGGAAATATTAATGATTGATTGATGTTTTTAGGTATATATAAAAGGTAATATCTTCGACTAAAAGTAAATGTGAAAAAGACAATCGACTAATTTTATTATGTTAATGTGAAAACGGCAATCGACTAATTACCATTAATTTTATCATGTTAATCAGCTAATTACCATTAATTATATTATGTTATTATTTAATTTAGGTGTTATATTTTTCTTGAAAATTATGGTGGGTATGTATTTTAAGGTATTTATAAAAGGTAATATCTTCAACAAAAAGTAAATATGAAAAATGCAATCGACTAATTATTAATTATATTATGTTACTATTTATTTTAGGTGTATTTATTTTTCTTTATAATGAAGGATAAATAAGTAAATTTACGAAGTACCGAAAAACTTGTACCAAAAAACAGGTACCAAAATTTTTACTATTTCGATTTTTATATAATAGTATAGATTATAATATTATTATTTTATTTTATTAAATATAACTGTCCGTGATATAATTGAAAAAAAATAGATTTTAGTTAGAGAAAATAGAAAAGTAACGTGCATGATTTATGTGAAAAGTAATTGATTAGTTTATAGTAACTACAATTTAATTATATTGTTTTACGAAATAAAATTGTTCATAGTTTTTAGAAAATGAGAAATTAACGCTACCCGTTATATTTCTAGAAAAAAAGAGAATGTAATAAAAAAAAATAGAAAAGGTGATATATTTTAGCTGAAAAGGTAATCGGTTAATTATTAGTATTATAATATTATTATTTTATTTGTATTAAATAGAAACGCATGTAATATAATTAAAAAATGGAGGTTTTAGTAAGAAGAAAGAAAAAAGGTAACGTGTTTTGCTGAAAAAAGGCAACCGTCCATGATATAATTGGAAAAAGAGAGATTTTAGTTAGAGAAAAGAGAAAAGGTAACGTGTTTTGACTGAAAAAGGTAATTGATTAGTTAATAATAATTATAAATAATTATGTTATTTTTAGCTAAAAAGGTAATTGGTTAATTATTATTATTAAAATATTTTTTTATTAAATAGAAACGCTTGTAATATAATTAGAAAAATGGAGGTTTTAGTAAGAAGAAAGAAAAAAGGTAACGTGTTTTGCTGAAAAAGATAACCGTTCATGATATAACTGGAAAAAGAGAGATTTTAGTTAGAGAGTAGAGAAAAGGTAATGTGTTTTGACTGAAAAAGGTAATTGATTATTTAATAGTAATTATATATAACTAGCTTTATACCCGTGCGATGCACGGGTAGCTTTATTAATATTTTGTAGTATCATTTTGATTATAATTTTTTTCCTTGTAAAATTAGTTTTATTCTATTTTGAATAATTTGTTTTACTTTTAATGATAATAATACATATGTTATATTGTTTGTAGTATACATTTGTTTTTTTTCTTGTAAATGGTTTTTCTATAATTTATATTTCAAGGTTAACATAGTTTTTAATATTCCATAATTATTTTTGATTTTCTTATTTTATTTGATTACATATGATATACTTGAAACATAGACGTACTATATTCGTGTAACAATTTTTTTTTAAAATCTCTTTGATTATGTAATTTAATGGTTATCTTAAAATTTTTAGATCTTTTGTTATAATGTTTTTATAGTTTTTAAATGCATTTTTTAACTTTTTTTTGGAAATATATGTGATATTAAATTTTTTTATTTGTTTGCATATTATTATTTTTCATATTAATTTTATATTTTTGGCATGTGTGGTGTTTATTATTTGTTTTTTAGAATATATTTGTTGTCAAACCTAAAAATAGAATCTTTAATGATTTTAATTAAAAATTATTTTTTCTTAAACCACTTTTATTTTGTAAACGATATTTTTTTTGTAAATTTTATTTTAAGATTTAGCCTAACATATAGTTTAATATTTCATATTGTTTGGGATGTTTTCTTCTATTTTATTGGAATATATATAATATACTTTAAACATGTGGAAACTTATTTATATAACTATTATATATGTATATATATATATATATATATATATATATATATATATATATATATATATATATATATATATCTGTGTGTGTGTGATTGTAAACACATATACATTTGTACTTTTCTTAAAGAAAATATGTACTATCTTTTTATTTTTATTTTTTTTTGTTTATATTTGTTTTATGTACATTGTTTTAAAATTTAATGTTGATTTTGGTTTTCTAAATTTACCTACTTTTCTTGAATTAGCGTTTGTTTTGTAGATTATATTTTGTTGAATTTTGGTATCATTTCCAATTATGACATGTTTTTTTATTACTTTTTTAATAACTTATTTTACCATATATTTTTGAAGACTTTTTTTTGTTTTGTAATTAAATGTACTTTTATTTGGTAAACGATTTTTTTTTCTAAATTATATTTTAAGGTTTAGCCTAACATATATTTTAATGTTTCATATTGGGGTGTTTTCTTCTATTTATTAATATATATAATATATTTTACACATGTGGAAACTTATTGTAATTTAACATACATTATATTTGTACTTTGTTTTAAGAAAGTTTGTACTATTTTTATATTGTTGTGTTGGTTTTTATTATTTTAAGTGCATTATATTAAAATTTATTGTTTATTTTGGTTTTTTAAATTCAGATTTTTTTTTAATTAGCATTTGTTTTGTAAATTATATTTTGTTGAATTTAATTTGGTGTCATTTCCAATTATGACATATTTTTTTATTATTTTTTTAATATCTAGTTTTACCTTATATTAAATTGTTTTGTAATAAAATGTGTATTCTAATTTTTTTAAAAATATTTTTTGAATTGAAATTCTGATGTTATGCTTTATTTACTTGTTTATTATACATGAAGAATGAATTTGTGATTTATAAGTTTTGTGCTAGTATTTTGTTTATTTGTTTTTTGGATTGTTTTAAATTTATTTACAACTTTAGCACCATAATAAAATGTTAATTTATTGATTTGTGTTGACTTTGTTAGTATAAATTTTAAAAATATGTTTGTTGCAAAATCTAAAAGTAAAATTTTTTATGGCTTTTTTTAATAATTAGATTTTCTTGAAACACTATTTTGTGGTAAGGTTTTTTAAATTATATTTTAAACTTTAGTCTAAAATATGTTTGTATTGATTTCAGTTAACAATAATTTTCTCAACTTTAATTTTTTCCCGTTTTATCTATGTTATTTTAGTGCATTCTTTTTTAATCTACTTATTTGTTAAATTAAAAATACAATTAATTAGTTAGTTGGTAGCATATTTGTAGCTGATTTTTAAATTAAAAATAATTAGTTAGTTGGTAGCATATTTGTAGCTGATTTTTAAAATCAATACCTGGCCCAACTTATTTTCTGGCCCATTTCTAATTTCTAATGAACTTACGTTTTTAGCCCTGACGACCAGACCACCTAAACCTCCTTACGCCAATTATATATAGGATATAATTATGTTATTTTATTAAACAATAAAATTGCTCGTAGTGTTTTTAAAAAGGAGAAATTTTAATTAGATAAAATTTAAAAGATATTCTATTTTAAATGAAAAAGGAAATTATTTAGTTATTGAAAAATAGAAAAGGTTATATGTTTAAACTGAAAAAGGAAATTGATTAATAAATGAGAAATTTTAGTTAGATAACATATAAAAGATATTGTATTTTACATGGAAAAGGAAATTATTTAGTTGTTGAAAATAGAAAAGATGATATGTGTAACCTGAAAAAGGAAATTGATTAGTTAGTAGATCTTTAATTGAGTAAGGATAATTAGGTAAATACGTACCGTTGAACCAAACTTTTAATGTTTCGGCTTTTATATAATAACTAGCTTATAGCCCGTGCGAAGCACGGGTTACTTTTAAATACTTTTAAAATTATATAATTAAATAAAATAGAGAATAATTTATTACGAATTTATTAGTAATAATAGTAGTTTAATAAATGATATGTATTGATTAGAATTAATAATATAAAATTTTAATGTAAATTTGTTGTTGATGGGATTTGAACCTTGATCTTTGGAAGAGGGATTTAAATAAAGAATATTCCTTATTATTAGATCTAACGGCTATGTGAAAAGTATTTATGTTTGATATATGGTGTTGAAAAAGAAGAGAAAAGCCGAAGAAGATTGTGTATTGAATTGATGAAGATTGCGCAGATCAGGTTTAGAAGAATAGAGTTCTGTAAGGCAACGGAGGTTTTAAGTTTAGTTGTATAAGTAATGGTGTAAATATAAAATACTACTCTGTATTGGTTTAACGGAATTCATTTGATTTGTTTTATATTATAAATAATTTAAAATTAAATAATTAGAGTGAAAACCAAAACTTAGGAGAAAACCAAAACTTTCAATGTTTCGGCTTTAATAAGCACGGGTTACTTTTAAATACTTTTAAAATTATATAATTAAATGAAATAGAGAATAATTTATTACGAATTTATTATTAATAATAATAGTTTAATAAATGATATGTATTGATTAGAATTAATAATATAAAATCTTAATGTAAATTTGTTGTTGATGGGATTTGAACCTTGATCTTTGGAAGAGGGATTTAAATAAAGAATATTCCTTATTATTAGATCTAACGGCTATGTGAAAAGTATTTATGTTTGATATATGGTGTTGAAAAAGAAGAGAAAAGCCGAAGAAGATTGTGTATTGAATTGATGAAGATTGCGCAAATGAGGTTTAGAAGAATAGAGTTCTGTAAGGCAATGGAGGTTTTAAGTCTCGCACGGGCTACTTTTAAATACTTTTAAAATTATATAATTAAATAAAATAGAGAATAATTTATTACGAATTTATTAGTAATAATAATAGTTTAATAAATGATATGTATTGATTAGAATTAATAATATAAAATCTTAATGTAAATTTGTTGTTCATGGGATTTGAACCTTGATCTTTGGAAGAGGGATTTAAATAAAGAATATTCTTTATTATTATATCTAACGGCTACGTGAAAAGTATTTATGTTTGATATATGGTGTTGAAAAAGAAGAGAAAAGCCGAAGAAGATTGTGTATTGATTTGATGAAGATTGCGCAGATGAGGTTTAGAAGAATAGAGTTCTGTAAGGCAACGGAGGTTTTAAGTTTAGCTGTATCTGTATTAGTAATGGTGTAAATATAAAATACTACTCTGTATTGGTTTAACGGAATTCAATTGATTTGTTTTATATTATAAGGTTTTAAGTTTAGCTGTATCTGTATTAGTAATGGTGTAAATATAAAATACTACTCTGTATTGGTTTAACGGAATTCAATTGATTTGTTTTATATTATAAATAATTTAAAATTAAATAATTAGAGTGAAAACCAAAACTTAGGAGAAAACCAAAACTTTCAATGTTTCGGCTTTAATATAATAGTACTAGCTTATAACCCGTGCGATGCACGGATTTCTTTTGATATACAATAAATTTTATTTTATGTTACCATTACATTTTTAAATAATAATAATTAATATTTTATTTTAATTTTAACTTAAATTATTTAATAAAAAATTAATTAATGATATGCATAGCTTAAAACTTATATTATAAAATTTTAAAATAAATATGTAGTTGATGGAATTCAAACCTTGAAATTTTAGTAAATTAATTTAATCATATAATATATCTAATCATTATATCTAACGATTCTGATTTTTTACTAAAAATCTAACGGTCATTATTCGTAGTATACGAATTTCTATTATATTTTGTTAGTGATTAGAAGATATAGTGTAATATATTGGGTATATATTAATTATTGCAAGATTATGTTTTAAATTAAAAGTCAAAGTGTTTAAATTAGGAGAAAATATTACTGATTGGAAGATATAAATTTATAAAATTATAATAAAATTTTATTATGTTATAAATAAAATTTATTGATATGGTGTTTATTTTATTATTTTATAAATTTTATTCAATATTACAATTATGTATTCATTATTTTTAATGACTTTTTAATTTTAATTCAATATAATTTAATATACTCATGTTTACGAATTATACTAATGTTTCCTTGTTATAAATAACGTATAGGTATTTTTAATATATTTTATTAAATAATTGAAAAATATGATGTGATAATATTAGTTTTAAATCAAAAAGGTAATGTGTTTTAATGCGAAAGGAAATATTAATGATTGAAAGATATGATACGATTGATGTTTTCAGTTGTTTATAAAAGTTAATATCTTCAATTAAAGTAAATGCGAAAAAGGCAATCGACTAATTAACATTAATTATTTTATGTTATTATTTATTTTAGCTGTTTTAATATTATAAATATCGAATATATTTTTCTTTTTAATGAAGAATTATACTAATGTTTCCTTATAAAACAAAAAGGTAACGTGTTTTAATTCGAAAGGAAATATTAATGATTGTGTAACGCCCCCAAATCCACCCTGACCGGGGATCCGGGTCGTCACATTGTCTCAATATCCTGCAGCACACGATAACGCAATAATAAAACAAAATATTTATTTCAACGGAACATAAATGTTCCACTCCGCAGTTCCAAGATCGTCTCACAAAATAGTACAATCCAACTTATTTCATCTCTGGATAATATCTTACAAAAGTTCACAAATGTAGAAAAATAAAAGTTCCAGCTTGATATTCTAATTCTTGTCAGCATAGCCTTGAGCTTTTCCCTTTCCTCTGTATCCCTGGCTGGACGTCTCGCCTCTTTCCATCTTGATAGCTGAATAAAATGTTTTAAAGCAAGAATGAGCAACTATAGTGCTCAGCAAGTTCTTTCATTGCTCGGGGTATAAATATAATAATATTTATCGAAAGAAATACTCAAGATTTTAATATCGGATATACAATCTGAATTGGCTTAAACTCATCTTGAAAATAGTATACTCGAAAGACTCAATATTTATCTCGAAACATAATACTCGAAAGTCTCCACTAAAATAACTCTGATAACTCAAAACTCATTTCGAAAACAGACTACTCGAAGTCTCAACTGATATAACTCTGATAATTCAATACTCATATCGAAAATATAATACTCAAAAGACTCACTTGATAGACCTAAACAACTTATCTTTGAATAAAGAAGTTGGAATTTAAAAGCTTGAGAATCTGGTCTTCCTCCTCTACGATACCCCACAACGAGATCAACCGTTGTGTCTCAAGTACCGCACACCCGTGATACCCCATAGCACGATCACTACTATGTCGCAAGTACCACCATATCGTTTTGCTAGCAAAAAGTTGGTTGAAAAGTCAACCTGGCAACACTTGTGCCAAAATATTCTCGTGTCCGTATAATGGTACACAAGTCTCTTTTTCTCTGTAATGGGCCTCTTTCCCAAAATTGACCAGTAGAATACAGAATTCCCGAATAATTGGTGAACAGATAACTTGAGATAACTCTTCGAGGAAAATATTTACCAATCTGGCGGATTGCCAGTCTAACTCAATTGTGCCACCAATCCGAACAATGGACTGATGTAAACTCTCAATAATAATACTTTGTTGGTTGACACGAACAAAATGCCAAACCTTGACAATAAAGGCAACTATCTCGAAATAATGAGAATAGTCTTAGAATGAAACAAAATGAGTCGTACTGAACAAGTAGTACTACTCGAATAATTTTAATACTCAAAATCGAAGGACGATAAATAGAATGTTTTTCACCTGACAAATGAGTAAAACTCTAACGATTTTAAATAATATAACTCCTATTGGTTGATTCGAACGATGAACCAACTAAAAGATAATCAATGAATATTGTCGAATTTGAACAATAAATCCGACTGAAAAGAATGAATTTAACTATCTCGAACGAATGAGAATAGTTTAACTGAATCAAAATAAATAGTCGCCTCAAATTAATGAGATCGACCCGATAGCAATTGAAAGTCTTCTACGCTTATAGGGAATATAATTCGCAAGTAAAGTACTCTTAACAGTAAAATCATATTGCAACGAGAAAATAATGTTCGAAAGAATCATTGTAGTATAAGAAGCAGCAAAATAAATCTCATAATTTGATAACTCGAAAATAAATATGAACGAATTAACCAGGATGGAAATATGAAAATTCCAAGATTTAGGGTAGGATTGAACTTGCCTCGATTTCGTAGTGCAAATGAATGCAGATAAAATATGTACTCTACCCGTGAACTTGACATCGGTCTACAGCTAGGGAAATATTCTCTAAAAATGACAACCAGAAATACGTGAGCAATTCGTCAACTAAAAATATCTCTAAACCGATAATATAATATTTAAATATTTAAATAATAATAATAAAATATTTCTCGAAAATCTCTACAATAAATAACGGAAAATAATTCCCGGATAAATAGCTCTTCTACGAACTCAGGAATTAAATCTAGAAAATATATAATATTTTTAATATCTATAAATACCATTTATGTAATTGTAAGAAAATTCTCATTTAGAAAGACTCTAATGAATTCTCTAAATTCTCTAAAATTCACTCATTTAATACAATTAATCTCTATTTATTCTCAAAACAAAATAATTCAACAATCCATTTTTATTCAATTTAAATCTATAACTATTATTAATCTCACTAACTAATTTCTCTTCCATTTTAAATCTCGTAAATAATTTAATATTATTCCGATTTTAATCTCTAAAATAATCTGACTCGATCCGGTTAATTAAACTAATCCGAAAATATTAAATATCAGCTTCCCAAATTCAAATCATATTTATTCTATTTATTCATAATCATTCTCTCTTTTTATCAACCAATCATTAATTCTCTAAATTACGTCACAAAATATTTTTATTTAATTAATAAATCAATTACCATTTTAATTATTAAATTATTTATTACTAACCCAATTAAATATATTCTAATTTTAATAACACTGATCGAACCCTTTCTATTTTAATACTCCCCCATTATAACATTCAATCTTCATTTATCAATACGTTATTATTTTATTATTATTTTAGCTCTAACAGTAACGTGGGTCCCACCCCCCACACTACCACCACCGTCGCATCTTCCCCTGTCTCTCGTCTCTCGTCTCTCTCACCCTCAATCTCTCTCCCGTCTATCTCTCCGACCGCCGGACATCATCTCCACCGCTCCACTCTCTCTCACTTCTCTTCACATCTCTCTCGCTTTCTCCATCCCTCAATCTCTCTGTTTTTCCCTCACTTCCTCTACCTCTCGTCTCTTTCCTCCTCTAATCTCTCCATCGTTCTCAACCTCTCTCTGCTTCTCCGCCATCGCATCTCTCCCCGTCTCTCCCTCATTTTCCGACACAACAAAACAACACAATCAACACCAACCCTTTGCGACTCCGATTTCAACATCAACAACCTCATCTCTCTCAATCTCTTTCTCTCCCCTCTCCTCCTTGCTTCTCCTCTCGCACCTCTCTTCCTTCTCTATCAATCTCTCACTCTTCCCTGTTAAACGTCCCTACCACCACCATCAATCGGTGGTGGCTGCCTTTACCTCAACCCACCATCGACAACATCACATCTCTCTGGCCTCCCCGATTTCAACCCACAATCTCCCTCAAAATCTCTCCGACTCGACTCCCTCTTTCACCCCCTATCTTTGCTCCGTCCTCTCTCCCTCTACCTCTCCCTTCGCACACACAACCCACATCAAACAAAATAAAAAAAACACCACAACTCACAACATAGCCACAAATAACAACCCAAGTACTAGTATTAATCGGTCACACAACATTAAAACAAAACAATTAAAGAAGATAACTACCTGCTTATGCTCTGATTTGTATGTATATATCCGAGTTTTTGTTTAAAAGAAAGAGAAGAGGCATTAAGGTCTGTGCTCTTGTTTTAGTGTATATAATATATAAGGCCCAATTTATGATTTAAACGAGAAAAACATGGGAACCAATTAGTCAAAAACATGGGGCTAAATAAAATAATCGTGCCACAAAACATGGTCCGTGATTTCGGGCATGTTTTCTGAAAAACAATATTCTGCTGTCTCCTTAAGGCCTAATCAGTAATAATAATCTCGTTTTCTTCCCTGCGGCTAATTAAAACGAAACTTTAATTCCGCTTTCAAAGATAAATTCGACCCAAAATTAAAATCTAATTTTCCTAAATTTCCTAATTTTAACAAATACAAATTAATATAACTAAATAGATATAATATAATATTTATTTACCTATAAATAAATAAAATATTAAAATCTCACAAAACGCACTAATTAAATATATTAGTGCATCGCTCTTAAATAAATAAAAAATTAATATCGAGTAGAAATATTTATTCGAAAATTCGCGGTTATTACAGATTGGAAGATATGATACGATTAATTTTTTAGGTGTTTATAAAATGTAATATCTTCAACTAAAAGTAAATGTGAAAAAAGGCATTCGACTAATTAGTAATTACCATTAATTATTTTATATTATAATTTATTTTACTATTTTAACAGTATAGATATTAAATATTTTTTTTAATGAATGGTAAATAAGTAAATTCACTAAGAACAAAAAAACAGGTACCAAAACTTTTAATGTTTCGGCTTTTATATAATAGTAAGCTTAAAACCCGTGCGATGCACGGATTTCTTTTAATATTATATGATATGCTTTATTAATTCGATTTACTTTTTTTAAAATATGAATTTTGGAGGTTTGAATTTTTAAATGAGATGATTTGATAATAATTATATAAATGTTAATTAGCAAAAAAATTTTTTAAATGTTATCTGTTATATTTCTATGAAAAGAGGGATTTTAGTTAGAAAATATTGAAAAGATAATACATCTTAGTTCAAAAAGGTAATCGGTTAATTATAAGTACTTATAAAATTATAATTTTATTTTATTAAATAGAATGCTGTGATTTAACTGAAAAAAGTGAGGTGTTAGTTATAGAAAATTAAAAAGGAAACATGTTTTAGGTGAAAAAGGTAATTGATTAGTTTATAGTAATTATAATTCAATTATGTTATTTTTCTAAATAAAATTGCTCGTAAAGTTTTAAGAAAAGGAAAAATTAGTGTTGCCCGTGATATTTTAAAGAATAGAGATATTTTAGTTAGAAAATATAGAAAAGATGATAAATTTTAGCTTAAACTTAATCGGTTAATTATTAACATTATAATATTGTTATTTTATTTTATTAAATAGAACCGTCCGTGATATAATTGAAAAAAGATTGATTTTATTTAGGGAAAATAGAAAATGTAATGTGAAAATTAAAAAGATGACATGTTTTAGGTGAAAAAGGTAATTGATTAGTTTATAATAATTATAATTTAATTTATGTTATTTCACTAAATTAAATTGTTCGTAATGTCTTTAGATTGTGAGAAATTAATGTTGCCCATGATATTTCTAGAAAAAAGGAATTTGAATTATAAAATATGGAAAATATGATACGTTTTAGGTGAAAAAGGTACTCAAAAAGGTAATCGTTTAATTATAAGTACTTATAAAATTATAATTTAGAATGCCGTGATTTAACTGAAAAAAGTGAGGTGTTAGTTAGAGAAAATTAAAAAAGAAACATGTTTTAGGTGGAAAAGGTAATTAATTAGTTTATAGTAATTATAATTTAATTTATGTTATTTCACTAAATTAAATTGTTCGTAGTGTTTTTAGATATTGAGAAATTAATGTTGCCCGTGATATTTCTAGAAAAAAGGAATTTGAATTATAAAATAGGGAAAAGATGATATGATTTAGTTGAAAAGGGTAATTGATAATTATTAGTATTATAATATTATTATTTATTAAATAGAACCCCGTGATATATTTGTAAAAAAAAATATTTTAGTTAAAGAGATATTTTAGTTATAGAATAGAGAAAAGGTAACATGTTTTGGCTAAAAAAGGTAATTGATTGGTTAATAGTAATTATAATATAATTATGTTATTTTCAAAATTGCTTGTAGTGTTTATAAGAAAGGAGAAATTTTAGTTAGATAAAATAATAAAGATATTGTGCTTTACCTGAAAAGGGAAATTAATTAGTTAGTGACAAATAGAAAAGGTAATATGTTTAATATGAAAAAGGAAATTATGTATTTAGTTAATAGTTAAGTAAGGGTAATTAGGTAAATTCAATAGGTACCAACCAACCAACCAACCAACCAAACTTTTAATGTTTCGGCTTTAATATAATAGAATAGATAGATAGATATAAAAGAAGATTTTTAAATGGTAACCCGTGATATAATTGGAAAAAGAGATATTTTAGTTAGAGAAAAGAGAAAAGATAATTTGAATGAAAAAATTAATTAATTAGTTAATAGTAATTATAATATGTTTTTTTAGTTAGATAACATATAGAATCTATTATATTTTACCTGAAAAAGGAAACTGCTTAGTTATTAAAAAGAAAAGAAAATGTAACATGTTTAACATGAAAAAGGAAATTGATTAGTAAAGCAAAAAAATTAGTTAGATAAAATATAAAAAAAAGATTTTATTTGTAATTAAGTATGGGTAAAAAGTAAAATCAACACGTACCAACCAACCAACCAACCAAACTTTTAATGTTTCGGTTTTTATATAATAGTATAGATAGTATAGATTTATAGGTCAGTTCTCATTTTTTTTAAAAAAAGTTATTAAAACTCGTACTCCCAAATTCAATCATTGTTTAAAGAATAAATATTGGCTTACGTCCTTATTCACTACAAAAGTCACCACTATTATAGGATTACAGTTATCTCTCATTTGTACTATCTTTCTCTTATTTCTGTTTTCAATATAAATCATTATATACTTTTTTTTAATCAAAATCATTATACACTTAAACTTGATCAATATATATTCATGTCATATCTTTTTATGATTCCTAAATCAAATAAAAACTTCATAATTTTATTCTTAATTTTTTTTATTTCATATACTTTTACTACTTGATTACTAAAGTACAAATAAAAATTTTTAATTAAAAAAATAATTAACTCCTTTTTTAAATCAAATAACCTTGTCAAGTAATTTGTGACCTAATAAATATTATTAATACTTACATGATTTGAACCGCTTATTACAAAAATTGGGATTTTACATCGATTAAGTAATATCCGATAAAGTAATAAACTCGCACCTCTCTTCCTTCTCTATCAATCTCTCACTCTTCCCTGTTAAACGTCCCTACCACCACCATCAATCGGTGGTGGCTGCCTTTACCTCAACCCACCATCGACAACATCACATCTCTCTGGCCTCCCCGATTTCAACCCACAATCTCCCTCAAAATCTCTCCGACTCGACTCCCTCTTTCACCCCCTATCTTTGCTCCGTCCTCTCTCCCTCTACCTCTCCCTTCGCACACACAACCCACATCAAACAAAATAAAAAAAACACCACAACTCACAACATAGCCACAAATAACAACCCAAGTACTAGTATTAATCGGTCACACAACATTAAAACAAAACAATTAAAGAAGATAACTACCTGCTTATGCTCTGATTTGTATGTATATATCCGAGTTTTTGTTTAAAAGAAAGAGAAGAGGCATTAAGGTCTGTGCTCTTGTTTTAGTGTATATAATATATAAGGCCCAATTTATGATTTAAACGAGAAAAACATGGGAACCAATTAGTCAAAAACATGGGGCTAAATAAAATAATCGTGCCACAAAACATGGTCCGTGATTTCGGGCATGTTTTCTGAAAAACAATATTCTGCTGTCTCCTTAAGGCCTAATCAGTAATAATAATCTCGTTTTCTTCCCTGCGGCTAATTAAAACGAAACTTTAATTCCGCTTTCAAAGATAAATTCGACCCAAAATTAAAATCTAATTTTCCTAAATTTCCTAATTTTAACAAATACAAATTAATATAACTAAATAGATATAATATAATATTTATTTACCTATAAATAAATAAAATCTTAAAATCTCACAAAACGCACTAATTAAATATATTAGTGCATCGCTCTTAAATAAATAAAAAATTAATATCGAGTAGAAATATTTATTCGAAAATTCGCGGTTATTACAGTCTTCCCCCCTTATAGGATTCCGTCCTCGGAATCAAAATTACGCACTAAACAATTCAGGATATTTATTCCTCATTTCGCTTTCTAATTCCCACGTGACTTCGTCAAATTGGTGGTTTCTCCAAAGTACTTTTACCAAATTTACTCTCTTAATTCTTAACTCTCACACTTTAGAATCTAAGATCTATACTCGTTGTTCTTCGTATGGTAAATCAGGACATAGTTCCACTAGTTCGTAGATTATAACATGTCTAAAATCATAATGATATTATCTTAACGCAGAACCATGAAACATATCATGGATGTGCTGAAGGTCTGGAGGTAGGGCCATCTGATAAGCTAGTGATCCTTTCTTCTTGAGAATCTCAAAAGGTTCTATATATTTAGGGCTTAACTTGTCATTCTTTCCGAATCTCATTTCTCCTTCCCAAGATGAAACTCTCAGTATCACTTTATTTCCCCCTTCAAATGCTCTGTCTTTTCTCTTTTGATTTGCATACTTCTTCTGTCGATCCTTAGCTACAATTAACATTTTTCGAATAACTTCTGTTGCCTGCTTGGTTTGTTGAGGTAGTTCTGGTCCTAGTATTTTCCTCTCTCCTACTTCATCCCAGTATAGAGGTGATCTACACTTCCTTCCGTACAATGCTTCATATGATGCCATACCTATGCTGGAGTGGTAACTATTATTGTAAGCAAATTCAGTTAGAGGTAAATAATCATCTCAACTTCCTTTGAAATCAAGTGCACAGGCTCTTAATATTACGGAGAGGAAAGAAGTAAGGCTGCTCCCCACGCTTTTCCGAGATTTTAATATTGTCCTTTCACTTTGTCCGTCGTCTGTAAATGATATGCAGTGGTCAGATTTAACTTCGTGCCAAGACATTCCTGGAAACTTTTCCAAAATCGAGAAGTAAAACGGCCTCTCTTTCAGATACAATTGGAACAGACACTCCATGACGAACCATAATTTCCTTTAAGTATATGATCACCAATCTTTCAACGGGGTACTTATCACTAATTGGTAGGAAATGCGCAGATCTAGTGAATCGGTCAACAATATCCCAAATTGCATCATAGCTAACTCTAATTCGGCAATCCTACGACAAAATCCATGGTAATATGCTCACATTTCCACTCGGGTATCTCTAAGGGTTTTAAAAGTCCACTTGGTCATTTATGTTCGGCTTTCACTTTCTGACATGTTAAACATTTATTTATCCATTCTGTAATTTCTCTTTTCATGTTAGGCCACCAATAATTCAGCTTGATATCTTGATACAATTTTGTGCTCCCTGGGTGAATGGAATTTCTCGAGTTATGCGCTTCGCTCATAATTTCTTCCTTCAACTCTGTAACATTAGGAACCATATTCTCGATGCAAATCGCTTAATTCCCTTATCATCTTTTGAATTACGAAATTCTTCTATGGTCAAATCAAATCTTCTTTCTTAGATTACTTGTTCCTGACAAAGGCGAATCTTCTCGGGTAACTCTGGTTGAAACTGAATGTTGTACACTCTTTCATTGTTTTGGACTGATATCTCGACCTCTAATTCCATTTTCTCAAATTCTCTAACCAATTCTTCTGAGGTTATCAATAAATTATGTCTTTCCTTTCTACTTAAAGCATCAGCTACGATATTAGCCTTCCCTGGGTGGTAGTTTATCGAGCAATCATAGTCTTTTATCAATTCTAACCATTTATCTGTCTCATGTTTAATTCCTTATGCGTGAATATATAATTTGAGCTCTTGTGATCCGTGTAAATCTCGCACTTCTTTCCATAAAGGTAATGTCTCCAAATCTTGAGGGCAAAAACAATAGCAACAAGTTCTAAATCGTGAGTAGGGTAACGAGACTCATTTTCGTTCAGTTGTCTAAAGGCATACGCTATTACTTTTCCGTGTTGCATCAGAACACATCCTAAACCTTTGTGAGAAACATCAATGAAAATCACGAAATCGCCTTTTTCATCAGGTAAGATCAACACTGGGGCAGTAGTCAATCTCTTCTTCAATTCCCGAAAGCTGTCTTCGCATTTGGGGTCCATTCAAACTTTTCACTCTTTCTGGTAAGTCGAGTCAGTGCGTAGATATCTTTGAGAAATTCTTCACAAATCTATGATAGTATCTGGTCAATCCAAGGAAACTCCTAACCTCTGTTGGAGTCTTTGGTCTCTCCCAATTTGTTACGGCTTCTATCTTTGCGGGGTCTACAGAAATCACTTCGCCGCTCACAATGTGTCCTAAAAATTAAACTTCTTTCAGCCAGAATTCATACTTTAAAAATTTCGCATATAATTTTTTTTCTTTTCTCAGCGCTTCCAAAACCAAATTGAGGTGTTCAACATGTTCCTCAACAGACTTCTAGTATATCATAATGTCCATATCGGGTCCTAATGGTAGTATTAGGAATATCCTCAGGCTTGATCTTTAGCTGATGATAGCCGGATCTCAAATCAATCTTTGAAAAATGTATAGCTCCCTTAAGTTGGTCAAACAAATCGTCGATTCAAGGCAGAGGGTACCTGTTCTTGATGGTCATCTTGTTCAGTTCACAATAATCAATACATAGTCGCATAGATCCGTCCTTCTTCTTCACGAACAAAACTGGAGCTCCCCACGGGGATACACTTGGTCTAATTACACCTTTTTCAAGTAAATCTTGCAATTGTGTTGCCAATTCCTTCATTTCCACTGGTGCCACTCTGTACGGCACCTTCGAGATTGGTGCAGTTTCTGGTGCTAGGTCGATTGCAAATTTTTTCTCTCGATCCGATGGAATTCCAGGCAACTCGTCAGGAAAACATCTCTAAACTGATTTATTACAGGGACCTCTTCGATCATATGGGTCGGTTTCTCGGTATCTATCACATGAGCCAGATAGGTTTGTCTTTTAGCTCGAATTATTGACAGAAAATCCTTAGTCGATTTCCGTCCGTAAAACGAAATTCTTATACCATTAAGTCCATTTAAGCTGACCCTCTTACGTCGATAATTCATTTAAGCATCATAACGATAACCAATCCATCCCTAGGATTACGTCAAATTTCCTTAACTTAAAAAAATGAGGTCTGCGTCGAAACGTTGCCCATGTATCTCTATAGAACAATTCAGACACAATCGGTTTACTGGTATAACTTCTTGATTAGCTACTTCTATGCTTAGAATTCCCTCTAAGGGCACAGACTCAATATTCAATTGAAACACCCACATTCTCAAAATTTACTAGAAGCGAACCTGCGATCATATCGCTCTCATCAATGGCATCTCTTACAATCATGTTGAAAATTCTTGTTGTCGGCTTGTTGTTAGGAGGTGCTGTAAGTCAAGGCACTGGATTCTTCTTCGAACGTTGTCTGAAATCTCGGGACATGGGACCTTATGATCCTTGATAACATCTGCCATACTCATATTAAAAGTGTGTATACTTGGCTTGTCTCCTAGAGGTGTAGCCATTCTTATAACTGTGTTTGCTCTCGGGGTTACTAATATTTTTCGTCCATAATCTCCATTCCTTCCTCATTTGAAGTAGGAATATCCTTCTTTACGTAGGTTACATAATAATACCAACTCTTTAAAAAATATATTCTGTTCATATAGTCTTGGATGCTTTCGTTTTAAAGAGCATGATCCTCCTATGATTCACAACATACTTAGAATAATACCTGCTAAATATCAACTCAATAATTCTAACTTAAGATATCACTCTCGTGCCTTCAATAGTTCTCTTTTCACAAAAGGTTTCTTGTTAACTCGGTTATTGATCCTCTTCACAAAACTACTACCACTATTATGAAACTTACTACTCACCATCTCTATTTTTTTCGGATACGATTCACTTCCGTTTTCTACTATGGCCGCTTTCTGCACTAAGGTTGCGTAATTGGTGATTTAAAATATGGTAACTCGATTCTGTATTCAGGGGTTCAATCCTCGTGAAAATACTTGGCTCTTTTCTCCTCGGTGTCTACATGATAGGGTACGGACATTGAGATTTCAGTAAACTTAGCTTCAAAGTCTGCGACAGTCATCGTCCCTTGCTTGAGTTCCAAAAACTCAATTCCATTTGATTCTCCAGATACTT
This sequence comes from Kitagawia praeruptora, assembly GCA_037693485.1. Lineage (NCBI taxonomy): Eukaryota > Viridiplantae > Streptophyta > Magnoliopsida > Apiales > Apiaceae > Kitagawia > Kitagawia praeruptora. The sequence goes on along the minus strand of CM075350.1, from coordinate 137,394,423 downwards.
GGGAAAATACCTATCTCGAAATAAATTCTGAATCTAATTCACGGTAAGACCGCTTTACCCTACATAGCTCTCATTTCTTTAGAATTAGTAAACCTTTTGGTCTCACAATGACTTACTACCAATAAATCTTAATAGTGATGGTATGGTTCGAGTTTCTCAATCATAAGATTCATTTCTTCTCATAGGGTCTTTTCGTTTTAAAGAAAATCAAGGAATAACTTCCAAATATACCCTTAATTTGGTTTTAGTCTAGGCCCTGGGTTTTGACTCCTCTTTAAAATCCAAATTATTCTCACTTTGATTCTCAATCGCGGTGTGTTCCATTTAAATAAATATTGTAGATATAAAAGATAAAACACTTGTCGTAGTTGGGCAAGAAAATTTATAAAATACGATAATACATGCCTCAAGAGTTTGAAATATCACAATCATGTTAATTGTCTCAAACATTAATCTTAAAACTTCCAAGGTTTAAGTCGCTGTTTAACTACTATACTCAGAAAGAAGATAGTGGACACACGCATTAATGTTCTATTTCTTTCCCTATATGAAAAACAATCACTCTTTCATCAACAAATAATATATCATCAATGTATACTCAATATCGATTCGCTTCACGCTTTTTAAAGGATTAAACTCAATAATTGCTCCGTATTCAAACCAAATTCCTAAAACCTTAATACATAACTATGAAACACCGCATAGGGTTTCGAAGACCTGACTAGTGGTTTAACGCAATAATCTATTCATATTTAGAAATCGATGCTCCAACTTGAGTTGTTGAAATTTCCATTTCTGGAAGAGAAGTTTCCTCATTTCAAATTTCCGTATATCACTTTTAGAATTCTTAGGCCCCAATCGTTTTAGGATCCATAAGAACATTGAATAGAGATAACTCATAAAGAATAAATGTTAAACACATGTGTATGCACAATTCTTGATGGTGAGAATCTTTTATGAAAGGATTAACTGAGAGGTCATTATGATCATTGAACATCTGCTTTGTTGCATGTATCATTAGGACAACCGTCATAGTACATAAGGTGGCCAGCCTTTGGTACTCTAATGACAAACAACAGAACAAACGGTGGCGTCCCACCAGACTTCAATCACAGAGACTGATAGTCTTCCCCTATATATAGGGTTGTTCATCTCAATATCTCAAAGAATGTTAAATATAGGAAGAGATACGAAAAGAATTTGTATTTATGAAAGTATATAATGATGGGTAACTTAACCTCTAAACAAAATAGGTCCTTTTAAAATAGGATAAAAATTTCCTGAGTAAATTCACATGATAAGATTTATCGATAATCGCTGTTAACGAAGTTATTCAAAGAATGATTTTTCAACACAAAATAAGCTCTTAGGAACAACAATCGATTCTCGAATAAAGGTGACGCTTGCAGACTCTGGTAGCTCGTCAGGGAAGAAAATCTCTAAAAGAGAATGTACTAAAAACACATTATCATATAGAACTATTTCAACCTCTATAAGTTATATATCTAGAAAACTAATGTCGATCATGAAATCGTTTAAGAATTTAGCATCGAACTTGGAACACATAGTTGCATATCTCTTTAAGCCCATCTCTGGTGCACTTACCTCGTGTTGGTCCAACTCTGACTGGTAAAGATATTGACAACATTTACAAAATGTGGAAACTCTCCAGGGTATTATCCACCATAACAATAATGGAATCTTAGGCATCCTATCTTTAAATCAGTTCGGAACTAGGGTCCATGCGAATAAGGTTTAGGACATCTATCTGGAGCGAAACAAAAATCAACAGATCCGAAAATAGACATCTACAAAGGCAAAGAGTTTCGGTCACAAACAGGTTCTAGTCGACTATATACGCATATAAATAAGGGTGTAAAGCACTTAGTGCTAAAATCTCAACATCGTATTATACCTCTAAACTCTCACGTCGCGTTATAATTCTAGGCTCATACGATTCCTAAAAATATAACTATGCTCTGATACCAAAACTGTAACGCCCCCAAATCCACCCTGACCGGGGATCCGGGTCGTCACATTGTCTCAATATCCTGCAGCACACGATAACGCAATAATAAAACAAAATATTTATTTCAACGGAACATAAATGTTCCACTCCGCAGTTCCAAGATCGTCTCACAAAATAGTACAATCCAACTTATTTCATCTCTGGATAATATCTTACAAAAGTTCACAAATGTAGAAAAATAAAAGTTCCAGCTTGATATTCTAATTCTTGTCAGCATAGCCTTGAGCTTTTCCCTTTCCTCTGTATCCCTGGCTGGACGTCTCGCCTCTTTCCATCTTGATAGCTGAATAAAATGTTTTAAAGCAAGAATGAGCAACTATAGTGCTCAGCAAGTTCTTTCATTGCTCGGGGTATAAATATAATAATATTTATCGAAAGAAATACTCAAGATTTTAATATCGGATATACAATCTGAATTGGCTTAAACTCATCTTGAAAATAGTATACTCGAAAGACTCAATATTTATCTCGAAACATAATACTCGAAAGTCTCCACTAAAATAACTCTGATAACTCAAAACTCATTTCGAAAACAGACTACTCGAAGTCTCAACTGATATAACTCTGATAATTCAATACTCATATCGAAAATATAATACTCAAAAGACTCACTTGATAGACCTAAACAACTTATCTTTGAATAAAGAAGTTGGAATTTAAAAGCTTGAGAATCTGGTCTTCCTCCTCTACGATACCCCACAACGAGATCAACCGTTGTGTCTCAAGTACCGCACACCCGTGATACCCCATAGCACGATCACTACTATGTCGCAAGTACCACCATATCGTTTTGCTAGCAAAAAGTTGGTTGAAAAGTCAACCTGGCAACACTTGTGCCAAAATATTCTCGTGTCCGTATAATGGTACACAAGTCTCTTTTTCTCTGTAATGGGCCTCTTTCCCAAAATTGACCAGTAGAATACAGAATTCCCGAATAATTGGTGAACAGATAACTTGAGATAACTCTTCGAGGAAAATATTTACCAATCTGGCGGATTGCCAGTCTAACTCAATTGTGCCACCAATCCGAACAATGGACTGATGTAAACTCTCAATAATAATACTTTGTTGGTTGACACGAACAAAATGCCAAACCTTGACAATAAAGGCAACTATCTCGAAATAATGAGAATAGTCTTAGAATGAAACAAAATGAGTCGTACTGAACAAGTAGTACTACTCGAATAATTTTAATACTCAAAATCGAAGGACGATAAATAGAATGTTTTTCACCTGACAAATGAGTAAAACTCTAACGATTTTAAATAATATAACTCCTATTGGTTGATTCGAACGATGAACCAACTAAAAGATAATCAATGAATATTGTCGAATTTGAACAATAAATCCGACTGAAAAGAATGAATTTAACTATCTCGAACGAATGAGAATAGTTTAACTGAATCAAAATAAATAGTCGCCTCAAATTAATGAGATCGACCCGATAGCAATTGAAAGTCTTCTACGCTTATAGGGAATATAATTCGCAAGTAAAGTACTCTTAACAGTAAAATCATATTGCAACGAGAAAATAATGTTCGAAAGAATCATTGTAGTAGAAGAAGCAGCAAAATAAATCTCATAATTTGATAACTCGAAAATAAATATGAACGAATTAACCAGGATGGAAATATGAAAATTCCAAGATTTAGGGTAGGATTGAACTTGCCTCGATTTCGTAGTGCAAATGAATGCAGATAAAATATGTACTCTACCCGTGAACTTGACATCGGTCTACAGCTAGGGAAATATTCTCTAAAAATGGCAACCAGAAATACGTGAGCAATTCGTCAACTAAAAATATCTCTAAACCGATAATATAATATTTAAATATTTAAATAATAATAATAAAATATTTCTCGAAAATCTCTACAATAAATAACGGAAAATAATTCCCGGATAAATAGCTCTTCTACGAACTCAGGAATTAAATCTAGAAAATATATAATATTTTTAATATCTATAAATACCATTTATGTAATTGTAAGAAAATTCTCATTTAGAAAGACTCTAATGAATTCTCTAAATTCTCTAAAATTCACTCATTTAATACAATTAATCTCTATTTATTCTCAAAACAAAATAATTCAACAATCCATTTTTATTCAATTTAAATCTATAACTATTATTAATCTCACTAACTAATTTCTCTTCCATTTTAAATCTCGTAAATAATTTAATATTATTCCGATTTTAATCTCTAAAATAATCTGACTCGATCCGGTTAATTAAACTAATCCGAAAATATTAAATATCAGCTTCCCAAATTCAAATCATATTTATTCTATTTATTCATAATCATTCTCTCTTTTTATCAACCAATCATTAATTCTCTAAATTACGTCACAAAATATTTTTATTTAATTAATAAATCAATTACCATTTTAATTATTAAATTATTTATTACTAACCCAATTAAATATATTCTAATTTTAATAACACTGATCGAACCCTTTCTATTTTAATACTCCCCCATTATAACATTCAATCTTCATTTATCAATACGTTATTATTTTATTATTATTTTAGCTCTAACAGTAACGTGGGTCCCACCCCCCACACTACCACCACCGTCGCATCTTCCCCTGTCTCTCGTCTCTCGTCTCTCTCACCCTCAATCTCTCTCCCGTCTATCTCTCCGACCGCCGGACATCATCTCCACCGCTCCACTCTCTCTCACTTCTCTTCACATCTCTCTCGCTTTCTCCATCCCTCAATCTCTCTGTTTTTCCCTCACTTCCTCTACCTCTCGTCTCTTTCCTCCTCTAATCTCTCCATCGTTCTCAACCTCTCTCTGCTTCTCCGCCATCGCATCTCTCCCCGTCTCTCCCTCATTTTCCGACACAACAAAACAACACAATCAACACCAACCCTTTGCGACTCCGATTTCAACATCAACAACCTCATCTCTCTCAATCTCTTTCTCTCCCCTCTCCTCCTTGCTTCTCCTCTCGCACCTCTCTTCCTTCTCTATCAATCTCTCACTCTTCCCTGTTAAACGTCCCTACCACCACCATCAATCGGTGGTGGCTGCCTTTACCTCAACCCACCATCGACAACATCACATCTCTCTGGCCTCCCCGATTTCAACCCACAATCTCCCTCAAAATCTCTCCGACTCGACTCCCTCTTTCACCCCCTATCTTTGCTCCGTCCTCTCTCCCTCTACCTCTCCCTTCGCACACACAACCCACATCAAACAAAATAAAAAAAACACCACAACTCACAACATAGCCACAAATAACAACCCAAGTACTAGTATTAATCGGTCACACAACATTAAAACAAAACAATTAAAGAAGATAACTACCTGCTTATGCTCTGATTTGTATGTATATATCCGAGTTTTTGTTTAAAAGAAAGAGAAGAGGCATTAAGGTCTGTGCTCTTGTTTTAGTGTATATAATATATAAGGCCCAATTTATGATTTAAACGAGAAAAACATGGGAACCAATTAGTCAAAAACATGGGGCTAAATAAAATAATCGTGCCACAAAACATGGTCCGTGATTTCGGGCATGTTTTCTGAAAAACAATATTCTGCTGTCTCCTTAAGGCCTAATCAGTAATAATAATCTCGTTTTCTTCCCTGCGGCTAATTAAAACGAAACTTTAATTCCGCTTTCAAAGATAAATTCGACCCAAAATTAAAATCTAATTTTCCTAAATTTCCTAATTTTAACAAATACAAATTAATATAACTAAATAGATATAATATAATATTTATTTACCTATAAATAAATAAAATATTAAAATCTCACAAAACGCACTAATTAAATATATTAGTGCATCGCTCTTAAATAAATAAAAAATTAATATCGAGTAGAAATATTTATTCGAAAATTCGCGGTTATTACAGATTGGAAGATATGATACGATTAATTTTTTAGGTGTTTATAAAATGTAATATCTTCAACTAAAAGTAAATGTGAAAAAAGGCATTCGACTAATTAGTAATTACCATTAATTATTTTATATTATAATTTATTTTACTATTTTAACAGTATAGATATTAAATATTTTTTTTAATGAATGGTAAATAAGTAAATTCACTAAGAACAAAAAAACAGGTACCAAAACTTTTAATGTTTCGGCTTTTATATAATAGTAAGCTTAAAACCCGTGCGATGCACGGATTTCTTTTAATATTATATGATATGCTTTATTAATTCGATTTACTTTTTTTAAAATATGAATTTTGGAGGTTTGAATTTTTAAATGAGATGATTTGATAATAATTATATAAATGTTAATTAGCAAAAAAATTTTTTAAATGTTATCTGTTATATTTCTATGAAAAGAGGGATTTTAGTTAGAAAATATTGAAAAGATAATACATCTTAGTTCAAAAAGGTAATCGGTTAATTATAAGTACTTATAAAATTATAATTTTATTTTATTAAATAGAATGCTGTGATTTAACTGAAAAAAGTGAGGTGTTAGTTATAGAAAATTAAAAAGGAAACATGTTTTAGGTGAAAAAGGTAATTGATTAGTTTATAGTAATTATAATTCAATTATGTTATTTTTCTAAATAAAATTGCTCGTAAAGTTTTAAGAAAAGGAAAAATTAGTGTTGCCCGTGATATTTTAAAGAATAGAGATATTTTAGTTAGAAAATATAGAAAAGATGATAAATTTTAGCTTAAACTTAATCGGTTAATTATTAACATTATAATATTGTTATTTTATTTTATTAAATAGAACCGTCCGTGATATAATTGAAAAAAGATTGATTTTATTTAGGGAAAATAGAAAATGTAATGTGAAAATTAAAAAGATGACATGTTTTAGGTGAAAAAGGTAATTGATTAGTTTATAATAATTATAATTTAATTTATGTTATTTCACTAAATTAAATTGTTCGTAATGTCTTTAGATTGTGAGAAATTAATGTTGCCCATGATATTTCTAGAAAAAAGGAATTTGAATTATAAAATATGGAAAATATGATACGTTTTAGGTGAAAAAGGTACTCAAAAAGGTAATCGTTTAATTATAAGTACTTATAAAATTATAATTTAGAATGCCGTGATTTAACTGAAAAAAGTGAGGTGTTAGTTAGAGAAAATTAAAAAAGAAACATGTTTTAGGTGGAAAAGGTAATTAATTAGTTTATAGTAATTATAATTTAATTTATGTTATTTCACTAAATTAAATTGTTCGTAGTGTTTTTAGATATTGAGAAATTAATGTTGCCCGTGATATTTCTAGAAAAAAGGAATTTGAATTATAAAATAGGGAAAAGATGATATGATTTAGTTGAAAAGGGTAATTGATAATTATTAGTATTATAATATTATTATTTATTAAATAGAACCCCGTGATATATTTGTAAAAAAAAATATTTTAGTTAAAGAGATATTTTAGTTATAGAATAGAGAAAAGGTAACATGTTTTGGCTAAAAAAGGTAATTGATTGGTTAATAGTAATTATAATATAATTATGTTATTTTCAAAATTGCTTGTAGTGTTTATAAGAAAGGAGAAATTTTAGTTAGATAAAATAATAAAGATATTGTGCTTTACCTGAAAAGGGAAATTAATTAGTTAGTGACAAATAGAAAAGGTAATATGTTTAATATGAAAAAGGAAATTATGTATTTAGTTAATAGTTAAGTAAGGGTAATTAGGTAAATTCAATAGGTACCAACCAACCAACCAACCAACCAAACTTTTAATGTTTCGGCTTTAATATAATAGAATAGATAGATAGATATAAAAGAAGATTTTTAAATGGTAACCCGTGATATAATTGGAAAAAGAGATATTTTAGTTAGAGAAAAGAGAAAAGATAATTTGAATGAAAAAATTAATTAATTAGTTAATAGTAATTATAATATGTTTTTTTAGTTAGATAACATATAGAATCTATTATATTTTACCTGAAAAAGGAAACTGCTTAGTTATTAAAAAGAAAAGAAAATGTAACATGTTTAACATGAAAAAGGAAATTGATTAGTAAAGCAAAAAAATTAGTTAGATAAAATATAAAAAAAAGATTTTATTTGTAATTAAGTATGGGTAAAAAGTAAAATCAACACGTACCAACCAACCAACCAACCAAACTTTTAATGTTTCGGTTTTTATATAATAGTATAGATAGTATAGATTTATAGGTCAGTTCTCATTTTTTTTAAAAAAAGTTATTAAAACTCGTACTCCCAAATTCAATCATTGTTTAAAGAATAAATATTGGCTTACGTCCTTATTCACTACAAAAGTCACCACTATTATAGGATTACAGTTATCTCTCATTTGTACTATCTTTCTCTTATTTCTGTTTTCAATATAAATCATTATATACTTTTTTTTAATCAAAATCATTATACACTTAAACTTGATCAATATATATTCATGTCATATCTTTTTATGATTCCTAAATCAAATAAAAACTTCATAATTTTATTCTTAATTTTTTTTATTTCATATACTTTTACTACTTGATTACTAAAGTACAAATAAAAATTTTTAATTAAAAAAATAATTAACTCCTTTTTTAAATCAAATAACCTTGTCAAGTAATTTGTGACCTAATAAATATTATTAATACTTACATGATTTGAACCGCTTATTACAAAAATTGGGATTTTACATCGATTAAGTAATATCCGATAAAGTAATAAACTCGCTTAAGTAATAAATTTCATCGGTCCTAACTTGGGTCAATGCTGTAAAGTAATATTCTCGCTAAAAGCATAAGATAATAAAAAATTAAAAAATCATTAAGGACCCAAGTAATATGTAAAGTAATAATTCCAGGATTATATATATATATATATAGCTTATAACCCGTGCAATGCACGGGTTTATTATATTATATTATAAATTTTATTTAATATTATAATTACGTTTTTTATAATCATTATTTTAATAATTTTTTAATTTTTATTTAATATAATTTAATATACTCATGTTTAAAGATTATTTTAATGTTTCCTTATAATAAACAATGTATACAATTTTAAATATATTTTATTAATAATTGAGAAATATGATGTGATATTTTCGGGTATATATTAATGATTGTAAGATTTGTTGTAAATTAAAAGGTAACGTGTTTTAATTATAAGGAAAGTATTAATGATGGAAATATATGATACGCTTGATGTTTTTATGTGTTTATAAAAGGTAATATGTTCATCTAAAAGTAAATGTGAAAAAGGTAATCAATTAATTATCATTAATTTAGATTTGTTTTAAATTAAAAAGGTAATATGTTTTAATTTGAAAGAAAATATTAACGATCAAAAGATATGATACGATTGATGTTTTTAGGTGTTTATAAAAGGTATGTTCAACTAAAAGTAAATGTGAAAAAGGCAATCGACTAATTACCATTAATTTTATTATATTAATGTGAAAAAGACAATCGACTAATTACCATTAATTTTATTACCTTAATCGACTAATTATCATTAATTATAACGTATCGACTAATTATCATTAATTATAACGTGTTTTAATTGGAAAGAAAATATGAATGATGGAAAGATATGATACGATTGATGTTTTTAGGTGTTTATAAAAGGTATTATCTCGACTAATTTAGATTTGTTTTAAATTAAAAAGGTAATGTGCTTTAATTTGAAATAAAATATTAATGATCGAAAGATATGATACGATTGATGTTTTTAGTTGTTTGTAAAAGGTAATATGTTCAACTAAAAGTAAATGTGAAAAGGGCAATCGACTAATTACCATTAATTTTATTATATTAATGTGAAAAAGACAATCAACTAATTAACATTAATTTTATTATCTTAATCGACTAATTATCATTAATTATAACGTGTTTTAATTGGAAAGAAAATATGAATGACGGAAAGATATGATACGATTGATGTTTTTAGGTGTTTATAAAAGGTATTATCTCGACTAATTATTATTAATTATATTATGTTGTTATTTATTTTAGGTGTATTTATGTTTCTTTATAATGAAGGGTAAATAAGTAAATTCACTTAGTACCAAAAAACAGGTACCAAAACTTTAATTTATATAATAGTATAGATTCTCTTTTTTCAATGCATTTATTAAGGTTATTTATTGAAAAACATTATCCAACCAACCTTTTTCGTAATATATGCGTATTTTTTTTAAAAGAGACATGTAAATTGGGACGGAGAGAGTATTATATTTTCATTTATAATTTAATTATTATTTCTCAGATTTAGGAGTTCAATTATTAAGATGTTCTTGTAGAAATTTGACAAGATTTTTGCATAAATTAGTAAGATGGTTCAAAGAAAAATGCTCAAATTATTAAAATTTCCAGTAGTGCAGGTTGAAAAACTAGAGTTTGGAAAGATCGAATACATCGCAGGTTCTGCACATCTTCCCTGTTTCCTTTTTTATATACTGTGTGATATCGGTGTTACTGAGCTTGTTGAAATTACTTGCTTACGAACTGCATTGCACTGGTTTTTTAAGATTGCATTAGCGATTACTAGCTTTTGAGAATAAAGATAATCAAATTCTTCCTCAGTAGAAGTAAAAGTGACAGGTTGATCAGTAACATATTTGATTGTTACAAATAATAGAAAATTTTGGAGCAGACATAGAATTTTACGAAGAGCCATTGTTAACGAAACAGAATGACAGACATTCAGAATAAAAAAAAACCAGGCTGGTACAAATCGAAAAACACATCGACCAGCCCGCAAGGGTTGTCTCAGTTGGTTAAAGAGAGGTCATCTTACCTCTTGGTCACATGTTCGACTCCCATGGGAGAGGCGGATTTGTGATTATGCCATCCTGGGGCAGAGCCTGCTCCGGGCGACCAAATAAAATTAGAAAAAAGTAACAGTAACAAATCAATCATGCTAAAGTTGTAGCACCTGGACCAGCTAACTACACAGAGGACAGAGTTTCAATGCACTGCCAAACTTGAAGCCTTCCAATAGACGGTATAGACCAATGATCAACTCATCCAAATTAAAGTTCAAACAATCAGTAACAGCCCATTTTACTAATTTCATGTCCTCTGAGTCAGTTAACCAATGCACACACCGGGGCCAATACACACCGTCATCAAAGTTCATTTCTTGAGCTGGAACAAAGGATTGTACAGAAACCCTCCAGGTCCCGGTTTCAGAGGAGTAAATATGAAAGTCACCAATAAAATTTTCTGATTGAGATGAAGTAACAAAAGCAATAACTTTGCAGTGAAGTGACTTCCAAGGTTCAAAAGCTAACCCGATTAATAAACCTCAGTGCGAGGAGGATGTTTGGGAAGGATAGCCAATTGATTGTTGGCAGGGTTACAATAAAAGGCCCATTGCAAGATTCCAAAATATAAATACTTCTAGGATCAAAAGCTTTCATGAGCAAAATTGAGAGTTCTGAAGGGAGAAGGTGTGTTTTGATCATCAAGAGGAATGAGATAAACCTCATCAAGACAAGCACGAGCAAAATCAGATATAGGGGGGCACTGAGGTATGGAAAGGCAACAAGCTGCGTAGGCTAGTTAAGTTGGGGCTAGAGATTGCCTCATTGTCTTGAAACAGACTTCCAAGGACATGAGTATCAGAGTATCTTCCAAGGGACACGCAGCAAGATTAATGTTAATAAATCCGCGTCATCGAGAACAACTTGAGAAGAGGAGGAGAATTTTAGTTGAGAACTAGTAGCACATCTTCTAAGCATCATCATATCCATGCACCATGCTTATGTTTTCGTGCATGATACCAAAATCACGTCTACACTACAATAATATCAGAATCAAAATATGAACAGGAACAAATCCTCCTGGAAATTTTCTCTTCTAATAAGTGAGAGCACATCAACTGCAAAATGATTTTTACCATCAAAGCAAGTCTTATGTTGAGTCATCTCTGGAAAAACTTTAGAAACTGGAGCCAGATTAATCCGGTACTTTACAAACCACCCAGAGTAATCACTCTTCAACTTGTCTACTTTGAGTGGAGCAGTACAACGGAAAACCTCAATAACATGCAAATGGCCTTCGGATTCCCCAAAATGCAAACTCCTTGAAGTGGACCTTACACCAATAGGAGGCCTTGGAAATGTTTCCAGCATCTCTTCATCCACATTAAAGTACAAACAATCAGAAACGACCGATTTTGGAACTGATTTCTTGCCCAAAACATTTAACCAATGCACACGCCCATTCCAGTAGACACTATCAGTGAAGTTCAATCCTGGAGCTATAGTAAAAGACTGTACAGAGACCCTCCAAGTCCCGGTTTTAGAGGAGTAAATTTGATAGCCACCAACATTCTTTGATCCATATGCATAAATGAAAGCAATGACTTTGTAGTGAAGCGACTTTAAAGGATCAAAAACTAAGCCAACATAACGAACCCGAGTGCTAGGAGGATGTCGAGGAAGGATAGCTAAATAATTGGTAGAGGGGTCACATACATAACAGTTCTTGTCATAGACAGAAGTAGAGCACAATATAAGGCCATTGCATGAGTGCAAAATACGAATATGCCGAGGATCAAAAGAGTGATGAGCAAAATTGAGGGCTGTGAATGGCGAAGGGGTATTAGGATTGTCTAGAGGAACAAAGTACAGTTTACCACGATTACTGTAAACAGGAAGATGATGAATGAAGAGACCAGAGGCACGAAGAGGAGGTAGTAAATTACGAAAGCAGGGAGTGGTAATAAAAGATAACCATTGTTTCGAAACACACTTCAGCAACATGAGTTTTTTCCAAGGGACACGTAACAAGATTAATGTTAATAAATCATCGTCGTCTAGAACAAGTTCTTGAGAGGTAGGGAAGGATTTGAGTTCACAACTAGATGTAAGCCTCATCATATCCATGCTCAATTGCTCATGCTTAACATATCCATGCTTCAACAGGGTCATATTCTTCCATCAAACAGAACCCGAATAAACAATACTCCATCTGTCTATACTATCTTTACTAAACTAGTAAGAGGAGAGAGAAGACCCTTACCTAAAATCACAAATATATTATCATAAATAAATTTTATAGAAATTATGTAAAAAAAAACATCACTCCAATGGAACATTACTGTTAGCAAAAAATTTAGATAATCACTTTTCGTTGGCTATATTTGGCCAACCTCTAGAGACCAGTAAGGAAGATTTTACATGATCTATTATCTTAAAAAAATAGATTTTATTAATAACAACCTGAAATAATAATAACATACTATATTTACAATATATACAACATTATAGCCAATATACTAATAGATTTTATTAATAACAACCTGAAATAATAATAACATACTATATTTACAATATATACAACATTATAGCCAATATACCATTGGAGCACAACTTCTTACAGATTCGACAAATTTTACATAATCAATATTTTATCTGATTTAGCCTACCATTTTAAATTAATACCATTGGAGATGCTCGAAGTAGTGTTGGGATATTTTGTTTAATTCAAACATATATCCTTTTATTCTAGTTATTATAGAAATAAAGTGTTGATATGTTAACATGATTTGGTCAATCGTAATTGAGAGATTATAGGAGTCTTGAATATTGTTTTTCTATTTAAACAATGTAATCGTATTATTTTTATATCAATGAGAAAATGAGTTTTCCTCTCGGTTAAATACTCAGTATACGTATTCTTAGTTTTTTCTTACAAATAGATTATATAAATTTTATCCAAGTAAATAACAAGTCGAAGCACAAATTTGTACAGATAAAAATGATATCATATAACTTAAGTAATTTTTAAAATGGGTTAAATATCAAAGTGGTCATTTAAGTGAAGTCCATATATCATTTTACTCATCGATCTCAACGGGGTATCATTTGAATCACTAAAATCATAATAAATATCAAACATATAACTCTAAATATGTGTTCGAAAAATAAAAATAAGTTTTTGTTGATTTTGCACATTATTTTTGAATGCTACCGCAAACAAATAAAACGTTGTTAAATTCTAGTATTTTAGATAATATATTTAGAAACTAAAAATTTTATTTACTATTTTTTTTTAATTAAAACAAGAAAACTGACTATAAAATTAAAGAAAATTGTAAATGAATTTTTAAAAATCTAAATATATTATCTGAAATACTAGAATTTAACAACGTTTCATTTGATTGCGGTAGCATTCAAGAAAAATGTGCAGAATCAACAAAAGATTATTTTTAGTTTTCAAACACATATTTAGAGTTATCTCTTTGATATTTATTATGACTTTAGTTATTCAAATGATACCAGATACCCCGTTGAGATCGATGAGTAAAATGATATATGGACTTCAGTTCAGTGACCACTTTGATATTTAACCCTTTTTAAAAATCTCTTCACGAATTAAGTTGATTCGCTTAACTCAAATTCCAGTTAACTCGAGTCAAAAATCTATAAATCGCTTCACTTATCATGGTTATCGTACCAAAAATTCAATTCAAACTCGATCATACCGTATTAAGATTATCGAGCATACAATATTAAGATTACCGAGTTGAAGCCGAACTTGAACTCTTAACTAGAGTTGGAAAAAAATTCGAAAAATCCGATATCTGTCTAAAATATCTGTATTCGTATCCGGAAAAAAGCGGATATTATCCGTATCCGGAGTCAACCGGATATTATCCGTATCTGAATCCGAGAGTTTAGGATACGAATATGGATATAGGTACATCCGTATCCGAAAATATCCGTCAAGGTTGTTACGGCGCCGCGGTGAGTCGCGGCGTCCGAGGACCTTCACAACAATATGGCATCGTGGCGTCCGTTGTGGCGTCCGTATGGCGCCCAAACGTTCACATATATAAGATAGAATTATATATATATATATATGCATGTGCTCAAATGAGACCCCCACTTATTATGAGAACTGAGACTAAATCTCAGCCCCGTATTTTTTATACTCACGTTAAATCTCAGCCATATGTTTTAGATCTAACAACTTATCTCCTTCGTCTCTCCTATCTATTGCCAACTTCGTTTTTCTAACCTTCATTTTCACTTTATCATCCATGTATGTCTCTTCAACAATTAAAATATATAAATCTATTCATCATCTTCCTCCACACATCACTCTCGAGCTCAGATCATTCTTTTCCGTTATCGAAATCTCACAGCTCCCGATTTTCACCTTTGTGAACAATATTATCATTTCTGAAGCAAGATTCTCCGTTGGGGTACTTGATTCTCTATTCTCCTGCATCATCGACGTCCAATTCTTACGATTCTTCTCCAAAACCATTTTCAGATTTGATGGCGGCATGAAGCACGAAAATGATAGTACGGTGGAATCGAATAGAATGGAACAACGTCGTTAAGTGAGGAAAAGAAGTATGAGTAGCCTTGCGTGTAATCGTCGACGCAATTCAAGAATCTGTGTATACAAATCACCTTTTTAAAATGCAAATCACCATTTTTTTTAGTACAAATCACCTTTTATTTGGTGATTTGTATAGGTATAATTTGTGGTTTTTTTTTTTATAAAAATTGGTGATGCTAGTTTAAATTTTAGTGATTCGTTTCTGAATTTGGTGATTCTACAGTTATTAAGTTATTACAAGTAGTGGTTGTGGTGATAATTTAAATTTTTGTGATTTGATTTTATATTTAGTAATTTTGGTAATGGTGTTGTGATTGTGCGGGTGGTGTAATAGTAGTGTCGTGGTTGATCGTTGTGTTGTGATGGTATAGTGGTGACGGTGTGATGATGGTTGTAATTATGGTCATGTGATGTTATTGATCGGAGTGATGTCATTGGAATAGTATGATGTTGGCCAGAACGCGTTACCCGAGTAATGTGGTGGAGATTGGAACACCTCCAGTAGACATGTGTATGCATTTTTATTTTTATGTAATATAATTTGTAACCATCCCTCTCACTACCACCTGCGTATATTTGGTTATTGGACCTGGTTTATGGCCCAATGTGCAATTCTCACAATAATAGGGGTCTCACTAGAATAACCATATATATATATATATATATATATATATATATATATATATATATATATAGGGGGCTGTTCAAATGAGACCCCTCTTATAATGAGACCCTCTCTTATAATGAGTCCCCCTCATATTTCTTTTATTTTAAAGGGCTCCGCCAGGGGCATTCAATACGAAAAATGCTTATAATTATATCTTCTATCCATTCATCAAAAAAAAATAAAAATTAAAAAAAAATATAAAAAAACTTGGTGCCACGTCATCATTTTTTTTGAATTTTTTTTAATATTTTTTTTATGAATGAATAGAAAGTATAATTATAAGACTTTTTCGTATTAGGTGCCCCTGGCGGGGCCCTTTAAAATAGATGAAATATGAGGGGGACTCATTATAATAGAGGGTCTCATTTGAGCACCTCCCTATATATATATATATATGACGCTCAAATTTGGTAACTGAGTGAATGAGTATTGCCAGTTTAGGGACGCTTAAACTTGGTAATGAGATAAATTGAAATTACTAATTTTTGGGACGATAAAAATTGGTAAGGTCAATTACGATTTGAAGCCTTAGTCGATGACTGGTAAAGTAATTACCAAAATGTGACATGCTAATGTTGAGATGTAAAATTGATAGAAAATCAATGAATTGACAAATGTGTATATGTTATTTACACATGAGATGATAAAATTATTGTAATTACAAGTGAGTGATCTGATCATTATGAGAAGTAATGACAAGATGATCATGTCTAGTAATTTGGATGAGAAATTGTTGTAATTGCATGTGAGTGATCTGATCATTACGAGAAGTAATGACAAGATGATCATCTCTAGCAATTTGGATGAGGCTTAAAGTTTTGATTTTGGAGATTAAAATCTTAATAACTTAAAAGTCCTAAAGGATACATGTCACACGTTAGTGATGTGAATCTTGAAGAGATCAACGTAACTAAATCTAGTATAGCTAGAATGACTATGTATGATGTATCTATCCAATTATAGATGAACAAGGATCCCTCAAGAATGATTGAAAGTCTGTTGTACATTTCAAAATGGTACAAAATCAGACATAGGCTACACAGTTGGTGAACTGAGTAGATGCACGAGTCAAATCGAAATTGGTCTCTTAAAAGTGATTGTAATGAGACTAAGGTGTTTGAGATATACTCGTGAACTTGGGCTGCATTGTAAACGATATCTAATTGTAATGTATGGTTATAGTATGGATGTTAGATGTTTGACTTTAAGAATTTAAAAGTCATTAGTGAATTTAGTTCACATTAACGTAAGCATCCATGTCATGGAAATCCTATATAGATGATTAAACATAGCTTGATTCATTATGGAATACGAGTCTTTTGCATAATGTATGTGCATGTAAGAGGTCAAGTAGTAGTCACTTTGTAAAGGATATTCCTAAATGACAAGAAAATGTTTCTTCAATATGCATATTTTATGTGAATAATTTGCAAATTGGGAGATTACATTGTTGTGTGTGTAATGGTATGTCTCGCCTCTATGATGAAGACATAATATCATTAAACAACTACTCTCAACGAGAATTATCAGGATTGACTCTGTAAAGTCAAATGATAATGTTATGGATCCACTAACCAGATGGTTAAACTTAGATAATCTGGTTAAACCAAGAGAATCTGGTTATACCGAGAGATAGTTGTAAAATCATCGAAATGGATGGGCCTTAGCCTATTGCTTAACGGCATCATGGTGGACACCCAACCATTGCTGACTGGAGGTCCTAAGAAATTGGTTCAATGGGCCAACTAAATCATGATGACCAAATCACTGTGGGGGTAACCCCTGGCCTGTTCCTATGATGATAAACAGTGAGACCCGTAAGGTACGAGGGTAAGCTTTCGAGCTTTTAATGATCTTTCGGTGAATACATGGAGTTCAAGGTTAGAACGCATGGAATTCAGTTGAGTAAACGCGGGTTACTCTTTAAGTATAAAGATCATCTATGTGGGAGAGAAGTGGGGCCGCTTCAAAGGAGAATTGCGAGGCACAATTCTTTAGAAACTCTTGCAGAACCAGGACGATGTTCCATGGCCAAAATGGACATAATCATGAGAGCTGAACGAGTCAGAAAGGATATAGTGATAAGTATATCATCGCATACACAAACGGTCGAACAGTTCAAAGAGCAAACCTCCACTGTCTACCAGTAAGGTCGGTATGCTTACTCAAGCGAAGGTTCAAGGAGCAAACCTCTACCTATCGTATGCTATATCTGATCGAAGAATCTATCACCAAATCAAATTCTGTGTCTGTCTGGTGTGTGCTACTACGATATCAATCTCATCCATATGGGGGATTGTTGGAATATGGATTAGATTATAAATTGAATTCATTGATTCGGTAAAATCAATTCCGTTTTTACTATGGATTTTTGCCACCGCCTTAACATAATTAATTAACACGACTAATTAATTAAGAAATTGCCACCGATTTAATTGATTAGCGCGGCTAATTAATTAAGGCAATTGTGTAGCGCACAAGTCTTCTCATCCTATAAATACTCATCTAGAGCATTAGGATTATTGACTCGAAAACACACATCCTTCTCTTTTATACAGCCTCTTCTCTTCCTCTGGTGATAGTTCTTGCTCGTCTCAAGCTCGCTGAGAGTGACGCTCATCTGTAGCCTCACTGCGATCCGTTTTATCCTGGGAGGCGTTTCGCTCGCACATACGGTGGGGGGCTAATACGCTTTAAGGAGACAGTCACGCACTGGACTCGGGTTTTTCGTTCCTTGTCTCCTCTTTTGTCTATTTTAATTATACACATAACTGTTACTCACACAAGCACAAATATTATACTATTTGTATTTATCGTAGATTGTATATATATATATATATATATATATATATATATATATATATATATATATATATATAGTAGAGTTCTAGGGAGAACCTCCCTATCAAGAAAACCAAGAGATCCCATCTAAGACCATTGATTTATTATAATTATTATAAAATTTAATAAATTTTAATGGCATTTTTGTAAATAGATCAGAGAATGGGTGTCATTATCCTACTGTTTTTAATTGATTGCCCGTCTGATTTTCTTTAACTTGGAAACAGCTTGATTTAGTATTTGACATGTTCAATCACTATCTTTGTGTTATGGGAACAAAATAAGACTTGATTGCTTCATATATTTTTTTCTTAGATATATGCGTACAAATACATACATCTATATATATGCGATTATAAAACAAGAACACGTATCAATTGGAGAAGAATATCAACAGGTTGAATTTTACGTTTAATTAACATAATATCCGATTCTATTAAGTGTTCTAGACGTTTTTTATCCTGTGCTAGTTCTATTTTATAGTACTATTGTCGTATATTAGAGAGAGTTAGAAGTGGTTGTTGTATGGTCTACCATATCTTGGTCTTTTTCTTATTTAGAGGTTGAAAGATTGTTGTGCTTGGGAGTGTACATTTCAATATAGATGTTGTTTTGGTTGATTTATTTAGCCTATATGTTGTCTTTGGTGTGTACTATTTCTTGGTTAGGCGTTCTTTTAAAAATTCAGTAAAGGGTTTTCATGTGTAAAGAAAGGTGTTTTATTGGGATCTCACATTGTGGGATGAAGAAGTCTGGCTAATCTTTATGAAGGTACGTAAACCTGACCCAGAGAAAGTAGGAACATGTTTATTTGAAGACAACAGTGGACCGTGTTATTTTGACCTGAAAAAATCACTAGTTGTCAAAGATTGGTGCTGGTGGTATAATAACATCTAGGGCAATGTAATGAAGGACTAGTTACAAGGGAATGATCCACTAATTGAAAAGTATTGCAGATTGCTCCTAGATGTGGACCTAGAGAGTATAATCCGGGTGTAATTTTAAGATTTTGTCAACTATTTTTTGATCCACTAAGTGTTCTTTTGTATTGTATGATCATATAAGATAATTGGATGTTTGTTTTAAGTGTTCTACGGCAAAATCTACTTTTTTTAAGGAACATGAAAATCTACCTAAGATTCTACATATTGTTTATATTTTGATTGTAATTAAATTGTTTTTAAGCAAGAGATTTATTTTTCATCAATAACAGATTAATTATTGATATACTTCAAAACACCTAAAAGAATCTCAAAAAATTAAATAAGAAATATTCCTAAAAAGATTCAATATATTCTTGACATTTTGAAGCAACTTAATAAATAATGTGTTGTTAAGAAAATATCTTAAGAAATCTCAATGTTGTTAAGAAAATGTCTTTGAAAAAGATTAAGTATTTTACAAAAAATGATTATTAAGAGCTTAAAAAATTAAAACACCTTAAAGAATCTTAAAAATAATAAAAAATGTGATTAAGATAGATCAATGTTTTTGAAATAATATAATGAAAAATAATTATTAATGTATATTTTATTATGTGTTCTAAATAAAAACAAATATTAATTTATTCATATTTATTATTTATTATATTTACTCAAGTATTTTTTTGTTATTAATATATAACAATTTTACAAAATATATCTTTAACTATGTTGATATTTTTAACTACGTTGATATACTTAAAAAAAAAAAAATTAGGCTCATATTCCAAAAACAGAATATCCAAAATTTTGTATATATATTTACATGGATTCTCTTAAGAATCTTAAAATGATAAAAAACTTAATAAAATTTATTAACAAAACACCTAAAAGAATCTTGGTGGGGTAAATTTATAGTATTGTACTTGTACCTAACTATATTCAAAACTTATTTTATATGATCAATAAAATATTTAGTTGAATTTTAATATAAATATCTAATAAAGCAGTATTACGATTTTAAAGTAATTAACAAAACACCTAAGAGAATCTTGGTGTATTACATAATATTTTTATATATTTCTTATTTTAAAAAAATATACATTTTTTCTAAAATTATGTTACATTTAGATATATTATATGACACACAAAATTCTCTTACGTGTTTCAAAAAAAAATTAAATTATAATTTGAAAATCTTAAAAATTAAAAATATTATTTTAAATAGAAATATTATAATACTACAATTTTAAAATAATTAACAAAACACCTAAGAGAATCTTGGTGGGGTACAAAATATTTTTATACATTTTTCAAAAAAAGAAAACTATACATTTCTTTTAAAATTAAGTTACATATTAAAATATCATCTAATACAGCAAGATTCTCTTATGTGTTTCAAATCATAATATCAATTTATTTCCTTTTATTAACTTTTTGTTTCGAGAATATTTTAAAAGACATGCTATAAAAAATTGAAATCAAATTAAATATAAATATTAAAAATATCTAATAAAGCAGTATTACGATTTCAAAGTAATTAACAAAATACCTAAGAGAATCTTGGTGTATTATGTAATATTTTTATATATTTCTTATTTTTTTAAAAAAATATACATTTTTTTCTAAGATTAAGTTACATTTAGATATATTATATGACACACCAACATTCTCTTACGTGTTTCAAAAAAAATTAAATTATAATTTGAAAAAATTTTAAAAATTAAAATTATTATTTTAAATAAAAATATTATAATACTTGAAGAATCTCAAAAATTTTTAAAAAATTAATATCAATATCTAATAAAATAATACTACAATTTTAAAATAATTAACAAAACACCTAAGAGAATCTAGGTGTATTACAAAATAGTTTTATACATTTTTCAAAAAAAGAAAACTATACCTTTCTTTTAAAATTAAGTTACATATTAAAATATCATCTAATACACCAAGATTCTCTTATGTGTTTCAAATCATTATATCAATTTATTTCCTTTTATTATCTTTTTGTTTCGAGAATTATTTTAAAAGACATGCTATAAAAAATTGAAATCTAATTAAAAAAATACTATAGATTTTCTTAAATTTTTGATGATCATTCATAGTGTTGTACTTGTGCCGAACTATATTCAAAACTTATTTTATATCAATAAAATATTTAATAGAATTGTAATATAAATTTCTAATTAATTAACAAAACGCCTAAGAGAACCTTGATGCATTACATAATATTTCTATATATTTCTTTTTTCTAAAACATTATACGTTTTTCTAAAATTAATTTATATTTAGAAATATAATGTTACACAACAAGATTTTCTTACGTGTTTCAAAAATAAATTCTAATTCCAAAAAATCTCAAAAATTAATAATATTATTTTTAATATAAATATTATAATGCTTTGAAAAATCTCAAATGTTTAAAAAAATTAATATAAATATCTGATAAAATACTACTACAATTTTAAAATAATTAAGAAAACACTTAAGAGAATATTAGTGGGTTAAATAAATTTTTTATTCCCTCCGTCCCATTCATTTCTATACATCCCATCATTTCTATACATTCCAAAAATAGTAAAATTTTAATAATAAAAAACACTATTACACCCACTAACTTTCTTCCACTATCTCAAATATATGATATAAAATACTATTACACCCACTACTTTCCTCCAATATCTCAAATCTATTATTAAATATTAATAGGTCCCACCACTTTACCCATTTTTCATCTAACTTTACTCATTTTTTATACATTTTCTTGGTCTCCGTGTCCAAACACAATGTATACATATCACTGGGACGGAGGGAGTATACATTTAAAAAAAAAACTATGCATTTCTTTTGAAATTAAGTTAAATATAAAAATATCGTCTAATACAGCAAGATTCTCTTACGTGTTTCAAATCATTATATCAATTTTTTTCTGTTTATTATCTTCTTGAGATTCCTTCGATAATATTTTAAAAGACATGCTATAAAAATATCCTATAAATTTTCGATGATCAGTGTTGTACTTGTGCGTAACTATATTCAAAATTATAGTATAACGATTTCAAAGTAATTAACAAAACACCTAATAGAACCTTGATGTATTACATAATATTTCAATATTTTTTTTAAAAAAAATATAAATTTCTTCTAAAAATTGAGTTACATTTAAAAATATTATGTTACACATCAAGATTCTATTATGTGTTTCAAAAAAAAAAAAAATTAATTCGAACAAATATTAAAAATTAAAAATATTATTTTAAATATAAATATTATAATTCTTTGAAGAATATCAAAAGTTTTAAAATAATTAATATAAATATTTAATAAAATAATATAGGGTTAGATTTGGTTCCTTTCCCACAAAATGAATTGTAAAGATTTTTGATGATATATTTGATTTGTTTCCTTTTGTAAATTAGAAAGAGGGTGTAATATAAATTATTGATTAATTCTTAATAAATACTTCCTCCTCCCTTTTAGTTGGTATATTTGCAATGTGACAACTGACAATTTATTTTTTCAAATGTGTCAACTAAAAGAAACGGAGGGAGTTGATTTTTAATGTATTTTTGGAAAGTCAATTTAAGTGTACATAACGGAATATTTAACATGAAAAATCTTGGAATTTTGAAGGAAACATTTAACATGATCGGAAATCTTGGAATTTTGAAGGAAACATTTAACATGAACGGAAATCTTTGAATTTAAAATGATAAAACACCTAATAGATTTGTATAACATTTAATAGAATCTTAAAATAAGTATTTTTATTAAGTATTTACATAGATTCTTTTATTAAAAAATATGTTAATTATTTAAAATAACAAACTTTCATAAATAAACAAATTTTTCGACTAAAAAAAACAATAAACCCTATTTTGTGTTGTAAAAAAAATAAATGTTACATTTTGTTGTGTTTTGCATCTAAACTTTTTCAGTAATTTTTTCATAGAAAAGATCCAAATATTGATTTATATTATATTATTTGTTTTAATAAAATAATATTAAGAAATTATGTGTATGAAAAAATAACAATATATTTTGTATTTTATAACAAATTAATTCACTTTTAAAATTTTTCATGAATTTCATTAAGTGAACACATCTTTTATTTATCACAAATAAGTTTTTCAAAAAAGAATTCATATAAAAACAGAAACAAGTATAAGAAATTCTTAGAAAAATCAAAGTAAAGAAGTATATTTTAAAACATGTTAAAAAATATGAAATTTAGAACTTTCTTTTGTTTGAAAAACCTTAGAAAATCTCCCAAAAAATGTTTAAATTTTATTTAATTGTAACTAAATTTTTTCTTAATAACTAAAAATATTAAAACTCCTTAAAGAATGTCAAAAATAATAAAAAAAAACATATGACTAAGATGGATCATTAATTAAGGCTTTTTTTTTAAAAAAAAATACAAACCTCAAAAAAGTAAAAATTGAAATATTGAAACATATTACTCACTAGTGACCAATGGAAGACATATGCAAAATTATTCAAATTATTTTAACTACTAGACATGATTCTGATAAATGTTTTACTAAAAAATATTAATTATTAAAATTATATTCTTATGTCATTTGGGACGAGATTCTATTAAGTGTTTCACAAAATCTTATAATAATAAAAAATTCTCAAAATGATAAACCACCTAATAGAATTTTACAACACTTAACAGAATCTTAAAACAAGTATTTTTATTAAGTATTTACATAAATTCTTTTATTAAAAAATATGTTAATTATTTAAAATAACAAACTTTCGTAAATAAACAAAATTTTCAACTAGACGAGATTCTCTTAAGTATTTTATTAAAAAATATTAATTATAAAAAAGCATTCATGTGTCATTTTTTAGATAAGATAAGATTTTCTTAAGTGTTTTAATCAAGTAAAACATTATAGAGTGTTGTGTAAATTATATTATTTATACTTTTTTTTTGAAAAATATGCTATAATTTTTTTAATCAAACAAATTTACGTAGTATACATATTTAAAATTTTACATTATTACTAGTAAATTCTATTTAGCTAAGAGCAATAAAAGATAATATGTTTTTAAAAATTCAACCAAATCTTCCAATTTATTTTTATAAATATAACGTTACGACAAATTGAATACATAGAGTAGATTTGCTTGCTTGAAAGCTACGATCATGGAATCTTTCATTTATGTAATTTGATTAATTGAAACATGGAAAGAATCATGTCATCCTCAATCAAGTCTTATCCATCTGAATACCTCATCTTGAAAAAGACGTGCACACAAATTTTTATGCACATTAATGTTATGTAGTAGATGATGACTAGATGTTAACTTAATTCAAAATCAGTAATTCAATCAAATAATTTGATTAATTGTTTCTATATATCGAGTATTTACTTCCATATATGAGCTAATTGCTTGTTTTTGTTTTTCCAATTATGTCCTTTTGATACAAATATGAAATTTATGTTATTTTTTATTAATTAATAGCTGAATTATCCAAGCCATCAAATTAGAAAGAAATCAACGGAGGTGGATGTGGTCTCTCAGTTCTCTGAATAGCTAAGGTTCTCCCTTGAGCATAGCCCTATATATATATATATATATATATAATATATCATAAATTCGTAATATAAAATTAGTACATCACTCTAATTACTAACTAATAATAACACAACCACTATAAAATATTAAAATGTAAACGTAAGTACTTAGGATAACAACAAATCCAAGTCCGGTCTTAACAATTGAAGCATGACACTTTTAATTAGGTGGGGTAGTAGCACGAAGTAAAACCAATAACTAGCAAATTCAACAACTAGGCAAATTCAACACTTTTAGCAACACTTGCACCCCTTAAGCTACCCCTTTCATGTACAATAGATGATTATCAATAAAAGGATGCATCTTTTCGATTATTATTTTATGTTATCACGGTTTTCTTACCTTTATGTATGTAACTTAGTGGGTTAGATCATTGGATCAGGTAAAGCCCAATGGATCAATCTTTATTATTTTATTTTTTTATAATTTTTTGTGGCGTCCCTATGGCGTCCGAGGCGCCCGTCTTATTGCATGTACGTAAGTTGAGGTGGACGTTTTATGTTTTTTTCACGCCACGACGCCACATGGACGCCAAATGGACGCCGTGACAACCCTGATATCCGTATCCGAAAGTAATTATATATAATATATTTTTAATTTTTATCATTTACTCTTAAAATTTATATTATTTTTATTTTAATTTAAATACAATATAAAAATAAAATATAATGGTTTTGATATAAAATGAAATAAAAATTACTCCAATAATGATACACCGTACACATACATCATCAGATCATCTATTCTAATTTCTAAAATATAAAGAGTAAAGAATAGTAAAGTAGTAAACTAGTGAAGTACTGAAGTCTATCTATCTAATTCAGTGTTTTTTATCCCTTATGAATTGTGTGTGCTCCTATGAATTGTGAAATACATAATTTATGTGGATCTACAAATTTTGTAACCAACAAATGAATAATGAAGTTATTCTGATTTAAATTTGCATATGCAAATTTAGATAATATATATGTTTTTTGTAATTTGTAAATTAGAACCGAGTACCTCTTTAATATGCCGATTTTTTTTTTTTTTTTTGTGTAAAATATGCATGTTTTTTATAATAATTTTTTTTTTTGCAAAACGGATTCGGATCCGGATATTATCTGTATCCGAATAATATTTGCCGGATTCGGATACGAATAAAGTTTTTTTAGATATTTCCGAATTCGAATACGAATACGGATATGGTTTTAAAAAACGAATCCGGATTCGGATACTGCTGTATCCGTATCCGTTTTATCCGTTTTCCACCCCAACTCTTAACGAATCAATTTATAATCAAATAAAATTTCTAGTACAATCTCGATAACATATCAAATCAAAATTAGGAATAAAATTATTCAGTCTACTAAGTACTAACAGACTGCATACGTTTCATTCATCGTCACAGGAATCAAAGTTAGGCTTGATCCTAACAGACTCGATCTCTATCGTTCTAGTTGGCCAAGGAAGAGACTTGACTACTTCTGCTTCGAGGATTTCGATAGCATTGTTGTCATCTAACAAGGAAGCTTCAAAAGTGATCTCGTATCTACCAGTAGTAGGCCATGTCACTGTCCTCAGCACTTTGACATTCTCATAGTTAGTATCCTACATGTTATATATAGTGCAAAATCATCAGATTTTTCAATGACGAAATTGATTTGTTCAAATAAAAATTTAAGATGCCACTTGGATCATGAGATTCCAATCCAGTTAACGAGAACGGGATTTCTTTTTTGTACTGAAATCTCGTTTTCATTCCCGTTAACCAGGTTTGTATTCGAATTTCAACGGAGAGAAATTAATTAACCTGATACATGTTGTAATGGTAAATAGCTAACTGAGCGAGATAAACAAGACTACATAATTCATCGGTAGAGAGAGTTTTGACAGGAGGGTCGTAATAATCACAACTACCACCAACAATGGCACATCTATAAGAATTATTTTGTTCAGGAACTCGGCCACCTGGTTTAGTTCTCACAACCAGTTTAGTCCTCGCCATTATATCAATCCCCAGCTAGGTAATGGGATTTTTTTTTTTTTTTTTGAGAATTAATGAACGAATCAAGGAGCCAGATTCTACTTAAAACAATCGGCCGACTCTAGTTGGGGTAATTCAAACGAAAAGCTTTAAACGAGGCCCAATTTAGTATAAAATTATGTATAATTCTAGAGTTAACAAATTTGGTACAAAAATAGGTACAAATTGACACACATTATGAAAAATGTATTCTTCAAATGTATTCTTCTTGTTGTTGATAATACAGTAAGTATAGATCTCTTCCATCTATCAAACAAACACCAATTAGAGCATTACAGTGTAACTATCAGTCTATCACTCATTTTGTCGAAATTTTAATAATTTAGCGATAAAGATGTGCTTGCTCCAGCCTCCAAGCTACAGAATTTTCTTAAATACATCAGAATAATATATAGAGTCTTTACTATAAGACTTGCCCATATGGTAAATTAATCCAGGACAGATTAGCCAGCACCACATACCATTTTCCTGCACGGAAGAGTGCAAGCTTAAACAATCTCAGAAATGCCTATATTATACACAATATTCTAGCAGCGGGGCAAGTCTGTCCTGGATTTACGTACTACATGGGTAAAGTGTAAAGAAAAATATTTCGCTTTCCTCATACGTTGGTAAAGATCTCAGTGCCGTGCTGCCAGTTCCACAAGCTCTTGGTATTTATCTGAGACATAAGAACTTACTGTCAAAGTAGGCTCCCCCCTGCTCTCTTCTACTGGAGACATACACTTTATTCCGATCACTGTTGCCAGACCTGTAATTTATACAAATAAGTTAGCCAACTTACCAACTTATCTTTAAATCTCTCGGTTCCAAAATTAATAATCCTTCCCTCCTTGCAGAAAGATAACACTAAGGTTCCACAAACTTGAAAAGTAGTCTTAAGTAAGAAACAAATAACACTCACTCTCATGAACTCGGCCATATAAAAACCTTTCCCCTTTCCAATATTCCAAAGGCCTGGACCTAATTCTTTTGCTTCGGCGGACTCCAGACTCCCAGTATGTCCCAGTCTCTGTCCAAAGTCGAAAAAATATATAATCGATCAATTCCTTTAAATAACCTACGGAGGTATACTGAAATTGTTTGATGCATGAAAGATAACCTGTAAGACTTTGTGGGGTAATTGCTTTTCTTCTTTTCTGTTCATGTGTTCTTGCCTTGCTTAGGTCCTTTGCTGAACCTTTCTTTAGTGCCTGCATAGTTAATACACAACTATATCAAACATAAAGGCTATAGTAAAAGCGGGAACTCGAGATAGCAAGCATGTAGATGTGACCTCTATCTAGGCAGAACCCAGATTATATGCTACTTGCAACTTTCAATTGAAAAAAAATCGGAAAAAGTAATTTACGGAAATATAAGGCAAGGCGCAAGCTAAAATTTGCTATGCATAACTTGGCAAAAAAAAAAAAGTGTGCCATGCATAATGCAACACCAAGCACGGACTTGACAGTACAAATTTAAAAAGAAAATGACCCCGAAAGAAGACCTTGTTACGTTGTTTAAGGTCTTTTCGAAAGGTGGAGTCTGCAGCTCTCAGTTGTCCATTCATTAAACGGCCTTTTGTGAAATTGGAGTCTAATTGACCTGTGAAAGAAAAGAACTATGTGACATAAAACTATGATCTGACCAAAGATGGAAACATCATAGTGATGTGACAATGTTTCCCAAGTGCAGTAAGTTAGAAGCAGTAACTACAGACGTATGCTGGCATCCAGACATCACAAACTTCCACAGCTTATAAAAATGTAAGATATGTCTGGTCTAAGAAACTAATACACTATTAGGTTACTTGGGTATTCTCGACATGATTTAGGATGGACCTGTGATAAAACTCAGACATATCTTCAAGAGAAATGTGATGCAGTATTTTGCACAAAATGTCACTTCAGGTGACACTACAGACAGAATCCAGACTTGTGAAGCAACATATTTACATGGACCTGTGATACAACTAGGACATATCTTCAAGAGAAAATCTGATGCAGGTTTCTTGCACAAACTGTCACTTCATGTGACAATATAAACAGAATCCAGATTTGTGAAGCCAACTATAGGATGGAAAATTTACCTGACGGGCTGTAGGAAAAATTAACATTGTTAATTGTTGAACAATCAGTATTGACATTCGGCTGCACAAAAGAATTTGTGTCCCTGTGCAGGTTCTCAACCTGCATGGAAGGTTAGATCTCGGGTTCAGTGTTGCTGGCACTAAAATCCGTTAAGAAAATTAACATCACTCAAAAAGTATTTAATCTCACATTATTGTCAATATCACACGGACCATGTCCTAGAGCAAAGACATTAGTACATCTCCTAGATGACTCCGCCCTGTTGATGCATAGTCGGGGATAAGAACTTACATTCTCTGACATTCTATTAGCACCAGTAATACACAAATTGGTAGCAGCATTAGCTCTACCACTGTCAGTCATATTATTGTCTTCATTATGATGCACCACAACATCATTAGATCCCCTCAACCTAATATCAACACTTACCGTACTCGGGTTGACATTCACAGATTTGTCAAGTAGATTAGGTGTCACTCCTTCAATCGAATTATTCGAAACCGTACCAGTTACCGAGGTTCTTGTAGCTTCAACTTCTGTCGGGAAAGTCAGTCCGTCAGAAAGGGGCAACTCCTTTCCCTCATCAAGCTGTTGTGATAGTTGGTTAAATTCTTTCAGTGAGGAAGTATTTCCGGCCGATGATAGATCAATATCAAGAAACCTGAACGGATCACTAATTGGTTTGGACCGAGAAATGTGCTTGTTTAATAGAGATAATGCAGCAAATGGGCTTTTTGGCGTGGTAGGGGAAGCTAGAGTATGAACTGGATTTTCTGCCACATGTTTAATTTTTACAGGTGTTTTGCCACTCAATCCTCTCATCACCTTCGAAACATCAGTCTCTGATTTTTTATTCTTAGGAAATTCTTTCCCTAAATCCATAATACCAGTCCTTCGGTTGCCACTGAAGTCAGGAAGATACTTGTCTACATTCACAGGTTTTCTCTGCAGGCCCACCTGCAATAGGGAGGGTTCCCCATCCCCATCCAAATTTCCAATACTTTCTGACAGCAATTTATCTAAAAGCTCACTGATTCTGTTCTCAGTCTTAGATATTGATTCTGTTCAAACATAAATCATGGTGTCAGTAGTAACACCAACACATGACTGAAAAGCAAAACTAAAGTGCCCATGGTAAGTGTCTTAAGTATAGCAATAACCAAAAGAAAAGAACAGTAAAGTAATTATTACGTAGTAGTGACTGTTTTCCTTTCTTCTTTCCTATTATTTCAAAATCATTTGCTCACCAGCTAATTCCTTTCCATGCAAATCCATATCAAAATGTGCTGTTTCTTGATGCGAAACAAATTTAGATGGACATAGACTGTCATCTTGTATTGCCTCTTGGAAGGATAAAAAAGTATCATCATTTTCAGAAACCGCTGATGAATAATGCGGCATATTACTAACTGACTTCCTGAAACAAAAGAAATATACTACATCATTTGATATGTAAAGTTGACAAAACGTAATAATCAGACAAAAAAATTGACAAAAAGCAAGAAACATATGTATGCATAAGAGGGCAAACGAAAAACATATAATACCCCAAGATTCCTGGCCGTCGGCTGCATGAAGTTGCAGAGGGCATGTAGTCATTTATGCTTGTTACACTGCCACATGTATGTCTTTGTATCTCATCTTTGGCATCTATAGACCAATAATGAACAAAGTAAATACATGTTGAGCTACAAAGCAATACGTGAACAAAAGAAAACAGAAAGGTAATCTTACATTGACGTTTTCCATAGGCTGAGAAAAAATCCTCTGGGTCATGCAGTTGATCAATGTCCAAATTGAGATCCAAACCAGAAGAGGCCTGCCTGTTAAAAAAATTTACTTCGACAAATATTATCATAATAAATAATCACAATATTTTAGGTTTGAAGTTTTACGTCATGTTTGGCCTCAGAGAAAACTGAGCAGGCTTATGGCCCAAGGCTGGTCTTTTTTCTTGGGGATTTCTTATGCCCATAGAAGCATCAGGTTCATTGTCATTCTCCAGAGCTGGCATGCTTAAAAGTGCAGAGTTTAGAGCTCCAGAACCACCATGGAAAATACCATTTGCCTTCCTAAACACATTATCTTGACTCCTTAGTTCCTTAACAAACCACCAACAAAAGTAGGTAAATAAAATAATGCTAATCAATTTACCTTACAACAAGAAACTCGTGAAACAGTAAGCACCGTACAGATTGTTCAAAGAACAAAACTGCTGGATTATGATGGCAATAATTATCATTACACTAATATAGTACAAAACATAGTGCTAGAAATGATAAACACGCTCACGCAACTCAGTTTTCTGCTCAACTAAGTATAGATGTAAAGTGAGCTATATAGCATTCACAATCCTGACATCTTCACTGACCGGTTCCTTAAAAGCTAGCGATTCGCTTAACTTGGCAAAATATAGTTACAATGTCCTGACGGAAGATTAAAGAATTCTTATCCGTTGCTTAAACTAACAAAATCTTCTATGACTGGTAGGAACACAAATACTTGTTTACATCGTTTCAAAATAGTTTCTATACTAGTTAGTCGTAGGACTTTTAAATATTCAACTCGATCCATCACTTTAGAATCATCTTAAGTTTTAACACTTGTTACAATTTCTGTCCAGAATTCCTAAAAGTAACAATGTTATAAAATCTCAACATTGTCAACCTAGAACTTGTCATTATCAGATGACCTAAAACGTGTAACTAAATTCCTAATTACAACTATTAGCATCCATATTACTAATTGACAACGAAACAATGTTTCAAAATATCGACATTATTATCAACCTAAACATCCTTATCATCAGACGATCTAAAACGTGTAATCAAATCCCTAATTACACTATTATCATCCACCGAATCACTACTTGACACCAAAACAATGTATTAAAATCTCTATGTTATCAACCTAGACATTCTCTTCATCCGATAATCGAAAACGTGTAACAGAATTATTTCAATTGTACTAAGCTTTTCGACTTTCGAAAAACATACAACAACAAATCAAACACTCACCATATTTGTCAACATTCAATTGTAAATTGAGTATTAAAGCAGTGTAGTGATAAGTAGTGTAATTTGTAGTAAAAAAAGGTACCTGAAATTGGCGGGAGAGAATTGGATCCGATCCATCGGAGCTCCGAGCTTCGGTTGCGACCATCCTTTTACCTGTTAGTTTGCTCCACAAATTTCAGTTAGAGCATTAATTTCGACTACCTCGTAAACCGTGCAATGAACGGGTTCTTGTATTATAGTACTCCCTTCGTCCCTTTTTGCTGTTAACATTTCACTTTTTCTGTACTTTCTAGCATAGTTAAATAACTTTTTTTTAAAATTTTCTTTTTCTGTATAAAAATTTTAAATTTTTATACAGAAAAAGAAAATTTTTAAAAAAAGTTATTTAACTATCCTTAAAATGCACCTTAAAATGTGTGTCAGAAAGTACAAAAAAAGTGAAAAATTTTTATACAGAAAAAGAAAATTTTTAAAAAAAGTTATTTAACTATCCTTAAAATGCACCTTAAAATGTGTGTCAGAAAGTACAAAAAAGTGAAATGTTAAGAACCAAAAGGGACGGAGGGAGTATATATTCTAACTTTATTGCGAGATTTTGTTTTTTTTTTTTTTGAAATAAACACAAAAGCATTCAACTTAAACGATCAAAAGCAAAAGTCTCCAACAAACACGTAGGAGGAGACGTGAAAGAGTTATAGCAATTAGCTAAACAAGGGAATCTAGCCATCTCATGAGCTACCCTGTTAGCATTTTTGCGAATAAAACGGACAGAAGTATCTACCATACTACTAAGCTTCTGTCTACAAGTCTCGACTATCTCTCCAATTTCTAAATAATTCTCTCCTCCGCCTGTGATAGCCGTGACTGTAAGCATTGAGTCTGCCTCCACTAAGACTCTGGTCTGGGCAAGTCCTTGGTCCTGAATCCAGGATAAGGCTTCTCGAACTCCCATCACTTCAGCTTCGAAAACCGAATCAACTTCCGGAAAACAACAGTTTTTACCTGCAATGAAACTGCCATTATGGTCTCTTAGAGCCATTCCTATGCTGAAAGTCTGTGCACCTGGATACACAGAAGCGTCCACATTCACCTTTAGGCTCCCAACTTCGGGGGTTTGCCACCTTTGAACATGATTCCTATCTGTTTTTCCCGCTGCTGCAGAGTGAACCAGGTACCTTTGCTTCGCCTCTCTCCATTCTGAAAACATTTTAAAAGCACTATCCATAGCAAAAGCAGGGGTCACCACTTTAGCATCCCACACTTTCTTGTTTCTCCAGTGCCAGATCCCCCACAAAACAATACACACCTTCGCAATTTCCTCTGTCAAACCAGTGCTAAGCTTATTAAGCACCCAATCAGATGCAATCTCAACTTCACTCCAGTCATACACTAAGTTCACATGATTCCAGCATCCTACAGTAAAATCACAATCATAGAATAGGTGAGACATGTGCTCTATGTCCCTCAAACACATGGGGCATGTTATAGGCAGCCTAACTCCTTTATAGCTCAACCTTCTTCTAACCGGAATAGCATTACGACAGAAGCGCCATATGAACACCTTAACTTTGTGAGGAATCATCAAACTCCAAATTTTTTTCCATCCAGTGCATTGATTTATTGCAGGTGGCCCAACATTCAAATTATACCAGTACTGGTACCCCGTTTTTGCACTATAAACTCCATTTCAATTTGTTGCAATGTTGCCTAAATATAAATTAACTTACTATCTTTTCAAGTGTTCTTACTTTCTAACAGGTTGTGTCCAAAAAATTCTAATATACAATCAATTAGTCATCCAGTTCAATAATTTTAATTATAAATTTAAATTCATTATATTTAGAACTGAGATGTCACAGTTTCGATTATGGACAATATGAAGATTAACTAACATTTTCATAGCATTTGACTTTGGGGGAGGGTTTAGAGTAAAATCATAGAACATTGGAAGACATAAATGTGAAATGATATTAAAAATGTGGGGTATTGAGATATTTTGGCTTTTAGTAGATCTACTTTGACCGTGAATACCTTTCAATTTGTAGCGATGTTCCCTAAATATAGCTTAACAAACTCACTTCTCAAGGGCTTCATTTTCAACATGATATATATATAAGATTTATAATATTTACTAAGATAACTTTCTCCTTATGAGTCTTACTCTCTACTTCCTCCTTTTCACTATGCATCAACTCCGCTTCTCTCTCCCCAGACCTCGGCGAACTCCCGTTAATATGTCTTTGTGAAGTCCTCTTCCTTGCCCATCTAACATAAATTCGCTTGTCCTTGATGATGAGGACATTAAGCTTAAAGATTAATCTCTCTGGAGTTCTTTCATCGAAACCTTAACAAACCCATAACGGTCTTTTTTGAGGTAGAATAATGTCCTTGATTATTGCTTCTTTTCTGAATAATAACCAAAGATCTTTTAGCTGAACAGAGTCCGGGAGATTGGTGATGAATTTATGGATATCTTCCTCCATACAACCATTATTAGTATCATCACCCCTATAACCATTTCCTGTTAGCTTTTATAAATTTATGGATATCTTCCTCCATACTTTATGGTTTTGCTTCTCCTTTATTAGTATATTTCTTAACAATTTTTCATCTTTACGATCATTCCAAGGTGATTCATCTTTGAACCTCATCATTACTTCTCCTTTTGAGTTATAATCTATTACCCACTCTCTCAATTGGTTCTCCCAGTGCTGATTTCCTGGGCCGTAATTGTTAATCGTCTTATCTCCCCAATTTCTGAATTTCTTCTTCCATATCTTTTTGCTTTCACCCACTATCCTAAAGCGACTATTTCACCATTTTTCATCGATGTAGAAAGCCTTAGATCCATTTTTGTAATCATGACTCCCTTCTTCATTGTCATCTTCATCCCTCAATCTAAACCTATTTGGATTTGAATTTCGTGAAGGATGAAATATTTTCTATCTTCTTTCTCTCTCCATCTATTTAGTTAACTCCTTTAATATTTTGTAATTTGTATGCAAATTTTAGGGTTTTAATCAAACTTATTTCAGATTATTAATTTTTTTTATTTTCATCTGTAACTATACCCTCCATCTTTCACCATGTTATAAACAATTTTTGTTTGAATCGAGTTTAAATTCTAAATAAAGTGATGAACATGAGTGTATGTATATATATACATACATATATATATATATATATATATATATATATATATATATATATATATATATAAGTTCTCTTTTGAGCACTTGCCTATATATATATATATATAGAGTTGCACTCCATAACAAACACCTTATATAACAAACAATAAAGAACACCTTAGATCTAATAGATCCAATGCCCCTGGCGGGGCCACCCAATACAAAAAGTTCTTATTTTTTTACCATCTATCCATCCATCATCTCAAAAAAAATAAAAAGAATAAAAAAGTTAATGTTCATGACGATAACGTCATCAGTGACGTCATCATGAACATTAAAATTTTTAATTTTTTTTAGCTGGCTTGATAGAGGGTAAAAAAAATAACAACTTTTTATATTGGGTGCCCCTGGCGGGGCCAAAGGATCTAATAGATCTAAGGTGTTCTTTATTGTTTGTTATATAAGAGTGTTCTGTATGGAGCAAAGACCTATATATATATATATATATATATATATATATATATAAATTCAATTTGAAGAATGAAATGAAATATGTGTGTGCATGCGTATTATGTAATATTCGAGTCCTACATCGAGTAGATATGTGACTTTAGTTCAGTTTATAAGGCAAAATCATACTACTAAACTGCACTAACAAATCATGGTCTTAAAAATTTAGTAAAAATTTTAATACAAGCATACATAAAAAATGCAACACATAATGAGTTCATACCTTAGTTTTTCTTCGGTGGGTGTTGTACACTCGTCCATAACTTGGTCCAATGTGAGCCGCCAGAGTGCCCTGAGTTGCATTAAAGTTTTTATTTTTTTTTTGAAATTTGAGAAATTTTTGAATTTTTTTTTAAAAATTATTTACTCAACTGTTAGGGCTCCGTTACATCTTTATTACTGTATATACATCTTTTGCCTCTCTCATTTCCCAATATCTGTTCCTCAACCTCTCCTAATTGAACATCAATTTGCTTG
Organism: Kitagawia praeruptora; assembly: GCA_037693485.1. Taxonomy (NCBI): domain Eukaryota; kingdom Viridiplantae; phylum Streptophyta; class Magnoliopsida; order Apiales; family Apiaceae; genus Kitagawia; species Kitagawia praeruptora. The sequence goes on along the minus strand of CM075350.1, from coordinate 137,357,874 downwards.
CTACTTCACTCAATACCATCTTGTACAGATTTGCTTAAATGATTGTGTAATATACCCCTAACAATGTGAGTACAAACATATTGGGTTAATGCAATTCCTTCACAATCCATGATATTATGACTCTCTATTAGGGGAGAGCAAACCCCGGTTCGGTTCGGTTTTCGGGTAAAACCGGAACCGGAACCGCATATCCTCGGTTTTAAAAATCGAAAACCGGAACCGCAACCGAACCATCGGTTTCGGTTTCGGTTTTAAAATCCCGGTTTCGGTTTTTATCGGTTCGGTTTCGGTTTTAAAACCGATTAAAATAAAATTAAGAAAGTTTTACAAATTAATTAAAAAAGTAGTTCTACAATAAAAACATAAATGGTCCAAATATATTCATACAACAATTTTTAAAACTTGAAACAATAAAAAAAATGGCAGATGTCCAGATGGCCAGCAAATCTGTGTACTGGTATGGGGATTTTGTGAAGCTAGTCTCTATCCAGTGTCCAGTGTCCACAAGTCCGGGGTGAGAAAGTAGCCTGCAAAAACAAAGAATAAATATCAGTACCTAGAAGCTTACTACCTAGAAGAGATGGGTGCCACTGCCACACATATATTATCAAAAGACTTATCGTGAATTCAACAGCCTGACTAAACATGCAAGTGCATCTAAATCATAGGAGCTAAAGAAGAGATTTACTCATGTGTGCTGTGTTACTCCCTTGAATTCAAGTTTCTAAGCCTACCAGAAGACAAGCACTCAGCTGTAAATCAGCCTCCTGGTGTAACAATAAGAAATCCTAGTTTCGAATAATGGAGCTTTTTACAAGTCCGCAATCATGATACAATTTAGTTGGAAATTTAATTTCAGAGGGATGGACGTCTGTACTGAAGCTTAAAAATTATCAGGAAACACCTCTATTCCCCAAGGCCCATTAATTTAAAAGCTGAATTTCACTTAGATACGTTATGAGTTATCACTACTTTATAAAAGTCTGCAACTACAACTAAAACTCGAACAATTTCATCCTGCAAGTTATATTTTTTAATTCCAAGCAAAACATAAAACCTGTCACTGAAAGTTTCTCCTTTTACTGATCATAAAATTTTTGATGAAATTAAATAGAACACCCCATTTACCTAAATTTACTTCAGATCTATACTTCACAGAAAGGAGTTCAACTTCTTTTGGGTAAAATAGATAAAGTACATATAGTTTATCAACAAAAGTAACCCCCTCTACAGATCAAAATGAAGTCAGAAGCAATTTGACATGTATAACTTGTCAGCAAATATAAAAACATTACATTTAAGTTTAGTTTTTTGGCCAAATTATAATATCTTCAAATGGAAAAAAGCGCAGAAAGAAGAATGCAAAATAGTGTAAACCTCACAGTTAACAAAAAAATGATGCAATTGTTCATAAACCTGACAGTTAACATAATACCTCTACTCCTCTAGTGCTCGATGCCAATGCTACCAAACGAACCGACCACTTTTAGTTCATCTGTCAAAATCAACAGTAGCAGAATAAGATATCAAATACTATTATAATATTAAAATATATTTGATTATTTCTTTGGCTAATTTCAATTTGCTGCTTAACCATATCAAGAATTAAATTGATTAGACTCCATTATCGAGTTTTAAGAATAATTTTTATTTATATTTTGTTACAAGTACGGCTAATTAATCAAATAATTTTATTACTAAAATAAATATGATTATTATTATAGCAAATTCCTGATTTTCTACTTATATTCTTAATCGAGAACCCAATAGATTAGTACATATTCTCAAATTTTATGAGTATCTGTATATTTATTATTCATGTTTCAGTATACTCATATACTAATTTATAGAAAAACTTTAATCCAAGTACATGCACCCATATAAACTATAAATTTAAAATTTTAGTGTGTCAATTTTTTTCTCAAATGATGTTTAGTTTGTTCCACTTCCTAGATTCTCATTTGTAATAGATTTTGGTTGAGCCTTTTAATTAAATTTTCTCAATCAAAAAAGAGAAAAAGGACCCTGAGATTGATCTCAGGGAACTTTTGCTGAGATATTAAAAAAATATACTTTAGATTTGTTTGGGCCCGTAGAGCTAATTAAAAAATTCTGTTTTTACTAAAATACTCATCCTATATTTGTATACAAATCCCACATATCTCAGGAAATTTACCTGAGATGCATCTCAGGTTCCCCAATCTCATCAAAAAATTCCTCAATTACTTAGAATCAAATATTTTATTGTATTTCTTGTCAAAAATTTTTTTTTAATGTATTTGATATTGCTGAATAATTAGTACTCGGAGTAAGACACAAGAGCTAAGAAAATATGTGAAATTCTAGGTATTTTATATGAAATAAAATAAGAAATTATCAGAGTAGACATGTAAATTTATGTATATACAGAGACATAAATTAACAAAATCAAAAGAATAGCATGAGAAGTGAAACATTCATTCCATCTTGAATAGGGCTGTCAATAAGAATCCGATCCGATCCAATCCGAAAATATCAGGTATGGATCCTTCAAAAAAATATCCGATCCAATTAGGATCCGATCCGATAAGGAGCGGGTATAGATTTAGCATGATTCGATCCGTTAACGATCCGATCCGAATATATTTATATACTCCCTCCGGTCCATTATATAAGGCATTTGACTTTTCTGCACGTAACTTTAGGTGCTTTGACTACATAGCTAAAATAATTATTTTTAAATTTTTTTTTTGAATAAAAATATAATATTTTAATTTTTATTTAGAAAAAGAAATTTTAAAAAATATTAATTTTAACTATGTATTCAAAGCACCTAAACTTACGTGCAGAAAAGTTAAATGCCTTATATAATGGACCGGATGGAGTATTAAATATTTTTAATATATTTATATAATATATTTAATAAATATAATATATAATATAAAAAATATATCTACATATCTATACTATATTATATATATATATATATATAATATATGCTATATTTATTATTTATATGTAATATATATTATATAATATACTATATTTATTTTTTAGTATATATTATATATATTTTACTTATCATATATAATATAAAAATTTATAAAAAAATATATAGACTTTTCGATTAACATCTAAAAATTGGAATACAAGTCAAAGTACTAATCAAAATACTAGTTGACCGTTAAATTACCAAAATCAAATGAATTTATTTTTTTCTAAAATTTTGGCAATAACATTAAAAATGATGGATATGTTAATTGGAATTCAGTGTTAATGTACATTGTAATTGGAACTTTTTATGAGATGTTTTAAATTTGGATATGTCAATTTTATAATTTTGCATGTTTTTCCTCTTTTTTTTTAATTAAACGGGTCGGATCTCCGATCCGAAAACCCGAAACCCGAACGGATCGGGTATGGATCGGACTAAAAATTATCCGCCCTTGATCCGGTCCGATTCGAACCCGAAAGTTTTTAATGGATTCGGATATGAATTTAGGACAATCCGATCCAAATCCGACCCGTTGACAGGCATAATTTTTAATAAAAAAATCATGAAAAAACTTTGATGGATATAAATAATGAATTCTACTATTTAACCAAAAGCATGTGTAGCTCAATGGTTGTAGTGGGCAACTTAAATGACATTTGTATTGCTATGTCATGGGTTCAATCCCTAGCAATGCCTACATTTTCTATGTTTTTTCATAATATATCATTATAAGGGGTATAAAGGTAAATTACATTGAATAAATTGTGACATGTTAGTAGATTATATAAATTTTATTTAATATTATAATTATATTTTATATAATTATTATTTTTTAGTTTTAATTTGATATAATTTAATATACTCATGTTTACTGATTATATTAATGTTTCTTTATTATAAACAAAGTATACGATTTTTAATATATTTTATTAATAATTGAAAAATATGGTATAATATTTACTGGTATAAATTAATGATTGTAAGATTTGTTGTAAATTAAAAAGGTAACGTGTTTTAATTATAAAGGAAATATTAATGATTGAAAGATATGATACGATTGATCTTTCTATTTTTTTTATAAAAGGTAATTTTTCACCTAAAAGTAGATGTGAAAAAGGCAACCGACTAATTAACATTAATTATATTATGTTATTATTTATTTTAGATGTTATATTTTTCTTAAAAATTATGGTGTGATATTTTCGGGTATATATTAATGATTGTAAGATTTGTTTTAAATTAAAAAGGTAACGTGTTTTAGTTCGAAAGGAAATATTCATGATTGAATGATATGATACGATTGATGTTTTTAGGTGTTTATAAAAGGTAATATGTTCAACTAAAAGTAATGTAAAAAAGACAATCGACTAATTACAATTAATTTTATTATATTAATGTGAAAAAGGCAGTCGACTAATTATCATTAATTTTATTATGTTAATCGACTAATTACCATTAATTATAACGTGTTTTAATTTTATAAGGTGTTTATAAAATGTAATATATCGACTAATTACCATTAATTATATTATATTATTATTTATTTTAAGTGTATTTATTTTTTATAATGAAGGGTAAATAAGTAAATTCACGAAGTAGCAAAAAACAAGTATAAAAAAACAGGTACCAAAACTTTCAATGTTTCGGCTTTTATATGAATACTAGCTTATAACCCGTGCTATGTACGGATTTCTTTTGATATGTATTAAATTTTATTTTATGTTACAATTATATTTTTAGATAATCATTATTTATAATATTTTATTTAAATTTAAATTTATATAATTTAATATAAATTTAATTAATGATATGCATGGTTTAAAACTTGTAGTATAAAATTTTAAAATAAGTATGTCTGAAATTTTAGTATAATATATCTAATCATTAGATATAACGGTTTTGTTTTTTTACTAAAAATCTATTGGTCATTATTCGTAGTATACATATTTCTATTATTTTTTGTTTGTGATTAGAAGATATGGTGTGATATTTAAAAAAAGTATGTCGTTGATGAAATCCGAATCTTAAAATTTTACTAAATTAGTTTAATCATATAATATATCTAACAGTTCTATTTTTTTTGCTAAAAAACTAATGGTCATTATTCGTAGTATACGGATTTCTATTATATTTTTAAAATTAGAAGTTAACGTGTTTTAATTAAAAGAAAAAAATATTATTGATTGGAAGATATGATAATTTAGGTGTTTATAAAAAGTAATATCATCAAGTAAAAGTAAACATTTTTTGAATAAAAATGCAATCGGCTAATTATCATTAATCATAGGATGACCATGACGAAAATCCAAGCGACAAACTTTCAATTCGCACAGGTTTCTTTTATGATGTTATAAATATTATTAAATATTACAATTATTTTTTTTATATAATCATCATATTTAATATTTTTTTAATTTTGATTTAATATAATTTAATTTACTCATATTTATTATTTAATATTACAATTAAGTTTTTATATAATCAAAATTTTTAATCATTTTTTAATTTTAATTTAATACAATTTAGTATACTTATGTTTACGGATTATACTAATATTCCTTATTAGTAATTGAAAAGTATGGAGTGATAATTTCGAATATATATTAATGACTGTAAGATTAGTTTTAAATCAAAAAGGCAACATGTTTTAATCGAAAAAATATTAATGATTGGAAAATATGATACGATTGTATTTTTAGGTGTTTATAAAAGTTAATATTTTCAACTGAAAGTAAATGTGAAAAAGACAATCGACTAATTAACATTAATTATATTATGTTGTTATTTATTTTAGGTATTTTAATAATATAGATATCGTATATATTTTTCGTTATAATGAATGGTAAATAAGTAAATTCACGAAATGCCAAAAAACAGGTACCAAAAAGTAGTTACCAAAACTTTTAATGCTTCGGTTTTTATCTAATTTTTAATAATTATAATAATTTTTTTATTTCAATTTAATATACTCATGTTTACTATTTAATATTACAATTATGTTTTTGTATAATCATCATTTTTAATATAATTTAATATACTCATGTTTACATATACTAATGTTTTCTCATTATAAACGACGTATACGAATTTTTAATATATTTGATTAATAATTGAAAAGTATGGTATGATATTTTCAGGTATATATTAATGATTGTAAGATTAGTTTTAAATAAAAAAGGTAACGTGTTTTAATTAGAAAGAAGTATTAATGATTGGAAGATATGATATGATTGATGTTTTTAGGTGATTATAAAAAGGTAATATTTTCAACGGAAACTAAATGTGAAAAAGCCAACTAATTACCATTAATTATATTATGTTATTATTATTTTAGGTGTTTTAATAATATAAATATGGTATATATTTTCTTTATAATGAAGGGTAACTAAGCAAACTCACGAAGTACCAAAAAATTTGTACTAAAAAATAGGTACCAAACTTTTAATATTTCGGTTTTTATATCATTTTTAATAATTTCTAAATTTTAATTTAATATAACTTAATATACTCATGTTTACTATTTAATATTACAATTATGTTTTTATATAATCGTCATATTTAATAATCTTTTAATTTTAATTTAATATAATTTAATATACTCATATTTACTCATTATACTATTGTTTCATTATTATAAACAACGTATACGAATTTTTAATATACTAGCTTATAACCCATGCGATGCACGGATTTTTGTTGATATGTAATAAATTTTATTTTATGTCATAATTATATTTTTATATAATCATTATTTAAAATATTTTTTTAATATTAATAATTTGGGTTAATTATCAAATCAGTCACTGATTGGAGCCAAATATATCAAGTAGGTCACTTAATGCAAAAGTGACTCATTTAAGTCACTTATTAGGAAATTTGTATCAGTCCGTTAATCGAATATAAATCAAAATTGTTTTGGAGATGTTATTGACCTCCAAATCTTGACTTTGAGTAATCAAACTGAATCCCACATGCTATACTACACGAAACCAATCTCAGATTCATTGTTGGGTAAATTCTGCAAAAATATGTTCTTGATGTTCTTGAGCTGTTCCTGAGGATCAAAGCACTTTTGAAGGTGTTATTGAACTCCAATTTTGATGTTCTAGTAACCAAAATGAATCCCACATGATGCTCTACACAAATACATGCTCCGTTTCATTGTTAGATTACTTTTACAATTTTCGATTAATATTCGATTAACGGACTGATACAAATTTCCTAATAAGTGACTTAAATGAGTCACTTTTGCATTAAGTGACCTACTTGATATATTTGGCTCCAATCAGTGACTGATTTGATAATTAACCCTTAATAATTTAATATAAATTTAATTAATGATATGCATGGTTTAAAACTTATATTATAAAATTTAAAATAAATATGTCGTTGATAAAATTTGAAACTTGAAATTTTAGTAATTAATTTAATCATATAATATATTTAATAATTAGAACTAATGATTCTGATTTTTTACTAAAAATTTAATGATCATTATTCGTAATACGAATTTCTATTATATTTTGTTACTGATTATATAATATGGTGTGATATTTTTGGTATATATTAACTATTGGTAGATATGAATTGATCGGAAAATATGATATGATTGAGGTTTTTAGGTGTTTATAAAAGGTAATATCTTCAACTAAAAGTAAATGTGAAAAAGACAATCGACTAATTACCTTTAATTGTATTATGTTATTATTTATTTTTGGTGTTTTAATAGTAGAGATATCATATATATTTTTCTTTATAATGAAGGGTAAATAAGTAAATTCACGAAATGCCAAAAAACATATACCAAAAAATAGGTACCAAAATTTTTAATGTTTCGGGTATTATATAATTATTAATTAATTTTAATTTAATATAATTTTAATATACTCATATTTACGGATTATACTAATGTTTCTTTATTATAAACAACATATGCAGATTTTTAATATATTTTATTAACAATTGAAAAATATGGTGTGATATTTTGGGTATATATTAATGATTGTAAAATTATTTTAAATTAAAAAGGTAACTTGTTTTTATTCGAAAGAAAATATTAATGAAGATTAGTTTTAAATTAAAAAGGTAACGTGTTTTAATTCGAAAAGAAATATTAATGATTGGAAGATACGTTGATGTTTTTAGGTGTTTATAAAAAGGTAATATCTTCCATTAAAAGTAAATGTGAAAAAAGGCAAGCGACTACTTACCATTAATTATATTATGTTATTATTTGTTATAGGTGTTTTAAAAGTATAAATATCATATATTTATTTTTCTTTTTAATAAAGGGTAAATAAGTAAATTCACGAAGTACCAAAAAACTGGTACCAAAACTTTTAATGTTCCGGAATTTATATAATGGTAAAATATTAATGAAGATTAGTTTTAAATTAAAAAGGTAACGTGTTTTAATTCGAAAGGAAATATTAATCATTGGAAAATACATTGATATTTTTAGGTGTTTATAAAAAGGTAATATATTCAATTAAAAGTAAATGTGAAAAAAGGCAAGCGAGTGCTTACCATTAATTATATTATGTTTTTATTTATTATAGGTGTTTTAAAAGTATAAATATCATATATTTATTTTTCTTTTTAATAAAGGGTAAATAAGTAAATTCACGAAGTACCAAAAAATTGGTACAAAAAAACAGGTACCAAAACTTTTAATATTCCGGAATTTATATAATAGTATAGATTTTATTAATAATTGAAAAGTATGGTGTGATATTTTCGGGTATATATTAATGATTGTAAGATTAGCTTTAAATCAAAAGGGTAACGTGTTTTAATTGGAAAGAAATATTAATGATTGAAAGATATGATACGATTGATGTTTTTTGGTGTTTATAAAAGGTAATATCTTCAACTAAATTAAATGTGAAAAAGGCAATCGACTAATTACCATTAATTATATTATGTTATTATTTATTCTAGGTGTTTTAATAGTATAGATATCATATATATTTTTTTATAATGAAGCGTAAATAGGTAAATATTTTATTAATAATTGAAAAGTATGGTGTGATATTTTCGGGTATATATTAATGATTGTAAGATTAGCTTTAAATAAAAAAGGTAACGTGTTTTAATTGGAAAGAAATATTAATAATTGAAAGATATGATACGTTTGATGTTTTTAGGTGTTTATAAAAGGTAATATTTTCAACTAAATTAAATGTGAAAAGGGCAATCGACTAATTACCATTAATTATATTATGTTATTATTTATTTTAGGTGTTTATATATTTTCTTTATAACCTCAGGGGACTTTTCCTGAGGTAATTAAATAACACGACGTCGTTTACTCCTTTTTCCCTTTATCCTATGTTTTTATATTAAATAAAATAGAGAGATTAGCTGTGCACACGTTACACGTTACAGAACATGAAATCACTTTTTTTACTTTAGAAGTCAGCCCCATGACAAAAACTCCATTCATTGCATTTATTTGTGAACTACATATGGTATAAGTGATGAATCTATACTTTGCTCTTGTTCTTCATTCAGAGAGCCCTGGAATTCATCTGAATCATATTCGTTTGGAATTTTTTCAAAATCCACCAAATTATCATTTAGATCAATTTCTTCGATAGTTTGAAAATCGAGTCTAGACTGATAATCATGCTCTAATGATGACTCATCCATTGTTCTACAAACTTGGGAAAAAAATGTATGTAACATGAAAACAGATACATTACATAATAATCAACCAAATTAATGTAAAAAACACAAAAGAACCTCATATAATTTGTTGATAATATTGCCATATAAATGGTGTGCAAAGAATTGTAGATGTTACAAAGATAATACTATCAAGTTAGACTTGAATTACCTTTTTGATCTTCACCACGGAAGAAGAAGATATGGACTCAGATTTGAAAACAACGCATGTTTGTATGTTGTTAAAACCCTAGCTGAATAAGTATCTCTATTTTAATATAAAAATATATGATTAAAGAAAAAAGGAGTAAACGATGTCGTGTTATTTTATTACCTTCCCCTGAGGTTATCTCAGGGGCAGTATTCTCTAAAGGGCAAATAGATAAATTCGTGAATTACTAGTACCAAAAAACAGGTACCAAAACTTTTCTATAATTTTTTTTAAGATTTTAATATGGGACTTAAAATGTGGGCTATAATTGTGATGGTCACTACAAAATATCCAGAATACAAAACTACAAAGCATGTTAGCATATCCCATGTAGAGCTGGAAAAAAAATCCGAAAAATTCGATATCCGTCCGAAATATCTGTATTCGTATCCGGGAAAAAGCGGATATTATCCGTATCCGGAGTTAACCGGATATTATCCGTAACTGAATCCGAGAGTTTAGGATACGGATATGGATACGGGTACATCCGTATCCGAAAATATCCGTATCCGAAAGTAATTATATATAATATATTTTTAATATAATTTTAATACATTTTTAAATTTTATCATTTACTCTTAAAAATAAAATATAATAAATTTAATATAAAATGAAATAAAAATTAGTCCAACACGTTCTAATTTCTAAAGTAGTATAGTCTATCTACCATAATTCTACCTAATTCACTATTTGTATAGTCTAAAGTAGTATGGTCATTAATTATTTGTATATGGCATATAGTATATAGTTTTGTATACTATTTGCATATGCAAATTTGGATATGGTTTTTGTAATTTGTAAATTAGAACTGAGTATCTCTTTAATATGTCTGTTTTTTTTGTTTTTGCAAAAAATGCTTGTTTTTTATAATAATGCAAATTTCAGAAAAAAAAATTATTTTTTTGCAAAACGGATTCGGATCCGGATATTATCCGAATCCGGATAATATCTGCCGGATTCGGATTCGGGTAAAGTTTTGTCGGATATTCCCGGATTCGAATACGGATACGGATACGGTTGTAAAAAACGGATCCGGATTCGGATATGGCTGTATCCATATCCGTATTATCCGTTTTTCAGCCTTAATCCCATGGACCATCCCGGAAATTGATATGTATATTTTTTCTTAATCAAAAGGCAGGAAATATTTTTATCTACTACAAATCTACAATAGCAATAATGCGGTAGAGATTAAAAGTAATGCACATTCGATATTTTTACCTAAAAATTTATTTTTTAAAAAATTACGATTTCATTGTTGTACAAAATATTTCTGAAACTAAAAAATTATTAAAATACCCTTTTTACAGGGAAAATAATGATGATAATGAAATAGATAAAAAAAATCAATGGATATTAACAATTTAATAATTCCAAAAAAAAAAATTGCCAACAACATTGCACAGAACACAGTTATCTCTTATCTCCAACTTTTAAGAAAACAGGGGGATCTTATACACTGTACAGCAGCTGTTTGAGCGTCATTAATTTAGAGCGCGTAATCTTGTCGGTGGCCTAAAATATATATACGAACTCTGTATCTATATATTCTTTCTTTCCTCTACCAATACAAAAAAAATAAGAAACAAATCTTGACCCCATTTCTCCCTCCTCAAATCTAGATCACCCCCTCAAATCTCTCCTATCTAAGGTAAATTTCTATTTCTCTGCCTTACATTTCTCCTTTATTTTTATATATTTATAGCTATAGAATATTTATTTATATTTTGTGCTTTTTATATTTAGAACTCAAGAATTTGTGTTCTGTTTCTGTTTCTGGGTTTTGTGCAGAGTTAAATCTTGGATACAACCCACATTTGCAAAGGTAAAATCTTGGAACCCCAGATTGAAATCAATGGATTCTAGTAATGTTAAGAATTTGTGCTTTATCTATATCTAAGTCAAGAATTTGTGTTTTATGTTTCTGGGTTTTGTGCAAAATCAAATCTTGTGCACTACCCACATTAAAGGTGAAATCTTGGAACCCCAGATTGAGATCAATGGATTTTAGTAATGTTGATTTGTTTAAAGATTTTTGCTTTATGTATGTGTAAGTCAAGAATTTGTGTTTAATGTTTCTGGGTTTTGTGCAGAATCAAATCTTGGGCACTACCCACATTGTTAAAGTTGAAATCTTGAAACCCCAGATCGAAATCAATGGCTGGTAGTAAGGTTAATGGTAGTGATGCAAAGGCATTCAAGATCTTTGTGGGTTATGATCCCCGTGAGGATCTTGCTTATCAAGTTTGTCGCTTTTCGATTATGAAGAGATCTTCAATTCCTGTTGAAGTTATACCTATTAAGCAATCTGAATTGAGAGAGAAGGGTTTGTATTCTCGCGAAAGAGGGAAGCTTGAGAGTACTGAATTCTCTTTTACTAGGTTTTTAACACCTTGTTTGGCTGGTTATCAAGGTTGGGCTGTTTTTGTTGATTGCGATTTCTTGTATTTAGGCGATGTTAAGGAGTTATATGATTTGATTGATGATAAGTATGCTGTAATGTGTGTTCAACATGATTATACACCTAAGGAAACTACTAAGATGGATGGGGCTGTACAAACTGTTTATCCGAGAAAGAATTGGTCTTCGATGGTTTTGTATAATTGTGGGCATCCTAAGAATAAGGTTTTGACTCCTGAGATTGTAAATAAGGAGTCGGGTGCGTTTTTGCATAGGTTTCAGTGGCTTGAGGATCATGAGATTGGATCGGTACCGTTTGTTTGGAATTTTCTTGTGGGGCATAATAAGGTTGTTAAGAATGATAAGAGTACGTTTCCTAAGGCTATACATTATACACTCGGAGGGCCTTGGTTTGAGGCTTGGAAGGACTGTGAATTTGGGGATTTGTGGTTGAAGGAGGCGGAAGAGTACAACAAGGCGACGGAGAAGAATGTAGCCTAAGCATTGGTGCGTCTAGTTGAATTTATTTTTACCCTTATTTGGTTTATCAGTAGCTTTACTTGTAAACTCAGATCTGTCCAATTGTTGGATACTTGTTGGCATTATCAGTTATATAGTTGCTAGGGATGCATATGCTTTGTAATTCTTACAATATTTGATTACGTTTTGTCTAAATATCGATTTGTTATATCATTCAAATTTGAATTTATATCAATTCCAGTCTCTGATTAATATCTAAGATAATATACTGTGGCTTCCTGCAATTGCTTTGTAGCTGATACAATCTTGGTGTGTGTTTGTGTTTTGCTTAATTTTGGTTAATTGACTCAACAAGTGTTGCTTCTAGTGTTTTTTACTTTATGTTGTACAGTACATACATTTGCTAGTCCCTAGTGTATCCATCTAGAGTATTTGATGGTCTTATCTTGACCCTAAGTACTGGTTAGGGGTGTTGAAATACTTACCATTTCATCATCTCTCCTTACTTAGCTAGCTGCTATGTTTAGATGATTAACTGGTTAGGGGTGTTTAAATACGATTTATCTCTTTGCTTAGCTGCCCTGTGAGATGATCAACTTGGATATGATTAGTGTCTCTCTACTAAGCTGCCCTGTTACTGTTAGATGATCAACTTAAATACGATTTGTGCACGGCTGCTTGACATCAGATTTTGTAAAATCTTTAATGAATCAGCTGTCACAGGAGAAGACAAGGAAATTCACATCATATTTTCTTTTATAAGATGGAAAATATAATGATAACTGATAAGAACAACTTGAATATGATCTGTGGCATGCCTGCTACATCAACATTTGCAATTTTTCTGAAAAAATTCAGCTGCGTGACAGGAGAAGAAAAGGAAGTTGACAAATCGTATTTTTGTTTATTAGATGGTAAAAAGATAATGATGAGAACAGCCAAGGATCTCATATCCATCAAATGCCTCCCATGAGCTTAGACTAGAAGTATAGAGCAAACAGATGAGCTGTGCCAGGGAAAAACTAGTGTGTTGCAATTTGCAAACGCAGGCTCATGGAGCTACAATCTTACAACATTTGAGTTGTTTAACCTTAGTCGATTTATTTCTATTGGCCTATTTTTTTTTGAGATTATATCTTGTTAATTTTCAAAACTAGCAAGAAATTATGTAAAGTTACTAAATTGCCTCAGGCGAGTTGTGTGTTAAAACAGACCCTTGTGATCTTGGGAATTTTTTATTTTCAGAAAGCTGACTTCAAACATACCATGCTACATGTGAGGTGATTTATTACATGGTTGGGGAAATGGGGAATTAAGTGTTAGATGTTCTTGTCGCAACGCTGATGTGAACACACCAAATCATATGTGAGGGGATTAATTACAAGGTTGAGGAAACAGAGAGCTAACTGTTAGATGTACTTGTCACCAACTGCCTCACTTATGGCTACATAGATCAACACAAGCTTCCTGTGCCTCTTTCATTAGCTGTGGAGGCTTTTAAACGACAGAGCATACTTCTTTCTTTTTGTCTACTTCAACCTGTGTGAAGATGACAATCGAGAAAGCTCCGGTGCACCAAAAGATGGAGTATCATGTCCAGAAACCTCAACATCCGGAGCAAAAAAGTGTTGGCCTCTATGCTAGGTATGTGTAATCATGAATTTCTTTTCTTCGAATCTCATCTTCTCCATAATCTTGTGTTAGTTAGTCCTTTTATTAACTATCAATGTGTACAATTGATGCCAACCTTATCAGATTGTTTCATTGTTCATTTCATACGCAACCTTAATTTCTTGTGATTTTGAACTAAGTATTGGTCTTAATTCTCGCTCTTCTTTCATCAATGCAGCTTGTTCTCGATGTGTAGTTGCTGTTGTTGTTGCCGGTGCTGCTTTAAGAGGACTTGCTGTTGCTGCTAAAGATCATTTGTTATGAACTTCAATCCGCTGTTAATTGATTGTGTTGTAGTATAATACATTAATCAGTCATTGGTACAAATAATTAGTACTAAGCATAAACTTTTATTTGTAGTGTTGCATTATCACTATATTGCTGCTCATCTCCAAAAATTCATATTTGTATTGGAAGGCTAAGCTTTCAGGCTGCACAATTCATTGATAGTCTGCTGAGAATAACAATAATGCAATAAAGTTTTTTTTTAATGAACAATCACAATTTACCCATCAGTGAATCTAATTTTATCTTAATGTACACATGAATTAATAGTGCTTTTTATTAATTGATGCTATATATCAAGTTTATTTAGTACGACACATCGAAAAAACAGAACAAATACTACATAACAGTAACCTTCTGTCTGAACTATCTCATTGGTCGTATATTATTGACTAAATGACAGTTTGTACCCCTTATGTATATGGGTTTTGTCAAATTGGTCCAGATTTATGTTTTTTAGCACTTTGCAACCCCTATGTTCAAATTTCGCTTCGAATTACAACCCTTCACTAATATTCTAGACCAAAAAGGAAGGTTTTTATTGATGAATGGGACAGATGCATAAAGGTTTAAGAGGTACTATGTTTGTCTTGAACCCTTAAAGGCCTACATCCATCAAGAAAGGCTTCCTTTTTTGTATAGAAAATTAGTGAAGGGTTGTAATTCGAAGCAAAATTTGAAGATAGGGGTTGCAAAGTGCTAAAAAACATAAATCTGGACCAATTTGACAAAACCCATATACATAAGGGGTACAAACTGTCATTTAGTCTATTATTTATTAGTCTTATATATTAAATAATATTACAATTTTCATTAAATTGATGATCTTTATTTATTAATATTCATTAATGTTAACCTTTATTTTTTAGTTGTTATTGTATTTACTTGAATTCATTTTTTTCTAATTCCAAAATCAACAAATTTCATATTTTTATATTTTTTTACTTATAATATTTACGAAATGATACCAACCCACAATAACTTCCTTACAAGTTACATCAATCAATTATATATGTATATGGGATATAATTACATTATATATTTTTTGAATAATTAGGCTTAAAAACAATAATTACCTAGTATTTTAAAAATAATTAATCAACTATCTAATTATATAAAATTATTTACTTCGAATTGGGAATTTTGGTGTAATCACGGAGTAATACTTTCAACCAAATAATTCAATAAAATAATTGAGAAGAAGCTACGTAGTAGACGTTACAGTGTGTACTATGTTATTGTCACTGTCATTGCAGCTTTGCAGGAGCTTTTATTAAAAAATTACTGAAACGTGCAAATACGACAGAATACTCCCACGATTTTGCGTCCAAAAGAGCTGGCTATCAAACATATTGCTTTATTATGGTAGCAATTATAGCATGAAAGCATTAGATAAATAAAACAAACGACATTTTTAAAAAAAAAAAATTATTACTACATACTGTAGCTTCATGCTATACTTATATATAAAAAAAATTAGTTAAACAATTCACGAAAAAATAAAAATAAATGAAAATAAATAAAACTACAAAATTTCCATTAAGATTTGAGTGTAACAAGGGTGAGGTATTATTCAAATATTATATTTTAAACATATATATAAAACAAAAAAATACCTCAAAAGAATGAATCTTGCACCCAAAAGAGAAGCATGCCCATACCCTATTTACTTTTAGGACTTTTGACAGATGAATTTTGATGTACATTTATGTATGGGTCCTCTTCCAAGATAGAGTACATGGGAGTACTATTTTTGTACTTCCTTTCCTTTACCAGCTTTGTAGATTCTTACGTTATTTTTTTTTTGAAAAAAATCATGCATGAGTAAATTGTTATTTATGATAAGTTAATTTTGAACTTATAATTTATTATAAGTTTGATTAATACTATTAATAATACTATTATAATAAAACAGTTTTCATAAAACGTATATAGTGTGTTCATATCATTATTTACTATAAATAAAATAGTAATTAAAGATTGTATAGCATGCCTCTCATTCAAAACTATGGATGACAATGCTTGCTTGGGATTACATCTATAATCTACCTTCTACCATATTGCATTTAAAGTTTCTGATTCACCACCTACCTTTTTCATTTGAAAAATGCTAAGAGCATCTCCAAGGCTCCTTCACCCTTGGCAATAACATCCACCTGGCAGATGAATAGTAAGAATATAGCCAACCACTTCCAAGCTGCACACCTCCAACGCACACCTCCCCCTTGTGTAAATTTATAGCCAACCTTGATTGAATGGCTATATATAGCCAAGCTGTAGCAAAACTGCACCAATTTATAATTTTTTTTTGTCAATTCAGCAATATAATTTCATGTAAAATTATTAATTAGTGTTAATATTAATATTTTAAAGTAAATTTGAATTTAAAATAATAATAAAATACTACTTTCAAAATATAGCCAACCATTATAGCCAACCCCCATTGGAGCCCAATACCTTACAGGTTCAGCAAATTTTAGCCAACTATTATTTTATATTATTATAGCCAACCATTATAGGCAACCCCATTGAAGATGCTCTAATTAAGTATCTAAATTGGTTTTCAAAATAATTTTCAAATGTTATATATATTATTATAATTGGTCATAATAAAATGTACTCTAGAAGGGTAAAGGTGTATCATTTTATCTTTTAGAATTATCTTAGAACTCTACATAGTCAAAAAAAAAAATGTACTAATGCATTCACAGTCTAGAGCTGGAAAAAAATCCGATATCCGTTCGAAATATCTGTATTCGTATCCGGAAAAAAGTGGATATTATTCGTATCCGGAGTTAACCGGATATTATCCGTATCTGAATCCGAGAGTTTAGGATACGAATATGGATATAGGCACATCCGTATCCGAAAATATCCGTATCCGAAAGTAATTACATATAATATATTTTTAAATATTTTTAATTTTTATTATTTACTCTTAAAAATAAAAAATGTAATAAAATGAAATAAAAATTAGTCGAGTAGTCACAATAGTGATACAACGTACACGTTCTATTCTAATTTCTAAAATCTAATTATCTGAAGAGTAAAGTAGTAAAGTATCTACTTCAAAGATTAAAGATAAAACCTAAAATCATTGCTGCGCCGCTCTCTTATGTTAGAAAATGGAGTTTTTAGAGCATAAGTATTTTATGTTCTTGATGTTAATTCCAGATTTTAACGATTGGAAATTGTTCCTTGTTATGAGGACTTAAATTTTCATATATGGGTCTAAGTAATTTTCTTAGTGAAACCCATAGAGAAATGGAGTTGAAGTTAGTAGCTTGAATAAGCCTGAAATGAGAATGTGTATTTGTCCCACATTGAAATGAATAAAGGGGGTTGTTGGCTTTATATAGAATCACACACATGGGTAGTGTACAACTACTAAGGTGTATGATGGTGCATGGTGTTACTGTGTGCTCCACGCGCACACACACACGCGCGCCGCCGCCGCCCGCCTCGCCACGTCACGTCACGTCTCGACTCGACTCGACTCGGGTCGTGTCGGCTCGGTCGAAGGGCGATTTGGGCAAATGTCTCGGCGTCTCGCGTACGCGAGGCGACCTGGGCGAGGGATTTTATTTCTGTGATTAATAATATTTTAATTAGAATATATATATATCGTTTGGGATCAGTACTTGGAATAGATCAGTAACTGGTCAGACATCTAATACTGATGGACCAAGTCCTGATGAAATCCTGAAGGTACTACCAGATCCTGATGCTTGATCAAATACTGATGGACCTCAAGTCCTGACCGGATCAAATAATGATGGATTAACATCAGTTCCTGATGTTGAATCCTGAACAGAATTTGGTAATATATATTCGTATAATTAAAATAAAAACTGATATGTGTGGATAAATATAACGTAACAGTTACGATTTATTAAATCAACCGTTTTGATTTTATTAAATCAGCCGTTTCATTTTATTAAATGTAAATCGGCAGTTATAATATTAATTGGGTGGCATCAGTTACGTTTGGCCTCTCCTATAAATAGAGAGCTAAGCTACTGATTGTGACACACTGTACACACTGACACTGAATATACAGACCACACCCTACATTCTCTTGTCTTCTCTACACTCTCTGTTCTCCTCCAGTTATAGTATATTTTACTTAGGGTTTTTCCGGCGACTGAGGTGCCAGTCGAAGTTGAGCTTTCTGATTACTGTGATCATTTAGCTCGGAGCTGTTTTATCCTGGGAGAGGTGTTGCAAGAATCCCAACACAGTTGTAAGTGGGGGCAATTATCTCTTCAAGAGCAGTCAGGCTTTCTAGCAAATCCTGACGACTCAGCTGTTTGTTTTACTTGTTTAACATACTGATTTTGCTATGGCTACTGGTATGTTTTCTGCCTTCTCTTTGTTCTATCAGTTACTGACATGCATGTGTTTTACCTTCATGTTTTGTTTCGCTAATTGTATGCTTTGCCTGGACTTGTTAAATACGATATATAACTGCCTCTATGTTGCTGTTTTAGTCATAATTCCCAACATTCTTGAAGAGATAATTGGTTATATAGTATTTAGCATAATGGTTAACGAGAGTGAGATTCCTGCTAGTGGTAGTTCCGTTGCATCTGCTGGGGTCATTGATTGGACCACTTACAGTTTTCCACAACCCGTTGAATTGACTGGCTTGCCTGAGAAATTCAATGGGGGCGTTGGCTTTTCTCATTGGCAGAAAAGGATGAAGTTGTGGTTGACTGTAAAGGGTCTATGGCCTGTTGTGGAATATGAGAAGCCGGTTGTGGATCAAGAGAAGGCTGAATCAGTTAAGAGTTATGCGAAGTGGGCTGAAAAGGATGGGGTTGCTAGGGCAGCAATTCTAGCTGCTCTAACCAACACATTGTTTGATGTGTACTCCTCTGATGCCTACACCGCAAAACTCTTATGGGAGAAGCTGGACCAGACACACAATACTGACTCACAAGGTCTGGAAAAGTATTCTGTGGCTAGGTTCCTTGATTTCAAGCTGGTGGACAATAAGTCCATGACTGAGCAAGTGCATGAATTCGAGATGATAGTGCATGCTTTGAAGGAGTCTGGAATGGACCTCCCGGAAAAGTTTAAGGTGATGAGTGTGATTGAAAAGCTTCCAAAGTCTTGGGAAGAGTTCTCTCTCTCCCTGAAAAGACCAAAAGGAGAGATCACCTGGACCAACCTTATGCTGGACATCTCGGTGCAAGAACAACACAAGTCCAAACAGGGACATGTGATGCCAACTGAGCATGGAAGTTCGAAGGTAAATGTAGCAACTGTAGGACAGAAAAGGAAGGCTGTCTCTAAGAAGGGTAATAGTAATAAACCTAGGAATGACAAGGATAAGGCCAAGAAACCAAAGGCAAACAAACCATGTTGGTCTTGTGGGCAGGTTGGGCACTGGAGTAAGGACTGCCCTACAAAGAAAGCAAAGAAAGCCGAGGGGGTAGCTCAAGCGAATGCTGTGCTTGGAACCTCAAGTGGGCCTGTAGCGAACATGGTTGTTGGTGAGGCTTTGGCTTCTGAAACCAACGAAGACCGGTATGTTACCTACAACCCTGTACTATTTTCCACTTATCTGTCAAATGAATGGTTGATTGATACTGGAGCTAATGTGCATATTTGTGCTGACATTAGTTTATTTGTATCTTATCAACAGAGTCATAGCTTGACAGTGACGATGGGGAACGCAAGTGCTGCTCAAGTACATGGAATAGGAAACGTGGACTTGAAGTTTCCTTCGGGTCGTGTTCTATCCCTGACGAGAGTGCATCATGTTCCTGACATGCGTAGAAATATAATAAGTGGTAGCTGTTTAGTAGCTAATGGCTTTGAAGTCTCTCTAAAATGTAATAAAGTAGTTCTTATTCATACTGGTACATTTTTTGGCAAGGGTTACTTGTCAAATGGTTTATTTGTAATAAATGCTGAGCCCGTTTTGGGTGCTTTTAATAAGATTACTCCTTCTGTTAACTATGTTGAATCTTCAGATTTATGGCATGCTAGACTTGGTCACTTAAATTTTGGTGCTCTTAAAAATATGATGAACTTAGAGTTGATTCCAAAACACACTATAGAAAAGAATTCTAAATGTCAAGTATGTGTGTCTGCTAAACTAATAAGGAAACCTTTTCATAATATTGTTAGGGATTCAGACTTGTTAGATTTAGTACACACTGATATTTGTGAATTTGGTGGTGTGTTGACTAAGGACCATTTTAGATACTTCATTACCTTTATAGATGATAGTAGTAGATACTGTTATGTTTATTTACTTAGACATAAGGATGAAACACTTAGTAAATTCATTATATATAAAACTGAAGTAGAAAAACAAACTAGTAAGGTACTTAAAAGGTTGAGATCTGATAGAGGTGGTGAGTATACGAGTAACGCTTTTAATGAATTTTGTGCAAGCAATGGTATAGTTCATGAAGTTACCCCACCATACACACCTGAGTCTAATGGGGTTGCTGAACGAAAGAACAGAACATTTAAAGATATGATTAATAGTATGCTTATTAATTCTGGGTTGCCTAAATATATGTGGGGAGAAGCTCTGAATACGGCTTGCCATATTCTGAATAGAGTTCCTCTGAAACACATGGATAAGACACCCTATGAGTTATGGAAGAGCAAGAAGACTAGTCTTAAGTATCTTCGTGTATGGGGGTGCCTTGCTAAGGTACTTGTCCCTGAACACAAGAGAAAGAAACTAGGTCCGAAGACTGTTGATTGTATCTTTCTGGGCTATCTTGAGACCACTACAGCTATGAGATTTTTAGTATTAAAATCTGACATAGATGGTATAGTGGCAAATACGATAGTTGAGTTTCGTGATGCTACATTTTTTGAGAATGTTTACCCTATGAAGACTGGTATGCCTCAAGATACTTCTAATGAAGATCCTACTCACACATCAAGTTCTATTCCTGATCATGTGGAAAAGATGACAAATGTGGGGGCGGAACCTAGTAGTAGCTCTACTCCTAAGGAGGTAGAGGAACCACGAAGGAGTAAGCGTGCTAAGGTAGTCAAGGATTTTGGAAGTGATTTTATCACTTACAATGTCGAGGACGAACCTTTAACTTTCCGACAAGCTATGGATTCTTCAGAGTCTAGGCACTGGAAGGGCGCTGTAAAGAGTGAAATTGACTCTATTGTTTCTAACGGAACATGGGAGTTAGTTGATCTCCCTCCTGGGTGTTCTACTATCGGGTGCAGATGGATCTTTAAGAGGAAGTTGAACCCTGACGGCTCAATAGATAAGTACAAAGCTAGACTGGTAGCTAAGGGTTTTAAGCAAATGGAGGGCATTGATTACTTTGACACATACTCTCCAGTAGCTAGAATGACAACAATCCGAATGCTTGTAGCATTGGCTTCCGCACATGGTCTTATTATCCATCAAATGGATGTAAAGACAGCTTTTCTTCATGGTGAACTTGAAGAAGAGATTTATATGGATCAGCCTGAGGGATTTGTTGCATCTGGTAACGAAAGGAAAGTATGTAAGTTGATCAAATCCATCTATGGTTTGAAACAAGCTCCTAGGGATTGGCATAAAAAGTTTGATGAAACTATAGTGCCATTCAGTTATGATATTAATGATAGTGACAAGTGTGTCTACACCAAAGTTAAAGGTAGTGAGTGTGTCATCATGTGCCTATATGTAGATGACATACTATTGTTTGGAACCAATATTGAGATTATTAACGAGACAAAAGCTTTCTTGAAAAGGCACTTTGAAATGAAGGATATGGGTGAGGCTAGTGTGATTCTTGGACTCAAACTGACTCAGTCAGCTGAGGGAATAACTTTATCGCAGTCTCATTATATAGAGAAATCTATACTTGAGAAATATGATTATTCGCAGTGTAGAATCGCTAGTACACCCTATGATCCTAAAGTTGCCCTTGTTAAGAATGCTTCAGGAGTACCTGTGTCTCAGTTAAGGTATTCTCTGATTATAGGGAGTTTGCAGTATCTTGCTAACTGTACTAGACCAGATATTTCATACTCTGTGTCTAAGTTGGCTAGGTATACAAGCTGTCCAAACAGAACTCATTGGGATGCTCTTGATAGAGTACTTAGATATCTGAAAGGCACAATGTACCTAAGTTTACACTATAGGAGATTTCCTGGTGTACTTGAGGGGTACAGTGATGCAAGTTGGATAGCGAAGAAGTCTGGTTCCAATGGAGTGACTGGATACGTGTTCACTTTAGCAGGTGGAGCAATATCCTGGAAGTCGACTAAACAGACTATAGTAACTCGGTCTACATTTGAGGCTGAGTTGTGTGCGCTTGATGCCACGGGGACGGAGGCTGAATGGTTACATGGACTTATGTCCGCGATACCTGTAGTAAGCAGACCGCTTCCTGCGCTTGCTATTCATTGTGATAGTAAAACAACCATCGACAAGATTAGCAGTAAAAAGTATAATGCTAAAACCAAGAGACACATCCAAGTTAGACTAAAGTCTATTAGGGGTTTAGTGTCTGATAGGATTATTGCTGTAGAGTTCATAGGAACTCAGAATAATATAGCTGATCCTTTAACTAAAGGACTGGAACCTGCAGTGGTCCTTAAGTCGAGGTTGGGGATGGGGCTGTCAACCCATCATAGTTCATCATCAGTGGGAACCCAATACACATGAGAGGAGATCCCTTGAAGTGTATTCAATGTGGTAATAACAAGCTGTAAGGATGAATTGGTAGTACCTTTGCTACATAGATGATACTGTTGTATCTGAGTCTATCCCCTGAAAACCTAGAAGGTACTGATACTGCTAGATAGCAAGAGTTATTATAACTCTGAATGGGGTCAAGTCATTTGACGAGATGGTTGCAGTACATCTCTGGAGATGCCCAGCTAAGCGAATGTAATTGTGTGGTCGCAATTAGAGGGAAGGGTTATTCCTTGAAACATTCGACGAACAGGATCGAGACAAGACCATTAATGTCTCAAAGCCGTAGATTGGCACCATAGCCTTTGACTTGTCGTCGTCTATGGAACATGGTTACACCAAAACGGATTAAGATTCAAGGTGAAACATTCCATCTGAATCCGGTAATCATTGAAGTAGGGGACTTAGGAGGGTTCAAACCCGGAAGGGTACCAACTCTGAAAAAACAAGTCATGATTAGAAACCTGTAGCATTTCTATATGGATTTGTGGGGGATTGTTAGAAAATGGAGTTTTTAGAGCATAAGTATTTTATGTTCTTGATGTTAATTCCGGATTTTAACGATTGGAAATTGTTCCTTGTTATGAGGACTTAAATTTTCATATATGGGTCTAAGTAATTTTCTTAGTGAAACCCATAGAGAAATGGAGTTGAAGTTAGTAGCTTGAATAAACCTGAAATGAGAATGTGTATTTGTCCCACATTGAAATGAATAAAGGGGGTTGTTGGCTTTATATAGAATCACACACATGGGTAGTGTACAACTACTAAGGTGTATGATGGTGCATGGTGTTACTGTGTGCTCCACGCGCGCACACACACACGCGCGCCGCCGCCGCCCGCCTCGCCACGTCACGTCACGTCTCGACTCGACTCGACTCGACTCGGGTCGTGTCGGCTCGGTCGAAGGGCGATTTGGGCGAATGTCTCGGCATCTCGCGTACGCGAGGCGACCTGGGCGAGGGATTTTATTTCTGTGATTAATAATATTTTAATTAGAATATATATATATCGTTTGGGATCAGTACTTGGAATAGATCAGTAACTGGTCAGACATCTAATACTGATGGACCAAGTCCTGATGAAATCCTGAAGGTACTACCAGATCCTGATGCTTGATCAAATACTGATGGACCTCAAGTCCTGACAGTATCAGATCCTGATGCTTGATCAAATACTGATGGACCTCAAGTCCTGACATTATCAGATCCTGATGATCAAATACTGATGGACTAACATCAGTTCCTGATGTTGAATCCTGAACAGAATTTGGTAATATATATTCGTATAATTAAAATAAAAACTGATATGTGTGGATAAATATAACGTAACAGTTACGATTTATTAAATCAACCGTTTTGATTTTATTAAATCAGCCGTTTCATTTTATTAAATGTAAATCGGCAGTTACAATATTAATTGGGTGGCATCAGTTACGTTTGGCCTCTCCTATAAATAGAGAGCTAAGCTACTGATTGTGACACACTGTACACACTGAATATACAGACCACACCCTACATTCTCTTGTCTTCTCTACACTCTCTGTTCTCCTCCAGTTATAGTATATTTTACTTAGGGTTTTTCCGGCGACTAAGGTGCCAGTTGAAGTTGAGCTTTCTGATTACTGTGATCATTTAGCTCGGAGCTGTTTTATCCTGGGAGAGGTGTTGCAAGCATCTTAACACAGTTGTAAGTGGGGGCAATTATCTCTTCAAGAGCAGTCAGGCTTTCTAGCAAATCCTGACGACTCAGCTGTTTGTTTTACTTGTTTAACATACTGATTTTGCTATGGCTACTGGTATGTTTTCTGCCTTCTCTTTGTTCTATCAGTTACTGACATGCATGTGTTTTATCTTCATGTTTTGTTTCGCTAATTGTATGCTTTGCCTGGACTTGTTAAATACGATATATAACTGCCTCTATGTTGCTGTTTTAGTCATAATTCCCAACATCTTATTCGAAGAACTAGATCCCGCATCGCCGCTCCATCGCCCTAAAAAGGCTCGATCCTAATCCTAACCCTAAAAACGTTCGATTCTATATCTATTTCTTTATTTGATTAGTTCGTATATGGCATATAGTATATAGTTTTGTATTTATTTTTTAGAAGATTCAATTAGTTGAAGTTTCTTGATTTGTATGGTCTTTAATTTAATTATTTGTATATGCCATATAGTATATACTATATAGTTTTGTATTGCCCTGCTGAAGATTTGATTTATTTGATTATTTGATTATTATTGCAAATCTTTAATTCATTAAGGTCCCTGTCAATGGAACAAGGTAGACTTGTGTAGCTTGTGTTTATACATCTCCAACTGATTTGAACAAGCTTTGATTCATACAGACTATGATTATTATTTATACTTGTGTGTGTATAAAATTGTAGGAAAAACTTCAAGTTCAACTCCATCTGCAGCCTCTAGTTCAGTTGGAATGAAATCAACTAAATGTGTACTTGTTATCATTTAATTTAGATACTTGTCATACTTGTTAGCAACTAAATAGTGACCTTGAGAACATTGTTGCCAATATATATAGGTTTTGATTTTGATGATAAAGTTTGATTTAAGCTTTATCCATGTTGAGCCCCAATGGTTGGGTTTAATCATTCTGTTTGGCCTTTCTAATTGCTGGTGACCATTTTTTATTTTTTTTTCTTTCAAAGTTGGTTCTCAATTTGTAAGTGTACCTCTGTATTTTATACTTATTGAACTAAACACGGCTGCATCATTCATAGGTAAATGAGAATAAAGTTTGATTAACCCGAAGTGAAAAACTTCACAAGGAATTATTGATAACAGGAAATCTTTATAAAGTTTTTATCTCATGCCTTTTACTTTCCTAGTAAATAAATGACTTGGATTTCATGTTGGCCATTTGACTAATTTTATTTTTTACTTGATATGCTTGTTGTCATTCTCCAGGTATTTCTGATAATTCTTTTCAACAAATTTTGCAGACCCAACAGAGTTTCAAAGAAGCTGAAGGATGCACCTCAAAGAAGTGAGAGTGGTAGTATTTATCGAGTTTCCATTGTAATGAATTTTGATGAACTTGCAAGTTTCTCGATGTGTAATGAAGTTATTCTGATATAAATTTACATATGCAAATTTGGATAATTTTATGGTTTTTGTAATTTGTAAACTATAACCGAGTATCTCTTTAATATGCCTGTTTTTTTTTGTTTTTGCAAAATATGCCTGTTTTTTATAATAATGCAAATTTCACAAAAAAAATTCTTTTTTTGCAAAACGGATTCGGATCCGGATATTATCCGTATCCGGATAACATTTGCCGGATTCAGATTCGAATAAAGTTTTCTCGGATATTCCCGAATTCGAATACGGATACGGTTGTAAAAAACGGATCCGGATTCAGATATAGCTGAATCCGTATCCGTATTATCCGTTTTCCACCCCTAATTCACACCAACCTCCCCAATCAAAATTTTTCAATCTAACACGTTAATTTTGAACAATTTTTGAATAATAATTTAGGGTACTTAGCATTTTTCAAACAATCCTTTCTTAATTAAAACACGACAATATACTCGTGGAATATACTCTACCAGTTCAAACATAATGGAAGAAGGAAGGGCCTTGTTAAAACCATTCTCTCCTCCATGAGAAACATCAACAAGTTTTAATACACGGAGACGTGTGTCAAACATACTGATTCCGCCTTCAAGTCGCCCTCCCTCATCAACGTCATTGTCACCCTCTCCATCTTTTTCTTTTTTGAGATCTAATGTTTAGGATATAAGGTATAACAAAGTGGAGATGGGAGTCTCAAATGAAGAAAATTGAGGTATCACTCAGCCAATGAATTCAATCAAATTTGCCGATGTTTATTTACATCTCACGAAATTGGTAAAATCTCTCCATTCTTACTAATGCGTACAGATTTGTGTTTGCTGTTTCATATAATATATTCATGCTTTAATCTTGATTAACATATGAACCTATCCCAAATTCATATCTTGGTTTCTTGCGGGATTAGATTTGTTATTAGCGTTATTTTGATGTTATCTTCTTGTTTTGTATGAGTGTGTTTTATTGTGTTGTGTTTTTGATCTGTCCTGTTTTACTTCTTCCATCATGTTTCCACTGTTCTTGAGTCAACTCATTTTTACATTACATTTATGAATTGTACTGTAATGGTTAGGCTCCAATTATTTTCTGTAAGTATTTGGTGCACAATTTTGGCTAGTAATAAGGAAGTACATAAATTTAGTAAATCATGTTTGTTGTATAATTAAAGTTATTACCAAATTGGTGTTATCTTTTATTATTTCAGTTACAAATTTGAATGATACATTTAAATCTCTTTATTACCTATTTGTATGCATACGTTATCAAATTTGACTCATTAATGTTCTTTAATTTTGTGGTATTAAATTTGTAACGTCTTATTCAATATTTTTGACCTAAATCATTTTTAATGTATTAAAGTGTTAAATTTTAAATTTCTTAATTTACTCATTCTTTAATTATAATTTGAAATTTGACAATGCTAATCAAAAAATTTAGTTTTTGAATAATTATTATTGATTTGATAAGTATTTTTCAGTTATGTTATTAATTGATGATTGATAGTATTTGAATGTGCTTAATTGTGTGGTAGGTGTTATGGTTAATAATCGATGTATTTTTAATTTTTAAAAGTATTTTAAGTTTTTGTACCATTTATGGGTGGCCATGATTGATGGAGTAGATTTGGACCTTTAAGAGGTAATGATGTGCCATTTTGATGGCTTGTTTATTCCATAATTTATTTTAAAATTTATTTATTCAGTTATGATTTTAATATTTAATATGTGCTTTTATTTGCATATTTAACTAAGTTTTGGTTATTTTTAAATTATGTAATAATACTTTCTTGTGTTAGGAATTTTATTGAGTATTAGTTATATAGGCGCATATTTATTATTTATTTAATTAAATAGTTTAAGTTGAAAATTATTGGCCTTAAATATTTTTCACTTCTGACCTATATTTATTTTATCTAATGTATATTATGTTGGAGGGGAAGGATTCTAGTATTCATATTTACACATTGTTTGTATTTTAAGTTTTAAATGTAAATTTTATGTAAATTAGTTATAATATTTTATTTAATTTATTTTGGATTTTTTAAATTTGTATCTAATCAAAGGGGTCCCTTTTGATTAGATATTTATTTTTATTTTTTATTTTAATTTTAAATACTATATATTTTTTCGGATTTATTATTATTATTATTATTATTATTATTACTATTATTATTATTATTATTATTATTATTATTATTATTATTATTATTATTATTATTATTATTATTACTATTACTAATGTGCTTCAGTTTTAACCTGTTCTGTCATTTTCAGGTGTGAAGTATATGGGTGTGAAGTATATGGTCTTCCTGCTCATTATTTAAAACTTTATTGTCTAAGCGATTATGGAGCAGCCAAGAGACAAGGAAAAAAGAAAACTAGTAAAGCTAGTATGTGGGAATAACTGATGGTAGTGGAGACTCTCATAAGCAACAAGTAGTTCTGTGTGTAGTAGCAAGTTGTAAAATGATGTATTTTCTATTTTTTGGAGGGTACTCTTTTTCCCCCTTGAGCTTTTTTCCCACAGGGTTTTGCTCTTGGAGGGTTTTAACGAGGCCTTCTTTCTGTGGGGATTCTTCCTTTCAGACTTGAAAGTTTTATTGTCTAAGCGTCCCGAGGCAACATGCCTGCCTTTTGGGTTAGATGGTGAACTTTCTTGAATGAAAAAAATCCCCTATGTACGTTTTATTGTATTTCGGTACAATTTATGAACGAGTAAGTTATTTCTGACAAAAAAAAAAAAAAAAAAAGAGACAAGGTATATCCTTCCTTTAAACATTTGCATTATTATGGTAACAACCATAACATGGAAGCATTAAACAATCAAATAAAAACAATATTTTGAAAAAATTATTACTGAATATTGTAGCTTCATGTGCGATTGCCATATATAAAAAACTACTTATTTAGATTCACCAAAAAAATAAAAAAAATAAATAAAAATAAAAATACAAAATTTCCATTGGATGCAACGTTTTAAGTAAGTGGGAGGTATCTCTCTCTCCCTTCTAACCCTAGCCTCCATTAAAGATTTTTGAGGGGGCTTCCATCGGGTTTTACCGGTGGAAAGCCCCCCAATTCATTTTTCATTTTCCTTACTTTCTTCTGTTTCTTTTCAATAAAGTTTCCAATTTATTTGGGTTTCAATAATTCCCAATTTATTTAGGTTTGTGGGAGTTTGGTTTTTTGTTTTGATTGGATTTGGGTGTTTTCCATGGCCGAGGTTATAGATCGGCAAGTTTTTCATGATTTTGATTCAGAGATGAATGTTACTATGGAATCGCATATATGGTCGTCGGTCCAGAACAGTTCGATGATAGTTGTTGCAGTAAAAACATGTATATATCAATTATCTTCAAATCGCTTGGCTTCCTCTAGGAAGGATTCAATCTCCTTAAGCGTATGTTCTTACGATTGTATTTGTAGATGCCGTATGGTTTTTATTAATGAATTGATTTCTTTTTGTTTCAAAAAAAAAAGTAAGTGGGAGGTATTATTCAAATACAGTAGTAGTACTATTTTTAAATATATAGGACAAAATAATACTTCAAAAAAATGAATCATGCATCCAAAAGAGAAGCAGGTGCCCATACACTATTTAATCATCACCAATAACATCCTCGAAAACAGGTGACTTTGACGTACATGTATGGGTCAATCCATGTATGGGTAAATTAAAAAGCAATCTTTTCCCATGTACAAAGAATTGATGTAGCCTACTCCCAATTAATGCACCAAAAAATGCAATATAATGATGTAGCCTTTAATCACATTTAGGGATTCCAGTCTCCTGTATGGATCGATATCATTTGGCTAAAAAATTATTTTATTATTTATATATTAAAAATAGGACCTAATTAAAGGTGATATAACATGCCTCTCATCCAAAATTATGGTCTAGCTTGCAGGTAGATAATATATTTTTGAAAGAATTTGTTGCATGTTTAATTCTATCATAAAATAAAATATTATAATAATCATGATCATGATGAAATAATAATCCTAATTTGGAATATGTTAATATTATTTCCAAAATGTATAATTTTTATGGGTGACAAAGTAAGAAAAATAAGAAATATATGTACACTTACATTTAACATTTTATAATTTTAATTTGAAAGAAATTTTATGTATTTATTTATCTAAACTCATGTTTAACTATATGTGTAAAGTAACACAAACGTTTGCTATATGTGTAATTTTCGATACAAATATATAAGAAAAATGTTAAGAGTAAACAATTAACGAATGAAATGTTTCTAGACCAAATTTTATTTTATTTTTCCTCCTAAGCCACTTATTGCGTACAATATATGTGTATGTGTTGTATGTATTAAGATTTGCAGACATATATGTTTCCTGTGGGAATGAAATTGAATAAAGGAGCCAAGCTGCTTTTCGAAGTTAAGTGGCTCATTTGTGTACAATCATTAAAAAAGGTTGATTGCATAATCGAAATATTAAGGATAATTGGCAAGTAAAATGTCCCCGTATACATGCACTATCCCCTGCCATGCGGCCTGATTAACCCTACCATGAGCCGAGCCAATGACTCAAAATGATAGGCTTTCCTATAAAGAAGGCCTTCACGGGACCAACAATTCCAAACAAATGCTAAATAAAGATGCTGAGTCTTTACCTGGTGGTGAGCTATACAAGTTTCTGTTACCATATAACAAAGTAAAGGAGGCTTCACCATGCACCAAGACCTTGAAAGGAAAGGTGTAAACTACATAACAAAAGCTAAAAAGTATATTATGTTGGGTAATTTACACTAAACACAACAATGAGGCAGTGATATATATTAAACAAGAACAGGCATAAAACCAATTAACAAAACAATTCACGAAGGCAAGACAAGAATATAATCAGTAACTGTAATTAAGGAGAAAAGTAAGAAACACTTATCTCTCACAGAAGCTATTAGCAATACTGATCAGAGAGAGAAGAACAGCTGAGTCACCAAGCCCTACGAGAAGACTTGGCTGTTCTTGAAGAGATTATTGCCCCACTTACGCTGTGTTGGGTTGCTGCAATAACACTTCCAGGATAAAACAGCTCCGATCAATGTGTTCACAGATACACCAGAGATCAACGACGACCAGCACCTCAGTTCGCCTAAGAATTATGTAAATAATCTGTTTGTGTTGAGAGAGAACAGAGCAGAAGCACTACAAGGGTTTTCCTTAACGTATTTTATCTTAACGTTATATCTTCGATATATATATAATACCCAAAAATAAAACGTAAGAGTTATGCATTAAAAGGAAAGTAAATATTCTGATTTAATTTCATTAACTGCATCAGTATTTATTTTTCAGTTACAGCTGCATCAGGATTTAACCATCGTCAGGATCTGAGATCCATCAGTATTGGTCATCATCAGTATCTGACCCATCAGGATTTTAGTCCGTCAGGATCTGATGCTCATCAGTATT
This sequence comes from Kitagawia praeruptora, assembly GCA_037693485.1. Lineage (NCBI taxonomy): Eukaryota > Viridiplantae > Streptophyta > Magnoliopsida > Apiales > Apiaceae > Kitagawia > Kitagawia praeruptora. Next base: position 137,325,975 of record CM075350.1, on the reverse strand, counting down.
GGGTTATGTTCAGAGTCTGTCCATCAGGATTTGATGTCTGATCAGCTCAATAATCCAAGTACTGATACACAACAGTAGTAACATATAAAATCTGATGTTCTGTTAAAATAAATCAATATTCCAGGTAATAAAATTCCTCGCCCAGGTCGCCTCGCGTACGCGAGACGCCGAGACATTCGCCCAAATCGCCCTTCGACCCGACCCGACCCGACCCGTGTCGTGTCGTGGCGTGGCGTGGCGTGGCGAGGCAAGCGGCGGCGCGCGTGTGTGTGTGTGTGCGCGAGGCTCACACTACAACCATGCACACCCACATGCCTTAGTAGTTATACACTACACTTGCACATGGAGCTATATAAAGCCACCAACCTTTCATTACCAATTCTATGTGGGACTCAAGTTATTTCAACTAACTAACCCACATAACCCATTTCAAGCAAGCAACTTCAACTCAAATTATTTATGGATTCCACTAAGAAAATGTCTTAGATCCAAACATGAAAGTTTAAGTCCTTATTACAAGGAACAACCTCCACTTGTTAGTTTCCGGAAATTACATCAAGAACATATTATAATTATGCCTCAAACTTTACATTTTCTAACAATCCCCCACGAATCCATACAGAAATGCAAACACATATCTATCCTCATCATGACTTGTTTTTCAGAGTAGGTACCCTTCCGGGTTTGAACCCTCCTAAGTCCTCTACTTCGATGGCTACCGGATTCAGATGGAATGTTTCACCTTGAATCTTTATCCGTTTGGTGTAACCACACTCCATAGACGACGACAAGTCAAAGGCTATGGTGCCAATCTACGGCTTTGAGACGTTAATGGTCATGTCTCGATCCTGTTCGTCGAATGTTTCAAGGAATAACCCTTTCCTCTAATTGCGACCACACAATTACATTCGCTTAGCTGGGCATCTCCAGAGATGTACTGCTAGCATCTCGTCAAATGACTTTACCCCATTCAGAGTTCAAATAACTCTTGCTATTCTGGCAGTGACAGTACCTTATAGGTTTACAGGGGATAGACTCCAGATACATGAGTATCAATCTATGTAATTTTAAGGTACAACCAATTCACCCTTACAACTTGTTATTACCACATTGAATACACTTTCGAGGGATCTCCTCTCATGTGTATTGGGTTCCCGCTGTAGATGAATAATTATGGGCTATCAGTCCCATCCCCAACCTAGACTTAAGGACTACAGCATGCTCAAGCCCCTTAGTCAAAGGATCAGCTAGGTTTTCTTGAGTTCCAATAAACTCAACACCAATAATCCTTTCAGACATTAAACCCCTTATAGACTTCAGTCTAACTTGGATATGTCTATTTGTTTTCACATTATACTTCTTGCTGTTTATCTTGTCGATAGTTGTACGGCTATCACAATGAACAGCAAAAGCAGGAAGTGGACGACTTACTACTGGTAACATTGACATAAGTCCATGTAACCATTCAGCCTCAGTCCCCGTGGCATCTAATGCACACAACTCAGCCTCAAAGGTAGACCGAGTTATAATAGTCTGTCTAGAAGACTTCCAAGATACTGCTCCACCCGCTAGGGTAAACAGGTATCCAGTCACTCCATTGGAACCAGACTTCTTAGCTATCCAACTTGCATCACTATATCCCTCTAGCACTCCAGGAAACCTCCTGTAATGCAGACCAAGATATATGGTGCCTTTCAGATATCTAAGTACTCTATCAAGAGCATCCCAATGAGTCTTGTTTGGACAGCTTGTATATCTTGCTAACTTAGACACTGAATATGAAATATCAGGCCTAGTACCATTAGCAAGATACTGCAAACTCCCAATAATCTGAGAATACCTTAACTGAGACACAGGTACTCCTGAACTATTCTTGACAAGGGCAATTTTAGGATCATACGGAGTACTTGCAATTCTACAATTTGAATAACCATACTTCTCAAGTATAGATTTCTCTATATAATGAGATTGTGACAAGGTTATTCCATCAGTTGACTGAGTCAACTTGATACCAAGAATCACACTAGCCTCTCCCATATCCTTCATTTCAAAATGCCTTTTCAAGAAACTTTTTGTCTCGTTAATAATCTCAATATTGGTTCCAAACAACAAAATATCATCCACATACAGGCACACAATAATACATTCATTTCCTTTAACCATGTAATAGACACACTTGTCACTTTCATTAACTACAAATTCTGATTCTAAAACAGTTTCATCAAACTTTTTATGCCAGTCTCTAGGAGCTTGTTTTAAGCCATATATAGACTTGATTAACTTACATACTTTCCTTTCATTTCTAGAGGCAACAAATCCTTCAGGCTGATCCATATAAATCTCTTCTTCAAGTTCACCATGAAGAAAAGCTGTCTTTACATCCATTTGATGGATGATAAGACCATGTACAGAAGCCAATGCTATAAGCATTCGGATCGTTGTCATTCTAGCAACTGGAGAGTATGTATCAAAGTAATCAATGCCTTCCTTTTGCTTAAAGCCCTTAGCTACCAGCCTAGCCTTATACTTATCTATTGAGCCATCAGGATTCATCTTCCTTTTGAACACCCATTTACATCCTATAGTAGAACACCCAGGAGGTAGATCAACCAACTCCCATGTTCCATTAGAAATAATAGAGTCAATTTCACTTTTTACAGCACCTTTCCAGTACCTAGATTCTGAAGAATCCATGGCCTGTCTGAAAGTTAAAGGTTCATCCTCGATAGTGTAAGTGATAAAATCACTTCCAAAATCCTTGACTACCTTAGCACGCTTACTCCTTCTAGGTTCCTCTACTTCATCAGGAGTAGAGCTATTACCAGGATCTGCCCCCACATTTGTCATCCTTTCCACATGATCAGGAATGGACCTCGATGTGTGAGTGGGATCATCATCAGGAATACCCTGAGGTATACCAGTCTTCATAGGGAACACATCCTCAAAGAATGTTGCATCACGAAATTCAACTATGGAATTAGCCACTATGCCATCTATGTCAGATTTTAATACTAAAAATCTCATAGCTGTAGTGGTTTCCCTATAGCCCAGAAAGATGCAATCAACAGTTTTAGGCCCTAGTTTCTTTCTCTTGTGTTCAGGGACAAGTACCTTTGCAAGGCACCCCCACACACGAAGATATTTTAAACTAGTCCTTTTCTCTGTCCATAATTCATAAGGTGTCTTGTCCATGTGTTTCAGAGGAACTCTATTCAGAATATGGCAAGCCGTATTCAGAGCTTCTCCCCACATGTACTTAGGCAACCCAGAATTAATCAACATACTATTGATCATATCCTTAAAAGTTCTGTTCTTTCGTTCTGCCACCCCATTAGACTCAGGTGTGTATGGTGGAGTTACCTCATGAACTATACCATTGCTCTTGCAAAATTCATTAAACGAGTTACTCGTATACTCACCACCTCTATCTGATCTCAAACGTTTAAGTACTTTACCAGTTTGTGTTTCAGCTTCAGTTTTGAACATAATGAATTTATCTAGTGCTTCATCTTTATGCTTAAGCAAATAAACATAACAATATCTACTACAATCATCTATAAAGGTAATGAAATATCTATTATGTTCCTTTGTCAAAACACCACCAAATTCACATATGTCAGTGTGCACTAAATCTAACACATTCGAATCCCTAACAACATTATGAAAGGGTTTCCTAGTTTGTTTAGCAGTCACACATACTTGACATTTAGATTTCTTATCAATGGCATGTTTTGGAATCAACTCTAAGTTTATCATATTCTTTAGAGCACCAAAATTCAAGTGACCAAGACGTGCGTGCCACAAATCAGATGATTCAACACAATTAACAGAAGGAACAACATTATTATTAATAAAACTGCCCAAAACAGGCTCGACATTTATTAAAAATAATCCATCCGACAAGTAACCTTTGCCAAAGAATACACCAGTATTTGTAATAACTACTTTATTACATTTCAAAGAAACTTCAAAACCATTCTTAACTAAACAACTTCCACTTATTATATTTCTACGAATATCAGGAACATGGTGCACTCTAGTGAGGGATAGAACACGCCCAGAAGCGAACTTCAGGTCCACGTTCCCTATTCCAAGTACTTGAGCTACACTCGCATTCCCCATCGTCACAGTCATTCCATGAGTCTGTTGATAAGATACAAATTGAGTAATATCAGTACAAATATGTACATTAGCTCCAGTATCAATCAACCATTCATGAGACGAATAGGTGGAAAGAAGTACAGGGTTGTAGGTCACATACCCGTTGTCAGTTTCAGAAGCAACAGCTTCACCAACAACCATGTTAACCATTTGCCCACCAGTGGTTCCAAGCACAGTGTTAGCTTGTGCTCCCACAACAGGTTTCTTAGCTTTCTTTTCAGGACAGTCCTTGCTCCAATGACCAACCTGTCCACAAGACCAACATGGTTTGTTTGCCTTTGGTTTCTTAGCCTTGTTCTTGTCCTTAGACTTAGTGTTTTCCTTCTTAGTGACAGACTTTCTTTTCTGTCCTACAGTCACTACATTTACCTTCGAACTCCCAGCATGTTCAACAGGCACCACATGTCCTTGCTTGGACTTGTGTTGCTCCTGCACAGAGATGTCCAACATCAGGTTTGTCCAAGTGATCTCTCCTTTCTGTCTTTTCAGGGAGAGTGCAAACTCTTCCCAAGACTTAGGGAGCTTTTCAATCACAGACATAACCTGAAACTTTTCAGGTAAGTCCATTCCAGACTCCTTCAAAGCATGAACCAACATCTCAAACTCATGCACTTGCTCAGTCATGGATTTCGTATCCACCAGTTTAAAGTCAAGGAACCTAGCCACAGAATACTTTTCCAATCCTTGCGAATCAGTATTATGTGTCTGGTCAAGCTTCTCCCATAAGAGCTTAGCAGTGTAGGAGTCAGATGAATAAACATCGAATAGAGTGTTCGCTAAAGCTGCCAGAATTGCAGCCCTAGCCACCCCATCCTTTTCCTCCCACATGGTATAAGCCTTAACCGTTTCAGCTTTCTCCTTATCCACTACTGGTTTCTCATACTGCACCACCGGCCATAGACCCTTTACCGTTAACCACAGTTTCATCTTTTTCTGCCAACGAGAAAAACCAACACCCCCACCGAATTTATCAGGCATACCTGACATATCGATAGGCTGTGGGAAACGGTACGTAGTCCAATCAATGGTGGGTACAGTAACACCAGACCCAGAGCTAGTCTCAACTACAGGAGTTTCAGTTTCGTTAACCATCTTGTTAATTAACAATATATAACACAAATAATCTCTTCAAGATTGTTGGGTAATTTACACTAAACACAACAATGAGGCAGTGATATATATTAAACAAGAACAGGCATAAAACCAATTAACAAAACAATTCACGAAGGCAAGACAAGAATATAATCAGTAACTGTAATTAAGGAGAAAAGTAAGAAACACTTATCTCTCACAGAAGCTATTAGCAATACTGATCAGAGAGAGAAGAACAGCTGAGTCACCAAGCCCTACGAGAAGACTTGGCTGTTCTTGAAGAGATTATTGCCCCACTTACGCTGTGTTGGGTTGCTGCAATAACACTTCCAGGATAAAACAGCTCCGATCAATGTGTTCACAGATACACCAGAGATCAACGACGACCAGCACCTCAGTTCGCCTAAGAATTATGTAAATAATCTGTTTGTGTTGAGAGAGAACAGAGCAGAAGCACTACAAGGGTTTTCCTTAACGTATTTTATCTTAACGTTATATCTTCGATATATATATAATACCCAAAAATAAAACGTAAGAGTTATGCATTAAAAGGAAAGTAAATATTCTGATTTAATTTCATTAACTGCATCAGTATTTATTTTTCAGTTACAGCTGCATCAGGATTTAACCATCGTCAGGATCTGAGATCCATCAGTATTGGTCATCATCAGTATCTGACCCATCAGGATTTTAGTCCGTCAGGATCTGATGCTCATCAGTATTGGGTTATGTTCAGAGTCTGTCCATCAGGATTTGATGTCTGATCAGCTCAATAATCCAAGTACTGATACACAACAGTAGTAACATATAAAATCTGATGTTCTGTTAAAATAAATCAATATTCCAGGTAATAAAATTCCTCGCCCAGGTCGCCTCGCGTACGCGAGACGCCGAGACATTCGCCCAAATCGCCCTTCGACCCGACCCGACCCGACCCGTGTCGTGTCGTGTCGTGGCGTGGCGTGGCGTGGCGAGGCGAGCGGCGGCGCGCGTGTGTGTGCGCGAGGCTCACACTACAACCATGCACACCCACATGCCTTAGTAGTTATACACTACACTTGCACATGGAGCTATATAAAGCCACCAACCTTTCATTACCAATTCTATGTGGGACTCAAGTTATTTCAACTAACTAACCCACATAACCCATTTCAAGCAAGCAACTTCAACTCAAATTATTTATGGATTCCACTAAGAAAATGTCTTAGATCCAAACATGAAAGTTTAAGTCCTTATTACAAGGAACAACCTCCACTTGTTAGTTTCCGGAAATTACATCAAGAACATATTATAATTATGCCTCAAACTTTCCATTTTCTAACATAATATCCCCACTAACATTACCCCCTTCCAATATATCCATCTCTCTCATAAAGAAATCATATATTCCCTCAGTTCCGGTTTATTTGACTTTCAATAATTAATTTTTTTTAACTTTGATTAAAAATAATTACAAAATATGTATTATTGGAAAATATATTTAATTTATTTTAAAATGTATTTTTTGGATTTTCAAAATTATAAATATATAAATTTTAATTATCAATCAAAATTGAATAAATTTGAACGTAAAAATCAAATAACGAAGTAGTACTAATTTCTTAGATATATAGGACGAAATAGTACTCTAAAAAGATGGTCGTGTCCAATATTTATTCATCATCAATGATGAATGTTCTCGAAATACTCAAATCCATTGTCTTATTAGTTTTGACAGATGAATATGATAAATATGGGTCAATTAATCTAAATCATGCATGGCTTCAATGAAAATCTCTTCCATTGAAGAGATGGGAGCTACTTACGGTTGTACTATACTAAGTTTGCATGATTTCTTAGTGGAAAATTACTAAAACGTACAAAGTGTGTTCTTATCATTATATATTATAAATAAAATATTGTTTAAAGATTGTATAACATGCCTTTCATTCAAACTTTGGTCTAACTTGCGATTGGTTTGTGAAAAGGCAAAAGGTTTTCTTTTTCTATTTTTCTAATATAATTTTGAAAGAATTTGCTGCATGTTTAATTTTATCGTAAAATAAAGTATTACAATAATTATGATCATGTTAAAATAATTAGCATTTTATCCATGATAAGCATAGAAAGCACAATTTAAAATTTCAAAATAGTTACAAAAATATATCATGTGTAACTGTATGGCGCGTGTTAAACGATTTTGAAAAATTGTGTATATAAAAAAATATTAATATCAAAACGCATTAACTTGATATATGATAATATTTACCTAAGATACGTACAATTTTCTTATTCCCTTTTGGTTTTTCCCCAAGTAATTTAACGATAGAAAGTTCAGTTCAATATAATCATGATGTTTTGAGGATCAGGCGTAGAGAATAATAAAAACATAATTATTAATAGAAAAATAAATCAAATACATATTTTTCATTCTATAAATGCAAATAAAATAGGAAATCAGCAATTTTTTGGAGTAATTCTAGAGTTCCCAAAAAACCTTCCAAAAAAAAAAAATCCCAAAAAGTGAATTGTCATTTTGATTGGTTAGCATTGTACCCGTGCTACACACCGAATGGCAAATTTATTAATTAATTAATATAAACATATTATTAATTTTAATCATTATTTATAAAAAAATATTTCATTAAAATTATATAAAATTAATGCCAATTACATTAATATCAATATTATCAAACAATTATCATAACATTCACACCCCCGCTCAAACATTCTAAACCCTTCTTTATTATTTTTTCTTAATTTTATTTTTTATTTGATTTCTCTCATTTTTGAGAATCTTTCAACCAAGTTCATGAATTTTTTTAACCATATTTTAAGTTTTGTTATTTTGAAAATTTAGTATATTTAAATGTGCAGTACAATCTGTTTTTATAATTTTAATAATATTAATATTCAAAATATTTGCATGGATCGCGATTAATTTTTCGAATACATATTAAAAATTCATAAACACATATGTCTAACAACCGTTACAAATCATTAGATTATCTTTCAAAAAAAAAGTGCATGTTTCAACGATATGAGAAAAGATCACAATTGTGCAAGATCCATTAAACGAACGTAATCATGTTAAAGGAATATTTTCATCTAATCTAGTTTCATATGTGTTTGTTCTAGAGATGCACAAAAAGCCCGAGCCCGAAAATCTGGCCCGGCCCGATCCGGCAAAGCCCGATCAAAGCCCGGTCCGGTCAAAGCCCGGCCCCGTCAAGCCCGGCCCGAGGGCCTTAAAGGGTCCCTATATTTTTGGGCAAAGCTCGGCCCGGCCCGGCCCGGCAAAAGCCCGGTCTTTTAAAAAGCCCGGTCTTCTGCCCGGCCCGATTAAAAGCCCGGTTCGACCCGAAAAAGCCCAGGTAAAATTCGATTATTCTAGTATACTTACATAAATATTTATGTATTCCTACAAATATAAAAATAATTTAAGTACATATATATTTACATATTCATTATTAATAATAAGATTATTTATATGCATATATTACGATACATGAACGAAAACAAGTTAAGTACACGTGTGTAATCAATTAATATATCATCAAATCAAAAATTAAATCGATAAATGTAATATTTGTATCGGCAATATAGATTGTTTAACACATGTCTGCCATTATTGCCATTATTACATAAAGAACATTCTTATATAACATAAAATCTCCATCCAATTTGATCCCGAAAAAAGCCCGATCTGGCCCGGCCCGCTTCAGGCCCGGAAAAAAGCCCATCGTGGCCCGCTTCGAGGGCCTAAACAGGCTCACATTTTTTCACAGAAACCCGGCCCGGCCCGGTCAAAGTCAAAGCCCGGGCCGGGCTTTGACCAAAAAGCTCGGGCTTTTCAAAGCCCGGTCAAAGCCCGGCCCGATGGGCCTTTTGTGCATCTCTAGTTTGTTCCATATCATTTTTACAAATTTTATGTTCTTTTATTAGTAAATTGATTTACTATAGAAAAATAAACATTATCAATTAACCAAAAAATCCAATATATCCCGTTCTTTAGTAAGATATGACTGTTAGAGTTTACAGTGATTGCCATCAGCTTATTTTTAATGACAACTTAAAATGTTATATTCAGTTTGAGAGTTTGTATGTTGAATTGTTTAATCTTTTCTATCAGAATATGGTATATTAAATATTAGTTTTCTTTAACCCACAAGGAAGGAAAATTAATTCAATCTGATGGTACCCGAGATGAACCCCAAAATTTTGGATATACCGACCCAAATTTTTGGATTTAGGTTTGAATATAGATTTTAAACCCAAAATAGTTTCGATTTGCATTTGGATTTAAGTTGTATCGAACCGATATCCTATTCGAAATCCGAAACCCGATCCACTATTGAAACCCGATACATAAATAATTTAATACTTTAATTTGAAATTATTGATGTAATATTTTAGATGTAAGACATATTATTTTATTTATTTTTATTCAAATATTTCATTGGAAACAATTAATACTAATTCAATAATTAGAACTTCTATTTCACAATCTCAAATTTTATTGATATATTTAATCTATAATTTTTTTTGCTTTACATAAAATTTTCTTTTTTGTGTATAAAAAGAATAATATTTTTAACATATTTTAAATTTACTTAGTACGTTAATTCGTATAATATATTATATTTGACTACTTAAGTTAATCATTTTAATTTTTATTTTTGGTACAAATATAATTAATATTGGTTGCGTGTAGCAATTATTTTAATTTTGACTACATTATTATTAATTTTGGATTCGAAAAAAATCAAATCTAATCCGAAATCCGACGAATTTGGTTTTGGATATTAAGTTTTGGATTTGGATTTATTTTTAAAACCTAAAAATATTTGGACGTGAGTTTGGATTTTACAAAATTCGGATCAAATCCAACCCGTTGTCATCCAAACGCGTAAAATAAGACATTTGAAAATGAGTATCACTTAACTTTTTCCTATTTGACTAACATGTTAAAATAGAAAACTGTACATGAAACTAAAATCAAATGTGTAATATATAAACACGTAATCACATTATTATATAGGTGTCCTTGTAATTAAATTATTGAGTTAAATAAATGAAATTCATGTTCATTTAACACTGAATATATTTTTCCGACATATATTAAAAGAAAGAGCTTTCGTAAATCTAGAAAATCGGTTGTGTTGTGTACACTCATGCCATGTGTCTTTGGGATCTTGCATGAAATTATTTTGTGTACCCAAAATTCGAACACAAAATGTTCCTAAACTACGCAATTTTTTTTGTACACGAAACGAAAATAATATGCGAAAAGAAAAAATATGACAATTACATGTAATGTTACTCTCTGCCCAAGTTATCTAAGCATATTATATGTCTGCTCTTAGATTAGGATATGAGAATTGAATACTATTACTTGAATTCAAGAATACAAAATTAAAATGGGCACCTTTTCTTAGAAACAATATAGAATTTTGTATGTATCGACCTATCTAGTTATCAATAATATTGATTTTTAAACGATTACTATAGTCGTTTCTCTCTCTCTTCCTCTTCTAAAAATACTAAACTAAAGTTTAGGGGCTATATATGCGTTTTGGTTGATGATAAACCCATTTTTATTGTTTTCTTTGATTTAGCTTTGTTTTTCAATATCTCTCTTTGTTGAGAGTCTAGTACCACGTTGGTGGGTTTTATCTACTAATATATTGGATTTAGTATTTTTTTCTTGTGAATGATAACTCCCATTTTTTAACTTGATTTTACTTTGTTTTCAATAAATATATCTCTTTATTGAGAGTCTAGTATCCCGTTAGTGGTTTTGTTCTTTCTCTTTTGAGAGTAGGTTCCTTTATTTTGGCATCTGAGATCTTAGATTTACAGAATTTTGCTATCGGTTCATTGATTTGGATAGAATAGAATCGCAGTTATGGTCAGTTATTTGAATACGCTCTCACATGTTGCCCAGTAATTAACAATTGTAGAAGGGGGGTTGAATACAATTGTATAAGATTTTCGACTTAAACAGAAATAACACAAGTATGAATCAATAACAACAATTTATTAATTCTGATATAAAACTGTTACAAACTCTCTTAAGAAATCCTTATGTTTTTAAGAGCTGCTAGGTTACAAAATAACTCGTGTAAGCGATTACAATAATGTAAAACCTAAATTGTGTTTATATAGTGTACAAAGTTACACTATCAATTACAAGATATTCTAAATCAATTACATATCACAATGAATGCATATCTTGTATGATAGCTGCCTTCCTATAATTTAGGAACCGACATATCAATCTTCCTTGATCTCTGGTTTGATGAGAATCTTCACGAAATACTGACCAGCTTCTAATTTTGATAACAACCCAATACTGACGTTGTATTATTGATGACGTCAGCATCAGTATCTGATCAGTAGTCCAGATCCTGATATCACTTGAATCAATATCTAACAATCTTCCCCAATTTGTACTTAATAAAATAAAGCACAAATTATTTGATTCAATGATGTCAAAAACTCAAAACAAAATTCTACAAGAAATCTTCAGGCTCAGTCTCAGAAATCATTACAAAGAAATTACTTATCTGCAAGAAACTTGATAGTAACTCCTCTTCTTTTTCTTCCATAATTTGAATCAATCTTTTCTTCAACTTTTTAAGTTCTTCATTGTTCTTGTCAATCTGATAGATACCAGCCCTGAGATTTTGAATTGAGCTTCTTGGTAAGTCTAACTCTCCCAACGGTATATATGCAAGATCTCTTCCACCAGGATTCAAAGACAACTGTTCTTGATACAATATTACTTCTTTAACAGCTGAACCCTTTTACATATGTACTTCTTATCCTTCAGAATTCCAGTACATGGGAGTATAATTACCATCATACCTTGATCCTCCTTCCAAATATCTGGATTTTGTTGTCATGAAAATCATGGTACACCAGTTTTTGTAAACATTGGCTTCTACATCAGGAATGCTTCTATTTTCAAGAAAATAGAGAACATATTTCAGCTCTCTTGTTGACTTGCACAATACCTCATGAATGCTCAGCCTCTTGACACTTTTGTCTTTCATGAAGTACAATAATCTTTCCATCATCTTACCATCCATCCTGCACGCAACAATTGTAACAGATTCAAGCTCCCAAAGATCATCAACAGATAGTTTGTCACCCAATCTTCTAGTAAGAAAATGTTGATCTGCTTGAAAGGTTCCAGTCCCTTCAGATCCCTAGAACTAATTCCTCCTCGATTGTAAGGTTCCAGTCCCTTCAGATCAGAACTCAACTTAATCCACCTTGGTGGACCTTTATCAGGCTTAGAAGATTTTGCTTTCTGAAGTCCAGAAATCATTGGAGGTTCTGAGATTACTCTACCAGACTTAAAAACAACTGGTCCAGTATACTTCATGTCATCAACTTCCATCCACTTTTTCCTTCTCTTCTTTGTTTGTGGATCATTAATTAGGTTCTGCTTCTTCCTCCTTCACTTGCTTAGATTTATCAACAAATAATTCCTTTTCAGAATTAACCAGCCTTCTGAAATATTCTTTGCTAGCTCTTTCAGCAATATCATTTGCACTGTCCCTGACTCCTCTAGATTTTCTAACACCACCAGTATCAGAATCAACAGTCTCCTTCTTTGCTTCTTCAACTTTATTTTTCTTTCTCACAAAAGGAGTTTCTTCTTCTGTTGTACCAGGCTCATCAAAAACATTTGATGATGGAAATATTCAAGTGATAATGGAGTTTTCTTCTTTAAATCTTCAGTAATCTCCTCTATTCTGATTCCACAAGATCTTGTCTACCTTTTGACTGTCTGAGTAGGCTTTCTTCCTTTACCACTGCCTCTGCTTCCTCTACCTCTTCCTCTACCTGCAGTAGGAGCTTCTTTCTGTTTAGCAATCTCCTCAAAAATCCTTCTTGCTCCTTTACAATTTCATCAGTAGTCATATTAGGATTTTCTTCAAAAGTTAATTCAAGTGCCTTCTTAGCATGATACTGATGAAACTTATCACTGTTTCGATAAACAAGTTCACTTCCACCTGATTCAGTGATAATCTCTTCAAAGAGATGAGGAGCATCTTGTATGTTAGAAATGAACAAATCTTCATTCTCTTCAGGAATTGTAGGACGAGTTTGCCTTTAACCTTGACCAGATGATGAAAATTGTTTGAGTCTGAGTTGAACTCCTCCTCTTTACCAAACCAGCATCAGAGGTTCCTTTTCCTTTTCCATGTTGTTGAGCACTTACACCACCATCATTTCCAGAAGTATCATTATCCTTTCTCACAACTGGATTAGGTGTACATTTTGTTTTGACTACTACCTTCTCCCCCTTTTTGACATCAGAACCCTCCTTAATAAAGAAAGATAAAATAAGCTTGAGAGTTTCATCAATAGTGTCAACTTTAGATTCCAAGACATCCATTCTTGAATCCATCTTCTTTTCAAGTGCCTTAACATCACTGGTAAGAATACGAACTTGAGAAGCAGTAGCAGATATAGAAACAATTGTATGAATATCAGCTTGAACTTTAGCATTGTCAACCTTGATACAATCAATCTCATTCCTCAATCCTTTTGCTAGCAGAGCATTAGTCTTGACAAGAGCCTTAAGCTCGGGAGTAGACATCCTAGTGGCAATATGACTGGAATGAAAAAGAGCATTATTGAAATTCATCTCAGCATCTGGTTGATTCCATTCAGTATCCCATTTATATCCCCTAGTTGCTCGAGTATGTTTAGGAAGTATAGAACTGTACTCCCCTCTGAACTCTTCTTGAGTAACAGATTGCATGTACCGACTAGAAGATCCATGAGCAGATCCTAGACTTGCTTTGAGAGCGGCCTGCATTTGAATTGCCTCAGGATCATCATCAGCATGATCATCATCATCTGAGCTACCATCAGCCTCAGGAAATTTATCATCCACATTATCTTCAGGATTCATAACTCCTTTCAATTTCAAATAAACAGTAGATGGAACTGTTGGTTTCTGAAGACCTGCAATGGGAATAGAAACATTTCCTAGATCTCTCCTTTCTTTTAAAGTGATATCATCACTTCTCACAGCATTACCTAAGTTACTTTCAATAGTAACTACTACCTCTCCGGAAGTTTGTAACTTCTCACTCTGTTCTACCTCACCTTTTGCCAGTTCAGGAGACTACCTCTCTTCACTCTTCTTTTTCTCTAATTGTTTACTCTCAGTCTCACTAGAAAGGTTCTGGCTCAACAAATTCAAAGAAATAAGAGGTGGCTGAGGAGAGTGAACTGAAGTCATACAAATAGAGGTATCCCTTGTATCAGGTCTATCTGTAATCATACTATCAGTATTAAGAGAAGTAGAGATAGAAGTGTTACCTGAGGAAGTAGTTAAAGATTCCATTGGCCTTGCAGAAATTGGCTCGATAAGCAGTGGAATATGTGGATCAGTAGTACTTGCATCAGGATTGACAAATGCAACTAAAGCATGACTTGCATCAGTATTTGCTACTGATGGTTCTTGTGTAGTCTGAGGTTGTGAAGCTTCTTCAACACTTTGAGTCAAAGGTTCTTGTGTGCTTCCCTCATGTGCAGTATCCTTCAGTATTTCATCACATTCAGCAATATGCTTAGCATGAGGAGCTTTATCTGCCAGACTTTGAACTAAGTCAAATTCAATTTCAGAAGCCCCTTGAGCAGTGTCAGGAAACTCCTTTGCTAATGTGATTTTGCTTGCATCTTCACTTTGAGAAGATAGTTCTTGTGGAGCAGGAATATTTTTGTCTACACTTTCCCTTTGAGAAAGTGGTTCTTGTGGGACTATTCCTTCAGCAATGTCTGCATCCATACTTTGAATGAATGGTTCTTGTGTGACTGGATCTGCAGTAGCTGCTGAACTACTTTGAAGTTCAGGTTCTTGTGGGCTAGATCCTTTTAGAGGTGATGATGTCCTTTGTTTCTTTTGTCGTTCAAAAACTTTTGTTGTAGCTTGTTGTTGCTTATAAAGAGGTGGTGGCTTTTGTCCAAGTTTGACAGCAATGCCAACAACCTGTTCCAGTGACATATCAAATGTTCTCCTCTGTGGTGAAGTAGAGACTGAAGAATCAGAAATTTCAACAGTCTTCACAGGTGAAGTATCAGGAGTAGAGATATCAAGATTTGTAGTTGAGTCAGGAACTGATGATACAACCGGATTCAGAATATTCTCTATATCATCATCAAGATTCTGTATCTCTAGAGGAATGAAGTATTGGCTCTTTTTAAGTAATATCCTTCTCTTCTTTGGCTTTTCAGAAACAGCCATTTCTTTAGGAGCAACAGCAATGACTTCCTTTTTCTTTAAAGAAACTGAAAATGGTACTTTGTCATCATTAGAATCATAATCAGACTCAAAATCATTTGTCTGACTGAATTTCCTCTTCTCTCCTATTTCATTATACACCCATGTGTCAATCAAATATTGATCAACTTCAAGCACAGATTTCATCCTTAGCCAGGACCCCTTGTTCACCCCCTTGTGACTTCTTTTGAGAGTGGATTGGAGTGAAGAAATTCTTTGATCCTGATTGTCTTCCAAACACATCAGATTTATCTAATTTCTTTGATTTTACAGCTGATGCCTTTTGTGAGACACCAGAGGTGGATGACTGTTTGGTAGAGTGTTTGGGTTGAGTGCTTTGGTCAGAAACAGGATGGGTAGTGTCATGTCTCATAGCACCAGAATCAGACTCATGACCCTCAGTATTCGATCCATAATGAGTAGACATTCTCTTGGCTAAAAGAAGCCTGACCTCATTAGGAATAAATGTATTAGTACCTTCAAAACCATTTGCCTTATCACTTTTAAGCAGAGAACTTATATTGTTAGCAGAAATCTTAAAGATAGACAAATCTGTATCATCAGCAAATTCAACATTGGGACATAGGTACGAGAATATTAACTGAATAAATCTAATATAGCAGACAAAACCACATTTATCTTTCTTTCTAGCAGTTAATGCTCGCAGTATGAAAGAGCTATAATCAAACGGAGTTTCATAGATTAGAGAGTACCCAATGTGAACTGAAGCAGTAGGTAAGGCATCAAAGTTAGACACCTTATTCAGGAAACACCTACTTATGGTATCAAAGAAGAAATTCCATTCCTTCTTTAGCTTGGTTCTGAATAAATCTCCAAATTTTTTGGTTGTCCATTGTAGCATAAACTTAAAGCAAACTCCAGAAGAGAAGCATCAGTAACCTTTTCTGGAGTCTCACCATTTAGAGATGGTAGTTGAAGAGCTTTACAAACAACATCTGGAGTAACATGATGCGTAACACCATTGTATTCAAAAGTCATATTTTACCTTCCTGATGTCATACATTCACCAAAGACAGCAGTACGCCACACCTGCATAACACACTTAAAAGAAACTTTGGCAGGCTGAGTTAGAGCGTAATTGATTGGACTTGAGGCCAAAAGATCCTGAATGATTTGAAAATCATTCTCTAGTTCCTGATGATCAAGAACTGCAGTAAAGTTGTTAGGAGCAAAAGTGACACCATGAATTACAAATTTATTGTTTATGAATGCAGGAGAAGACATTCTTAATTAGAATGAGTAGGAATTTGTGATTTTGAAATTTAGGGTTTGTGGTCGCATAAACTGAAGAAGATGGTTAAAATACTGATTGCTCGAGAATAATGAATCAATTTGGGACACTAAATTGATTTTAGACAAAACGAATGATTTCTCAGAGACAGGTGTCAGTAATCAACTCGTGCACACATAAGTAATGGACCAAATTACGTGTAAGAGTGGTGATAACCGCACGCGACACGATTTTCATAACTGTAAGTATATACTCACATAAGTGTTATACACGCGCCCGCAGTTTTCGAGAAATAAGATTGTGATTAAAAATAAAACAAGGTAATTTGTTTTAATTAAAGAAATTAAAACATCACAATCTAAAAATACTTGGTACCAACATCAGAATATGAATCGTTTCATATTCTCGTTCCTCTCCTTTCTCTATTTAACGCCTATAGACTTGTCCACCATCTTTTTAACCCTTCTTCTTCTCTCCTGCAAATCAAAAACTCTTCTCCTAAAATATCTTAGTAAAAGAGATGTCGAGTCTTACTATCAAAGAAAAGAATCTACATCTCGTCGAGAAGAGGGATATTTTCAGTTACACTCGTGAAGAGTTTGATGCTTTCAACTGGGAAAGACAACTTGAGACTCTTTGGTTGCAGATGGATGCTGGTCTTGAAGAAATCAAGAAAGAAAGACCTACAAAAGTGATTTACATCGATGCTGCCCTCCAAGCAACATTAGCATGGCTTTCGTCTAAGACATCCTCATCCAACTCCATCAACCATTGTTAATGAATATGTCAGCAAAAATAACCTTATCCCAATCAACTTCCACCAAAACAAAGTGGCAAAAATAGGATCTGGGATAGCTGTTAACAATGGAGTGGTTTGGACTTTATTTCCCTGTTGAATAGATTAGTAGATAGAGAACAAAAAGATGTAATCTATGAATGTAATTTCTTTCTTATTATCAATGAAATTTTGCTTCTCTAATTTACATTCTTTATTTTCTGCATTGAACTTGTTCTTCACATATTTAAATCAAAGAAATAAACATGAAAACTAATTAAAGTGATCACCTTATTAACAAGTTCAATAGTCACAAGTATATCAGGAAAACAGAGCAGTAAACAAAGTACTAAAATACATTACTGATAAGTGAAACGTTGCATTAGTATTCGATGTTTGACTGAAGTCAGGATTGACTTTTCATCAGGATTCGAGATGCATCAGGATTCGACGAGTATCAGTATTTGATCTTTCTCTGTTCTCAGAAACTATCATAGTTTACCATTCCCAGTTCATTCACCAACTTTGTAAATGTAGTTTCAGGAAGTGGCTTGATGAATATATCAGCTAGCTGTTGATCAGTAGGAACAAAGTGTAACTCAATTGTCCCTTCCATCACTTGCTCTCTTATAAAATGATATCTGATACTGATATGCTTAGTAAGAGAATGCTTGCACTCAGCTAGCCCATACTTTTCAATGATATCTCTTGCATATTTTTGTTGACCAAGAAATATGCCAGCTTCTGTTCTTTCAACTTCCAATCCTAGGAAGTGCTTGCTATCACAAGTTCATCTCTGTTATCTTTAGTTTTAACCTCGTACATGCAAAATTCTATTTTGTTACGTATTTGTTCATATATTGATTGTAAATGCTGTATGACCTTTTATCAAGGTTTCAGTTCTTACCAGTGATATCTTAAGCTTTTGCAAATTGGGCAAACATCTAATTAAGAATATTGCATTTATAATTTGACACAAATTATAGGATCCAAGTCGGCTCAACGCCAACTCTTTCAAGTTCTCACATTTTGTTGCATGCCCATTTGTCATAGTGAGACATGGTCTACAAACCTGTATATATATATAAACAATACATTAGGACACGAGCCACTTACGTTGAATAATGCCTTCTATAATAAAGAGAAAATGCATCAACTATATAGACTTTGTATATTCATCTTACCCCAAGAGTGAAACCACTTATAAGAAAATTAAAGATGCTAGGTAATTTTCTAAGGACCTTGATTATATTGATAGGTTTCTTCCGGTTGAAATTGGAATAGGAAGTGAATTCCAGGAGCAAGTATCTCAGTAGTGAAGTGAACTCGAACCATCGCCAATCAATTTGTTCCCCCACAATGAGAACCACAATTGTGAGACTGTTACCCTTCCTAAATTGGCTGCCTAAGTGTATAATCCCAGTACACTATTCCAATCTCAGACGTCTTAGTTGAGTCCCAAATGAAATGTCAGCATTGAATGTGACATTTGTGTTGGAAAACAACTCTTGTGTTTATCTCTAAAAAACAACTCTTGTGTTTCTCTCTTTTATTTCTCTTGGTATATCTTACAAATACAATAACTAGCCTTATTTATAGGCTGAAAAAACAGAGCTTTTCATCATGCCTTACATCACAACAAGCCTACATATTTGACTAATTTATTCAAGCCTACATACTTTGAATAAAGACTAGCCACAATTTTGATTAGCCTACCGAGTTTGAATTCTAACACTCCCCCTCAAACTCGACTTTCCATTCCGAGTGATTTTCGAAACTCATAAATCTTTGTTGCAGATAAGCTCTTCGTAAATATATCTGCAACCTGATCTTCAGTCCTGACTGTCTTCATGTCAATATCTCCTTTTAAGTACTTTTTCTCGTAAGAAATGATAATGCACTTCGACATGTTTGGTCCTAGCATGAAAAACCGGATTCTCGGCTAAACGGACTGCTGATATATTATCACAGTGTAATGGAACTCCATCTTCGGTTGGTTGGTTCAAGTCCTTCATGAGTTGAGTCAACCATGCACACTCTTGTGCTGCCATCGCTCCTGCTCTATATTCTGCTTCAGTGGTTGAAAGAGAAACAGTAGGTTGTCTCTTACTGCACCACGATATAGCTCCTGACCCAAGATTAAATACATATCCTGTAGTCGATCTCCTGGTGTCATGATCTCCTGCATAATCAGCATCACAGTAGCCGCTGACCTTGCTTTGTACTCCATTCTTGTAGAAGAGTCCCCAATCAATTGTACCTTTAACATATCTCAAGATTCTTTTAACTGCTTCAAGGTGTGTCTTCTTTGGGTTTTGCATGAACCTGCTAACAACACCTACTGCGAAAGCTATGTCTGGTCTAGAAAGAGTTAGGTAGATAAGACTACCTACTATTTGCTTATACATTTTTGTATCCTTCAAGTCTTTTCCATCGTAGGCACACAACTTTAAGTTTGGCTCCATTGGGATAGAGATCGGCTTGCACTCAGCTAGCCCATACTTTTCAATGATATCTCTTGCATATTTTTGTTGACCAAGAAATATGCCAGCTTCTGTTCTTTCAACTTCCAATCCTAGGAAGTGCTTCAACTCACCAAGCTCCTTCATTTGAAATCGAACTGATAAGTTTGTCCTTGTTCGTTGAATCTCATCTTCATCATCTCCAGTGATGATTAGATCATCTACATATACAAGGACAATTGATAATTTTCCCCCTTGAGATTTCACGAACAAGCTCGAATCTGCTGGGGCAACATGATAACCACTTTGTACTAGAAACTCAGCAATCTTCCCATACCATGCTCTGGGTGCCTGCTTCAAGCCATATAATGCCTTCTTCAACTTGCACACATAATTTGGCTTTTCATGATTCACAAATCCTTGGGGTTGATCAATATAAATGTCACGATCAAGTTCTCCATGTAGAAAAGCATTCTTCACATCCATCTGCCATAATTTCCATGACTTACTTGCGGCTAAGGCTAGTAAGACACGAACTGTAGTAATCTTTGCCACTGGACTGAATGTCTCGTCATAATCTAAGCCATATTCCTGAGCGAACCCGCGAACAACTAATCGAGCCTTGTATCGCTCGATCGTACCATCTGGGCGAATCTTTAACTTGTAAACCCATTTACAGGATATGGGTTTAACAGCTTCAGGTTTTGGCACTAAATTCCATGTTTGATTTTGTTTAAGTGCCAAAATCTCTTCTTCCATGGCCTTTCTCCACTCTGGACTCTTTGATGCTTCATCAAAGTTAGTTGGCTCTTTGACCTCAGCATAGGCAGCATCTATATACTTTGGATTTGGCCGTCTATCTCTGTTCGACCTTCGTACTTGTTGTTGCGAAGGCTCTTGTTGTTGCTCTTCCGGTTGATTAGTCTGTACTTCATCTGGTGTTTCATGAACACCTGTTCTCCAAGGGTTTCTTGACTTGGATCGTACGTCCAATTGATCCGTCGGGGATTGTGGTTCCTCTGTATCGCCATTGTTTTGAGATGAATCTAACTGTAACTTGATTTGTAGCTTCTCTTGCAGTTCCTGTGTATCTGGCAATGCTACCTTGTTTGTGTACCATGAAGATGCCTCATCAAATACAACATTTCGTGAGACATATATCTTGTTTGTATTGGGATCACAACATCTCCAACCTTTCTTCTGTTCGTCGTATCCCACAAAAATGCAGCGGATAGCTTTCTTATCAAACTTACTACGGTCTTCATCTGCAATAAACACATAACATACACAACCAAATACCCGGAAATAATTGACAGTTGGTTTTAGGTTATGCATCTTCTGAAATGGTGAAACAAATTCCAACCTTGGTTGTGGTAGCCTGTTAGTGATATAGACCACCGTCTTCATGCATTCTGCCCAAAACCTTGTATCAACATTCTTGGCATGTAGAAGACTTCTACACGTCTCTGCTAGATGCCGGTTCTTCCTCTCCGCTACTTCATTCTGTTGTGGAGTTTTTACACAAGTGAGTTGTCTCCGGATGTTGAACTCCTTGAGGTAGTTGCTGAACTCATTTGAAGTGTATTCTCCTCCATTATCAGTGCGAAGGCACTTGATTTTTCTCCCGAGCTCGCGTTCTACCGTGTCCTTGAATTCCCTGAATTTTTCAAAAACCTCATCTTTATGTTTTAAGAAGTATACCCACACATACCTCGAAAAATCATCAATGAAGGTTAACAAATATTGATAACCACGAGTTGATGGTTGTTTGATTTTTCCAAGAACATCTGAGTGCACCAGCTCCAACGGCTCCTTTGCTCTAAACTTTGACTCCTTGTATGGCAATTGATGCGCCTTACCATATTGACATCCAGCACATACAGTATCATGTCGGATCTCAATTTGTGGGAGTCCCTTCAACATTGACTTTTGCATCATAATCTTCAATTTGCTGTAGTTGACATGCCCGAGTCGTGCATGCCACAAGTCGCCTGTGTCACTCTTTCTGGCCTTGTCTACATAAGCCTCTTCAGCTGACATCACATAGATAACCTTCATTTTTGGTCCTTCTATGAAAGGTGTACCTATGACTTTTAATTCTTTATACACCTTCACATCATCTGGGCCGAATAATAAGTAGTTACCTGAAGTTGTTAGTTGGGGTACTGACAGCAGGTTCTTCTTCATCCCTGGGACATGATAAACATTTTCTAGTTGTATTCCTTCATGTCCGTGCTTTTGTGGCAGCTGCGTCTTGCCAACATGGGATATTGGCAAATGTGTGTTATCTGCTGTTACGATAACACGATCTCCTATGTACTTCGTTATGCTCGACAATTTTGACTCATCTCCGGTCATATGATTTGAACAGCCTGAATCAATGATCCAATCCTTCTTGTAGTCGACTGACTCCTTACATACAGCAGTAAGTGCATGTTCTTCTGTTGGGCCTTTCCCTCGTGCATCAACAATGTCTTTCTCTTCCACAAAGAAAGAAGTATCGAAGTTCCAATTTCTTCTCCAGCGTCTTCGGTTTTAGAAGATGTTACGACATTTCCTTCAATTTTCTTGGACCAACAATTTCTTGCGTAATGTCCCTTCTTGCCACAATTAAAACATTCCTCACTTTGACGATCCTTTTGTTGCCACCGGTTCTGACCACCCTGATTATTTTGAGCTCCTCGAGCTCCCCCTGATTGGAAACCTCTATATTGATTTCCTCGAACGTCTCTTTCTTGACTATTGAATCTCCCGGCACCACGTCCTAGTCCTCGACCTCTACCACGACCACGACCGCGTCCTTGGCCGTCTCTCCTGTTGGTGAAAAGAGCCGTCTCTTCACGAATGGTTGATTGATTAGACATGGGTTTTTCTAGATCCTCTTCGTTAATTAGCAAATTCTCCAGATCTGCTAAAGTTGGCTCGGTGGCCCAGCCCCGAGTTGCCGTGATAATACTCTTGTATTCCGGCTTTAGTCCATGGATGATAATTCTTTTCATCCGGGTTGGTGTAATACCATTTTCTGGATCTAGTTTGGAAATCTCGTCACAGAGAGATTTTACTTTTGAGAAATATTGACTCACGGTCATATTCTGTTGGGAAATGGACAAAAGCTCATTTTCGAGCCTTCGTAATTTTGAGTCATTCTTCTTAGCGAAAACTCCTGTTAATATGTCCCACGCTTCTTTCGGCGTTTGGGCATCTTTGATTCGCTGTAGAAATTCATCCTCCACAGCTACGGTTAAAGCGTACATGGCTTTGCCTGCCTTAACCTTCCATTTCTTTAAGATCTCAGGGTCAGCTACTTGTTTTTAAGGTGTAGCATCTGGTCGTGCCGGTGTTGAGGTTGAATCGTCGGAACTTGTGACTATACTTTTGGCCTCCCTTGGTGGTGTTGTATCACTACCATTTACAACATCCCATAAATCCTGTTCAAGCAGATAAAACTTTATACGGGTACTCCATGACCCATAATTACTGTTGTTGAGTTTCTGAATAGAGTTTGTAAAATCTCCCATAATTTTTACAGTGAACAGTATCGTCTGTATGAACAGTATCGTCTGTATGAACAGTACCGTATGAATAGTACTTCGTCTTCTACGGCGTGAACAGTAACTTTGCCGGAATAGTAACTTTCGCCGGAAAATTTGCAGAATTTGCAGATTTTAACAACCAAGCTCTGATGCCAAATGTTGGAAAACAACTCTTGTGTTTATCTCTAAAAAAACAACTCTTGTGTTTCTCTCTTTTATTTCTCTTGGTATATCTTACAAATACAATAACTAGCCTTATTTATAGGCTGAAAAAACAGAGCTTTTCATCATGCCTTACATCACAACAGGCCTACATATTTGACTAATTTATTCAAGCCTACATACTTTGAATAAAGACTAGCCACAATTTTGATTAGCCTACCGAGTTTGAATTCTAACAATTTGATAGTATAACCTGCAATAGATTAGTAAAAATTGTACATTTGGGTGCATTCAATATCCATGTATTGAGCTTTAAGCCCCTCAATGTCACACAACCAAACAAACAGGATGGGATTTCATAGGCATTGTTTTCATAGTTATTGAGCTCTAAATATCTTATCCCTTTCTTCACGAAATGTTCAATCCGTCGAGTGACAGGGCACTGATCAATTTTCGGGGGAATGTAAAGATTAAAGCTCACTAAGTTGTAGAGAAAATTTTCAGAACCACCAACCACCATCGCGGACTTGCCTTGTTTAGAGCTGGATATCAGGGAAGGCCAAGCTCTATTTGAATATAGATAAGTAATAATTTTGTTTCAAATAATATTTTATACATTTGATTTGCTAATGTTGACCTTCTACTAGCACGTTCTTCTTGCAAAATCAATATGTTGAACTTCGAAATAGGTACTCTGTTAAGGCTGAGACGGTGAACCATCACTTAAAACTATGTTTTGATTTTTGACACATGATAAGAATTCATAAACTCATGGATTGTCATCAATATCATAGACCAGAGTTTTGAGTACCAGTGGTGTTGCAGGCTTGCTACCGTACGTTCATCTTTTGAAATTGTAAACTTACAATGAGTGATTAGATACTATAAAGTTGCAAATGAAGTTTTTGACCCGACTTATTTTCAGGTTATGCATTTTTCTTCGCGGTAATTGCCAGCATAAAAGGACCATCTCCATCTGTTGTACCAAGTGGTTAAGACTCAGATTATTTCCTTGTCATTAACTGGATTTGATGAAGGTCGGAATCCCATTCTTGCAGGTTAGGTGATCAGATAGTTCAGATTACAGGTTTATGGATCATTTTATTTGTTGTATTTTCTGCTGTACAATAAGCTTGATTTGCTAATTACTAAATACATGCTTAATTAGTAAAATTATGTGCAACTCATAATTCTTTTTCATGCATTTTCTCTTTCTTAGCAACAGCTATTTGATAGATGCTTTGTTATGAATAACTGAGCAGTTTGCAGTCGGATAAAATTTATAAATAATTATAAATGCATTTGGTAGAATAGATCAGTCTGCATTCTTGTAGCTAGAAAGACATAGGATGGCAGCATAAAGAACTTCATGTATTTGAAACTCCATATACAAACAAAATTATTCTACGTGGTCCGAGCTATATGTATCAATTTATATTAAGAAACTCAATTCAAATTTGAAAATGCTAGTACCTAAAAATACTTGAAAGCCATCACATGAAGTTCACCGGAGTAGTAGCTTCTTTGAAATATACTTTAGCCGTTGACGATCTTTTAGGGAAACGTGTCAACTTTCGTTTAATTTCCAACTTTTCACTGGGATCAGTAACTTCGCTGCTGCAGATTACTAACATCCTTTCAAGTGATGGTGAAGATGTAAGCAAAAGCTTTAAAAATTTGAAGACATAGTTCGACGCCACCGCACCCTGTATTAATACAGAATGAAGTTCGCCTAGTAACATGTCTTTCCAATCTATTAAGTCCAGATTGACTGCAGTTAGATCTCTGGGATTGTAAAAGCTCTTATCGTTGACCTACATATAACATAAAAATATTATTTAATAATATATCTTCATCAATGCATAATAATATTATTTAATCCCAGTACAATTTATTAATCTCAGATGTTTTAGTCGAGTCCCAAATGATATGTCAGCACTGAATGAGATATTAGCAAGTTCGACCCATATTAGATTAGTGAAGCTTGTGCTTTTATGGGGTGTACTCCATATCCATGTATTAAGCGCTAAGCTGATCAGTTCCGCACAATCAAACAAACAAGATGGAATTTCACAGGCTTTATTTTCAGAATTATCGAGCACTAAATATCTTATCCCCTTCTTCAAGAAGTGTTCGATCCAGCGTGCTACAGGGCACGGATCAATGTCTGGAGGAATGTAAAGACTAAAGCTGAATATGCGACCAATATGACTTGAAAAGATTCTTTCAAGAGCTCTTAAGAAAACAAATTGGTTTGCGTCTTTCTCTTTATTAGAAGTCAGTTGTGAGAAGAATGACTTATCAAGAACTAGCTGGGTGTTGTTTCCCCATAAATACCTCCATTCTTTAGCCAGAACACTAGTTGTTGCTGCATCATGAATTGACAAACGGTTTAAGATACAAAGTATTAAGTCTTGTGGTAAGTTGCTGATCCTATCTCTATCACAATGTTGCAACATATCGCTTTTGTCCCGACCAACAACTATATCGCTTGTCTTAATACCACCACCACTGCAAACTACTAGTCTCCTCCTTTCAGGACCAACAGCTGTATCGCAAACTCTACATCTAGCATCTGCTGTCTTGGCTCTTCTCACAAAAAATTGCCTTGTGCGGACTTGATCACCCGTCATCCTACAATTCTAGTATTACCTGGTATTGGGTGAGTTTGTCCAGCTTAGGGGATTAGAGGAAGAAGCAACGCAATAAGACATTCTGAATGTGATTTTCAAATTATATAAAGAGCCCGAGTTTCCTCCAAGATGGAAATTAAAGAAAATTTGAGCAAGTTTCTAAAATATATAGATTTCAAATCTTTAACATAAAATCAGTTGATTTCAAATCTTTAGCATTGCTCTTTTTAGAATAGGTAAGGGGTAACTTTTTTTTTTTTTTTTTTTTTTGAGTAAAATTCCAGGCAACTTGTAAGTTTTTATCTAATTATTATTATACCTTAATTTTGACCTTAACATTGCTCTTTCTGATATGGGTAGTAAATAAAATAGGTAACAGGTAAATTAAAAGGAAACATGCAAACAAACACAATCATTCATAGTCAAATACAAATAACAGATAAAAAAAGATCCAAGATTAAGTTACATATCCTAGAATGCCTTCAGATTTCAACCAACCATATGCCTTAGGCACCATTGCCAAAAGACCAAACAATGTATGCTGCAACGACACTATATGGAGCCCAGGTAAGATCTTCGCTTATTTCCTTAACAGTTTTGTCCCGTCCATGATACGCCTTCCACGCTTTCCTGAAACCATAATCCACGGCAGGTACAAAGTCCAACCTACGGAGCCCAAAAAGAATCATAAAAAATCCAATTTTGTACCCCACTCCTTTCAGCTGTTCTAGATTGACAAGTGCTCCGGTTCAAGCCTCATGCAGAGCTCGTCTGAGATGTAGCGCCCCTTAGCGTACTCCTTTGCAAATTCAGTTATGACTTTCTTCTTGTTGCGTTTGATTTCATATCTTTCCCAAAAGGATTCAGGGATAGCAATGACGGACTGGGGATTTACATTATCCCCCTTTCTTTGGCAAAATTGCACCATTTCATCATAGATTGTATATCGTGTGATTGTGCTAGCAAATTGGTACAACAAGCATTTAAGCAACCTTTGGAAAATTGACAAACGTCCCTCGATGTCAATCACCGGTATCAATTGTCCATGCATGATATCTCTTAGTTTTGGATGTTGGTTTGTGAGAATATCAACTGCATTTTGTATCTCGTTATCATGCAGTGGGAAATCACTTTGGATAAGTTGACCTATAGCTTCAGTTGTATTGAAAGACACCTCACCTGTCACATTTAGCTTCAACCTTAAAACAAAATCTAACAAGGCTAGTAGTTATATTGCAGTGACAATATTTTTGTAGTTTATAGTATTTAATTTCATTCAAGTGCTTAATGATTTCTAAATAAAGTGATCAGTTTAACCTATATAGTGCGAGTTTAACTTATATGTATATAATAAGGCTTTTGTCTTATCATTACAGTTAGTAACAAATTAGTCAGGCTAGAGTGTGCCAACACATAGAAACATTCTGTATATTCTTTATTTCAACTTTCATCACTTTGTAAATATGACACATTAAGGAATGTAAAATCTCTCTATCTCTCTCTCTCTCTCTTCTTAAGCAATGTTTACATAAACACGCCTATATCGTTAATTGATTGTGGATTTTCGAATTAGTTTGGCAATCATGTATGTTCATAAATAACCAACAAAATAATTCATCTACTTCATGCATTTGTTATATGACTCATAAATCACAAGGACCGTACAAATTGTTTTATATTATCTCTACTCTATATATATAGTCCATAAGCAGTCAGTGAATTTGAAATCATTCTATGTACGTATATGAGCAAAATATTTAATTGATAAGACCTAACACATCCTTACTTGAGTCCTGAGGCTGCTGAGGCTGCTGAGCCTGAACCATGCTACCACTACCACCCAATTTGGATACAGCTTGCCATGAAGAAGACCCGAGCCCTTCAAAAATGGATCAGTGTCCAGATATATGAGAGTAAACGTAAGAGAATCTTAATTACATATGCGTGTTTATTAACTAAAGAATGGATTACATAACTAACTATAAATAAGTCTACATATGTAGGATCCAGTGGCAACATATGTAAAATGGATTCAGGAATTTTAATAGTAAGTTGTCACGAACTTTGTAATTAATTAACCAAACTAACTACTAATCTACTACATTTATTTTGAAATTATATTACAAATGTAGCAGGGGGTTGAGATTTACAGACTTCCTACTTGGTATAAACCCATACACGTTTGCAACAATTGTAACTCACACAAAGAAAGACTATATGTACAAGGTGCTCTAAAATGTGAACATTCTATATTGTTAAAGGATTAAATTCGTGTTTATACAAACATACACCAGATTACTTAAGAAAAATAAATTATTATAATAAGTTCGATTTATGATACCTGAATTTTGATCGAGTAAATCCTGATTAGCATATTGGTCTAGTGAGCCTGCAAAATTGAGATAGAATTTGCAATTATTTATTTCTGGAACTTCACATTCAAAGACTGGCAACTCCTACAAAAGATGGTCTAAAACATGCACTGATTATCCTAAATCTAAAAAGTTGGAGACAATGGCGGATGAGGACCAAAATTACTTTTTAACTTAAGAATATGCAATAGGGTAAGGAATCTATTGAATGTATTAGTTAATAGTCGATGCGGAGACCATAAATGTTAAATAATACCTAGGTTCTGATCCACATTTTGATAGTACTCGGGATTTGCATTTTGGTTTCCCCCTGCAAACATATATAAGATATAATTAATTTAATTTACATGTCCGCACATGTACACATGATTTTAAAGATGAAAAAACTAACAATGACACATAAACTAGATAAATAATACAACTATTTTATATTACATAAGTTTGCACCGGATGCATCCTGAGTTGGATGGTAGTTGGGGTTTGCATATTGGCCTGCAAAAAATGAGATCAAACTAATTAAACATTTGTAGCACGAATTATTTGGTTAACACTAATTTCAAATATAAACCATATTATTGATCTATAGTCTAATTTATTCATCGCATGTTGAAACTCATGAAACATGAAGACTACATGTACAAGGTGATTTACAATGTGCAAAGTCATGTCTATACGAACATACACCAACTTAATCAAGAAAAACAAATTATTATAATAAGATCACGAATACTGATTAGCAACTTGGCATAGTGGGCATGAGATAGAATTACGGTTATGAGGAGTTGTTTACTGGTGAATCTTCGCATTCAAAAACTGGCAAGAAGCAACTCCTGTAAGAGGTGGCCTAAAACCTTGACTTAATTATTCTAAATCTAAAAAGTTGGAAACAATGATGGATGAGGACCAAAATTAGTTTAACTTAAGAGTATGTAATGGGGTAAAGGATGTATTGAATGTATTGGCTAATAGTGGATGTAGTGATAACAAATTTTAAATAATACCTGGGTTCTGACCCGCATATTGGTAGTACTCTGCATTTTGGTATACCTCTGCAAGCATAGCAAACATAAATAAGATATAATTAATTTAATTTTCATATCCATGTTAGCTAGCTAAGGAGGAAACCATACGATCATACTATGAAATTATTTTGTTCAAAAGGAAGAAACACATGACAGGAAGAAACACATGCTTGGTGGAATTCATGTGTTTAAAAGTATATATCAAAAGGCTTAGCAAAAAAAAAAAAACTAACAATAATTATATCCTATATATAATTAGCGTAAGGAAGTTTAGGTGGTCGTCTGGTCGTCAGGGCTAAAAAGGTAAGTTCATTAAAATTATAAATGGGCCAGGAGTTGGGCTACAGTTAATGGTATTTTTTTTAATTTAACAAATAAGTAGATCAAAGGAAAATGCCCTAAAATAACATATGATAAAACCAGGAAAAAATCAAAGTTGTGAAAATTAAAGTTATTCTGCATTAATATTGGTTTTTTTCTCTCCTCTAAGTGAGAGCTTTGATTTCTCTTCATCCTATCTTCATTAGGAGTGTGAGAGTTAATGGTATGGCACGATACAGAAATATAGATGATCATTTAGCAGATTTAAGCATAGAAGAGGAAGAAAATGGAGATTTCACGTTTGATGATGAAGTGGAAGAACAGATCAACAGGTATGAACTATGTTTGGTGGGGCGTTTTTTGACGGAGAAAAATATCAATACAAGGGCGATGACAACTAAACTAGCAGATGTATGGAAACCAGCAATGGGGGTTAATATAAAGGAAATAGATCCTGGAATTTTTCTTTTTCATTTTTACCATCGGGAGGATTTGGCATGGGTGTGTAATGGAGGTCCTTGGTCATTCGACAATGCGATGCTTGTGGTTAGTAGAATACCTTCTGGCGAAGAGCCACTAAATGTTACTCTATGGTCGCTGGATATGTGGATTCAGTTACATGACCTACCTAAAGGTTTTATGTCAGAAGCTGTTGGGAAACAATTGGGTGATTTTTTCGGTGAATTTGTGTCGTATGATGCAAAGAATAACTCCAGTATTTGGGTAGATTATATGAGGATTAAGATTAAATTAGATGTGCGTAAACCGTTGAAGAGGAAGAAGAGAGTTAAGAGGAAGAACGGAACGGAGTTCATGGTTACTTGCAAATATGAACGGTTGGGTGATTTCTGCTTTGCATGTGGACTAGTATCTCACACAGAAATATTTTGTAGGAGGAATATTGACAGCAGAGGTGGGGAAACACAGAAGGAGTGGGGTGGATGGTTACGTGCACCGCCGAGGAGGGTGGCTAATCAGAATCGGAGCAAGTGGCTGAGGGATGATGCTGATTGGGAGGCGAAATTTGGGCGTGGCAATAATGATCCGCAGTTTATGGGAGGTAGTTACGGGGATAAGGGTAAGAGTGTAGTTGTCATGAGTGATTATCGGATGATAGAAGGAAATAAGTTGTATTCTGTTGAGAAGGAAGGCGGGATAGTTTTTAAAAACTCGGGTCAACTTACAATTGGCGGTATTGGGCCTGAGGATGAGGAAACAGATGGGCTGGAGTTAAATGAAAGAAAAAGATGTAGAAGTGGGCCTCAAATAACGATGGATACAGACGATAGTTTGGTGAACCTGAAGTCTGTTATCAAAGGAAATACAAATAATGAAGCTGATCTTTCTGTAACGGATTGTTCAGCATCATCTCACCTTGATTTGGCTAAGCTTGCTCAGCAAGCTAGCCATTCATCATGAATCTTTTAAGTTGGAACTGTAGGGGGTTGGGGAACCCTCGTACAGTTCGAGTTCTGGGAGATGTAATATCGTCTCTTAAACCCACATTTTTATTTTTGTCTGAAACAAAGGTGAATAAGGATAGAATAAATGAGCTCAGTGTGAAGTACGGTTTTGTGAAAAGTTTTGCTGTTGATAGAGTAGGTCAAGGGGGTGGTCTAGCAGTGATGTGGAAATCAACAATAGTTTGTGAGGTCTCAGATTATTCGAATAACCACATTGATGTTATTGTCTTTGAAAAGAATGACCCGGTTTGGAGACTTACTTGCTTTTATGGTATGCCTGAGAGAGATAGAAGGCAGGAGTCATGGGACTTGTTGAGGCAAATTGCAGTGAAGGATACGATCCCCTGGTGCGTATTTGGAGATTTTAACGATCTTCTATACGGTACGGATAAGAAGGGAGCTCACCCACACCCTCAATCATTACTAGATGGCTTTCGGTCAGCAGTGGATGATTGCAACTTGGTGGAATTGGATTTAACAGGTGGAGATTTCACGTGGGAGAAAAGTAAGGGTAAAGCGAATTTGGTTAGAGAGAGACTGGACAGGGCTTTTGCAACAAACGACTGGTGGCGTAAGTTTCCCTTGTGCACACTTAAAGTTATTCATACTACTTGTTCAGACCATGATCCTATTCAGATGACTCTGGTTGATACGTCAGTGTCAAGGAAGCATTTCAGATTTCGTTTTGAAAATTCTTGGTTACAAGAACCCACTTTCAAAGGAGAGATGGAGAGTTATTGGAAATCTTTGCCTATCATGAATGTTCTTCCTAAGCTGTTCTCGATGTCTACTCACATGGCAAAGTGGGGGAGACGTTTCTTTCATAAGTTCAGAGACAAGGTGAAGGAGCAAAAAGAGGAGGTAGCAAAATACTTAAACCGAGAAGATGATCAAGGAATTAAAATGTATTTCGAGGAAAAGGAAAAACTGAATGAATTATTGCTTCATGAAGAAGTCTATTGGAAGCAGAGGGCGAAATTTCTATGGTTAAAAGAAGGAGATTCAAACACGAAGTTCTTTCATGCTCAGGCTACTAGGAGGAAGAAACTGAATAATATTGCTTATTTAATTGCAGAGGATGGCGAGAAGGTGGATAATATGGATAAAATGTGTGTAATGGCAAAGGAGTATTTTCGAGGGGTTTTTGAGGAGGGGGATATTGGTTCCATTCCTGAAGAGAATTCTGAACCACCAGTAATTACAATGGAACAGAATCATGAACTGGTCTCTGAGTTGTCGTTTGAAGAATTTTCGGAGGCAGTAAATCAGATGCATCCTGAGAAAGCAGCCGGGCCAGATGGGTTTAGCCCAGCGTTTTTCCAACATTTTTGGAAAGTAGTTGGAATGGAGGTTTTTATTTGCTGCAAAAAATGGCTTGAAGAGTGTGCTTTTCCTGCAGAACTGAACAGTACGAATTTGGTCTTAATTCCAAAGAAAGATAAAGTGGAAAATTTAAAAGACGTTCGCCCGATTGCTTTATGCAATGTTCTGTATAAGATATTAGCTAAGGTATTGGAAAATCGATTAAAAAGTGTACTACCTGCTGCTATTTCAGAGAATCAATCGGCCTTTGTACCGGGAAGAAGTATCACTGACAATGTCCTCATTGCTTTTGAGATGATTCATTTTATGAAGAGGAAGAAAGGTAACCAGGAGGGGGAAGTGGCCTTGAAGCTTGACATAAGTAAAGCTTATGATCGAGTTAGTTGGGAGTATCTTTGGCATAGGATGAGGGTCATGGGTTTTTGTGATAAATGGGTGAGGTGGATTCCAGTTTGTGTTAAAACAGTGAAGTATATGGTGTGCTTAAACGGTTCTTATGTTGGTCCTATATATCCGGGTCGAGGATTAAGACAGGGAGATCCTCTATCTCTCTATCTTTTCTTGCTTTGTGTTGAAGGGTTGTCTTATTCTATTAATCTCTCATCCAGGAACAATGAAATACATGGCTGTCGCATTAGTAATTCTGCCCCAGCAATCACTCATTTGTTATTTGCGGATGACAGTTTCTTATTTTTCAAAGCAAATAATGAGGAAACTCAGGTGGTGAAGAACATTTTGAAGACGTATGAAGTGCAATCAGGGCAAGCCATTAACTTCAATAAATCTGGGATTTTTTTCAGCTCTAATGTCAGGAGGGACAAACAAAGTGAAATTTCTAATGCTCTGGGTGTTCATAATGATTTGAAGGAGAGCAAATATTTGGGGCTGCCATCTTTAATTGGGCGTTCAAAAAAGAAGGTTTTTAGCTTTGTGAAGGAGCGGGTTTGGAAACGAATTCAAGGGTGTAATAATAGTAACTTGTCGAGAGCTGGCAAGGCTGTTATGATCAGAAATGTAGCTCAAACAATACCATCTTATTGCATGTCCTGTTTTCTAATTCTGAAATCTTTATCTCAGGAGATTGAGAGAATTATGAATGGCTACTGGTGGAAGCAAAGTTCAAGTAGGAGTAAAGGTATTCGGTGGCTTGCGTGGGAAAAGATGTGTGCATCAAAGGGTAGAGGAGGACTGGGGTTCAGAAATTTGTATGGTTTTAATCTGGCATTACTTGGGAAGCATGTTTGGAATTTCTTGAATAATCCGGGATCATTAGTAGCTCGAGTTTTTAAAGGTCGTTATTTTCCAGATAATCATGTCTTACAAGCCAAAAAGGGTCAAGATGCAAGCTTCATTTGGTCGGGAATATGTGAAGCCAGGGATGAGCTATGCAAAGGGTATCGATGGATAGTAGGGGATGGAGAGAGTATTAACGCATTCTCTGATCAGTGGTTAAAGGGGAAAGTGGATTTTCGAGTTGAGGAGCATCATGTTAACAACAACAGGTATGATAAGGTGAAGGAGTATATCCGTCCAAACATTAGACAATGGGACGTGCCTAAACTTCTGCAAACCTTTCAGGAGGTTGATGTTAAATGCATTATCAACACGAGGCTGCCACAGAATCAGGTAAGAGATAGAGCATCATGGTTACATACAGTAGATGGAGTTTATACGGCTAAGTCAGGATACCACTACTGGTATGGGAGAAACTTTAGCCAGGAAACGGATACGGATTCTAGAGGCTGGAAGAAGCTCTGGAACTTGCCAATACCTCACAAGATGAAATATTTTTTATGGCGTCTGTGCAAGAATAATATACCGGTACGAAACCTTCTGAAGAGTAGGGGTGTTCAAACTACAATTATATGCCCAATGTGCAACATTGATGTTGAACATGTTCGTCATGTTTTTGTGGAGTGTCAGTATGCTAGTAACTGCTGGGATTGTTTGGGGCGTGATTTTGATACTACAGAGATTGAAATTGTGTCATCATGGTTGTTAGGAAAATTGGGTACTGAACTGGAAGGAAAATTAGTTAAGTTGGCTAAGATTTTCTGGGGGATATGGTGGGCTAGAAATAAAAAAGTGTGGGATAATAATTTGGTTCCTCCGTTGATAGCTATGGAAACAAGCTCCAAAGTAGTTGCAGAATGGCAGGTAGCTCAGAAGAGGATTCAACCTGATCTGTCGAAGCAAAGGAACAGTGCAGTGAAGAATGCTGTTAAGTGGCAACCTCCCACGGCGGGATGGCACAAAGTGAATGTAGATGCAGCTATTCACATGGGTGCTTCAGATTTCAGGGTCGGGATGGTTCTTAGGACGAGAAGGGTGAGTTTATACAGGGGTTGCACAGAAGCTTTAAGGAGTCAGTGTCGATCTTAGAGGCTGAAGCTATGGGAGTGTATGAGGCTTTACGATGGCTGATGGAGTTGAGGTTAAAACAGGTGGTGGTGGAAAGTGATTCGTTGACAGTGATAAATGCTCTACTGAGGAATACTACGTTTGTGTCTGAAGTTGGAACCATATTTGAGGATTGTAGGACTATCCTTCGACAACGTAGTGATTTAAAAGTTCAATTTGTTCGTAGACATGCGAATAGAGTAGCTCATAATCTAGCTAGTCTTCCTTGTATGTTGGGAACGATGAACAATCTTTATTCTCCTCCTTCCTGTGTGTTGGAGTCAATCTTGTATGATCAATCTTTTATTTAATGGAATATCTTTCTATTCAAAAAAAAAAAGTTGTGAAAATTATTGTTAATTAAATTAATACAAAGATATTTTAGACTAAAGTTCAAAATATAATTAAAAATACCTTATCACAAAATAGTTTTTCAAGAAAACCTATTTATTAAAAAAGTCATAAAAATTTATCATTTTAGGTTTTACAACAAACATCTTTTTAGAATTTATACCAACAAATCAACACAAATCAATAAATTAATATTTTATTATTTTGCAAAGATCCAGATTCGATACTAAAGTTGTAAATAGATTAAAAACAATCCGAAAATTCAAAAAAATAATTTTTAGAGAATATAAATATAACATAATGCACTAAAATAACACATGATAAGTTCAAAAAATAATAATAATAACACATGATAAAACGGTAAAAAATTAAAGCTGAGAAAATTATTGTTAACTAAAATTAATACAAAGATATTTTAGACTGAACTTTAAAATGTAATTAAAAAAAACCTTACCACACACAAGTGTTTCAAGAAAACCTAATTATTAAAAAAAAGTCATTATAAAATTTTGCTTTTAGATTTTACGACAAACATGCTTTTAAAATTTATACTAAAAAAGTCAACACAAATCAATAAATTAACATTTTATTATTTTGCAAAGATTATAGATTTGGTACTAAAGTTTTAAATAAATTTAAAAAAAATTCAAACATTCAAAATAAAATAATTTATATAGAATCTAAATATAATAACCACAAAAGATCCTATAATAATTTAATAATTTAAAAGTTACAAAAATATTAAATTTCATCAACAATAAAATTTAAATAAATTAGTAAAGAATAAAACTAATAAAATATTCATTATCAACTTAATTATTTATTATTATAAGTTAAAAAAATTTCCGTAATAGTTTTAATATATATATAATTACTAAATACATGCATATTATTAATTTATTAACATTAAAATTATAAAATCAATTCAAAATATTATAAACACTACTTTTGACAAAAAAAAATCATAATGAAAAATTTATTATAAAATATTAGTAAAATAATCCGTGCATATATAATACAATTGGTATAAAGAGGTTCATATCCTTAATTTGGTGGTACATAAATTCAAGTTATAGGAAAAATTGTTATAGTATCACAAAACTTATAAATCACAAATTAATTCTTCATATATAATGAAATATAATTAGAATTTTAATTCAAAAAATAATTTTTTAAAAAACTAGAATTTACATTTAATTTTAAATCAATTTTTTAAAGAAAATATATGGTTAAACTAGATATTAAAAATGTAATAAAAAAATGTCATAATTAGAAATGACACCATATTAAATTTAACAAAATATAATTTACAAAACAAACATTAATTCAAAAAAATCCGAATTTATAAAACTAAAGTCAACAATAAACTTTAATATAATGCACTTAAAATTAATAAACACCAACACAAAAATATAAAAAATAGTAATTTTTTTTTAAATTACAATAAATTCCCACATGTATAAAGTATATTATATATATTCTAATAAATGGAAAAAAATACGCCAAAAAATAAAAAACATTAAAATATATTTTAGGCTAAATCTCAAAGTATAATTTTAAAAAAAATCGATTACAAAATAAAAGTATATTTAATTACAAATCAAAAAATTCTTTAAAAAATATGTGATAAAATAAAATATTAAAAAAGTAATAAAAAACATCTCACAATTAGAAATGATAGCAAAATTCAACAAAATATAATCTACAAAACAAACGTCAATTAAAAAAAAAATCTAAATTAAGAAAACTAAAATCAACAATAAACTTTAATAAAATGCACTTAAAACAAATATAAACCAACACAAAAATATAAAAGATAGTACATATTTTCTTTAAAAAAGGTACAAATGTATGTGGGCTCACAATTACATAAACACACACATATATATATAAATAATAGTGAATCAATATAAGTTCCCACACATATTGTATATTCTAATTAAATAGAAGAAAACAACCCAAAAAAAATGAAATGTTAAAATATTAATTAGGCTAAACCTTAAAATATAATTTACAAAAAAATATCGTTTACCAAATAAGAGTAGTTTAAGAAAAATTATTTTAATAAAAATCATTAAAGATTCTATTTTTAGGTTTGACAACAAATATATTTCTAAAATTTAAATTTAAAAAATGTGAGGTCAAATCGACAAATAAACAAATTCTTACT
This sequence comes from Kitagawia praeruptora, assembly GCA_037693485.1. Taxonomy (NCBI): domain Eukaryota; kingdom Viridiplantae; phylum Streptophyta; class Magnoliopsida; order Apiales; family Apiaceae; genus Kitagawia; species Kitagawia praeruptora. Next base: position 137,288,195 of record CM075350.1, on the reverse strand, counting down.
TTGCAAAGAAAAAATTTAAATTAAAAAAAATGAATATAAATCAATTAATGAACATATTTTAAATTAGAAAGCAATCCAAACACCCAAAAAATAATTTCTAATTTAAAATATGTTCATTAATTGATTTATGTTCATTTTTTTTAATTTAAATTTTTCTTTGCAAAGTAAGAATTTGTTTATTTGTTGATTTGACATCACATTTTTTAAATTTAAATTTTAGAAATATATTTGTTGTCAAACCTAAAAATAGAATCTTTAATGATTTTTATTAAAATCATTAAAAATAGAATCTTCAATGATTTTGAATATAGTACGTATATGTTTCAGGTATATCATATGTAATTTAATAAAATAAAAAAATCAAAAATAATTATGAAATACTAAAAAATATGTTAGCCTAAACTTTGAAATATAAATTATAGAAAAATAATATATAAGAAAAAAAACAAATGTATACTACAAACCATATAATATATGTATTATTATTTTTAAAAGTAAAAACAAATTATTCAAAATGCTATAAAATTAATTTTACAAGAATAAAATTATAATTAAAGTTGTACTACAAAATATTAATATTTTTTTTTTGAAAGTACTACAAAATATTAATAAAGCTACCCGTGCGTCGCACGGGTATAAAGCTAGTAAAACATAAAGTAGCTAAACAATACAATTTACATATACCGTAGCTCTCATTTTGGAGTGGGTTGAATGCATATTGGCCTGCAAAAATGAGATAAAACTAATTAAATATTTATAGCATGAATTATTTTGGTTAACACTAATTATAAGTATAATCCCTTCTATGCCATAGTCTACTTCATTCATGCATGTGGAAATTCATGAAATAAGAAGATAAAATATATAAGATATTTTATAATGTATAAAGTCTTAATTAAGAAAAACAAATTATTACATCAAGAACCATAGTTTTTATAATACCTAAATTTTGATCTGATTAACATAGGGGACTTGCAAAATTGAGATTGAACCACATGAATTATTTTTTGTGCAAAAACATATATGGAATTCAAAGACCAGACTGTTAGATCTAAATAAATAACCACGGATCATCTTATGTAATATTATCAAAGTTACACGATAAAACTGTAGTACGGAAGCGTACCTGATTCCATGACGATAGATTATGTATACAGATTCGGAACTTGATCTTCCACAGACTTGATTCGCCTCTAGCCGTATCTCGCTCTAACTGATGGGAATAGAGGAGTAGAGGTTGTGAATAGCCTTGGGGACCAAAACCCTATTATGTTCTTTATATAGTACTCTAATTAGACCCCATTAACTCTAATCAGATTACTATTGGGTATTACACATTACAAAGCCCATACCGAATAAGATGTTATTGGACACTTTATTTCAGATCACTTAGTTAGTCCAAATAGAATAAACATTAAATATAATTGTCTTTAATTTGTAAGCCCACAAATTATTATTAGATTATAAAAAATAATCTAACAATCTCCCACTTGGGCTACAAATTGTTCCAAACAACAATTACATTCAATAACCATAAGTGCGCACAAAACTGTTTATTCTTTAGAAAACATCTTCCTTAATCAATCTGGTCCATCTCATATATAAACATGGAACCAAAGCGACCTTCGTCACATTGTCGTAACTGGATCCTCAATGATCACCACATAAATATATTCAATGACATAGATCAAGTATGGATGTGTAACTGGAAATTACATGCAATGTGATCTCAATCATGCCTATTTCCAATTGGTCCTTAATACCTTAGTGAGATCAATCTTTATTCTTTCAAACTTTATGTCAAAACCACAATTGAAAGAGACAGCTCACGTAGAGCAATAGAGAGAAATAAATAAAATAACATTATTCTGCAGAATACTCAAAAAACATAAATATCACCGTAGTGTCAATAAAAAAACTGAGTACCTGAATATAAGAACAAAACAAAAAAAAACTCTCACTAAAACTGAATATCCTCCAATGAGACAACACCCATATGAGCAGTATGCCCAAGAAAACTTTATGGTGTCAAAGCTTTAGTAAGTGGGTCTGCTAGCATAAAATTTGTTCTTATATACTCAATAGACACTAATTGATATTACATTCTCTCTATAATGACTTGATACTTAATGTCTATATGTTTAGACATAACAAAAAAACTTAACCAGAAGTAGATTTTCTTGTATCTACATAACCAGCATAATCAGAATCAGAATACATAATGATCTCCAAATTTTCCGATTTCTGTTAAACGAGCATGTAATATTTTTGTTCTTTGTAAGTACCTTATAACCCATTTAATTACAATCCAATGATCCATTCCAGGGTTACTTGAATATCTACTTAACATACCCATAATGAATGCCAAAACCGGCAGGGTACTAACCATACATAAGACTCCCAATAGCCGAAGTATAGGGAATGTTCTACATCTCTTTTCCTACAAGATCATTCTTAGGGCACTGTTTGAGACTAAGATCATTCTTAGGGCACTGTTTGAGACTAAACTTATCTCCTTTAGCAACAGGAATACTTTACTCCCACTGAATGTGTGATATATCCACAAGTGCCATTATTGTCTCTACTAGAGGATCTACTAAGTGGCACTTCATCTTGAGCTTGTTGAGTTTGCTCTTCTTGAGCATCATCTTGATTTTGAGTAGGAAACTGTACAGGTATATCCACATTGTTATCTTGAACTACATGAGGCAAAGAAACTGATTCTTCCTCAAAGACAACATCCCTGACTTTTATCTTCCCCCTCAAACTCAACATCCTCAAGAAATCTAGCATTTCCCGTTTCGAAAAAAACTTTACCAAAGGATCATAAAACCTGAAACCCTTTATTTTTTCAGGATACCCAACAAAATAGCAACTAACAATTCTTGAGTCCAGTTTATTTTCATGCGGATTGTAAAGCCTTGCCTCAACTGGACAACCCCACAAAAAATAATTGATTGACCACAATTCATAAGGGGTTTTAGCTATTGCTTTGTTAGGTACTCTATTTAGTATGTAGGCTGCAGTCTTAAGTGACGTTGTTCACCGGATCCGTCATACCGACCATAGTACTCACCACCACGATCAGATCTGACAGCTTTAATCTTCTCACAAAGCTGATTTTTAACTTCGGCTTTGAAGACTTTAAACACGTCCAAAAATTGTGACTTTTCATGAATTAAAAATAAGTACCCATATCGAGAATAGTTGTCTATAAAAGTGATAAAATACTGTTGACCATTCCAAGAAGCTGTAGGGAATGGACCACATTATATCAGTATGTATCAACTGTAAGACACTAGTACTCCTATTTGCACTTAATTTCCTTATGTTTGTCTGTTTACCCTTAATACACTCAATGCATACATTAAGGTCTGAATAATCAAGAGATTCAAGTATTCCATGTGACACAAGTCTCTCTAGTCTCCCTTTAGAGATATGTCCTAAGCGCTTATGCCATAACATAGCAGAATTCTCTCTTGATAATCTTCGTTTTGTACCTCTTGATGTTACTTGCAAGGTTTCATTATGTGAAGCAATTGTATTTAGCAAATATAAGTTATCAATCAAAGAACTAGTCGCAACAAAAAAAATTAAGAAATAGACTAAATTTATTATCTCCAAATGAACAAGAGTAACCATATTTGTCCAAAACAGAAATAGAAACCAAATTTCGTCTAAATGACGGTACTACATAAGTCTCTCTTAATTCAACAAAATGACCAGTCTCAAAAGACAATCTTAAAGTGCCAATAGCTTCAACTGGAACTGCATTGCCATCACCCACATAGATGAATCTTTCAGCATCACTTGGTTTCCGGCTCCAAATGCAACCCTGCATAGAAATACTTGTGTGAGTAGTAGCACCAGAATCTACCCACCATGTATTACTAGGCACAGAAGTCAAATTAACTTCAAAACAGACAAATGTGAAAAATCTACCTTTCTTTATACGCCATGTAGCGTATTTGGGACAATCCTTCTTCACATGCCCAGATTTCTTACAAAAGAAACAAGTTACAGATTGATCCTGAGTCTTTTGTTTCTTAAGCTGTGATTTTCCCACTGCAGTCTCATTATCTTTAGTCCTCTTTCGGTGATTAGCCTTTGAGGTAGTTGCAACATGAGCACTTTCAGTCTTTTCACGTTTCAATCTATCTTCCTCTTGCACAAAATGTGAAATGAGCTCATTCAGAGTCCACTTATCCTTCTGAGTATTATAACTCACTATAAATTGACCGTATTGTGCAGGAAGAGAGATGAGTACCAAATGCACAAGCAAGTCATCAGACAATTCAAGCTTTAGTGCCTTAAGTTTTGAAGCGATGTTAGACATCTCCATAATGTACTCACGAATATTTCCTTGAGCTTTATACCTCATCTGAACAAGATCAGCCAAAAGCTTACTTGTCTCAGCCTTTTCGTTTTTCGCAAAACGCTTTTCAAGCTCATCAAGGAAATCCTTAACAGATACCTCATCGGAGTAGGGATGGCAACGGGTCGGGTTCGGTTCGGGTTTTGCAAAATCCAAATCCAAATATTTTCGGGTTTCGGGTTTCGGATCGTATCGGGTTTCGGATCGTATCGGGTTTCGGATCCAAAACTCAATATCCAAATCCAAATCCATCGGGTTTCGGATCGGATCGGGTTTTTTCGGGTATTCAAAATTAAAAATAGTGTAAATAAGTTGCTTAACAAAAAAATAAAAAAAAATTGTGTAAGTAGGTTAAAAAATACCGCTACATCCATGACAATTTATTTTCTCGATCTTTCCATATCTTTTGTCTCAAAGATATGTGTATGTATAATATGTATTTATAATATACATTTATATATATATATATGTATATAAGTGTATGTATAATATGTATTTATAATATACATTTATATATAATATATAATATATAAAATATATAATATAGAAAATATAAAATATAATAAATAAAATTCGGGTATTTTTCGGGTTTCGGGTTCGGCTCGGGTTTTGATCGGGTTTCGGGTTTCGGATCGGTATACATGAAATCCATATCCATATCCAAAAAATTTCGGGTATGAAATTCAAATCCATATCCATATCCATATCTAAAAAGTCGGGTTTTGGATATCCAAAAAGTCGGGTTTTGGATCGGGTATCCGTCGGTTCGGATTGTTTTGCCATCCCTACATCGGAGTCATTAGACATACCGCCCCTGAATGCTTCAGGAATGCTGCGCTTTATCATCATTAGACTTAAGCGATTACAACGCTCCCACTTCTCAAAGTTCAATTTATCAGTATTAAAACTTTCATCCGTAAGAGAAGCAGGTTGTTCTTTCCTTATAGCATAGTCTAAATCCATGCAGCCAAGAACTAATAGAACGTTCTCTTTCCAGCTCTTAAAGTTTGTGCCGTTAAGCACGGGAATGGAGTTCATGTTGGCAGTTATATTAGCAGCAGATGCATTAACTAGCAATTTGGAACAAAAAAAAATATAAGCTCGCATAATGGAAATTCATGTCATATGCATACATAATAGCACACAAAAAATACATAAATTTAAATACTATAGTGTGTGTGTGTGTGTGTGGGCCCATTCAAACAAGATACCTAGCACAACATTAATATTTAGTCTTTGGACAGAAATATTAACTTGCAAGTGGTACTCTCCACGCAGAAATCAAATATTAATAATAAATTCGGTCAAGTAATAACCTTCCTTTGGGCCGGTTTATTACTCACATGAAAAATTAATAATTATTACATATTTATTTCCGCACGTATATTCATTATTTGGCCATTAAATAATCTTCCTTTGGGCCGATTATTTTAACGCATAAATAATAAACATACACATCCTAATATTTCAAAATAAATAAATCTACACATAAATATCACTTTGGCAATATTTTGCTTCAACTCACTTATTCACGAAATAAAAGGATAAGAAAAAAAATATCTTTTCTCTTTCTTTAAAAAAATGTGCCCAAATCCGTATTATTGTAAAATATTAAAATAATCACCAAATATTTTAATATTTCCACAACCCAAATTTAATCATATTAATGAAAATATGATAGTACCTTAATATAACACACAAATATAATGTGTTCGACACATCTAACAAAAAAAAACTTAATATCCATAATCACAGGTTCCATGTCATATAAGTGTTAATAAAAAAAAATTAACACAAAACGGACAACCAGTTTAACATGCAGTGGCCATATTAATGTTAAATTAACAAAAAAAAAATTAACTTTTCTGTTGTTATTTCGACCATGCAAAACAGGTCATGATTCTACGACTTAGCCAATTAAAGTAGACGTAATCAAATAAATTTACATGCAGTATAGGCCAGGCAAGAAAAATATCAAAAACTCATGATATTATTAACTGCATATATATGTGTTCAGTACTAATACACGTTTATTAAACCTTAGAAAACACGAATTGAACATGCCAATCAACGATCAACGATACATTAATATATATCATAATCGATAAAATACAATCATATAAATTATATGATCAACCCTAATAATTCGACATAAGATAGGCTCTGATACCAATTGTTAGATCTAAATAAATAACCACGGATCATCTTATGCAATATTATCAAGGTTACACGATAAAACTGTAGTACGGAAGCGTACCTGATTCCATGACGATAGATTATGTATACAGATTCGGGACTTGATCTTCCACAGACTTGATTCGCCTCTAGCCGTATCTCGCTCTAACTGATGGGAATAGAGGAGTAGAGGTTGTGAATAGTCTTGGGGACCAAAACCCTATTATGTTCTTTATATAGTACTCTAATTAGACCCCATTAACTCTAATCAGATTACTATTGGGTATTACACATTACAAAGCCCATACCGAATAAGATGTTATTGGACACTTTATTTTAGATCACTTAATTAGTCCAAATAGAATAAACATTAAATATAATTGTCTTTAATTTGTAAGCCCACAAATTATTATTAGATTATAAAAAATAATCTAACACAGACTACTTGTACAATTGAAATATTTTTTTGCTTATTTATTTTTTTAGTTAGAACTAATAAATAAATTAAACATTTTACACCTAGCCCCTGTCTCATAGCAATAGGTACGTGATCATATAAATTCAAAATTATCATGATTATTTGTTATACATACTGTTAAATATACAAACAATTATTTCATATCTATCTAATGAATAGTTCATTCAAAATTAATGTGTGTGCATCAATATCAATACGTGAAATATCAATTTTAATAGAATCACCTAATAGTAGTTTGGGTTTCTAATTTCATATTAAAAATGAAGATAACGATGTTGATAAAATTAAAGCAAAGTATTGTGGGATAAGAGTATCAAAAGCTACATTTTTTAATTAATGTTAAGACAATTTTGCTCATGTATTAAAGAAAACATAGGGAGTACCTGAATTCTGAGTTCCACCTTGTGTATTGGAACTCCTTAGAAATGGAGAGTTTTTTATAATCAAAATAATTAAATATCCCTTTTATACTATTGTCTACTTCATTCATTCATCGCATGTTGAAATTTATGAAACAAAAAAAATTACATGTACAAGATATTTTACAATTTGTAAAATCTTGTCTATACGAACATACACCAACTTAATCAAGAAAAATAAATTATTACATTTAGATCCATAATTTTTGTAATACCTGAATTTTGACCGAGTGTGTACTGATCAGGATCTTCATACAATGGGCCTGCAAAATTTAGATTGAACCATTATGACTTATGACTTATGAGGATGCATTCAAAGACACAACTTTTACAACTGGTGGTCTAAAACCTACACTTGATTGTCCTAAATCTAAAATAAATTGATAGAACAAATCATTCAACCTTGGGTGTAAACAAGTACTTACTATGGAAGCTAATTTTGTAATTGTATGCATCTTTTGTTATTTAACAAAATTTTTTAAGAGAATTTGAAACAGAAACCTATGAACTAAAATCAGTATTTTTGTTAATTGACCACTAATTGTATATTTTATATATGTGCATATGATTCTGCAGCAACCATAATACTATTACCTGTTTCTGCTGTGGGGAACGGGACAAGTTGGGTTTCAGGAAAGGCAACTTGGAAACCTTCATTAAACATTCAGTCCAAAATTATCTTAACATAAGAGCATCCAACTTGGATAACAATCGATGCACCAACAACAAATAATAAATAATACCTGGATTATGACCCGAATTTTGATAGTGTTCTGGATCTGTATTTTGATTATATCCCCCTATAAACATATATAAGATAAAATTAATTTACTGTATATATAAGTCCATGTTAGTCTAGCTAAGTCTGATATTGAAGGAAATCCCATATGATAACCCCATGGTACTGTTTTGTTCAAGAGTAAAAGAGTATGCTCGATGAAATCCATATGTTTATTCGTATATAGTAAAAGTAATGTACAAGAACATGATTTTATAAAGATGAGAAATATAACAATTATGAAAGAATTTTATATGCTAACATAAAACTTACCATAACTTACATAGAACCATTGTCACTAGAAGAACATATATATTTTACTAATATTCTTATCAATTTTCGAAATACACATTTTTCAAGACTTAAATCGATAAAGACATGAGAAGTTTTCAAAGTAAATGATTCAAGCAATTTGGATGTTTATAGAATACACGACTGCTAAAGATCAGTAGTTATATTAAGTATTGTGCTACTTGTGTAAACGATTCGATTAAAGCGAAAATGGAGATGTGTTTTACAACATATGAACTATATCAATTGAGAAGGCATTAGAGGTCATGTTGGTACATTTTCAGTATCTTTAACCATTTAAAAATTAGAGAAAAGTGATCGTAATTTTATTCAGAAACAATTTTCTGTCATATGATCAATGAATTGAACAAACGAAGTATATGACAATGATTTGACTTGTAACAATTTTATTCAGAAACAATTTTCTGCCAATACACATAAATATTTGACTTACTCTTTACATAAACTGATTTTTTATTTTAAGACAACTAATGTTAAAAGAGTTTATTTAATACTTAACAACGGCTTTAGAGATGTGGTTAACATTTTTTATACATATTTATAGAAATGTTACCTGGCTGTTGAGAGAACTGCGGGAAGTCTACTAATGCTCGAGTGAATGCAGAAGAAATATTGTCGAAAGCCGAGGAAGACTCATATCCTTCAAATTGGAATATGTTAGTATAGAAATTAATACTTAAAAAATCTTGGTTATAACTAATCATGCATTTTAATTTTATCAAAAAAAAAATCATGTATTTTAATAATTTATATATAACAATATACGGCACAATATATTAAACACCAAAAAATTATACGTACAGTTTTACATATCTTCCACAAAATTTAAATTATCTTTACACACTTTTCCTCTCCTAAAAAACATTTACACACAGACACATTCAAATTGTATCCTAATACACAAAGATCTCCATCTACAAATTATAATAATTATAACGAAGCAATCTCTACCATGCACCAGCCAAGAAGATGTTACAATAATTCTAGATTTTCTGATTTACTAATATTTTTATATTCCCTTTATTTTATTTTATTAATTATTTAAGCTTTTTATTAAGAAAGTTAGGATAAAAAATCCATTTATTAGTTGGTGCTTTTCCTTTTGTAACCGAATTTAGTTTCTCTGTCTTTTGTACCCGAATTCAGTTTCCAAAATATTTTTACTGCAAATTTCTTTGATTTTTATTTCTACAACCAACACCTAGCACCTATCACATAGCAATAGGTACTTGATCATATAAATTCCAAATTCTCATGATAATTTGTGACACATACACCATTAATCCATATCTATCTAAGGAATAGTTCATTCAAAATCAATATATGTGCATCAATATTTACATTATAATCGAGGGTGGCCATAGATACATGTTGACAAAATAAGTTAAATAAGTGAACTAATTAAGAACAATAGTAAGATGAATTTTTACTGCATACAATTAAACATGCCATATCAATTTTACTAAAATCACCTGATAGTAGTTTGGATTTCCAATTTCATATCAAAAATGAAGATAACCATGTTGATGAAATTAAAGTAAAGTATTGTTGGGTAAGACTTAAGAGTATCAAAAGGTACCATTTTCTTATTAATGTCAAGGAAATTTTGCTTATGTATTAAAGAATATAGAGGGAGCACGAATTCCTCGAGTTCCACGATGTGTATTAGAACTCATTAGAAATGGAGAATTTTTTTAATCAAAATAATTTAATTTTTGTAACATGAATTATTTTAGTTAACACTAATTACAAGTATAATCCCAACTATAGTATTGTCTACTCCATTCATAACATGTTGAAATTTATGAAACAAAAAGATTACATGTACAAGATACTTTACAATTTGGAAAATCGTGTCTATATGGACATACACCAACTTAATCAAGAAAAACAAATTATTATATTTAGATTCATAGTTTTTGTAATACCTGAATTTAGACCAAGTGGATACTGACTAGGATCTTGATATAATGGGCCTGCAAAATTGAGATTGAATCGTTATGACTTATGAGGATGCATTCAAAGACGGATAACTTTTACAATTGGTGGTCAACCTACACTTGATTGTCCTAAATCTAAAATGTTGGAGACAATGGTGGATGAGGACTATATATATTGATAGAACAAATCATTCAACCTTGGGTGTAAACAAGGACTTACTGTGGAAGCTAATTTTGTAATTGTATGCATCTTTTGTTATTTAACAAAATTCTTTAAAAGAATTTGAAAAAGAAACCTATGAACTAAAATCAATATTTTTGTCAATTGACCACTATTTTATATATGCGCATATGATTCTGTTCTAGGCAGCAACCATAATACTATTATCTGTTTCTGCTGTGGGGAACGAGACAAGTTGAGCTTCAGGAAAGGCAACATGGATACCTTCATTAAAACATTTAGGGGGTGGTATTGTATCATGAGTTTTAAATACTTTTAAAGACTTCAGAAGTTTAGGGGTATTCAATTAATACTTTTAAATACTCTTTAAAAGTAAGGGGGTATTGTATCAGGATTTTATAAAAGTCTTTAAAAGTTTAATGTATTCAATTACAACTTTTAAAGAGTTATTAAAAGTATCGTGTTATTCAAAAAGTCAATGACTTTTAATGAGAATGACTTTTAATGACTTTTAACAAAAATTATAACTACATCCCTTGAAAAAAAAGTCATGAGCTTTTTGATAAGATTTGACATGACTTCTAATAATTCTATTAGAATCATCTTGAATAAAATTGTTTCATTACTATCAATAATTTCTTTAAAATTTCTACTGTCAATAATTTCAAACTTCTCTTTCTTCCTCTTCTTCCATCTCTTTTTCTTCCTCTTCTTGGTTTTCAATTTTCATATTTATATTCATTTTAGTAAACAATATTATTGAGGGTGCGATCTTTTGCAATTTTGTAAAACTAGATCATCTTTTGCAATTTTGTAAAACTAGATCATAACACACAAAGTAAAATAAGAATCCATCAAATATCATAGTAATTCATGGGCTTCTAAAAATTTTGTGCTTGCATAAATTCACATAAAACATCAATAAAATAGCTTTGCATCATAAAAATATTGATGGCTAATGACATAGTTCTGCATCATCATTAGCTATGAATAGTGATAAATATATAATTTTCAGATAAAAATATGCAACAAATACTCAATTTAACAAGAAATATACCTTGTACTCAATTTTTTGGTGGCCAGATTAATCAAAGAACACACAATCGAAATTGTATTGCAATGAAAAAAGGTTAAAGGATTTCATAGCATAGGCTAATATATGATCTTTGTAGTTAGTCTAGTAAACCACAAAATCTATCAAAAAGTCCATGAAAGTTTTTAGAAGTCATTTCATTAGGAGTCATCAAAAGTATTTCGAAATTTTAATGACTCAACAATAATCATTAAAAGTCTATAAAATCCATAAAAGTCATTATCCCAAAAATTGTCATTAAAAGTCATAATACAATACCACCCCCTTAGTCCAAAATTATCTTAACTTAACAGCATCCAACTTAGATAATGATCGATGCACCAACAACAAATAATAAATATTACCTGGATTATAACCCGCATTTTGACAGTGTTCTGGATCTGTAATTTGGTTATATCCCCCTACAAACATATATAAGATAATATTAATTAACTATGCAAGTCCATGTTAGTTTAGCTATTTTGGTTATATCCCCCTACAAACATATATAAGATAAAATTAATTAACTATGCAAGTCCATGTTAGTTTAGCTAAGTCTGATATTGAAGGGAATCCCATATGATAACCCCATGGTACTGTTTTCGAAATACACAAATATTTCATGACTTGCTCTCTAGATGAACTGATATTTATTTTAGACAACTAATGTTAAAAGAGTTTGATACTCTCTCTGTTTTCATGTGCTAATCGTTTAAGTTCAAGATTAATGCACAGATACTATAAGGAAGCTCCTCTAGCATAACTCAGTTACAATTAATATGGTCAGAGTCAAGATGCCTAATGGTGCTGGTGATTAAAGGATTGTGGTGGTGGTTAGTTTTGAAGTTTTAAGCTTTTATTTTGTTCAATTCGGTCAAGTAGTATTCTTATTTTGAGTAAGTTTGTTTTGTTAAAGTCTGTTGACTCTATTTTGTAGTTTTAAAATCCAATCACAAATACTATAAAAAAAAAACCAATCACAAATGCTTAACATTTGTGTTTTGGTTCAAACTCGATTTATTGTTGAGTCACTGATTGTTGGTGTGGTTTGGTCGTAGCTGTAATGGGCTTGGCCCAACAAAACATTCACACAAACACATCTAAATCTATATTATACTAATTATTTTACTTTATTACCATTAATTATTTAACTTAATTATGAAAAATTAAATCACAATATTTTATAATAACTATGCTCTTCCCAACCCTTCCTAATTAATAACTAACCAATTACCTTTGTCATCTATTACCTTTTCTAACTTTTTTATTTAAAATTTCTTTTTTTTAAAAAATATGGTCGTTCTAATTAATGAAATAAATTAATAATTTTATTATTACTAATAACTAACTGATTACCTTTTACTTTCAAAAATATGACCGTTCTAATTAATAAAATTAACTAATAATATTATAATCACTAATAACTAACTGATTACCTTTCCAGATAAAAATCAATATCATTTCTATACTCCTAAATAATAACTAACCAATTATCTTTTTCAGCTATTACCTTTTTTAGCTTTTCTAACTAAAATCTATTCTATCAAAAAATATGATCGTTTTAATTAGTGAAATAAATTAATAATATTATAATTACTAATAACTAACTGATTATCTTTTCCAGCTAAAAGGTAATATATCTTCTAACTAAAATATCTCATTTTCTCCTAAATAATAACTAAATAATTATCTTTTCAAACTTTTCTAACTAAAATATCTTATTTCCAAAAATATGATCGTTCTAATTAATTTTATAAACTATTGATATTATAATTTTTAATAACTAACTAATTATCTTTTCCAACTAAAAGTTAATATCCTTTTTATATTTTCTAACAAAAATATCTCATTTTCAAACTTGATTTTTTTACTTAATTATCCTTACTTAAATATTTGCTATTGGTAGAAAAATGTATTTATATTTTATAAAATCAAATAATGATATTATGGTTTCTAATAACTAACCAATTACCTTTTTCAGCTAAAACGCATTATCTTTTCTAACTTTTCTAACCACAATCTCTCATTTCCAAAAATATCACGGGTCATTCTATTAATGAAATAAACTAATAAAATTATAATTACTAATAACTAATTTATTACCTTTTTCAGCTAAAATTAATATATTTTCCATATTTTCTTACTAATATTTCTTATTTTCAAAATTTCTTTTCTTACTTAATTATTCTTAGTTAAATATTTATTATTGGTAAAAACATGTTACCTTTTCTATTTTTAAATAACTAATTGACTTCATTTTTATATTCTAAAAATACTAGGGCATTCTACCATGCACCAGGCAAGAAGATGTTGCAATAATTCTAGATTTTATGATTTACTAATATTTTTATATTCTCTTTATTTTATTTTATTAATAATTTAAAATTTTTATTAAGAAAGTTAGGATAAAAATCCATTTATTAGTTGGTGCTTTTCCTTTTGTACCCGAATTTAGATTCTCTATCTTTTATTTAGTTTCTCCGTCTCTCTCGCGGTCTCTCCTATTCATGTGATAAAATATTGAAAATTTCACCTTGTAGTTTATACTAATAATTTAAGATCAAGGCTTGTTATTCTTGGGACGATCAAGTCTTTCGAGCTACTGAGTTTATCCCTCTTTTTCCTTTCTCTCTCTACTCTAGCCGCCGCTCCTCTTCTTTGTATAGCAGCCGTCGGGGCTTCCATCGGAACTCCACCGGTGGAAAGCCCTAAAATCTTTCATTTTCTTTACTTTTTCTTTTCCCTTTAATAAATCTTGTTTTAAAGTATCGATTTTAGTTTGTATTTTCGGATCTAAGGTTTCAAAACCTTTTCCGAGTGGCTTAAATTTCTTAGATCTCAATTTCACGGAACTCCCGGATTTCTCGTTCTTCACAGGGATTTTGTTCTTGAAAGTGGTCCGAGTTATCTTGTTCTTGCGGTTTTGTTCCCCAGATCTAGGATTGTCTAGGCTTTATTTAGTATTTAATTTTCGAAGTTGTAAGTTTGGTTTTGTTGATTTCTCTCCGTTTGGGTTTTCTCACCGTTTGTGTGAGTTTTGTTTTTCTCACCGTTTGTGTGAGTATGGTGATTGATTTAGTGATGAAAGTTGTTAGGGGTTTACATTTTCGGTCGATAGCTCAAACTCGTTTCGGCAGTGGTGAAGTATGTGTAAATATCATCTTCAACAAATCACGTGACTCAGAAAAATGGATTAATCCGTGATTGTTTCTGTGTTTTGTTTGTTCGACGCGATTGTTTATGTAGATGCCGTATTTCTTTTTGTTATTGAATTATCTCATTTACTCAAAAAAAAAAAATCAAGGCTTGTTTTCGTCTATATATAACAAACTTAAAATATTATCATATTTATTTTATTTCAATGTTAAAATACAAACTTTACAAGTGTTTTAATAAAAGTAATCACCTAATAAAATACACAAAATATGGATTTAAAAATAAAATTGTATTATTATACTTTTAATATT
This sequence comes from Kitagawia praeruptora, assembly GCA_037693485.1. Lineage (NCBI taxonomy): Eukaryota > Viridiplantae > Streptophyta > Magnoliopsida > Apiales > Apiaceae > Kitagawia > Kitagawia praeruptora. The sequence goes on along the minus strand of CM075350.1, from coordinate 137,272,998 downwards.
TCTTTTCTAAATATGTATTTTTTTTCAATAATTAAGCATTAATTTTGATGAGATATTTTTTCTAGGCTCATTTTCGTATGAAAACATTTGAAAAAAAAAAGAGTGATTTCTAAAATATTTTTACTGCAAATTTCTTTGATTTTAATTTCTACAACCTACACCTAGCACATGTAACATAGCAATAGGTACTTGATCATATAAATTCCAAATTCTCATGATAATTTGTGACACATACACAATTATTCCATATCTATCTAATGAATAGTTCATTCAAAATCAATATATGTGCATCAATATTTACATTATAATAGAGGGTGGCCATAGATACATGTTGACAAAATAAGTTAAATAAATGAACTAATTAAGAACAATAGAAAGATGAAATTTTATTGAAAACAATTAAACACGCAATATCAATTTTACTAAAATCACCTAATAGTAGTTTGGATTTCCAATTTCATATCAAAAATGAAGATAACCATGTTGATAAAATTAAAATAAAGTATTGTGGGGTAAGAGTATCAAAGGTACATTTCTTTTATTAATGTCAAGGAAATTTTGCTTATGTATTAAAGAATTCACGAGGGACGAATTCCTCGAGTTCCATGATCTGTATTAGAACTCATTATAAATGAAGAATTTTTTTTAATCAAAATAAATAAATATTTGTAACATGAATTATTTTAGTTAAAACTAATTACAAGTATAATTCCTTCTATAGTATTGTCTACTCCATTCATAACATGTTGAAATTTATGAAACAAAAAGATTACATGTACAAGATACTTTACAATTTGGAAAATCGTGCCTATATGGACATACACCAACTTAATCAAGAAAAACAAATTATTATATTTAGATCCATAGATTTTGTAATACCTGAATTTATCAGACCAAGTGGATACTGACTAGGATCTTGATATAATGGGCCTGCAAAATTGAGATTGAATCATAATGACTTATGAGGATGCATTCCAAGACAGATAACTTTTACAATTGGTGGTCAACCTACACTTGATTGTCCTAAATCTAAAATGTTGGAGACAATGGTTGATGAGGACTAAATATATTCATGGAACAAATCATTCGACCTTGGGTGTAAACAAGGACTTACTGTGGAAGCTAATTTTGTAATTGTATGCATCTTTTGTTATTTAACAAAATTCTTTAGAAGAATTTGAAACAGAAATCTATGAACTAAAATCAGTATTTTTGTCAATTGACCACTAATTGTATATTTTATATATGTGCATATGATTCTGTAGCAACCATAATACTATTACCTGTTTCTGCTGTGGGGAACGGGACAAGTTGGGTTTCAGGAAAGGGAACTTGGAAACCTTCATTAAAACTGTAACGCCCCCAAATCCACCCTGACAGGGGACCCGGGTCGTCACATTGTCTCAATATCCTGCAGCACACGATAACGCAATAATAAAATAAAATATTTATTTCAACGGAACATAAATGTCCCACTCCGCAGTTCCAAGATCGTCTCACAAAATAATACAATTCAACTTATTTCATCTCTGGATAATATCTTACATAAGTTCATAAAAATAGAAAATAAAAGTTCCAGCGGGATATTCTAATTCTTGTCAGCATAGTCTGAAGCTTTTCCCTTTCCTTTGGACTCCCGGCTGGACGTCTCGCATCTTTCCATCTTGACAGCTGAACAAAATATTTTAAAGCAAGAATGAGCAACTATAGTGCTCAACAAGTTCTTTCATTGCTCGGGGTATAAATATAATAATATTTACCGAAAGGGAATACTCATCATTTTTAAATATAGGATATCACAATCTGAATTGGCTCAAACTCATCTCGAAAATAGCATACTTGAAAAACTCAATACTTATCTCGAAGCAAAATACTCGAAATAATCAATACTCTTCTCGAAACAAAATACTCGAAAGAATCAATACTCTTCTCGAAACAAAATACTCGAAAGAATCAATACTCTTCTCGAAACAGAATACTCAAAAGACTCATTTGTTATAACTCTGATAAATCATGATTTAAGAATCAACTGGTCTTCCACCTCACGGTATCTCGGTGGGGCGATCAACTATCCGACCGAGAATACCGCCTCCAATGACACCGCACTTCGCCCGATCACGGCTACAATACGATATCAACTATATATGTGTATGAATGCTAGCATCATAATGGTTATCAATTCAACCAAGGCAACAAATGCCTAATTAATCTCGGTCCGTATAACGGTACACGAGTCTCTAGTTCTCTATAAGGGGCCTCTTGCCCAAACTTGACCAGTAGAATACAGAATTCCCGAATATTTGGGGTACAGATAACTTGAAATAATTCTTCCAGAAAACATTTACAAATCTGGCGGACTGCCAGTTTGACTCGATTTTACCACCAATCCGAACAATAGACTGATGTAAATTCTCAATAATAATAATTTATCGGTTGACACGAACAAAATGCCAAACCTTGACAATAAAATCAACTATCTCGAAATTATGAGATTAGTCTTAAAATTGAAGTAATTGGGAGTCGTACTGAACAAATAGTACTTCTCAATAATTATAATACTCAACATTGATGAACGTTTAAATAGAATATTTTTCACTTGATCGACGAATAAAAATCTCTAACAATTATAATTTTTTTAAACTCTTATCGGTTAATTCGAACGAGGAACTAACTAAAAGATAATCAATAAATAACGGTTGAATTTGTAAAATAAATTCAATCGAAAAGAATGAATGTAACTATCTCAGACGAATGAGATTAGTTTCACTGAATCAAAATAATAGTCGTCTCGAATTAATGAGATCGACCCGATAGCAATTAAATTATTTCTACGCTTATAGGGATTATAATTCTCAAATTAACAGCATAATAATATTTAACGAGAAATAATGCTCAAAAGAAATTATTGCATCATACGGAGCAACAGATAAATCTCAACATATAATATCTCGAAAATAATTAAGGAATTAAATAACACGAACAGAAATTCACAATTTCCAAAGATTAGGGTAGGAATGAACTTGCCTCGATCTCGTAGTGCAAATGAATGAAGATAAAATATATACTCTACCCGTGAACTTGGCTTCGGTCTACAGCTCGGGAAATATTCTCTAAAAATGGCAACCAGAAATACGTGAGCGATTCTTCAGAATAGAATATTCTCGATCCGATAATATAATTAATAATAATTTAATATCTCATAAAAATCTCCCGAATAAATGACGGAAATTAATTCCGGAATAACTAAACATCTCTTCGAACACAAGAATTAAATCTGGAGAATATATCCTATTTTTAATATCTGGAAATCTAACTTTTTACTCAAAATGAAAAATTCAAACATCCATTTTTATTCAATCTAAATCCAAAATATTTATTCTCATTTTTAAAATGATCCACCAAAGAATTCCACCTTTAATAAACCTCACAAACACTAATTTATTTAATAAAATATTAATCTCTAAATTAAATCTGGCTCGATCCGGTTAATTAAAATAAACCGGAAAATATTAAAAACAGCTTTCCAAAAAGAAACATATTTTATTCTATTTATTCACAAATATACCCTTTTTATTGTAAATTAATAAATCTCTAATTTGTTTTCAAAATCACATAATAATACTTATTTAATTAATAAACCAATCACTATTTTGTTTAAATAACTCATTATTAATAAAACTATTTAATCTTCTAAATTTAATAACGTTCCAATTTTAACGGGCCAATTAAATCCTATTTAATTAAAACACGAATAAAACGTATGATCCTAAATTGGTTACGTTAATATTATATTATATTCTACAGCAACGTTGGGCCCACCTGTTCAACCTCCCCTTCCCCTGTCTCTCTGCACTCGTCCTTAACAAACGACACCATCCCCCGACTTCGAACCTTAGCAGCAACAACCAATCATCAACAATCTCTCATCTCTCTCCGTCGAACAACAACAACAACAACAACCCATCTCTCTAAATCTCTCCCCTGCCTCTTTTCGATCTCTCCCCGTTCGAACACCACAACAACAATTCAACTCTGCACTCCCTCTCCCTCGTCGAACACAACACCCAACAACTATCTCGGCATCTCTCTCTAACTCACCTCTCTAATTCTCCGATTGCCTCTCTCGATTTTCACCAATCTCTCCCAGCCTCTCTCGGATTAAACCACCACCAATCAACAATGACAATCTCTTCTTTCACTCCCCTCAATCTCTCATCAATCTCCCTCGCCTCTCTCACTCTATCTCGATTACTCTCTCCCTAGCTTCGTCGCTCTCTCTCACTGTCTCTCAACCCTCTGTCTCTACACCAACAACAATACAACCATCACAATCCATAACAATCACAGTCCATACACGCACGAATCATCTCTCTCCGTCGTCTCTCGAATTCAACAACCTCGACCCAACACAAAACTCACACGCACAAAACCAAATCGTTCCTACCAGAATCATACAACAATTGAGAAAAGAAGAAAACAAACTACCTGTGTTTGGACTGTTCGTGTATATAGATATATATGGTCGAATTGATTTTGAGTTTAAAGAGGAGTGGAATTGGTTTTATCAGGAGCAAAAGACTGCAGTGCTCTGTTTTGTTTTTGTATGTAATTGGTCGAGTGTTTTCGTTATAGAAGAGAGAGAGACAGTAGTATTTAGTACTATATATATAAGTCCGGTTTTTCTGTATTGTTGAATAAAAATAAAAGACGTGGGGGACAAAAGACACCGGTTTTGGTCCGTGTTTTTGGGCGTGTTTTATGAAAAGTAAGTGCTGAGGCCATTAGTTAGTGCCGATCATAATTAAATCAAAAGAAACAGAACATGGGAAGCAAAATGATTAAAACATGGTGAGTGAAAGTAAGTTAATGATTATTAGTGAAACACTATAATAATAATAATCTCGTTTTTTTTCCCGTGTTGGCTAAATAAAACGAAACTCTAATTTCGTTTTCTAAAATAAATTCGACCCAAAAAAAATTAAAATAATATTTCTCTAAATTTCCTGATTTTAATAAACACCAAATAAATATAATTAAATAATTATAATATAATTTTACTTGCGTACGAATATCTAAAATTTCGAAATTTTACAGAAACGCGCTAATTAAAATATAATAGTGCATCCCTCTTTAATAAAATTTAAATATCGAGAAGAAAATATTTATTCGAAAATTCGCGGTTATTACAGTCTTCCCCCCTTATAGGATTCCGTCCTCGGAATCAAAATTACGCACTAAACAATTCAGCATATTTATTTCGCATTTCGCTTTCTAATTCCCACGTGGCTTCCTCAACTTGGTGGTTTCTCCAAAGTACTTTCACTAAATTTATTTTCTTAGTTCTCAACTCTTGCACTTTGTGATCTAGGATCTGTACAGGCTTTTCTTCGTATGACAAATCAGGACGTATTTCCACTGGTTCGTAGGTTATAACATGTCTGAAATCAGAATGGTATTCTTTTAACGCAGAAATGTGAAACACATCGTGGATATGTTGAAGGTCTGGAGGTAGGGCCAACTGATAAGCTAGCGGTCCTATCTTTTTAAGAATCTCAAAAGGTCCTATATATCTGGGGCTTAACTTGCCTTTCTTTTCGAATCTCATTACTCCTTTCCAAGGTGAAACTTTCAGCATCACTTTATCTCCCACTTCAAATGCTTTGTCTTTTCTCTTTTGATTTGCATACTTCCTCTGTCGATCTTGAGCTGCAACTAACCTTTTTCGAATAACTTCGGTTGCTTGCTTTGTTTGTTGAAGTAATTCTGGTCCTGGTATCTTTCTTTCTCCTACATCATCCCAATATAGAGGTGATCTATACTTCCTTCCGTACAATACTTCATATGGTGCCATACATATGCTCGAGTGGTAGCTGTTGTAAGCAAATTCGACTAGGGCAAATGTTCATCCTAACTTTCTTTGAAATCAAGTGCACGGTTCTTACATATCTTCAACTGTTTGAATTGTCCTTTCACTTTGTCTGTCGGTCTGTGGATGATATGCAGTGCTCAGATTTAACTTCGTGCCAAGACATTCCTGAAAGCTTTTCCAAAATCGCGAAGTAAAACGGGCATCTATATCAGATACAATTGAAACAGGTACTCCGTGCCGAACCACAATCTCATTTAGGTATATGCTCACCAATCTCTCAACGGAATATTTATCACTAATTGGTAGGAAATGCGCAGACTTAGTGAGTCGATCGACACTAACCCAAATAGCATCGTGACTGGCTCTAGTTCGGGGCAATCCTACGACAAAATCCATGGAGATATGCTCCCATTTCCACTCGGGTATCTCTAAAGGTTGTAGAAGTCCACTAGGTCGTTGATGTTCTGCCTTCACTTTCTGACATGTCAAACACTTACTTACCCATTCTACAATCTCCCTCTTCATGTTGGGCCACCAATAATTCAACTTGATGTCTTGATACATTTTTGTGCTTCCTGGGTGAATGGAATATCTCGAGTTATGCGCTTCACTCATAATTTCTTCCTTTAACTCTGTAACATTAGGAATCCATATTCTCGATGCAAATCGCTTAATTCCCTTATCATCTTTTGAACTTAGAAATTCTTCTCCGGTCAACTCTGATCTTCTTTCTTCCATCACTTGTTCCTGACAACGTCGAATCTTCTCGAGTAACTCCGGTTGAAACTGAATGCTGTAAACTCTTTCATTGTTTTGGACTGGGACCTTGACTTCTAATTCCATCTTCTCAAATTATCTAACCAATTCTTCTGAGGTTGTCAACAGGTTTAGTCTCTCCTTTCTACTTAATGCATCAGCTACAACATTAGCCTTCCCTGGGTGGTAGTTTATCGAGCAATCATAGTCTTTGATCAATTCCAACCATCTTCTCTGTCTCATGTTTAATTCCTTCTGCGTGAATATATACTTTAAGCTCTTGTGATCCGTGTAAATCTCGCACTTCTCTCCATAAAGGTAATGTTTCCAAATCTTGAGTGCGAAAACAATAGCAGCAAGTTCCAAATCGTGAGTAGGGTAACGGGACTCATACTCCTTCAATTGTCGAGAGGCATAAGCTATTACTTTTCCGTGTTGCATCAAAACACATCATAAACCCTTGTGAGAAGCGTCGCTGAAAATTACAAAATCGCCTTTCTCATCGGGTAAGATCAACACCGGGGCAGTAGTCAATCTCTTCTTTAATTCTTGAAAGCTTTCTTCGCATTTGGGGTCCACTCAAACTTTTCACTCTTTCTGGTAAGTCGAGTCAATGGCGTAGCTATCTTTGAGAAGTCCTTCACGAATCTACGATAGTATCTGGCCAATCCAAGGAAACTTCTAACTTCAGTTGGAGTCTTGGGTCTCTCCCAATCTGCTACGGCTTCTATCTTTGCGGGGTCTACAAATACCCCTTCGCCGCTCACAATGTGTCCTAAAAATTGAACTTCTTTCAACCAGAATTCATACCTCAAAAATTTCGCATATAACTTTTATTTTCTCAGCGCTTCCAGAATCAAACGGAGGTATTCAGCATGTTCTTCAGGAGACTTCAAGTACATCAAGATGTCCTCAATAAATACAATCACGAACTTGTCCAAGTACCTCTTGAACACACGATTCATCAAATCCATAAAAGCAGCTGGCGCATTCGTCAATCCAAAAGACATGACTAAGAACTCGTAATGTCCGTATCGAGTCCTAAAGGCAGTCTTAGGAATATCTTCAGGCTTGATCTTTAGCTGATGATAGCCGGATCTCAAATCAATCTTTGAAAAACATATAGCTCCCTTAAGTTGGTCAAACAGATCGTCGATTCAAGGTAGAGGGTACTTGTTCTTGATAGTCATCTTGTTCAATTTACGGTAATCAATACATAATCTCATAGATCCGTCCTTCTTCTTCACGAACAATACTGGAGCACCTCACGGGAATACACTTTGTCTGATTACACCTTTTTCTAGCAATTCTTGCAGTTACGTTGCCAATTCCTTCATTTCCACTGGTGCCATTCTGTACGGCGTGTTTAAGATTGGTGCAGTTCCAGGTGCTAGTTCGTTTGTGAATTCTATCTCTCGATCTGGTGGAATTCCAGGCAGCTCGTCAGAAAAACATCTTCAAATTGATTAACTACAGGGACTTATCAGATCGTAGGGTTTTGTTTCTCGGTCTCTATCATATGAGCCATATAGGCTTGACATCCTTTTCGGAGTAATCTTTTAGCTCGAATTATTGACATAAAATCCTTAGTCGGTTTTCGTATGTGAAAATAAATTCTTATACCATTAGGTCCACTTAAGCTGACCCTCTTACGACGACAATTTAATTGGGAATCATAGCGCGCTAAACAATCCATTCCTAGGATTACGTCAAATTTCCTTAACTTAAAAGGAATGAAGTCTACATCAAAATGTTGAACATGTATCTCTATATAGCAATTCAAACACAACTCGGTTCACTGGTATAACATCCTGATTATTCAGTTCTATATTAAGAATTCCCTCTAAGAGCACAGACTCAAAATTTAAATTATTCGTGAAGCTTTCCGAAATACAATATTTTGTAGCTCCAGAATCAACTAGAACACACGCATCCTCAGAGTTTACTAGAAGCGAACCTGCAATCATATTGCTCTAGTCAATGGCATCTCTTACAATCGTGTTGAAAGTTCTTGTTGTTAGGAGGTGCTGTAAATCAAGGCACTGGTTTCTCCTTCAAAGGTTGTCTGAATTCTCGGGACACGGGACCTTATGATCCTTGATAACATCTGTCATACTCATATAAAAAAAATGTATACTTGGCTTGTCTTCTAGAGGTGTAGCCAATCTTATAACTATGTTTTCTCTCGGTTTAATAATATTTTTCATCCAAAATCCCCATTCCTTCCTCATTTGAAGTACGAATAACCTTCTTTTCATAGTTTTTAAATAATAATACTGACCCTCTCCAAAAAAATATATATATTCTGCTCATATGGTCTTAGATGCTTTCGATTTAAGGAGCTTGATCCTCCTATGATTCACAATATACTTAAAATAGTACTTGCTAAATATCAACTAAATAATTCTAACTTAAGATATCACCATCGTGCCTTCAATAGTTCTCTTTTTGCCTCCCACTAATAATTTTATTTACCATAACATATTAACAGAGATAGTCCTAGCTTATTCAACACTATACAAAGAAAATATTCTACATTTCTCTCAACCATGTTCTCATTTCTTTTCCTATATGAAACACTATCACTCTTTCATCAACAAGTAATATATCATCAATGTATACTCAGTATCGACTCGCTTCTCACTTTTAAAGGATTGTTCCGCATTCAAACCAAATTCTTAGTACTTTAACACATAACCCTGAGACACTACATAGGCTTTCGAATATCTGACCAGCGAATAATTAGCGTAATAGTCTATTCATATTTAGAAATTGGCACTCAAACTCGAGTTGTTGAAATTCTCTTTTCTGGGAGTAACGTTCCATCACATTCAAATTTCAGTATACCTCTTTGAAATTCTTAGACACCGATCATTTTAGGATCCATAAGAACATTGAATAGAGATAACTCATAAAGGAATTAATGGTAACCACAACATGTGAATACTCAATTCTTGATAGTGATAATCTTAATAAGGGATTAACTGAGAGATCATGATGATCATTGAACATCTGTTTTGTTGCATGTGTCATTAGGACAACCGTCATAGTACACAAGGTGGCCAGCCTTTAGTACTCTAATGACAAACAACATTACAAACGGTGGCGTCCCACCAGACTTCAATCACAGAGACTGATAGTCTTCCCCTATATATAGGGTTGTTCATCTCAATATCTCAAAGGGTATCAAATATAGGAATGGGTATTAAAGGGATTTGTATTTATGAAAGTACATGATGATGGGTAACTTAACCTCTAAGCACTATAGGTCTTTTTCAAACAGGATAGAAATTGTCTGAGTAAATTCGAATGATTTGACTTATTGATAATCATTGCTGAGGAGGAAGTTATTTAAGGAACGATTTTCTAGCACAATATAAGCTCTCAGGAACAACTATTGATTCTCGAATAAAAGCGACACTTGCAAACTTCGGTAGCTCATCAGGGAAGAAAATCTCTAAAATGGGATGTATAAAAACACAATACCGTAGAAAACTATTTCAACCTCTATAAGGTATATCTTTAGAAAAACTAATGTCGGTAGCAGAATTGTTTAAAAGTTTAGCCTCAAACTTGTAATACATAATTGCATCTCTCTTTAAGTCCACCTCTGGTGCACGTACCTCGTGATGATCCAACTCCGACTCTGGTAAGGGTATTGATAACATCTAAAAAAATGTGGAATCTCTTTAAGGTAACATCTGATCTTAATTATAATGGGAAATTAGGCATCCTATCTTATATTAATCAGGAATTAGGGGTCCATGCGAATAAGGCGTAAAAAATCTATCTCAAGCAGAACGAAAGTCAACAGATCCGGAAATAAACATCGATAAAGGTACTAAGAGTTTCGGTCACAAACAGGTTCTAGTCGACTATAAACGCATATAAATATATAAGGGTGTAAGGCACTTAGTACTTAAAATCTCAACATCTTATTAAATCTCTAAATTCTCACGTCGTGTCATATTCCTAGGCTCTCACGTTTCCTAAAAATATAACTATTGCTCTGATACCAAAACTGTAACGCCCCCAAATCCACCCTGACAGGGGACCCGGGTCGTCACATTGTCTCAATATCCTGCAGCACACGATAACGCAATAATAAAATAAAATATTTATTTCAACGGAACATAAATGTCCCACTCCGCAGTTCCAAGATCGTCTCACAAAATAATACAATTCAACTTATTTCATCTCTGGATAATATCTTACATAAGTTCATAAAAATAGAAAATAAAGGTTCCAGCGGGATATTCTAATTCTTGTCAGCATAGTCTGAAGCTTTTCCCTTTCCTTTGGACTCCCGGCTGGACGTCTCGCATCTTTCCATCTTGACAGCTGAACAAAATATTTTAAAGCAAGAATGAGCAACTATAGTGCTCAACAAGTTCTTTCATTGCTCGGGGTATAAATATAATAATATTTACCGAAAGGGAATACTCATCATTTTTAAATATAGGATATCACAATCTGAATTGGCTCAAACTCATCTCGAAAATAGCATACTTGAAAAACTCAATACTTATCTCGAAGCAAAATACTCGAAAGAATCAATACTCTTCTCGAAACAAAATACTCGAAAGAATCAATACTCTTCTCGAAAAAAAATACTCGAAAGAATCAATACTCTTCTCGAAACAGAATACTCAAAAGACTCATTTGTTATAACTCTGATAAATCATGATTTAAGAATCAACTGGTCTTCCACCTCACGGTATCTCGGTGGGGCGATCAACTATCCGACCGAGAATACCGCCTCCAATGACACCGCACTTCGCCCGATCACGGCTACAATACGATATCAACTATATATGTGTATGAATGCTAGCATCATAATGGTTATCAATTCAACCAAGGCAACAAATGCCTAATTAATCTCGGTCCGTATAACGGTACACGAGTCTCTAGTTCTCTATAAGGGGCCTCTTGCCCAAACTTGACCAGTAGAATACAGAATTCCCGAATATTTGGGGTACAGATAACTTGAAATAATTCTTCGAGAAAACATTTACAAATCTGGCGGACTGCCAGTTTGACTCGATTTTACCACCAATCCGAACAATAGACTGATGTAAATTCTCAATAATAATAATTTATCGGTTGACACGAACAAAATGCCAAACCTTGACAATAAAATCAACTATCTCGAAATTATGAGATTAGTCTTAAAATTGAAGTAATTGGGAGTCGTACTGAACAAATAGTACTTCTCAATAATTATAATACTCAACATTGATGAACGTTTAAATAGAATATTTTTCACTTGATCGACGAATAAAAATCTCTAACAATTATAATTTTTTTAAACTCTTATCGGTTAATTCGAACGAGGAACTAACTAAAAGATAATCAATAAATAACGGTTGAATTTGTAAAATAAATTCAATCGAAAAGAATGAATGTAACTATCTCAGACGAATGAGATTAGTTTCACTGAATCAAAATAATAGTCGTCTCGAATTAATGAGATCGACCCGATAGCAATTAAATTATTTCTACGCTTATAGGGATTATAATTCTCAAATTAACAGCATAATAATATTTAACGAGAAATAATGCTCAAAAGAAATTATTGCATCATACGGAGCAACAGATAAATCTCAACATATAATATCTCGAAAATAATTAAGGAATTAAATAACACGAACAGAAATTCACAATTTCCAAAGATTAGGGTAGGAATGAACTTGCCTCGATCTCGTAGTGCAAATGAATGAAGATAAAATATATACTCTACCCGTGAACTTGGCTTCGGTCTACAGCTCGGGAAATATTCTCTAAAAATGGCAACCAGAAATACGTGAGCGATTCTTCAGAATAGAATATTCTCGATCCGATAATATAATTAATAATAATTTAATATCTCATAAAAATCTCCCGAATAAATGACGGAAATTAATTCCGGAATAACTAAACATCTCTTCGAACACAAGAATTAAATCTGGAGAATATATCCTATTTTTAATATCTGGAAATCTAACTTTTTACTCAAAATGAAAAATTCAAACATCCATTTTTATTCAATCTAAATCCAAAATATTTATTCTCATTTTTAAAATGATCCACCAAAGAATTCCACCTTTAATAAACCTCACAAACACTAATTTATTTAATAAAATATTAATCTCTAAATTAAATCTGGCTCGATCCGGTTAATTAAAATAAACCGGAAAATATTAAAAACAGCTTTCCAAAAAGAAACATATTTTATTCTATTTATTCACAAATATACCCTTTTTATTGTAAATTAATAAATCTCTAATTTGTTTTCAAAATCACATAATAATACTTATTTAATTAATAAACCAATCACTATTTTGTTTAAATAACTCATTATTAATAAAACTATTTAATCTTCTAAATTTAATAACGTTCCAATTTTAACGGGCCAATTAAATCCTATTTAATTAAAACACGAATAAAACGTATGATCCTAAATTGGTTACGTTAATATTATATTATATTCTACAGCAACGTTGGGCCCACCTGTTCAACCTCCCCTTCCCCTGTCTCTCTGCACTCGTCCTTAACAAACGACACCATCCCCCGACTTCGAACCTTAGCAGCAACAACCAATCATCAACAATCTCTCATCTCTCTCCGTCGAACAACAACAACAACAACAACCCATCTCTCTAAATCTCTCCCCTGCCTCTTTTCGATCTCTCCCCGTTCGAACACCACAACAACAATTCAACTCTGCACTCCCTCTCCCTCGTCGAACACAACACCCAACAACTATCTCGGCATCTCTCTCTAACTCACCTCTCTAATTCTCCGATTGCCTCTCTCGATTTTCACCAATCTCTCCCAGCCTCTCTCGGATTAAACCACCACCAATCAACAATGACAATCTCTTCTTTCACTCCCCTCAATCTCTCATCAATCTCCCTCGCCTCTCTCACTCTATCTCGATTACTCTCTCCCTAGCTTCGTCGCTCTCTCTCACTGTCTCTCAACCCTCTGTCTCTACACCAACAACAATACAACCATCACAATCCATAACAATCACAGTCCATACACGCACGAATCATCTCTCTCCGTCGTCTCTCGAATTCAACAACCTCGACCCAACACAAAACTCACACGCACAAAACCAAATCGTTCCTACCAGAATCATACAACAATTGAGAAAAGAAGAAAACAAACTACCTGTGTTTGGACTGTTCGTGTATATAGATATATATGGTCGAATTGATTTTGAGTTTAAAGAGGAGTGGAATTGGTTTTATCAGGAGCAAAAGACTGCAGTGCTCTGTTTTGTTTTTGTATGTAATTGGTCGAGTGTTTTCGTTATAGAAGAGAGAGAGACAGTAGTATTTAGTACTATATATATAAGTCCGGTTTTTCTGTATTGTTGAATAAAAATAAAAGACGTGGGGGACAAAAGACACCGGTTTTGGTCCGTGTTTTTGGGCGTGTTTTATGAAAAGTAAGTGCTGAGGCCATTAGTTAGTGCCGATCATAATTAAATCAAAAGAAACAGAACATGGGAAGCAAAATGATTAAAACATGGTGAGTGAAAGTAAGTTAATGATTATTAGTGAAACACTATAATAATAATAATCTCGTTTTTTTTCCCGTGTTGGCTAAATAAAACGAAACTCTAATTTCGTTTTCTAAAATAAATTCGACCCAAAAAAAATTAAAATAATATTTCTCTAAATTTCCTGATTTTAATAAACACCAAATAAATATAATTAAATAATTATAATATAATTTTACTTGCGTACGAATATCTAAAATTTCGAAATTTTACAGAAACGCGCTAATTAAAATATAATAGTGCATCCCTCTTAAATAAAATTTAAATATCGAGAAGAAAATATTTATTCGAAAATTCGCGGTTATTACAAAAACATTCAATCCAAAATTATCCAAAGAGCATCCAACATAGATAATAATCGATGCACCAACAATAAATGATAAATAATACCTGGATTATAACCCGCATTTTGATATTGTTCTGGATCTGTATTTTGGCTATATCCCCCTACAAATTAACATATATAAGATAAAATTAATTAACTATGCAAGTCCATGTTAGTTTAGCTAAGTCTGATATTGAAGGAATCCCATATGATAACCCCCATGGTACTGTTTTCGAAATACACATGACTTATCATATGTACAAACATATATATGTATGTAAATACATATATATGTACAGTAAAGAAATTGGGGAAGTACCTTGACGAGTTACGAGTGGGAATGAAATGTAGACAATAGAAGAAAACGTGCTAATCAGATTGGGGAAAACAAACAGAGGCGAAAGAAACGAGTGTTCTGGATTTACTGATTCAAGTTTGATTGCTAAAGTCTGCGTTTTTGTTCCTGAGTTGTGCGTTTGGTTTTATTGTTCATTTACCTGAGCTTTCGTTTTGTTTAGCAGTGTTTAGTTTCCGATTTGGATCGAATTTTTTGTGTTGATTAAGTATGTTTTTGGCTAGTCGAATCTATAAACGATTCGTGTCGAAATTTTAATAAAAAATTTATGTAAATAAAAATTAGTTAAATTTGAATTTTCTACTTTTAATAATTTTTGAAATAATTTAGTTTTGCTCTTCTTTTTTTTTTTTTAATTAATTTTTTTTTTGCCAAATTTTTTAATTAATTAGTTTAGAAATAGAATAATAATTTACTTTTCTTTTAAGAAATATAGATTTATCTATTTTTACTAAAATCTAGTTTGCTAAAGAAACGAGATCAGTAAGAGAAAAAAGAACCCGTTTCTGTACTTTTTAGATATGGACTTATCTACCGTTAAAAAGCCCATTTTATAAATCATCCAAACGGTGTATATTAAGTAGAAATGGGCTTAAGCCCATTTAAGTTTGCTTTTTTCTGATCCAAAATCTGTTGACTCTATTCTGTAGTTTTAAATCCAATCACAAATACTATCAAAAAAGAAAAGAAATCCAATAA
This sequence comes from Kitagawia praeruptora, assembly GCA_037693485.1. Taxonomy (NCBI): domain Eukaryota; kingdom Viridiplantae; phylum Streptophyta; class Magnoliopsida; order Apiales; family Apiaceae; genus Kitagawia; species Kitagawia praeruptora. The sequence goes on along the minus strand of CM075350.1, from coordinate 137,257,445 downwards.
TAATGCTTCAAACCCGATTTATTGTTGAGTCCAGTTTGGTTGTTGTTGGTGTGGTTTGGTCTGCTAGCTGTAATGGGCTTGGCCCAACATATCACAAAGAACATTAGCAAAACTAAACAGCTAGACCGTTCTTAATTACATTTTTTTTCAAGTTTACAAAACTTATATTTACTAGCTTAAAACCCGTGCGATGCACGGATTTTTTTAATATTATATTAAAATTTTAAATTATTTGAATTAATTTTTTTAAAACATGATTTTTGGAGACTTAAATTTTTAAATGAGATTACATGATGATAATTATATAAATGTTATTCGTGATAATTCTAGAAAATGGGAAATTTTAGTTAAAAATTTAGAAAAGATGATGGATTTTAGTTGAAAAAGATAATCGGTTAATTATAAGTAATTATAAAATTATTTTTTTATTAGATAGAATGCCCATGATATAATTGGAAAAATAGAGGATTTGGTTAGAGAAAATTAAAAAGGTAACATGTTTTAGGTGAAAAAGGTAATTGATTAGTTTATAGTAATTATAAGTTAATTATGTTATTTTACTAAATAAATTGCTTGTAATGTTTTTAGAAAAAGACAAATTATTGTTGCCCGTGATATTTCTAGGAAAAGAGGGATTTTAATTATAAAATATAGAAAAATGATATGTTTTAACTGAAAAAGTTAATCGATTAATTATTAGTATTATCATATTACTATTTTATTTCATATAATAGAATTGCCCTTAATATACTTGAAAAATGAGATATTTTAGTTAGAGAAAATAGAAAAAAAAACGGGAAAATTAAAAAGGTGACATGTTTTAGGTGAAAAAGGTAATTGATTACTTTATACTAATTATAATTTAATTATGTTCAATTACTAATTAAAATTGCTCCTTGTGTTTTTTAGAAAATGAGAAATTAACGTTGTCCGTTATATTTCTAGAAAAAAAGGAAATTAATTAGAAAAAATAGAAAGATGATATGTTTTAGTTGAAAAGATAATCGATTAATTATTAGTATTGTAGTGCACGAGTTTCTTGTATTACGTTATAAATTTTATTTAATATTAAAATTATATTTTTATATAATCATTATTTTAATAATTTTTTTAATTTTAATTTGTTATAATTTAATATACTCATGTTTACAGATTATAATAATGTTTCCTTATTATAAACAACGTATATGATTTTCAATATATTTTATTAATAATTGAAAATTTTGGTGTGATATTTTCGAGTATATATTAATGATTGTAAGATTTGTTGTAAATTGAAAAAGTAACGTGTTTGTAAATTGAAAAGGTAACGTGTTTTAATTAGAAATATTAATGATTGAAAAATATGATACAATTGATCTTTTTAGGTGTTTATAAAAGGTAATATCTTCAACTGAAAGTAAATATGAAAAATGCAATCGACTAATTACCATTTATTATATTATATTGTTATTTATTTTAGGTGTTACATTTTACTTGAAAATTATGGTGTGATATTTTCGGTTATATATTAATGATTGAAAGATTTATTTTAAATTAAAAAGGTAATGTGTTTTAGTTCGAAAGGAAATATTAATGATCGAAAGATTTGATACGATTCATGTTTTTACGTGTTTATAAAATGTAATATCTTCAACTAAAAGTAAATATGAAAAAGACAATCGACTAATTACCGTTAATTTTATTATATTAATGTGATATTTTTGGGTATATATTAATGATTGTAAGATTTGTTTTAAATTAAAAAGATAACGTGTTTTAGTTCAAAAGGACATATTAATGATGGAAAGATATGATACGATTGGTGTTTTTAGGTGTTTATAAAAGGTAATATCTTGACTACTTACCATTAATTATATTATGTTATTACTTATTTTAGATTGTAAGATTTGTTTAAATTAAAAAGGTAACGTCTTTTAGACTTTTAGTTCGAAAGGAAATATTAATGATGGAAATATATGATACAATTGATGTTTTAAGTTGTTTATAAAAGGTAGTATCTTGACTAATTATCATTAATTATATTATGTTATTACTTATTTTAGGTATATTTTTTTTATAATGAAGGGTAAATAATTAAATTCACGAAATACCAAAAATAAGTACAAAAAAATAGGTACCAAAATTTTAATGTTTCGACTTTTATATAATAGTATAGATTTGTTTTAAATTAAAAGGTAACGTGTTTTAGTTCGAAAGAAAATATTAATGATTGAAAGAAATAATACGATTTACTCCCTCCGTCCCTTTGAATTCTTTAAAGGCTTTATGGCCTTTTAGCCCTCAAAGTTTTCACTGATATACCCATCAGCCCTCAATATTTCAAAACGTTCCTTTTAACCCTCGAAGTATCCATAAAGGTCCTAATAACCCTTAAACCGGTACAAAAAATAAAAAATAAAAAAATGGTATAACTCGGATGGGCAAAAGAGACATTTCACAAACCGATACCGAGGGTTAAAAGGTATACTTTAGATACTCTGGAGTTAAAAGGTATACTTTAGATACTTTGGGGGCGAAAGGGTATACTTCAGAAAATGTTTATACAATTGTACAGAACATGAGGGAAATAAGTTATGTCATCAAAAATATATCATATAATTAAAAATAAATACAAAATATATATTGTTGGAAAGTATATTTAATTTATTTTTAAAATATATTTTCTGGATTTTCAAAGTTATAAATATATAAATTTTAATCTATTACTATATTATATCCTATATATAATTGGTGTAAGGGGTTTATATGGTATGTTTTGATCATCAGGGGCATATGTGTCGTTTCCAAATGGACCAAAAGTTTATCATTGATCTTCATATTAGATTCTCTGTTAAGAAAGAAAAGAAATTCGCATTCAGTGAATGATTAGCAACTTGATTATCAAACTAAACACAATTTCATATTTATAATACTTCCTCATTTATAAATAAGTAATTCACTTTCGAAGAATTTTGCATGTTAAGAAATTCAAACATTAATGATCTAATTCTATATATTTATTGCAATAGTTAAAAAATAAGAACGTAAAATCAATTTTGGAAATAAAATTCAAGAATAATATAAAAAATTTGAGTAAAAAATAGGCTTGAAAATAGAAGTAAAAATTATTTCGAAACAAATTTTTCCCCTCCGAAAATGGACTAATAATTTAAAAGGAAGGGAATACATTATTTCATGTGAAGACGGTAATTTGAGAAAGTTAAAAACTTGCTTTATACTCAAATGCATGCACAATCCCACTTTTTATTGGAACGTCTGTGTAATGTTCTTGCACTACTCCACTAGTAGAATGTCAACTACATAGTACTGTCATATGCTAGTTTGGTGCACACTGCACATATAAAAATAGGGTGGTGATTTATGCACACCCTAAAGTTATTCATGCACACCCTTTTTTATGCATTTTACTAAAATAACCTTAGACTTTTATTTTATTTATTATAATATTTTTCATTTTATATACTTCTACTTACTTGTAAATTGTAGGAAAAATAATAATTTGTAAATGTGATTAGAAGTGAGTAAATTGTAACTTGAAGGAACTACTCATTATTTTACTTTGCTAAATAATAAAACATATCTAAAATTACATTTCTTTTTCGTATTTTTCTATTAGTTATTTTTTGAGTTGAATATTCATATTTATAGTAAGTCATGTATATAATTGAGCTAATAAAATTAGAACAAGTATTAAAATTTTAATAATAATAATTTAATTTTAAAATTCATAAAAAATTTTATTAGAAAAGAAAATTATGCATAATAGTAAGATTTGGGTAAGATTATGCTATAAAAAAAAGATACAAGATTAACATGTGAAGATTAAGGCTATTTTGGTCTAAAACAAGTTTAGGGTGTGCATAAATAAGTTTAGGATGTGCATAAATCACTACCCTAAAAATATCTAATATGCACTTCAAGAAATTTGACTATTTACCAAATTTGTATTTACACCAACTTGATCAAAACAATTCATAAACTGCACTTGCATTTTTGGAAAACTTGCCTTGCCTATATGCATTTTCTTCTTTTCATCTTATACTTCATGCATGTGAAAGTGCTTAAACCTGTAACCAGAGCTCTGTAATCTATAAATTTCGGTGTTTCCCCGCGGCAAAGACACAGAAAGCAGATATGTTGCCAATGGGCGAGGAAAATGCTCAATCCGCGTCTTCTGTGAAGCCTGTTCTTGCCTGTTTGCAGTTGAGGCATGTCCTTACTATTCTTTTCTTTGCTGTAGGGTTGTGTATTGGAATAACAGCCAGTTTAAGTTTTAAAACCTTCTCATTAGTATCAAGATCTCAGATGTTAATTATCTCGTTTCTCGTCTGTACCATCAGCATTATCGCTTCCTAAATTACCAATCCCTTCATTGTATGTACCCATACTGAACATCACACCAGCTTATACTGAACATCACACCAGCTTGATCGAGATTTTTGATGACATAACTTACTTCCCTCAACTTGTATAAACATTTTCTAAATTATACCTTTTCGCCCCCAAAGTATCTAAAGTATACCTTTTAACCCCTAAAGTATCTAAAGTATACCTTTTAACCCTCGGTATCGGTTTGTGAAATGTCTCTTTTGCCCATCTGAGTTATACCGTTTTTTTTTTGTACCGGTTTAAGGGTTATTAGGACCTTTATGGATACTTCGAGGGTTAAAAGGAACGTTTTGAAATATTGAGGGCTGATGGGTATATCAGTGGAAACTTTGAGGGCTAAAAGGCCATTAAGCCTTCTTTAAAATAATATTATAATATTACAATAATATTATAATTGTTACAATAATATTATAATTTTTTATAATAATATTATAATAGGTACCAAATAATAGGATTGTTCTATTTTTATACAAAAAATAAAATATCAAAAATAAGTTATATAACTATCCTAAAAAAAACTACTATTTATTAAAGTGATTTTAGGGCAGATATACCATTTAACATTATTATTCAATTTTTACTCATTCCGATATTTGGTAAAAAAATATAAATATCGGAGTATATTCACATCATAGTACCATTTCTTTTAGGGCTAGAAAAGTTGTGGTTTCACTCAAGCACGGGAAGCACCATTTGTCAACAACCTGTGTTGTCAACAACCTGTCTTCTTAAACATCTTTTCCAATGCATTCATAAATTCGCACAAATAATTTCGATACGTTTCCTTTGGAACTAAAACACGTTACCTTTTTAATTTAAAACAAATCTTACAATTATTGATATATACCCGATAATATCACACCATAATTAATTTTCAAGAAAAATATAACATCTAAAATAAATAATAACATAATATAATTAATGATAATTAGTCGATTAACATAATAAAATTAATGGTAATTAGTCAATTGCCTTTTTCACATCAATATATTCCTAATGTTTGCTAGTATTGCATTTCGCAAATTACTGCTTTTATCCTTCATTTTTTTAATCTTCTTTATTTCTTTGATGCCTTTTTTTGTCATTACACAGGAAACTTACTGCTTTTATCCTTTATTTTTTAATCTTCTTTATTTCTTTGATGTCCCTTTTTGTCATTACATTTGGAGCGACCCAATTTAGATTGGATCGACCCAAATCTAAATCTATACTATTTTTTATCATTACACAACATTTGGATCGACCCAATTGGATTGACCCAAATCTAAACCTCTACTATTATCCTTCATTTTTTTATTAATAATATAATTAAAGATAATTAGCCGATTGCCTTTTTCAATTAAAAGATGTTTACTTATATTTATATGATATTATCTTTTATAAATACCTAAAATATCATATCTTCCAATCAATAATTTTTTTCTCTCTAATCAGCATTTGGAGGATCCAATTGGATAAACCCAAATCTAAACCTCTACTATTATCCTTCATTTTTTATTAATAACATAATTAATGATAATTAGCTGATTGTCTTTTTCAATTAAAAGATATTTACTTATAATTGATAATATTACCTTTTATAAACACCTAAAATATCATATTTTCCAATCAATAATTATTTTCTCTCTAATTAAAACACGTTGACTTTTAATTTAAAACATAATATTGCAATAATTAATACATACCCAAAAATATGACATCATATCTTCTAACCACTAACAAAATATAAGAAAAATTCGTTGGAGCCCCAAATCTTAACCTCTACTATTATCCTTCATTTTTTATTAATAACATAATTCATGATAATTAGCTGATTGTCTTTTTCAATTAAAAGATATTTACTTATAATTGATGATATTACCTTTTATAAACACCTAAAATATAATATTTTCCAATCAATAATTTTTTTCTCTCTAATTAAAACACGTTGACTTTTAATTTAAAACATAATATTGCAATAATTAATACATACACAAAAATATGACATCATATCTTCTAACCACTAACAAAATAAAATAAAAATTCGTATACAACGAATAATATCCGTTAGATTTTTAGTTAAAAATTAGAATTTTTAGATCTAATGATTAAATATATTACATGATTAAATTTATTTACTAAACACATACCCAAAAATATGACATCATATCTTCTAACCTGTAACAGCCTGACTTTTCGGACTATTAATTCTAAATCAAAACTAAAATAAAACAAATTTTATTAATCCAAAAGTCCATTACAAAGGTACTTATTACAAAAGCGCAGCTAACAATGATAATCTAATCCGAATCTAAGATCCTTGAACTCCAACGCGCTATCTCACTCGTTCGTACGTCGAACCTGAAAGTTGTAAGTAGTGAGCTAAACAGCCCAGGAAGAAACCTATCGATCCAACTAGTTGGGTAAATAACATGTATACACAGAAGAAAATATGATATTCAATATGATACAATAACATTATACGATACGATAACGACATACGAAACAATAACTTTCGATACACATTTATATTCTTATTCGATACAAACAATACGACACCACATAACAACAATAACTCGAAACCCACAATTCATGCCACGACCACTACAATCCGGTGATAACGGTCCTAAATTTCAGAAAACTGTCACTACAACCCGGTGACTCGGTCCTTATTCTTATTCGATATTTTCGCAAACCATGGCATAAATCAGAGTCCCAAAATTATCGTATAGACACCACATAGATACACATATACATGTATATAACTTCAAATATAATCACTTAGCCCAAGTTTTGATAACAAATACGTACACATAACACTTAATTTTGAAAACACTAGCAAAATAAATCAGAAACTTACCTCTAAACGGAAAACAAGAATCCAAAACATGTAATCACTCCTGACCAGATCTGTATTTTTGCTTTTTGACCCTCTAAACGATGTTTTCTTGGAAAACTCAAAGAACGAAAGTTGTAGAGAACGAAAAGACCTTTCCGAAAAGTCCAGAATCAACGAATTCCGACTTACGATGAATTTTCTACGAATTTTACAAGACTGCTGATTTATGTCTGAAAAAAACCCTACGAATTTTGATAATAAAGATGAAGAAGAAGAATATGATGTATTTATAATGTCTCGCAACCCTAATTCCAAACCTACTAGTTATCTGTATTCAAATTTGATCCATATTTTAAGCCCATTATTCTAATCAAATTTTAAATCCGATTTATTATCTAATTTTAATCCTTTTTATTCTATTATTGTTTTTTTATTATTATTCTAAAAATTACGGGATATTACATACTACCCTCCTTAAAAAGAATTTGGTCCCCAAATTCACAACAGTCCTAAACTCCAAAATCTTCGTGATACATCTTCCTAAAGTCTAGTCCTAAGGATCGCATCCTAGAGAATGTACTAGTCCCATACCTAATACACTCCGAAGGACAGCCTGCGCTCTGATACCAACTGTATCAGCCTGACTTTTCGGACTATTAATTCTAAATCGAAACTAAAATAAAACAAATTTTATTAATCCAGAAGTCCATTACAAAGGTACTTATTACAAAAGCGCAGCTAACAATGATAATCTAATCCGAATCTAAGATCCTTGAACTCCAACGCGCTATCTCACTCGTTCGTACGTCGAACCTGAAAGTTGTAAGTAGTGAGCTAAACAGCCCAGGAAGAAACCTATCGATCCAACTAGTTGGGTAAATAACATGTATACACAGAAGAAAATATGATATTCAATATGATACAATAACATTATACGATACGATAACGACATACGAAACAATAACTTTCGATACACATTTATATTCTTATTCGATACAAACAATACGACACCACATAACAACAATAACTCGAAACCCACAATTCATGCCACGACCACTACAATCCGGTGATAACGGTCCTAAATTTCAGAAAACTGTCACTACAACCCGGTGACTCGGTCCTTATTTTTATTCGATATTTTCGCAAACCATGGCATAAATCAGAGTCCCAAAATTATCGTATAGACACCACATAGATACACATATACATGTATATAACTTCAAATATAATCAATTAGCCCAAGTTTTGATAACAAATACGTACACATAACACTTAATTTTGAAAACACTAGCAAAATCAATCAGAAACTTACCCCTAAACGGAAAACAAGAATCCAAAACATGTAATCACTCCTGACCAGATCTGTATTTCTGCTTTTTGACCCTCTAAACGATGTTTTCTTGGAAAACTCAAAGAACGAAAGTTGTAGAGAACGAAAAGACCTTTCCGAAAAGTCCAGAATCAACGAATTCCGACTTACGATGAATTTTCTACGAATTTTACAAGACTGCTGATTTATGTCTGAAAAAAACCCTACGAATTTTGATAATAAAGATGAAGAAGAAGAATATGATGTATTTATAATGTCTCGCAACCCTAATTCCAAACCTACTAGTTATCTGTATTCAAATTTGATCCATATTTTAAGCCCATTATTCTAATCAAATTTTAAATCCGATTTATTATCTAATTTTAATCCTTTTTATTCTATTATTGTTTTTTATTATTATTCTAAAAATTACGGGATATTACATAAATCAACGAATTCCGACTTACGATGAATTTTCTACGAATTTTACAAGACTGCTGATTTATGTCTGAAAAAAACCCTACGAATTTTGATAATAAAGATGAAGAAGAAGAATATGATGTATTTATAATGTCTCGCAACCCTAATTCCAAACCTACTAGTTATCTGTATTCAAATTTGATCCATATTTTAAGCCCATTATTCTAATCAAATTTTAAATCCGATTTATTATCTAATTTTAATCCTTTTTATTCTATTATTGTTTTTTTATTATTATTCTAAAAATTACGGGATATTACATAACCACTAACAAAATATAATAAAAATTTGTATACAACGAATAATATCAGTTAGATTTTTAGTTAAAATTAGAATTGTTAGATCTAATGATTAAATATATTACATGATTAAATTTATTTATTAAATTTCAAGGTTCAAATTTGTATAAATACCTAAAATATCATATTTTTCAATCAATAATTTTTCTCTCTAATTAAAACACGTTGACTTTTAATTTAAAACATAATGTTGCAATAATTAATACATACCCAAAAATATGACATCATATCTTCTAACTACTAATAAAATCTATACTATATTATAAAAGCCGAAACATTAAAAGTTTGGTCGATCGCTCGGTACGGTACCTATTGATTTCACTTAGTCGAAGTAAACTCTTTGCCTTCTTTATCTATATTACAAAAGCCGAAACATTAAAAGTTTGGTCGGTCGATCGGTACGGTACCTATTGATTTTACTTATTTACCCTTACTCAAATAAAATCCATCATACTAACTAATAAATTTCTTTTTTCAGGTTAAACATATTATCTTCTCTATTTTTCAATAAATAAATAATTTTCTTTTTCAGGTAAATTAAATATCTTTTATATTTTATCTAACTAAAATTTCCATCATACAAAATAATTAATTTCCCTTTTCAGGTTAAACATATTATCTTTTCTATTTTTCAAAAACTAAATAATTTTCTTTTTCAGGTAAAATACAATATTTTTTATATTTCATCTAACTAAAATTTCTCCTTTATTAATCAATTTCCTTTTTCAGGTTAAACATATTACCTTTTCTATTTTTCAATAACTAAATAATTTCCTTCTTAGGTAAAATACAATATCTTTTACATTTTATCTAACTAAAATTTCTCTTTTTTAAAAACTACGATCAATTTTGTATAATAAAATAACATAATTATATAATAATTAGTATTAACCAATCAATTACCTTTTTAAGCCAAAATACGTTACCTTTTCTCTTTTCTCTAACTAAAATCTCTCTTTTTCCAATTGTATCATGGACAGTTACCTTTTTCAAACACGTTACGTTTTTTCCTTTCTCTTACGAAAATATCTCTTTTTCCAATTATATCACGAGCGATTCCATTTAATAAAAATAAAATAATAATATTAAATACTAATAATTAACTGATTACCTTTTCAACTAAAACGTATCATCTTTTATATTTTTTCCTAATTAAATTCCCTTTTTTCCAGAAATTTAAGGGGTAACATTAATTTCTCATTTTCTAAAAACTATATGCAATTTTATTTAGTAAAATAACATAATTAAATTATAATTACTATAAACTAATCAATTAATTTTTTCACATAAATTATGCCATCTTTTTAATTTTCACGTTACCTTTCTATTTTTTAAAACTAAAATCTCTCTTTTTCCGATTATATCACGGACGGTTCTGTTTAATACAATAAAATAATTATATTATAATATTAATAATTAAGCGATTACCTTTTTTATCTAAAACGTATCATCTTCTATTTAATGAAATAAAATAATAATTATATAAATACTAATAATTAGCCGATTACCTTTTTCAAGTAAAACCTATCATTTTTTCTATATTTTCTAACTAAAATCCCTCATTTTCTAGAAATATCACGGATAACATTTATATAATTATTTTTATTGATTTCACAGTATTAAAAATTAGATAGGATACTATTTGTTTGGTTTTGATTTTGGTTTGGAATTTAAGAATTAAAGTTTTAATGAGTTACCCGATGTTATAATAATATACAGGACACGAGAAAAACCAAACCAAACCAAACCAAACATACCCAGTATATCCCGCATGAAGCAGGGTCTGGGGAGGGTAAAATGTACGCAGACCATACCCCTACTTTACAGTAGAGAGGCTGTTTCCGTGAATACAGGACACGAGAAAGGTACCTTTAAAATATTTGCTTGACCTTTCAATTTTCGATTTTACATGTTATAATAACAAAGGTAGTTGGAAAGATTACCAGTTAATAACATTGACACAGTACAGACCATGTTATTTGTAAATAATCTTGGGACTCAATTTGATACTTATAGACATTATTTTGTTTTCAAGCAAGTTTATGTTCTTTGTGGATTTGTTCAACTTAAGGTTCATGGGGTAGACATGCTACGTACCAGAAGGTCTTATGGAATAACATACTTTTTATCGGATGTCTCCGAAGGTACTATGGAATATCATACTTAGAAGCTCAGACCCACGTCACAAGCCTCACCCTCTGGGTCAGGCAACATTGCTCTTATTTATGCTCTAAATATCTTCTTTACTTGCGTTCAATTTCACTTCATATATGATCTCATATTTAGCACTTTGACTTGAACTCCATATTAAAATATAAAAGCACTAACTTTTCCCTTTTTCAGTTTAGTTGGCTTTTTGAGTGCAGAATAGGTAGTGGAAAATGTGATTGTTAAAATTTGTAATCATACATTATTTGAAGATAAAAGTGAATAAGTGAGCTTCTTGCGGAGACATGCGTTTTTGGTAAACAGTATTATCCTTCATTTTTTTAATCTTCTTTATTTCTTTAATGCCCCTTTTTGTCATTACACAACATTTGGAGCGACCCAATTTAGATTGGAACAAAAAATTCTATTATGATATTGTACTTATTTTCAGTAATGTTGTAGTACTAAGATTGCACCTCCAGCCTTTCTCTTCTCCTCCAGCTACATAATTTTAAATATTGAAAACAAAATACAATACAAGAAGAAGTTTGCATTTATAAATATAGATTACAAGCAGAGAGAGATGTTTAGTTACAGATAGACTACATAGCAACAACATAAGTGATAAAAAGAAAGATGTTAGTTACAGATAGACTACATAGCAGCAACATAAGTGATAAAAAGAAAGATGGTCCACATGATGATCAAGCTAATGAAGTATTGAAGTAATTAACAAGCCTGAACCACATAAGCAACTTCCATTTTATAGGTATTGTTTATCATAACATGGGTAATGAGTTTATGTATTCCCATTAATTTTATTTTTGGTCACCCTTCTAAGTTAACACAAAAAAATTAACAACCCATCAAAATAAGTAGTTTAAAAATATATTCAAATTCAAATTATTATATTCGTTTCAATAAGAACATACTTTTAATATAATAAAGTCAACAAAATAAAAAATCAACAATTTCAGAAAGCGAGAGCCATGGTGAAAGACCTTAATTTGAACATAAACTACAAATCTACTAGAATATTTATCTCATATTTTGGCTTGCTTATTTAATTGTATAATTTGCTTATTTTAATAAAAGAATCTATATTAATAATATATATACACTGTATTTTCATACATGAATTTACTAATACAGTTTAATGGTCACCTCTGGTGAGAATGAGAACAGTGAGAACACACATATTCACTACATTTTAAGCTATTTTAAAGGGCCCCGCTAGGGGCATCTTCACAAAAAAAAGTCTTATAATTGTACCCTCTATCCATTCATAAAAAAAAATTAAAAAAAAAATATAAAAATGAGAATAGTGAGAACACAAATATTCGCTACATTTCAAGCTATTTTAAAGGGCCTTGCTAGGAGCATCTTCACACAAAAGTCTTATAATTCTACCATCTATCCATTTATAAAAAAAATTAACAAAAAAAATTAAAAATTGCTTGAAATGTGGTCTCATTGTTCTCCAACATTTACATATTATATTAACTATGAGGTCTCATAGTTAATATAATATGTTCTTGATATTATATGAGGTTTAACGTTTTGGAGCCATTTAATGTTTTGGAGCCATTGGGGGTGAAGGGATTATCATTTCCGCATTTGAATAATAAAGACAATTTATTATTGTTTTCAATTAAAGAACAATATTTGTAAAAATATTTATTACTTTTATTGCAGATTTTGATTGATTAAATAAATTTTCAACATTGTTAAAATAGAATTGTATGCTACTTTTTTATATAAATTTTAGCATATCATTATTTTATTAAATACTTATATAACTGTATATAATATCTTTCTAAGAATTGATTATTTATATAATTGCATACAATATCTTTTTAAAAAATCAATCAAATTTGTTAAATTTTTGGTATTGTCAATTTAAATTAAATAAGATGTTTTAAGAAATCAATCAAATTGTTAAATTTTTGGTATTATCATTTTAAATTAAATAAGATGCCGTGTACGAAGTACGGGCAAAATGCTAGTTAATATAATAAAATTAACGTAATCTGTCTTTTTCATATTTACTTTTAGATGAAGATATTACCTCTTATAAATACCTAAAAACATCAATTATATCATATCTTTCGATCATTAATATTTTCTTTCGAACCAAAACACGTTACCTTTTTAATTTAAAACAAATCTTTCAATCATTAATATATACCCGAAAATATGAAAAAGGCAATCGACTACTTACCATTAATTATATTATGTTAATATTTATTTTAGGTGTTTTAATATATATTTTTCTTTATAATGAAGGGTAAATAAGTAAATTCACGAAGTACCAAAAAATAGGTACAAAAAAACTGGTACCAATTTATATAATCATTATTTTTACATAATTTTTAATTTTAATTAATATAATTTAATATACACATGTTTACGGCCAAAACACGTTACCTTTTTTTAATTTAAAATAAATATTTCAATCATTAATATATACCCGAAAATATGAAAAAGGCAATCGACTACTTACCATTAATTATATTATGTTAATATTTATTTTAGGTGTTTTAATATATATTTTTCTTTATAATGAAAGATAAATAAGTAAATTCACGAAGTACCAAAAAATAGGTACAAAAAAACTGGTACCAATTTATATAATCATTATTTTTACATAATTTTTAATTTTAATTAATATAATTTAATATACACATGTTTACGGATTATACTAATGTTTCTCTTATTATAAACAAAGTATATTTTTAATATATTTTATTAATAATTGAAAAATATTGTATGATATTTTCGGGTATATATTAATGATTGTAAGATTAGTTTTAAATAAAAAATGAAACGTATTTTAATTCGAAAGGTAATATTAATGATTGGAAGATATGATAAAAGGTAACATCTTCAACTAAAAGTAAATATGAAAAAGGCAATCGACTAATTACCATTAATTATATTATGTTAAAATTTATTTTAGGTGTTTTAATATATATTTTTCTTTATAATGAAGGGTACATAAGTAAATTCACGAAGTACCAAAAAACAGGTACCAAAAAATTGGTACATTAATAGCATTGTATTATTATTATTTTATTAAATAGAAATGAAGGGTAAATAAGTAAATTCACGAAGTACCAAAAAACAGGTACTAAAACTTTCAATGTTTTGGAATAAGTATATTTTTAATATATTTTATTAATAATTGAAAAATATTGTATGATATTTTCGGGTATATATTAATGATTGTAAGATTAGTTTTAAATAAAAAAGGAAACATTTTTTATTCGAAAGGTAATATTAATGATTGGAAGATATGATAAAAGGTAACATCTTCAACTAAAAGTAAATATGAAAAAGGCAATCGACTAATTACCATTAATTATATTATGTTAAAATTTATTTTAGGTGTTTTAATATATATTTTTCTTTATAATGAAGGGTACATAAGTAAATTCACGAAGTACCAAAAAACAGGTACCAAATAATAAGTACCAAAAAACAGGTACCAAAACTTTCAAGGTTTCGGAATTTATATAATAGTTATATATTAATGATTGTAAGATTAGTTTTAAATAAAAAAGGAAACGTTTTTTATTCGAAAGGTAATATTAATGATTGGAAGATATGACAAAAGGTAACATCTTCAACTAAAAGTAAATATGAAAAAGGCAATCGACTAATTACCATTAATTATATTATCTTAAAATTTATTTTAGGTGTTTTAATATATATTTTTCTTTATAATGAAGGGTACATAAGTAAATTCACGAAGTACCAAAAAACAGGTACCAAAAAATAAGTACAAAAAAACAGGTACCAAAACTTTCAATGTTTCGGAATTTATATAATAGTATAGATTTGTTTATTTATATACTCTATTTAGTTAGAACAAATAAACAAATTAAACATTCTATATCCGGACAATTTAACCAAAATGAAAACATTGACTTACCCTTTGATCAAAAAATAAAAATACATTGATTTATCAGAAAATTTAAACATTTTCAGTTATATAAAATATCTGTCATCTTGAATCTCAAACATTGTCTACTGCATAATTATCCTTATATTGTAGCGTTTTCTTCAGATATTGAGATTTGTTTATTGCATACAGGTTCCCTTATCAAACATTAGGAACTTTTGCATTATTGCAGACATTGACCAAAGGAAATCAACATTAGCAGATAGATTACTTCAAACATCGGGTACTGTTCAGATGCGTGACATGAAGGAACAATTTCTAGACAATATGGATCTAGAGAGGGAGAGGGGTATAACCATCAAACTACAGGTTTATTATATACTTTTCCAGAATGAAAATACATGTATTTATAGAAGAATTGTTACCTAGCTGCCCTGGCTGCTCAAAGAACGGCGGGAAGTCTACTAATGCTTGAGTGAATGCTGAAGAAATATTGTCGAAAGCGGAGGAAGACGACTCCGAACCTTCAAATTGGAATATGTTAATTAGTATGGAAATTAATACTTAGAAAATCTTGGTTATAACTAATCATGTATTTTTTATAACTAGTTTAGAAAAGTGTTAGGTGCTAGGTAGCGTGATGGGAGTACCTGAATTCCTCCGACCTTGGCCTCGACCTCCTCTATTTGAACTCATCGGAGTGTTGCACCTGTTCTTCCGACAATAAGCGTGCTTAGAGCGTGAGTAGAAAGAAGATGTATGTATGCAAAGCTGTAAAGTTACCAAGTTTAGTTTAATAGAGAAAGTAAGCTAATTCGTGGGACTGAATATGGTAAGAAATTAGAATTTAAACAAGATCTATGCATGACACCTATTCACTCTTCCTTCCCAGTCTCCAATTGCAACCTAAACTTTTGTACCTCATTTTCTTCAATCTAACCTAGCTAGATATATCTTTCTCCGCCAACAATCGTCTTCAAATTCATTCATTTTATTAATAAATCAATGCAATCCATCCAAAGTCAAAGCGCCAATTTAATGAATTAATTACCAAATAAGAATTGTGCAGATGTAAAAGCAAAGCAAGGCACAAATTTGTATACCTAGCAAGAACGTTGTTGATCTAGAAGCTATAATGGTCGGAAACCAATAAAAGAAAATATAAAGCTAAAACTTTTAATTTGAGAAGGTAATGATAGCTTTAACCTGCATGCAGAAAGAGAAAATTCATTAAATCCCACAAACCCTAAAAAAAATCAAACCTGAATATAGGAAATTAAATGTGGGCTAGAACATTGTGCAAAATATGATACATACAGATTTGATGACCTTGAGAAATCAAATCGATCAAGATAATCATCACCAAACAAATAAAGAGCCCTACCACATATATACAAATCAAACTATAAACAATTAAATTCATATATCCAAGTAAAACATTGCACTTAAACCGAAGCGAGACAGAGAGAGAGAGAGATGAGAGAGAGAGAGAGAGAGAGGGAGAGAGGGAGAGAGAGGGAGGGAGAGAGAGAGAGAGAGAGAGAGAGAGAGAGAGGGAGAGGGAGGGAGGGAGAGAGAGGGGGGAGATGAGAGAGAGATTGGGAAAGAGAGAGAGTGGATGTGAGAGAGAGAGAGAGAGATTGGGAGAGAGAGAGAGAGAGAGCGTAAAATTATAGAATTTACCGGAGAGAGGAGCGGAGGTAGGAGCAGCGAGAGAAACCAACACCCCGATTTGGGGTTAGAAATGCTCAGTTTTATCACGAGATGAACCCTCCAACCCCTCAAAAACCTTCCTCAACTACCAAACTTGATTTTTTATGATCCACCCCAACCTAGCACAACCCAGTTCAACCCAACCCCCTTGACCCCCACCTAACACCCCCTTAATTTCCCAAGGTGAGGGATGAAAGAACCAGAGTGTATTATTGTCTATGTGTTTTTCGTTATATAAAAGATTGTACAACTGAATAGGTGATGCATGCACATGCAGGACCAGACTGGGTTATTTAAACCGGCCCCATCGTAAATTAAACATGCATTGATCACCTTTTTATCGATATTATTTATTAGTCTTATATATTAAATAATATTACAATTTTCATTAAATTGATGATCTTTATTTATTAATATTCATTAATGTTAACCTTTATTTTTTAGTTGTTATTGTATTTACTTGAATTCATTTTTTTCTAATTCCAAAATCAACAAATTTCATATTTTTATATTTTTTTACTTATAATATTTACGAAATGATACCAACCCACAATAACTTCCTTACAAGTTACATCAATCAATTATATATGTATATGGGATATAATTACATTATATATTTTTTGAATAATTAGGCTTAAAAACAATAATTACCTAGTATTTTAAAAATAATTAATCAACTATCTAATTATATAAAATTATTTACTTCGAATTGGGAATTTTGGTGTAATCACGGAGTAATACTTTCAACCAAATAATTCAATAAAATAATTGAGAAGAAGCTACGTAGTAGACGTTACAGTGTGTACTATGTTATTGTCACTGTCATTGCAGCTTTGCAGGAGCTTTTATTAAAAAATTACTGAAACGTGCAAATACGACAGAATACTCCCACGATTTTGCGTTCAAAAGAGCTGGCTATCAAACATATTGCTTTATTATGGTAGCAATTATAGCATGAAAGCATTAGATAAATAAAACAAACGACATTTTTAAAAAAAAAAATTATTACTACATACTGTAGCTTCATGCTATACTTATATATAAAAAAAATTAGTTATACAATTCACGAAAAAATAAAAATAAATGAAAATAAATAAAACTACAAAATTTCCATTGAGATTTGAGTGTAACAAGGGTGAGGTATTATTCAAATATTATATTTTAAACATATATATAAAACAAAAAAATACCTCAAAAGAATGAATCTTGCACCCAAAAGAGAAGCATGCCCATACCCTATTTACTTTTAGGACTTTTGGCCTCTATGCTAGGTATGTGTAATCATGAATTTCTTTTCTTCGAATCTCATCTTCTCCATAATCTTGTGTTAGTTAGTCCTTTTATTAACTATCAATGTGTACAATTGATGCCAACCTTATCAGATTGTTTCATTGTTCATTTCATACGCAACCTTAATTTCTTGTGATTTTGAACTAAGTATTGGTCTTAATTCTCGCTCTTCTTTCATCAATGCAGCTTGTTCTCGATGTGTAGTTGCTGTTGTTGTTGCCGGTGCTGCTTTAAGAGGACTTGCTGTTGCTGCTAAAGATCATTTGTTATGAACTTCAATCCGCTGTTAATTGATTGTGTTGTAGTATAATACATTAATCAGTCATTGGTACAAATAATTAGTACTAAGCATAAACTTTTATTTGTAGTGTTGCATTATCACTATATTGCTGCTCATCTCTAAAAATTCATATTTGTATTGGAAGGCTAAGCTTTAAGGCTGCACAATTCATTGAAAGTCTGCTGAGAACAACAATAATGCAATAAAGTTTTTTTTTAATGAACAATCACAATTTACCCATCACTGAATCTAATTTTATCTTAATGTACACATGAATTAATAGTGCTTTTTATTAATTGATGCTATATATCAAGTTTATTTAGTACGACACATCGAAAAAACAGAACAAATACTACATAACAGTAACCTTCTGTCTGAAATATCTCATTGGTCGTATATTATTGACTAAATGACAGTTTGTACCCCTTATGTATATGGGTTTTGTCAAATTGGTCCAGATTTATGTTTTTTAGCACTTTGCAACCCCTATGTTCAAATTTCGCTTCGAATTACAACCCTTCACTAATATTCTAGACCAAAAAGGAAGGTTTTTATTGATGAATGGGACAGATGCATAAAGGTTTAAGAGGTACTATGTTTGTCTTGAACCCTTAAAGGCCTACATCCATCAAGAAAGGCTTTCTTTTTTGTCTAGAATATTAGTGAAGGGTTGTAATTCGAATCGAAATTTGAAGATAGGGGTTGCAAAGTGCTAAAAAACATAAATCTGGACCAATTTGACAAAACCCATATACATAAGGGGTACAAACTGTCATTTAGTCTATTATTTATTAGTCTTATATATTAAATAATATTACAATTTTCATTAAATTGATGATCTTTATTTATTAATATTCATTAATGTTAACCTTTATTTTTTAGTTGTTATTGTATTTACTTGAATTCATTTTTTTCTAATTCCAAAATCAACAAATTTCATATTTTTATATTTTTTTACTTATAATATTTACGAAATGATACCAACCCACAATAACTTCCTTACAAGTTACATCAATCAATTATATATGTATATGGGATATAATTACATTATATATTTTTTGAATAATTAGGCTTAAAAACAATAATTACCTAGTATTTTAAAAATAATTAATCAACTATCTAATTATATAAAATTATTTACTTCGAATTGGGAATTTTGGTGTAATCACGGAGTAATACTTTCAACCAAATAATTCAATAAAATAATTGAGAAGAAGCTACGTAGTAGACGTTACAGTGTGTACTATGTTATTGTCACTGTCATTGCAGCTTTGCAGGAGCTTTTATTAAAAAATTACTGAAACGTGCAAATACGACAGAATACTCCCACGATTTTGCGTCCAAAAGAGCTGGCTATCAAACATATTGCTTTATTATGGTAGCAATTATAGCATGAAAGAATTAGATAAATAAAACAAACGACAATTTTTTTTAAAAAAAAATTATTACTACATACTGTAGCTTCATGCTATACTTATATAAAAAAAAATTAGTTATACAATTCACGAAAAAATAAAAATAAATGAAAATAAATAAAACTACAAAATTTCCATTGAGATTTGAGTGTAACAAGGGTGAGGTATTATTCAAATATTATATTTTAAACATATATATAAAACAAAAAAATACCTCAAAAAATGAATCTTGCACCCAAAAGAGAAGCATGCCCATACCCTATTTACTTTTAGGACTTTTGGCCTCTATGCTAGGTATGTGTAATCATGAATTTCTTTTCTTCGAATCTCATCTTCTCCATAATCTTGTGTTAGTTAGTCCTTTTATTAACTATCAATGTGTACAATTGATGCCAACCTTATCAGATTGTTTCATTGTTCATTTCATACGCAACCTTAATTTCTTGTGATTTTGAACTAAGTATTGGTCTTAATTCTCGCTCTTCTTTCATCAATGCAGCTTGTTCTCGATGTGTAGTTGCTGTTGTTGTTGCCGGTGCTGCTTTAAGAGGACTTGCTGTTGCTGCTAAAGATCATTTGTTATGAACTTCAATCCGCTGTTAATTGATTGTGTTGTAGTATAATACATTAATCAGTCATTGGTACAAATAATTAGTACTAAGCATAAACTTTTATTTGTAGTGTTGCATTATCACTATATTGCTGCTCATCTCCAAAAATTCATATTTGTATTGGAAGGCTAAGCTTTCAGGCTGCACAATTCATTGATAGTCTGCTGAGAACAACAATAATGCAATAAAGTTTTTTTTTAATGAACAATCACAATTTACCCATCAGTGAATCTAATTTTATCTTAATGTACACATGAATTAATAGTGCTTTTTATTAATTGATGCTATATATCAAGTTTATTTAGTACGACACATCGAAAAAACAGAACAAATACTACATAACAGTAACCTTCTGTCTGAACTATCTCATTGGTCGTATATTATTGACTAAATGACAGTTTGTACCCCTTATGTATATGGGTTTTGTCAAATTGGTCCAGATTTATGTTTTTTAGCACTTTGCAACCCCTATGTTCAAATTTCGCTTCGAATTACAACCCTTCACTAATATTCTAGACCAAAAAGGAAGGTTTTTATTGATGAATGGGACAGATGCATAAAGGTTTAAGAGGTACTATGTTTGTCTTGAACCCTTAAAGGCCTACATCCATCAAGGAAGGCTTCCTTTTTTGTATAGAATATTAGTGAAGGGTTGTAATTCGAAGCGAAATTTGAAGATAGGGGTTGCAAAGTGCTAAAAAACATAAATCTGGACCAATTTGACAAAACCCATATACATAAGGGGTACAAACTGTAATTTAGTCTATTATTTATTAGTCTTATATATTAAATAATATTACAATTTTCATTAAAATTGATGATCTTTATTTATTAATATTCATTAATGTTAACCTTTATTTTTTAGTTGTTATTGTATTTACTTGAATTCATTTTTTTCTAATTCCAAAATCAACAAATTTCATATTTTTATATTTTTTTACTTATAATATTTACGAAATGATACCAACCCACAATAACTTCCTTACAAGTTACATCAATCAATTATATATGTATATGGGATATAATTACATTATATATTTTTTGAATAATTAGGCTTAAAAACAATAATTACCTAGAATTTTATAAATAATTAATCAACTATCTAATTATATAAAATTATTTACTTCGAATTGGGAATTTTGGTGTAATCACGGAGTAATACTTTCAACCAAATAATTCAATAAAATAATTGAGAAGAAGCTACGTAGTAGACGTTACAGTGTGTACTATGTTATTGTCACTGTCATTGCAGCTTTGCAGGAGCTTTTATTAAAAAATTACTGAAACGTGCAAATACGACAGAATACTCCCACGATTTTGCGTCCAAAAGAGCTGGCTATCAAACATATTGCTTTATTATGGTAGCAATTATAGCATGAAAGCATTAGATAAATAAAACAAACGACATTTTTAAAAAAAAAAAATTATTACTACATACTGTAGCTTCATGCTATACTTATATAAAAAAAAAATTAGTTATACAATTCACGAAAAAATAAAAATAAATGAAAATAAATAAAACTACAAAATTTCCATTGAGATTTGAGTGTAACAAGGGTGAGGTATTATTCAAATATTATATTTTAAACATATATATAAAACAAAAAAATACCTCAAAAGAATGAATCTTGCACCCAAAAGAGAAGCATGCCCATACCCTATTTACTTTTAGGACTTTTGGCCTCTATGCTAGGTATGTGTAATCATGAATTTCTTTTCTTCGAATCTCATCTTCTCCATAATCTTGTGTTAGTTAGTCCTTTTATTAACTATCAATGTGTACAATTGATGCCAACCTTATCAGATTGTTTCATTGTTCATTTCATACGCAACCTTAATTTCTTGTGATTTTGAACTAAGTATTGGTCTTAATTCTCGCTCTTCTTTCATCAATGCAGCTTGTTCTCGATGTGTAGTTGCTGTTGTTGTTGCCGGTGCAGCTTTAAGAGGACTTGCTGTTGCTGCTAAAGATCATTTGTTATGAACTTCAATCCGGTGTTAATTGATTGTGTTGTAGTATAATACATTAATCAGTCATTGGTACAAATAATTAGTACTAAGCATAAACTTTTATTTGTAGTGTTGCATTATCACTATATTGCTGCTCATCTCCAAAAATTCATATTTGTATTGGAAGGCTAAGCTTTCAGGCTGCACAATTCATTGATAGTCTGCTGAGAACAACAATAATGCAATAAAGTTTTTTTTTTAATGAACAATCACAATTTACCCATCAGTGAATCTAATTTTATCTTAATGTACACATGAATTAATAGTGCTTTTTATTAATTGATGCTATATATCAAGTTTATTTAGTACGACACATCGAAAAAACAGAACAAATACTACATAACAGTAACCTTCTGTCTGAACTATCTCATTGGTCGTATATTATTGACTAAATGACAGTTTGTACCCCTTATGTATATGGGTTTTGTCAAATTGGTCCAGATTTATGTTTTTTAGCACTTTGCAATCCCTATGTTCAAATTTCGCTTCGAATTACAACCCTTCACTAATATTCTAGACCAAAAAGGAAGGTTTTTATTGATGAATGGTACAGATGCATAAAGGTTTAAGAGGTACTATGTTTGTCTTGAACCCTTAAAGGCCTACATCCATCACGGAAGGCTTCCTTTTTTGTATAGAATATTAGTGAAGGGTTGTAATTCGAAGCGAAATTTGAAGATAGGGGTTGCAAAGTGCTAAAAAACATAAATCTGGACCAATTTGACAAAACCCATATACATAAGGGGTACAAACTGTAATTTAGTCTATTATTTATTAGTCTTATATATTAAATAATATTACAATTTTCATTAAAATTGATGATCTTTATTTATTAATATTCATTAATGTTAACCTTTATTTTTTAGTTGTTATTGTATTTACTTGAATTCATTTTTTTCTAATTCCAAAATCAACAAATTTCATATTTTTATATTTTTTTACTTATAATATTTACGAAATGATACCAACCCACAATAACTTCCTTACAAGTTACATCAATCAATTATATATGTATATGGGATATAATTACATTATATATTTTTTGAATAATTAGGCTTAAAAACAATAATTACCTAGTATTTTAAAAATAAATAATCAACTATCTAATTATATAAAATTATTTACTTCGAATTGGGAATTTTGGTGTAATCACGGAGTAATACTTTCAACCAAATAATTCAATAAAATAATTGAGAAGAAGCTACGTAGCAGCTTTGCAGGAGCTTTTATTAAAAAATTACTGAAACGTGCAAATACGACAGAATACTCCCACGATTTTGCGTCCAAAAGAGCTGGCTATAAAACATATTGCTTTATTATGGTAGCAATTATAGCATGAAAGCATTAGATAAATAAAACAAACGACATTTTAAAAAAAAAAAATTATTACTACATACTGTAGCTTCATGCTATACTTATATATAAAAAAAATTAGTTATACAATTCACGAAAAAATAAAAATAAATGAAAATAAATAAAACTACAAAATTTCCATTGAGATTTGAGTGTAACAAAGGTGAGGTATTATTCAAATATTATATTTTAAACATATATATAAAACAAAAAAATACCTCAAAAGAATGAATCTTGCACCCAAAAGAGAAGCATGCCCATACCCTATTTACTTTTAGGACTTTTGGCCTCTATGCTAGGTATATGTAATCATGAATTTCTTTTCTTCGAATCTCATCTTCTCCATAATCTTGTGTTAGTTAGTCCTTTTATTAACTATCAATGTGTAGAATTGATGCCAACCTTATCAGATTGTTTCATTGTTCATTTCATACGCAACCTTAATTTCTTGTGATTTTGAACTAAGTATTGGTCTTAATTCTCGCTCTTCTTTCATCAATGCAGCTTGTTCTCGATGTGTAGTTGCTGTTGTTGTTGCCGGTGCTGCTTTAAGAGGACTTGCTGTTGCTGCTAAAGATCATTTGTTATGAACTTCAATCCGCTGTTAATTGATTGTGTTGTAGTATAATACATTAATCAGTCATTGGTACAAATAATTAGTACTAAGCATAAACTTTTATTTGTAGTGTTGCATTATCACTATATTGCTGCTCATCTCCAAAAATTCATATTTGTATTTGAAGGCTAAGCTTTCAGGCTGCACAATTCGTTGAAAGTCTGCTGAGAACAACAATAATGCAATAAAGTTTTTTTTTAATGAACAATCACAATTTACCCATCAGTGAATCTAATTTTATCTTAATGTACACATGAATTAATAGTGCTTTTTATTAATTGATGCTATATATCAAGTTTATTTAGTACGACACATCGAAAAAACAGAACAAATACTACATAACAGTAACCTTCTGTCTGAACTATCTCATTGGTCGTATATTATTGACTAAATGACAGTTTGTACCCCTTATGTATATGGGTTTTGTCAAATTGGTCCAGATTTATGTTTTTTAGCACTTTGCAACCCCTATGTTCAAATTTCGCTTCGAATTACAACCCTTCACTAATATTCTAGACCAAAAAGGAAGGTTTTTATTGATGAATGGGACAGATGCATAAAGGTTTAAGAGGTACTATGTTTGTCTTGAACCCTTAAAGGCCTACATCCATCAAGAAAGGCTTCCTTTTTTGTATAGAATATTAGTGAAGGGTTGTAATTCGAAGCGAAATTTGAAGATAGGGATTGCAAAGTGCTAAAAAACATAAATCTGGACCAATTTGACAAAACCCATATACATAAGGGGTACAAACTGTAATTTAGTCTATTATTTATTAGTCTTATATATTAAATAATATTACAATTTTCATTAAATTGATGATCTTTATTTATTAATATTCATTAATGTTAACCTTTATTTTTTAGTTGTTATTGTATTTACTTGAATTCATTTTTTTCTAATTCCAAAATCAACAAATTTCATATTTTTATATTTTTTTACTTATAATATTTACGAAATGATACCAACCCACAATAACTTCCTTACAAGTTACATCAATCAATTATTTATGTATATGGGATATAATTACATTATATATTTTTTGAATAATTAGGCTTAAAAACAATAATTACCTAGTATTTTAAAAATAATTAATCAACTATCTAATTATATAAAATTATTTACTTCGAATTGGGAATTTTGGTGTAATCACGGAGTAATACTTTCAACCAAATAATTCAATAAAATAATTGAGAAGAAGCTACGTAGTAGACGTTACAGTGTGTACTATGTTATTGTCACTGTCATTGCAGCTTTGCAGGAGCTTTTATTAAAAAATTACTGAAACGTGCAAATACGACAGAATACTCCCACGATTTTGCGTCCAAAAGAGCTGGCTATCAAACATATTGCTTTATTATTGTAGCAATTATAGCATGAAAGCATTAGATAAATAAAACAAACGACATTTTTTTTAAAAAAAAATTATTACTACATACTGTAGCTTCATGCTATACTTATATAAAAAAAAAATTAGTTATACAATTCACGAAAAAATAAAAATAAATGAAAATAAATAAAACTACAAAATTTCCATTGAGATTTGAGTGTAACAAGGGTGAGGTATTATTCAAATATTATATTTTAAACATATATATAAAACAAAAAAATACCTCAAAAGAATGAATCTTGCACCCAAAAGAGAAGCATGCCCATACCCTATTTACTTTTAGGACTTTTGGCCTCTATGCTAGGTATGTGTAATCATGAATTTCTTTTCTTCGAATCTCATCTTCTCCATAATCTTGTGTTAGTTAGTCCTTTTATTAACTATCAATGTGTACAATTGATGCCAACCTTATCAGATTGTTTCATTGTTCATTTCATACGCAACCTTAATTTCTTGTGATTTTGAACTAAGTATTGGTCTTAATTCTCGCTCTTCTTTCATCAATGCAGCTTGTTCTCGATGTGTAGTTGCTGTTGTTGTTGCCGGTGCTGCTTTAAGAGGACTTGCTGTTGCTGCTAAAGATCATTTGTTATGAACTTCAATCCGCTGTTAATTGATTGTGTTGTAGTATAATACATTAATCAGTCATTGGTACAAATAATCAAATAATTAGTACTAAGCATAAACTTTTATTTGTAGTGTTGCATTATCACTATATTGCTGCTCATCTCCAAAAATTCATATTTGTATTGGAAGGCTAAGCTGCACAATTCATTGATAGTCTGCTGAGAACAACAATAATGCAATAAAGTTTTTTTTTAATGAACAATCACAATTTACCCATCAGTGAATCTAATTTTATCTTAATGTACACATGAATTAATAGTGCTTTTTATTAATTGATGCTATATATCAAGTTTATTTAGTACGACACATCGAAAAAACAGAACAAATACTACATAACAGTAACCTTCTGTCTGAACTATCTCATTGGTCGTATATTATTGACTAAATGACAGTTTGTACCCCTTATGTATATGGGTTTTGTCAAATTGGTCCAGATTTATGTTTTTTAGCACTTTGCAACCCCTATGTTCAAATTTCGCTTCGAATTACAACCCTTCACTAATATTCTAAACCAAAAAGGAAGGTTTTTATTGATGAATGGGACAGATGCATAAAGGTTTAAGAGGTACTATGTTTGTCTTGAACCCTTAAAGGCCTACATCCATCAAGGAGGGCTTCCTTTTTTGTATAGAATATTAGTGAAGGGTTGTAATTCGAAGCGAAATTTGAAGATAGGGGTTGCAAAGTGCTAAAAAACATAAATCTGGACCAATTTGACAAAACCCATATACATAAGGGGTACAAACTGTAATTTAGTCTATTATTTATTAGTCTTATATATTAAATAATATTACAATTTTCATTAAAATTGATGATCTTTATTTATTAATATTCATTAATGTTAACCTTTATTTTTTAGTTGTTATTGTATGTACTTGAATTCATTTTTTTCTAATTCCAAAATCAACAAATTTCATATTTTTATATTTTTTTACTTATAATATTTACGAAATGATACCAACCCACAATAACTTCCTTACAAGTTACATCAATCAATTATATATGTATATGGGATATAATTACATTATATATTTTTTGAATAATTAGGCTTAAAAACAATAATTACCTAGTATTTTAAAAATAAATAATCAACTATCTAATTATATAAAATTATTTACTTCGAATTGGGAATTTTGGTGTAATCACGGAGTAATACTTTCAACCAAATAATTCAATAAAATAATTGAGAAGAAGCTACGTAGCAGCTTTGCAGGAGCTTTTATTAAAAAATTACTGAAACGTGCAAATACGACAGAATACTCCCACGATTTTGCGTCCAAAAGAGCTGGCTATAAAACATATTGCTTTATTATGGTAGCAATTATAGCATGAAAGCATTAGATAAATAAAACAAACGACATTTTAAAAAAAAAAAATTATTACTACATACTGTAGCTTCATGCTATACTTATATATAAAAAAAATTAGTTATACAATTCACGAAAAAATAAAAATAAATGAAAATAAATAAAACTACAAAATTTCCATTGAGATTTGAGTGTAACAAAGGTGAGGTATTATTCAAATATTATATTTTAAACATATATATAAAACAAAAAAATACCTCAAAAGAATGAATCTTGCACCCAAAAGAGAAGCATGCCCATACCCTATTTACTTTTAGGACTTTTGGCCTCTATGCTAGGTATATGTAATCATGAATTTCTTTTCTTCGAATCTCATCTTCTCCATAATCTTGTGTTAGTTAGTCCTTTTATTAACTATCAATGTGTAGAATTGATGCCAACCTTATCAGATTGTTTCATTGTTCATTTCATACGCAACCTTAATTTCTTGTGATTTTGAACTAAGTATTGGTCTTAATTCTCGCTCTTCTTTCATCAATGCAGCTTGTTCTCGATGTGTAGTTGCTGTTGTTGTTGCCGGTGCTGCTTTAAGAGTACTTGCTGTTGCTGCTAAAGATCATTTGTTATGAACTTCAATCCGCTGTTAATTGATTGTGTTGTAGTATAATACATTAATCAGTCATTGGTACAAATAATTAGTACTAAGCATAAACTTTTATTTGTAGTGTTGCATTATCACTATATTGCTGCTCATCTCCAAAAATTCATATTTGTATTTGAAGGCTAAGCTTTCAGGCTGCACAATTCATTGAAAGTCTGCTGAGAACAACAATAATGCAATAAAGTTTTTTTTTTAATGAACAATCACAATTTACCCATCAGTGAATCTAATTTTATCTTAATGTACACATGAATTAATAGTGCTTTTTATTAATTGATGCTATATATCAAGTTTATTTAGTACGACACATCGAAAAAACAGAACAAATACTACATAACAGTAACCTTCTGTCTGAACTATCTCATTGGTCGTATATTATTGACTAAATGACAGTTTGTACCCCTTATGTATATGGGTTTTGTCAAATTGGTCCAGATTTATGTTTTTTAGCACTTTGCAACCCCTATGTTCAAATTTCGCTTCGAATTACAACCCTTCACTAATATTCTAGACCAAAAAGGAAGGTTTTTATTGATGAATGGGACAGATGCATAAAGGTTTAAGAGGTACTATGTTTGTCTTGAACCCTTAAAGGCCTACATCCATCAAGAAAGGCTTCCTTTTTTGTATAGAATATTAGTGAAGGGTTGTAATTCGAAGCGAAATTTGAAGATAGAGTTGCAAAGTGCTAAAAAACATAAATCTGGACCAATTTGACAAAACCCATATACATAAGGGGTACAAACTGTAATTTAGTCTATTATTTATTAGTCTTATATATTAAATAATATTACAATTTTCATTAAATTGATGATCTTTATTTATTAATATTCATTAATGTTAACCTTTATTTTTTAGTTGTTATTGTATTTACTTGAATTCATTTTTTTCTAATTCCAAAATCAACAAATTTCATATTTTTATATTTTTTTACTTATAATATTTACGAAATGATACCAACCCACAATAACTTCCTTACAAGTTACATCAATCAATTATTTATGTATATGGGATATAATTACATTATATATTTTTTGAATAATTAGGCTTAAAAACAATAATTACCTAGTATTTTAAAAATAATTAATCAACTATCTAATTATATAAAATTATTTACTTCGAATTGGGAATTTTGGTGTAATCACGGAGTAATACTTTCAACCAAATAATTCAATAAAATAATTGAGAAGAAGCTACGTAGTAGACGTTACAGTGTGTACTATGTTATTGTCACTGTCATTGCAGCTTTGCAGGAGCTTTTATTAAAAAATTACTGAAACGTGCAAATACGACAGAATACTCCCACGATTTTGCGTCCAAAAGAGCTGGCTATCAAACATATTGCTTTATTATTGTAGCAATTATAGCATGAAAGCATTAGATAAATAAAACAAACGACATTTTTTTTAAAAAAAAATTATTACTACATACTGTAGCTTCATGCTATACTTATATAAAAAAAAAATTAGTTATACAATTCACGAAAAAATAAAAATAAATGAAAATAAATAAAACTACAAAATTTCCATTGAGATTTGAGTGTAACAAGGGTGAGGTATTATTCAAATATTATATTTTAAACATATATATAAAACAAAAAAATACCTCAAAAGAATGAATCTTGCACCCAAAAGAGAAGCATGCCCATACCCTATTTACTTTTAGGACTTTTGGCCTCTATGCTAGGTATGTGTAATCATGAATTTCTTTTCTTCGAATCTCATCTTCTCCATAATCTTGTGTTAGTTAGTCCTTTTATTAACTATCAATGTGTACAATTGATGCCAACCTTATCAGATTGTTTCATTGTTCATTTCATACGCAACCTTAATTTCTTGTGATTTTGAACTAAGTATTGGTCTTAATTCTCGCTCTTCTTTCATCAATGCAGCTTGTTCTCGATGTGTAGTTGCTGTTGTTGTTGCCGGTGCTGCTTTAAGAGGACTTGCTGTTGCTGCTAATGTAATAACCGCGAATTTTTCGAATAAATTTTTCCTAATCGATATTTAAATTTTATTTAAGAGCGATGCACTAGTATATTTTAATTATCACGTTTTTGTAAAATTTCAGAATTTTATATATTCATATGTGAGTAAATATTATATTATATCTATTTATTTATATTTATTTGATATTTACTAAAATCAGGAAAATTTAGGAAAATAGAATTTTAATTTTTGAATCGAATTTGTTTTTGGAAACGATATTAAAGTATCGTTTTATTTAGCCGGTAGGGGGCATCAAGATTATTGAGAAGACAGCATTCCTGAAAACACGGAGATGCTTTTAACAAAACGCGGAAAGTTTCTTTTTCTTAGCCCGTGTTTGTTGACTTAACCGGCCTCATTTCTATTATAACAGTTATATCACTCATTGTTTTAGGAGACAGCTTATAGAAATCACATGCTTACTTTTCACAAAACACGGGTAGTTTTCTTTTACTTAGCCCATGCTTTTTGACTTGCCCATCTTTATTTTAAAAGCCACACAGCAAAACACAAGGATCCTATTCTTGTTTTCTGGCAAGACCCATATATACATTGTCTACAAAACCAAATACACGCCCTGATATTCATACAAAACAAGCTGGACACATTCTCCTCCATTACAACACATTATTTTTTTTCCCTTACTCGACCTGTTTCTTTCTATTAAAATCAAAATCTCTACCATGTTCTTCTTATACGAGCAGAGTACAAAACGCAGGGATTATTGAGATGGAGAGTTGTTGGTTTGAATCGGAGAGAGAGGGTTGATGTTGGTGTCGAAAAAAAGAGAAAGGGGAGGGGGTCGAATGCTCGATGTGTCGTGGCTGTGTTGTTGTCGGAGTAGAAAGGGAGAAGAGGTGGCGGCGGTTGAAAACGTAACCGGAGAGTGAGAGAAGAGGTTTGGGGTTGAGAGAAGAATGATATTGAGGTGGAGTTTGTGTGCGATGTTGATGTTAAATCGGAGTATGGTGGTGGTGGAGTGAATTCGGTATTAGGAGAGAATGAAGAGAGACAGAGGAGAGGTGCGGGGATTGAGAGAAAGAGAAGTGCGAGAGGGGAGATCGAGGGAGAGGGAGAAAGAAGGGTGAGAGAGAGGTTCACGAGAGAGGCAGCACAGGGGAAGGGAGACGCGGTGGGGGCAAGTCAGGTGGGTCCCACGTTAGTGTTGTAGTGTAGTTATGATAATAATAAATAATCTAATAAAAATGGTTTAGTTGATTAATTAATTAAATAAAAATATTTTTTGATGTAATTTAGAGATTTATTGATTGGTTGAAAGAAAAAAAGAGAATAATTATGAATAAATAGAGTTAAATATGATTTTAATTTTAGAAAGCTGAAAATAAATATTTCCGGATTATTTTAATTAATCGGATCAGACTAGATTATTTAGATGCTAAAATCGGATTATTATTAAATTAATTTTGAGATTTAAAATGGAAGAGAAATTAGTTTGTGAGATTAATAATAATAAATATGGATTTAATTGGAATAAAAATGGATTCTTGTGTTAATTCATTTTGAGAATATATATAGATTATTATTAATTAAATTAAAGAATTTTAGAAAATCCATAAGAGATATTTATTTTATGGAAAGTATGAATTAAATAGCTAATTAATTGTCAGCGAATACTTAGAAATTATTACAGCCTTTTTAATGAGAATTGTCTTACAATTTAATAAATTGAGATTTCCAGATATTAAAAATAGGATATATTCTCCAGATTTAATTCCTGAGTTCAAAGAGAGATTTGTTCGGGAATTATTTTCCATTATTTATTCTAGAGATTTTTGAGAGATAATATATTATTACTAATATTCTTTATATTTAAATATTATATTATCGAAGCGGGAATATTTTATTTTGACGAATCGCTCACGTATTTCTGGTTGCCATTTTTAGAGAATAATTCCTGAGCCGTGGATCGAAGCTAAGTTCACGGGTAGAGTATAAATTTTATCTGCATTCATTTGCACTACGAGATCGAGGCAAGTTCAATCCTACCCTAAATCTTGGAATTTCATATTTCTAGCCTGGTTAATTCATTCGTATTTATTTTCGAGCTATCAAATTATGAGATTTATTTTGCTGCTTCTTATACTACAATGATTCTTTCGAACATTATTTTCTCGTTGCAATATGATTTTTCTGTTAAGAGTACTTTATTTGCGAATTATATTCCCTATAAGCGTAGAAGACTTTCAATTGTTATCGGGTCGATCTCATTAATTCGAGACGACTACTTGATTTGATTCAGTGGAACTAGTCTCATTTGTTCGAGCTAGTTAAATTCATTCTTTTCAGTCGGATTTATTGTTCAAATTCGACAATATTCATTGATTATCTTTTAGTTGGTTCATCGTTCGAATCAACCAATAGGAGGTATATTATTTAAAAATCGTTAGAGTTTTACTCATTTATCAAATGAAAAACATTCTATTTATCGTCCTTCGATTGTGAGTATTAAAATTATTCGAGTAGTACTACTTGTTCAGTACGACTCACTTTGTTTCATTCTAAGACTATTCTCATTATTTCGAGATAGTTGCCTTTATTGTCAAGGTTTGGCATTTTGTTCGTGCCAACCAATAAAATATTATTATTGAGAGTTTACATCGGTCCATTGTTCGGATTGATGGCACAATTTAGTCAGACTGGCAGTTCGCCAGATTAACAAATATTTCCTGGAAGAATTTTTATCAAGTCATCTGTTCATTAAATATTCGGGAATTCTGTAGTCTACTGGTCAATTTTGGGAAAGAGGCCCATTACAGAGAAAAAGAGACTTGTGTACCATTATACGGACACGAGAATATTTTTGGCACAAGTGTTGCCAGGTTGACTTTTCAACCAACTTTTTGCTAGCAAAACGATATGGTGGTACTTGCGACATAGTAGTGATCGTGCTATGGGGTATCACGGGTGTGCGGTACTTGAGACACAACGGTTGATCTCGCTGTGGGGTATCGTAGAGGAGGAAGACCAGATTCTCAAGCTTTTAAATTCCAACTTCTTTATTCAAAGATAAGTTGTTTGGGTCTATCAATTGAGACTTTCGAGTATTATATTTTCGATATGAGTATTGAATCATCAGAGTTATATCAGTTGAGACTTTGAGTAGTCTGTTTTCGAAATGAGTATTGAGTTATCAGAGTTATTTTAGTGGAGAATTTCGAGTATTATGTTTCGAGAAAAATATTGAGTCTTTCGAGTATACTATTTTCAAGATGAGTTTAAGCTAATTCAGATTGTATATCTAATATTAAAATTTTGAGTATTTTTTTCGGTAAATCTTATTATATTTATATAACCGAGCAATGAGAGAACTTGCTGAGCACTATAGTTGCTCATTCTTGCTTTAAAACATTTTATTCAGCTGTCAAGATGGAAAGAGGCGAGACGTCCAGCCAGGGATACAGAGGAAAGGGAAAAGCTCAAGGCTATGCTGACAAGAATTAGAATATCAAGCTGGAACTTTTATTTTTCTACATTTGTGAACTTTTGTAAGATATTATCCAGAGATGAAATAAGTTGGATTGTACTATTTTGTGAGACGATCTTGGAACTGCGGAGTGGGACATTTATGTTCCGTTGAAATAAATATTTTGTTTTATTATTGCGTTATCGTGTGCTGCAGGATATTGAGACAATGTGACGACCCGGGTCCCCGGTCAGGGTGGATTTGGGGGCGTTACAGTTTTGGTATCAGAGCGTTAGTTATATTTTTAGGAATCGTATGAGCCTAGAATTATAACGTGACGTGAGAGTTTAGAGCTATATTACGATATTGAGATTTTCGCACTAACTATTTT
Source organism: Kitagawia praeruptora (assembly GCA_037693485.1). Lineage (NCBI taxonomy): Eukaryota > Viridiplantae > Streptophyta > Magnoliopsida > Apiales > Apiaceae > Kitagawia > Kitagawia praeruptora. Next base: position 137,223,021 of record CM075350.1, on the reverse strand, counting down.
ACGCCTTTACTTATATTTATTCGCTTATCTAGTCGATTGACATCTGGTTACTTACGGATCTGTTGGCTTTCGTTCTGCTCGAGATAGATTCCTACGCCTTACTCTCATGAACCCTAGTTCCCAGTTAATTTAAGATAGGATGCCTTATTCCCCATTATAATTGAGATCGGATGATGCCTTTACCAGAGTCAGAGTTGTAACAGCGGGAGTCACGCGTACCAGAGATAGACTTATAGAGGTTGAAATAGTTCTCTATGATAATGTGTTTTTCGTACATTCTCTTTTAGAGATTTTCTTCCATGACGAGCTACCAGAGTCTGCAAGCGTCGCTTTTATTTCGAGAATCGATAGTTGTTCCTAAGAGCTTATTTTCAGTTGGAAAATCGTTCTTTAAATAACTTCGTTAGCAATGAGTATCGATAATTCTTATCATTCGAATTTACTCATGAAATTTCTATCCTATTTTAAAAGAACCTATTTTGATTAGAGGTTAAGTTACCCATCATTATATACTTTCATAAATACAAATTCTTTTCGTATCTCTTCCTATATTTGACACTATTTGAGATATTGAGATGAACAACCCTATATATAGGGGAAGACTATCAGTCTCTGTGATTGAAGTCTGGTGGGACGCCACCGTTTGTTCTGTTGTTTATCATTAGAGTACCAAAGGCTGGCCACCTTATGTACTATGACGGTTGTCCTAATGATACATGCAACAAAGCAGATGTTCAAAGATCATAATGATCTCTAGGTTAATTCTTTTACAAAAGATTCTCACTATCAAAAGTTGAACATACCCATGTTATTACTTCACAATATTATATGTCGGATTATTCTTCTTCTTTCAAAGTTCTAACTGAACCTGGAATGTTTAGTGCTTCGAAGTTTCAAAAGTGGTATACTGAAATTTGAATGTGATGAAACTTTACTTCCAGAAAAGAGAATTTCAGCAACTCGAGTTTTAGTGCCAATTTCTAAATGAGAATAGACTATTACGCTAATTATTCGCTAGTCAGATTTTCGAAACCTTACGTAGTGCCTCGTGATTATGTGTTAAGGTTCTAAGAATTTGGTTTGAATACGGAGCGATTATTGAACTCAATCCTTTAAAAGTGAGAAGCGAATCGATACTGAGTATACATTGATGATATATTAGTTGTTGATGAAAGAGTGATCATTTTTTTTTCATGTAGGAAAAGAAAGAGAACATTAAAGCGTGTTTCCACTATCTTCTTTCTGAGTATAGTATCTAAACGACGACTTAACCTTCAGAAGTATTAAGATTAATATTTGAGATAATTATCATGATTGTGATACTTCAAACTCTTGAGGCATGTATTATCATATTTTCTAAAATTTTCTTGTCCCAAGTACGACAAGTGTTTTACCCCTTTATACCTCCAACATTTCTGTAAAGGAAACACACCGCGATTAAGAATCAAAGTGAGAATATTTGGGATTATAAAGTAGAGTCAAAACCCAGGTCCTTAGCTAAAAACCAAATTAAGGGTATTTTTTTTTTTAAATTATTCCTTGATTTTCGTTAAAACGAGAAGACCTTGTGAGAAGAAATGCATTTTATGATTGACCATACCATCGCTATTAAGACTTATAAGTAGCAAGATATTGTTGAGACCAAAAAGGGTTACCTCTTCTAAAGAAATGAAGAATATTTTCATGATACAGTGTTACATAAACTAGGACTATCATCGTTAATATGTATATAGTGAAAAGTGAATCAAATTATTGGTGGAATGCAAAGAAGAACTAAAGAAGAACTATTGAAGGCATGTTGGTGATATCTTAAGTTAGAATTATTAAGTTGATATTTAGCAAGTACTATTCTAAGTATGTTGTGAATCATAGGAGGATCAAGCTCCTTAAAACGAAAGCATCCAAGACTACATGAGCAGTATATATATTTTTGGGGAGGGGCCGGTATTATTATTTAACTTATGTAAAGAAGGATATTCCTGCTTTAGATGAGGAAGAAATGGCTATTTTGGACGAAAAATATTAGTAACCCGAGAGAAAACACAGTTATAAGATTGACTATACCTCTAGGAGACAAGCCAAGTATACACACTTTTAATATGAGTATGATAGATGTTATCAAGGATCATAAGGTTCCGTGTTCCGAGATTTCAGACAACCTTCGAAGGAGAATCCAGTGCCTTGACTTACAACACCTCCTAACAACAAGCCGACAACAAGAACTTTCAACATGATTGTAAGAGATGCCATTGACAAGAGCGATATGATCGCAGGTACGCTTCTAGTAAATTTTGAGAATGATTGTGTTCTAGTAGATTCCAGAGCCACCAAATCTTTTATTTCGGAAAGCTTCATGAATAAGTTAAATCTTGAGTCTGTGCCTTAGAGGGAATTCTGAATATAGAAGTGGATAATCAGGAAGTCATACCAGTGAACCGATTGTGTCCAAATTGTTCTATAAAGATACATGGGCAACGTTTCGATACAGACCTCATTCCTTTTAAGTTAAGGAAATTTGACCTAGGGATGGATTGGTTATCACGTTATGATGTTTAAATAAATTATCGACGTAAGAGGGTCAGCTTAAGTGGACTTAATGGTATAAGAATTTCGTTTTACGGACGGAAACCGACTAAGGATTTTCTGTTAATAATCCGAGCTACAAGACAAGCCTATTTGGCTCATGTGATAGATACCGAGAAACCGACCCCTATGATCGAAGAGGTCCCTGTAGTGAATCAGTTAAAGATGTTTTCCTGACGAGTTGCCTGGAATGCCATCGGATCGTGAGATAGAATTCACAATTGACCTAACACCAGGAACGGCACTAATCTCAAAGGCGCCGTACAGAATGACACCAGTGAAAATGAAGGAATTGGCGACACAATTGCAAGATTTACTAGAAAAATGTGTAATTAAACCGAGTGTATCCCTGTGGGGAGCTAAAGTATTGTTTGTAAAGAAGAAGGACGGATCTATGCGATTATGTATGGATTATCGTGAATTGAACAAAGTTACCATCAAGAACAAGTACCCTCTGCCTCGAATCGACGATTTGTTTGACCAATTTAAGAGAGCTATACATTTTTCAAGGATTGATTTGAGATCTGGCTATCATCAACTAAAGATCAAGCCTGAGGATATTCCTAAGACTACCTTTAGGACCCGATATGGACATTACGAATTCCAATTTATGTCTTCTGGATTGACGAATGCTCTAGCTACTTTTATGGATTTGATGAATCGTGTGTTCAAGAAGTACTTGGATAAGTTCGTGTTTGTATTTATTGATGACATTATTATATACTTGAAGTCTATTGAGGAACATGTTGAACACCTCCGTTTGGTTCTGGAAGCGCTGAGAAAAGAAAAATAATATGCGAAATTTTCGAAGTATGAATTCTGGTTAAAAGAAGTTCAATTTTTAGGACACATTGTGAGCGGCGAAGGGATTTTTGTAGACCCTGCAAAGATAGAAGCCGTAGCAGATTCGGAGAGACCAAAGACTCCAACATTGGTTAGGAGTTCCCTTGGATTGGCTGGATACTATCGTAGATTTGTGAACGGTTTCTCAAAGATAGCTACACCATTGACACGACTTGCCAGAAAGAGTGAAAAAGTTTGAATGACCCCAAAATGCGAAGACAACTTTCGGGAATCGAAGAAGAGATTGACTACTGCCCTAGTGTTGACTTTATCCGATGAAAAAGGTGATTTCGTAATTTTCAGCGATGCTTCTCACAAGGGTTTAGGATGTGTTCTGATGCAACACGAGAAATTAATAGCTTATGCCCTCGACAACTAAAGGAATATGAGTTCCGTTACCCTACTCACGATTTGGAACTTGTTGATATTATTTTTGCCTCAAGATTTGGAGACATTACCTTTATGGAGAGAAATGCGAGAGATCAAAAGAGCTTAAAATATATATTCACGCAAAATGAATTAAACATGAGACAGAGAAGATGGTTGGAATTGATCAAAGACTATGATTACTCGATAAACTACCACCCATGAAAGGCTAATGTTGTAGCCGATGCATTAAATAGAAAGGAAAGACTCGACTTGTTGACAACCTCATAAGAATTGGTCGAAGAATTTAAGAAAATGGAATTAGAGGTCAAGGTTCCAGTCCAAAACAATGAAAGAGTTTATAATATTCGGTTTCAATCAGAGTTACTCGAGAAGGTTCGCCATTGTCAGGAACAAGTAATGAAAGAGAGAAGAACAGAGTTGACCGGAGAAGAATTTTTGAGTTAAAAAGATAAGGGAATTAAGCGATTTTCATTGAGAATATGGGTTAATAATGTTATAGAGTTGAAGGAAGAAATTATGAGTGAAGCGCATAACTCGAGATATTCCATTCACCTAAGGAGTACAAAAACATAGGAAGACATCAAGCTGAATTATTGGTGGCATAACATGAAGAGAAAGATTGCAGAATGGGTAAGCAAGTGTTTGACCTGTCAGAAAATGAAAGTCGAACCTCAACAACTAAGTGAACTTCTACAACCTTTAGAGATACCCGAATAGGAATGAGAATATATTACCATGGATTTTGTCGTGGAATTGCCCCGACTAGAGCTAGCAATGATGCAATGTGGGTTATTGTCGACCGATTCACTAAATCTGCGCATTTCCTACTAATTAGTGATAAGTACTCCGTTGAGAGATTGGTGAACATATGCCTAAAGGAAATTGTGGTTCGTCATAGAGATGCCCGTTTTACTTCTCGATTTTGGAAGAGTTTTCAGGAATGTCTTGGCACGAAGTTAAATCTGAGCACTGCATATCATCCACTGACCGACGGACAAAGTGAAAGGACAATATTAAAAACCTCGGAAAAGCACGGGAGCAGCCTCATTTCTTTCCTCTCCCTGATAGTAAGAGCCTGTGTACTTGATTTCAAAGAAAGTTAAGATGATTATTTACCCTGGTTGAGTTTGCTTACAACAATAGTTACCACTCTAGCATAGGTATGGCACCATATGAAGCATTGTACGGAAGGAAGTGTAGATCACCACTATACTGGGATGAATTAGGAGAGAAGAAAATACAAGGACCAGAACTTCTTCAACAAACCAAATAAGCAATCGAAATTTTTCGAAAAAGGTGAGTTGCAGTTCAGGATCGACAGAGGAAGTATGCTGATCAAAAGAGAAAAGACAGAGCATTTAAAGAGGGAAATAAAGTGATACTGAGAGTTTCACCTTGGAAGGGAGTAATGAGATTCGGGAAGAAAGGCAAGTTGAGCCTAGATATATATGACCTTTTGAGATTCTCAAGAATATAGGACCATTAGCTTACCAGTTGACCCGACCTCCAGACCTTCAGCATATCCATGATGTATTTCATGTTTCTGCGTTAAGAGAATACCATTCTGATTTTAGACATGTTATAACTTACGAACCAGTGAAAATATGTTCTGATTTGATATACGAAGAAAAGCCAGTACAAATCCTAGATCGCAAAGGGCGAGAGTTAATAACTAAGAAAGTAAATTTAGTGAAAGTACTTTTGAGAAACCACCAAGTTGAGGAAGCCACGTGAGAATTAGAAAAGCGAAATGCAGAAAGAATATCCTGAATTGTTTAGTGCATAATTTTGATTCCGAGGACGGAATCCTATAAGGGGGGAAGACTGTAATAACCGCGAATTTTTCGAATAAATTTTTCCTAATCGATATTTAAATTTTATTTAAGAGCGATGCACTAGTATATTTTAATTATCACGTTTTTGTAAAATTTCAGAATTTTATATATTCATATGTGAGTAAATATTATATTATATCTATTTATTTATATTTATTTGATATTTACTAAAATCAGGAAAATTTAGGAAAATAGAATTTTAATTTTTGAATCGAATTTGTTTTTGGAAACGATATTAAAGTATCGTTTTATTTAGCCGGTAGGGGGCATCAAGATTATTGAGAAGACAGCATTCCTGAAAACACGGAGATGCTTTTAACAAAACGCGGAAAGTTTCTTTTTCTTAGCCCGTGTTTGTTGACTTAACCGGCCTCATTTCTATTATAACAGTTATATCACTCATTGTTTTAGGAGACAGCTTATAGAAATCACATGCTTACTTTTCACAAAACACGGGTAGTTTTCTTTTACTTAGCCCATGCTTTTTGACTTGCCCATCTTTATTTTAAAAGCCACACAGCAAAACACAAGGATCCTATTCTTGTTTTCTGGCAAGACCCATATATACATTGTCTACAAAACCAAATACACGCCCTGATATTCATACAAAACAAGCTGGACACATTCTCCTCCATTACAACACATTATTTTTTTTCCCTTACTCGACCTGTTTCTTTCTATTAAAATCAAAATCTCTACCATGTTCTTCTTATACGAGCAGAGTACAAAACGCAGGGATTATTGAGATGGAGAGTTGTTGGTTTGAATCGGAGAGAGAGGGTTGATGTTGGTGTCGAAAAAAAGAGAAAGGGGAGGGGGTCGAATGCTCGATGTGTCGTGGCTGTGTTGTTGTCGGAGTAGAAAGGGAGAAGAGGTGGCGGCGGTTGAAAACGTAACCGGAGAGTGAGAGAAGAGGTTTGGGGTTGAGAGAAGAATGATATTGAGGTGGAGTTTGTGTGCGATGTTGATGTTAAATCGGAGTATGGTGGTGGTGGAGTGAATTCGGTATTAGGAGAGAATGAAGAGAGACAGAGGAGAGGTGCGGGGATTGAGAGAAAGAGAAGTGCGAGAGGGGAGATCGAGGGAGAGGGAGAAAGAAGGGTGAGAGAGAGGTTCACGAGAGAGGCAGCACAGGGGAAGGGAGACGCGGTGGGGGCAAGTCAGGTGGGTCCCACGTTAGTGTTGTAGTGTAGTTATGATAATAATAAATAATCTAATAAAAATGGTTTAGTTGATTAATTAATTAAATAAAAATATTTTTTGATGTAATTTAGAGATTTATTGATTGGTTGAAAGAAAAAAAGAGAATAATTATGAATAAATAGAGTTAAATATGATTTTAATTTTAGAAAGCTGAAAATAAATATTTCCGGATTATTTTAATTAATCGGATCAGACTAGATTATTTAGATGCTAAAATCGGATTATTATTAAATTAATTTTGAGATTTAAAATGGAAGAGAAATTAGTTTGTGAGATTAATAATAATAAATATGGATTTAATTGGAATAAAAATGGATTCTTGTGTTAATTCATTTTGAGAATATATATAGATTATTATTAATTAAATTAAAGAATTTTAGAAAATCCATAAGAGATATTTATTTTATGGAAAGTATGAATTAAATAGCTAATTAATTGTCAGCGAATACTTAGAAATTATTACAGCCTTTTTAATGAGAATTGTCTTACAATTTAATAAATTGAGATTTCCAGATATTAAAAATAGGATATATTCTCCAGATTTAATTCCTGAGTTCAAAGAGAGATTTGTTCGGGAATTATTTTCCATTATTTATTCTAGAGATTTTTGAGAGATAATATATTATTACTAATATTCTTTATATTTAAATATTATATTATCGAAGCGGGAATATTTTATTTTGACGAATCGCTCACGTATTTCTGGTTGCCATTTTTAGAGAATAATTCCTGAGCCGTGGATCGAAGCTAAGTTCACGGGTAGAGTATAAATTTTATCTGCATTCATTTGCACTACGAGATCGAGGCAAGTTCAATCCTACCCTAAATCTTGGAATTTCATATTTCTAGCCTGGTTAATTCATTCGTATTTATTTTCGAGCTATCAAATTATGAGATTTATTTTGCTGCTTCTTATACTACAATGATTCTTTCGAACATTATTTTCTCGTTGCAATATGATTTTTCTGTTAAGAGTACTTTATTTGCGAATTATATTCCCTATAAGCGTAGAAGACTTTCAATTGTTATCGGGTCGATCTCATTAATTCGAGACGACTACTTGATTTGATTCAGTGGAACTAGTCTCATTTGTTCGAGCTAGTTAAATTCATTCTTTTCAGTCGGATTTATTGTTCAAATTCGACAATATTCATTGATTATCTTTTAGTTGGTTCATCGTTCGAATCAACCAATAGGAGGTATATTATTTAAAAATCGTTAGAGTTTTACTCATTTATCAAATGAAAAACATTCTATTTATCGTCCTTCGATTGTGAGTATTAAAATTATTCGAGTAGTACTACTTGTTCAGTACGACTCACTTTGTTTCATTCTAAGACTATTCTCATTATTTCGAGATAGTTGCCTTTATTGTCAAGGTTTGGCATTTTGTTCGTGCCAACCAATAAAATATTATTATTGAGAGTTTACATCGGTCCATTGTTCGGATTGATGGCACAATTTAGTCAGACTGGCAGTTCGCCAGATTAACAAATATTTCCTGGAAGAATTTTTATCAAGTCATCTGTTCATTAAATATTCGGGAATTCTGTAGTCTACTGGTCAATTTTGGGAAAGAGGCCCATTACAGAGAAAAAGAGACTTGTGTACCATTATACGGACACGAGAATATTTTTGGCACAAGTGTTGCCAGGTTGACTTTTCAACCAACTTTTTGCTAGCAAAACGATATGGTGGTACTTGCGACATAGTAGTGATCGTGCTATGGGGTATCACGGGTGTGCGGTACTTGAGACACAACGGTTGATCTCGCTGTGGGGTATCGTAGAGGAGGAAGACCAGATTCTCAAGCTTTTAAATTCCAACTTCTTTATTCAAAGATAAGTTGTTTGGGTCTATCAATTGAGACTTTCGAGTATTATATTTTCGATATGAGTATTGAATCATCAGAGTTATATCAGTTGAGACTTTGAGTAGTCTGTTTTCGAAATGAGTATTGAGTTATCAGAGTTATTTTAGTGGAGAATTTCGAGTATTATGTTTCGAGAAAAATATTGAGTCTTTCGAGTATACTATTTTCAAGATGAGTTTAAGCTAATTCAGATTGTATATCTAATATTAAAATTTTGAGTATTTTTTTTCGGTAAATCTTATTATATTTATATAACCGAGCAATGAGAGAACTTGCTGAGCACTATAGTTGCTCATTCTTGCTTTAAAACATTTTATTCAGCTGTCAAGATGGAAAGAGGCGAGACGTCCAGCCAGGGATACAGAGGAAAGGGAAAAGCTCAAGGCTATGCTGACAAGAATTAGAATATCAAGCTGGAACTTTTATTTTTCTACATTTGTGAACTTTTGTAAGATATTATCCAGAGATGAAATAAGTTGGATTGTACTATTTTGTGAGACGATCTTGGAACTGCGGAGTGGGACATTTATGTTCCGTTGAAATAAATATTTTGTTTTATTATTGCGTTATCGTGTGCTGCAGGATATTGAGACAATGTGACGACCCGGGTCCCCGGTCAGGGTGGATTTGGGGGCGTTACAGCTAAAGATCATTTGTTATGAACTTCAATCCGCTGTTAATTGATTGTGTTGTAGTATAATACATTAATCAGTCATTGGTACAAATAATTAGTACTAAGCATAAACTTTTATTTGTAGTGTTGCATTATCACTATATTGCTGCTCATCTCCAAAAATTCATATTTGTATTGGAAGGCTAAGCTTTCAGGCTGCACAATTCATTGATAGTCTGCTGAGAACAACAATAATGCAATAAAGTTTTTTTTTAATGAACAATCACAATTTACCCATCAGTGAATCTAATTTTATCTTAATGTACACATGAATTAATAGTGCTTTTTATTAATTGATGCTATATATCAAGTTTATTTAGTACGACACATCGAAAAAACAGAACAAATACTACATAACAGTAACCTTCTGTCTGAACTATCTCATTGGTCGTATATTATTGACTAAATGACAGTTTGTACCCCTTATGTATATGGGTTTTGTCAAATTGGTCCAGATTTATGTTTTTTAGCACTTTGCAACCCCTATGTTCAAATTTCGCTTCGAATTACAACCCTTCACTAATATTCTAAACCAAAAAGGAAGGTTTTTATTGATGAATGGGACAGATGCATAAAGGTTTAAGAGGTACTATGTTTGTCTTGAACCCTTAAAGGCCTACATCCATCAAGGAAGGCTTCCTTTTTTGTATAGAATATTAGTGAAGGGTTGTAATTCGAAGCGAAATTTGAAGATAGGGGTTGCAAAGTGCTAAAAAACATAAATCTGGACCAATTTGACAAAACCCATATACATAAGGGGTACAAACTGTAATTTAGTCTATTATTTATTAGTCTTATATATTAAATAATATTAAAATTTTCATTAAAATTGATGATCTTTATTTATTAATATTCATTAATGTTAACCTTTATTTTTTAGTTGTTATTGTATGTACTTGAATTCATTTTTTTCTAATTCCAAAATCAACAAATTTCATATTTTTTTATTTTTTTACTTATAATATTTACGAAATGATACCAACCCACAATAACTTCCTTACAAGTTACATCAATCAATTATATATGTATATGGGATATAATTACATTATATATTTTTTGAATAATTAGGCTTAAAAACAATAATTACCTAGTATTTTAAAAATAATTAATCAACTATCTAATTATATAAAATTATTTACTTCGAATTGGGAATTTTGGTGTAATCACGGAGTAATACTTTCAACCAAATAATTCAATAAAATAATTGAGAAGAAGCTACGTAGTAGACGTTACAGTGTGTAAACGTGCAAATACGACAGAATACTCCCACGATTTTGCGTCCAAAAGAGCTGGCTATAAAACATATTGCTTTATTATGGTAGCAATTATAGCATGAAAGCATTAGATAAATAAAACAAACGAAATTTTTAAAAAAAAAAATTATTACTACATACTGTAGCTTCATGCTATACTTATATATAAAAAAAATTAGTTATACAATTCACGAAAAAATAAAAATAAATGAAAATAAATAAAACTACAAAATTTCCATTGAGATTTGAGTGTAACAAAGGTGAGGTATTATTCAAATATTATATTTTAAACATATATATAAAACAAAAAAATACCTCAAAAGAATGAATCTTGCACCCAAAAGAGAAGCATGCCCATACCCTATTTACTTTTAGGACTTTTGGCCTCTATGCTAGGTATGTGTAATCATGAATTTCTTTTCTTCGAATCTCATCTTCTCCATAATCTTGTGTTAGTTAGTCCTTTTATTAACTATCAATGTGTACAATTGATGCCAACCTTATCAGATTGTTTCATTGTTCATTTCATACGCAACCTTAATTTCTTGTGATTTTGAACTAAGTATTGGTCTTAATTCTCGCTCTTCTTTCATCAATGCAGCTTGTTCTCGATGTGTAGTTGCTGTTGTTGTTGCCGGTGCTGCTTTAAGAGGACTTGCTGTTGCTGCTAAAGATCATTTGTTATGAACTTCAATCCGCTGTTAATTGATTGTGTTGTAGTATAATACATTAATCAGTCATTGGTACAAATAATTAGTACTAAGCATAAACTTTTATTTGTAGTGTTGCATTATCACTATATTGCTGCTCATCTCCAAAAATTCATATTTGTATTTGAAGGCTAAGCTTTCAAGCTGCACAATTCATTGAAAGTCTGCTGAGAACAACAATAATGCAATAAAGTTTTTTTTTAATGAACAATCACAATTTACCCATCAGTGAATCTAATTTTATCTTAATGTACACATGAATTAATAGTGCTTTTTATTAATTGATGCTATATATCAAGTTTATTTAGTACGACACATCGAAAAAACAGAACAAATACTACATAACAGTAACCTTCTGTCTGAACTATCTCATTGGTCGTATATTATTGACTAAATGACAGTTTGTACCCCTTATGTATATGGGTTTTGTCAAATTGGTCCAGATTTATGTTTTTTAGCACTTTGCAACCCCTATGTTCAAATTTCGCTTCGAATTACAACCCTTCACTAATATTCTAGACCAAAAAGGAAGGTTTTTATTGATGAATGGGACAGATGCATAAAGGTTTAAGAGGTACTATGTTTGTCTTGAACCCTTAAAGGCCTACATCCATCAAGGAAGGCTTCCTTTTTTGTATAGAATATTAGTGAAGGGTTGTAATTCGAAGCGAAATTTGAAGATAGGGGTTGCAAAGTGCTAAAAAACATAAATCTGGACCAATTTGACAAAACCCATATACATAAGGGGTACAAACTGTAATTTAGTCTATTATTTATTAGTCTTATATATTAAATAATATTACAATTTTCATTAAAATTGATGATCTTTATTTATTAATATTCATTAATGTTAACCTTTATTTTTTAGTTGTTATTGTATTTACTTGAATTCATTTTTTTCTAATTCCAAAATCAACAAATTTCATATTTTTATATTTTTTTACTTATAATATTTACGAAATGATACCAACCCACAATAACTTCCTTACAAGTTACATCAATCAATTATTTATGTATATGGGATATAATTACATTATATATTTTTTGAATAATTAGGCTTAAAAACAATAATTACCTAGTATTTTAAAAATAATTAATCAACTATCTAATTATATAAAATTATTTACTTCGAATTGGGAATTTTGGTGTAATCACGGAGTAATACTTTCAACCAAATAATTCAATAAAATAATTGAGAAGAAGCTACGTAGTAGACGTTACAGTGTGTACTATGTTATTGTCACTGTCATTGCAGCTTTGCAGGAGCTTTTATTAAAAAATTACTGAAACGTGCAAATACGACAGAATACTCCCACGATTTTGCGTCCAAAAGAGCTGGCTATCAAACATATTGCTTTATTATTGTAGCAATTATAGCATGAAAGCATTAGATAAATAAAACAAACGACATTTTTTTTTAAAAAAAAATTATTACTACATACTGTAGCTTCATGCTATACTTATATAAAAAAAAAATTAGTTATACAATTCACGAAAAAATAAAAATAAATGAAAATAAATAAAACTACAAAATTTCCATTGAGATTTGAGTGTAACAAGGGTGAGGTATTATTCAAATATTATATTTTAAACATATATATAAAACAAAAAAATACCTCAAAAGAATGAATCTTGCACCCAAAAGAGAAGCATGCCCATACCCTATTTACTTTTAGGACTTTTGGCCTCTATGCTAGGTATGTGTAATCATGAATTTCTTTTCTTCGAATCTCATCTTCTCCATAATCTTGTGTTAGTTAGTCCTTTTATTAACTATCAATGTGTACAATTGATGCCAACCTTATCAGATTGTTTCATTGTTCATTTCATACGCAACCTTAATTTCTTGTGATTTTGAACTAAGTATTGGTCTTAATTCTCGCTCTTCTTTCATCAATGCAGCTTGTTCTCGATGTGTAGTTGCTGTTGTTGTTGCCGGTGCTGCTTTAAGAGGACTTGCTGTTGCTGCTAAAGATCATTTGTTATGAACTTCAATCCGCTGTTAATTGATTGTGTTGTAGTATAATACATTAATCAGTCATTGGTACAAATAATTAGTACTAAGCATAAACTTTTATTTGTAGTGTTGCATTATCACTATATTGCTGCTCATCTCCAAAAATTCATATTTGTATTGGAAGGCTAAGCTTTCAGGCTGCACAATTCATTGATAGTCTGCTGAGAACAACAATAATGCAATAAAGTTTTTTTTTAATGAACAATCACAATTTACCCATCAGTGAATCTAATTTTATCTTAATGTACACATGAATTAATAGTGCTTTTTATTAATTGATGCTATATATCAAGTTTATTTAGTACGACACATCGAAAAAACAGAACAAATACTACATAACAGTAACCTTCTGTCTGAACTATCTCATTGGTCGTATATTATTGACTAAATGACAGTTTGTACCCCTTATGTATATGGGTTTTGTCAAATTGGTCCAGATTTATGTTTTTTAGCACTTTGCAACCCCTATGTTCAAATTTCGCTTCGAATTACAACCCTTCACTAATATTCTAAACCAAAAAGGAAGGTTTTTATTGATGAATGGGACAGATGCATAAAGGTTTAAGAGGTACTATGTTTGTCTTGAACCCTTAAAGGCCTACATCCATCAAGGAAGGCTTCCTTTTTTGTATAGAATATTAGTGAAGGGTTGTAATTCGAAGCGAAATTTGAAGATAGGGGTTGCAAAGTGCTAAAAAACATAAATCTGGACCAATTTGACAAAACCCATATACATAAGGGGTACAAACTGTAATTTAGTCTATTATTTATTAGTCTTATATATTAAATAATATTACAATTTTCATTAAAATTGATGATCTTTATTTATTAATATTCATTAATGTTAACCTTTATTTTTTAGTTGTTATTGTATGTACTTGAATTCATTTTTTTCTAATTCCAAAATCAACAAATTTCATATTTTTTTATTTTTTTACTTATAATATTTACGAAATGATACCAACCCACAATAACTTCCTTACAAGTTACATCAATCAATTATATATGTATATGGGATATAATTACATTATATATTTTTTGAATAATTAGGCTTAAAAACAATAATTACCTAGTATTTTAAAAATAATTAATCAACTATCTAATTATATAAAATTATTTACTTCGAATTGGGAATTTTGGTGTAATCACGGAGTAATACTTTCAACCAAATAATTCAATAAAATAATTGAGAAGAAGCTACGTAGTAGACGTTACAGTGTGTAAACGTGCAAATACGACAGAATACTCCCACGATTTTGCGTCCAAAAGAGCTGGCTATAAAACATATTGCTTTATTATGGTAGCAATTATAGCATGAAAGCATTAGATAAATAAAACAAACGACATTTTTAAAAAAAAAAATTATTACTACATACTGTAGCTTCATGCTATACTTATATATAAAAAAAATTAGTTATACAATTCACGAAAAAATAAAAATAAATGAAAATAAATAAAACTACAAAATTTCCATTGAGATTTGAGTGTAACAAAGGTGAGGTATTATTCAAATATTATATTTTAAACATATATATAAAACAAAAAAATACCTCAAAAGAATGAATCTTGCACCCAAAAGAGAAGCATGCCCATACCCTATTTACTTTTAGGACTTTTGGCCTCTATGCTAGGTATGTGTAATCATGAATTTCTTTTCTTCGAATCTCATCTTCTCCATAATCTTGTGTTAGTTAGTCCTTTTATTAACTATCAATGTGTACAATTGATGCCAACCTTATCAGATTGTTTCATTGTTCATTTCATACGCAACCTTAATTTCTTGTGATTTTGAACTAAGTATTGGTCTTAATTCTCGCTCTTCTTTCATCAATGCAGCTTGTTCTCGATGTGTAGTTGCTGTTGTTGTTGCCGGTGCTGCTTTAAGAGGACTTGCTGTTGCTGCTAAAGATCATTTGTTATGAACTTCAATCCGCTGTTAATTGATTGTGTTGTAGTATAATACATTAATCAGTCATTGGTACAAATAATTAGTACTAAGCATAAACTTTTATTTGTAGTGTTGCATTATCACTATATTGCTGCTCATCTCCAAAAATTCATATTTGTATTTGAAGGCTAAGCTTTCAAGCTGCACAATTCATTGAAAGTCTGCTGAGAACAACAATAATGCAATAAAGTTTTTTTTTAATGAACAATCACAATTTACCCATCAGTGAATCTAATTTTATCTTAATGTACACATGAATTAATAGTGCTTTTTATTAATTGATGCTATATATCAAGTTTATTTAGTACGACACATCGAAAAAACAGAACAAATACTACATAACAGTAACCTTCTGTCTGAACTATCTCATTGGTCATATATTATTGACTAAATGACAGTTTGTACCCCTTATGTATATGGGTTTTGTCAAATTGGTCCAGATTTATGTTTTTTAGCACTTTGCAACCCCTATGTTCAAATTTCGCTTCGAATTACAACCCTTCACTAATATTCTAGACCAAAAAGGAAGGTTTTTATTGATGAATGGGACAGATGCATAAAGGTTTAAGAGGTACTATGTTTGTCTTGAACCCTTAAAGGCCTACATCCATCAAGAAAGGCTTCCTTTTTTGTATAGAATATTAGTGAAGGGTTGTAATTCGAAGCGAAATTTGAAGATAGGGGTTGCAAAGTGCTAAAAAAACATAAATCTGGACCAATTTGACAAAACCCATATACATAAGGGGTACAAACTGTAATTTAGTCTATTATTTATTAGTCTTATATATTAAATAATATTACAATTTTCATTAAAATTGATGATCTTTATTTATTAATATTCATTAATGTTAACCTTTATTTTTTAGTTGTTATTGTATTTACTTGAATTCATTTTTTTCTAATTCCAAAATCAACAAATTTCATATTTTTATATTTTTTTACTTATAATATTTACGAAATGATACCAACCCACAATAACTTCCTTACAAGTTACATCAATCAATTATATATGTATATGGGATATAATTACATTATATATTTTTTGAATAATTAGGCTTAAAAACAATAATTACCTAGTATTTTAAAAATAATTAATCAACTATCTAATTACATAAAATTATTTACTTCGAATTGGGAATTTTGGTGTAATCACGGAGTAATACTTTCAACCAAATAATTCAATAAAATAATTGAGAAGAAGCTACGTAGTAGACGTTACAGTGTGTACTATGTTATTGTCACTGTCATTGCAGCTTTGCAGGAGCTTTTATTAAAAAATTACTGAAACGTGCAAATACGACAGAATACTCCCACGATTTTGCGTCCAAAAGAGCTGGCTATAAAACATATTGCTTTATTATGGTAGCAATTATAGCATGAAAGCATTAGATAAATAAAACAAACGACATTTTTTAAAAAAAAATTATTACTACATACTGTAGCTTCATGCTATACTTATATATAAAAAAAATTAGTTATACAATTCACGAAAAAATAAAAATAAATGAAAATAAATAAAACTACAAAATTTCCATTGAGATTTGAGTGTAACAAAGGTGAGGTATTATTCAAATATTATATTTTAAACATATATATAAAACAAAAAAATACCTCAAAAGAATGAATCTTGCACCCAAAAGAGTAGCATGCCCATACCCTATTTACTTTTAGGACTTTTGGCCTCTATGCTAGGTATGTGTAATCATGAATTTCTTTTCTTCGAATCTCATCTTCTCCATAATCTTGTGTTAGTTAGTCCTTTTATTAACTATCAATGTGTACAATTGATGCCAACCTTATCAGATTGTTTCATTGTTCATTTCATACGCAACCTTAATTTCTTGTGATTTTGAACTAAGTATTGGTCTTAATTCTCGCTCTTCTTTCATCAATGCAGCTTGTTCTCGATGTGTAGTTGCTGTTGTTGTTGCCGGTGCTGCTTTAAGAGGACTTGCTGTTGCTGCTAAAGATCATTTGTTATGAACTTCAATCCGCTGTTAATTGATTGTGTTGTAGTATAATACATTAATCAGTCATTGGTACAAATAATTAGTACTAAGCATAAACTTTTATTTGTAGTGTTGCATTATCACTATATTGCTGCTCATCTCCAAAAATTCATATTTGTATTTGAAGGCTAAGCTTTCAGGCTGCACAATTCATTGAAAGTCTGCTGAGAACAACAATAATGCAATAAAGTTTTTTTTTAATGAACAATCACAATTTACCCATCAGTGAATCTAATTTTATCTTAATGTACACATGAATTAATAGTGCTTTTTATTAATTGATGCTATATATCAAGTTTATTTAGTACGACACATCGAAAAAACAGAACAAATACTACATAACAGTAACCTTCTGTCTGAACTATCTCATTGGTCGTATATTATTGACTAAATGACAGTTTGTACCCCTTATGTATATGGGTTTTGTCAAATTGGTCCAGATTTATGTTTTTTAGCACTTTGCAACCCCTATGTTCAAATTTCGCTTCGAATTACAACCCTTCACTAATATTCTAGACCAAAAAGGAAGGTTTTTATTGATGAATGGGACAGATGCATAAAGGTTTAAGAGGTACTATGTTTGTCTTGAACCCTTAAAGGCCTACATCCATCAAGAAAGGCTTCCTTTTTTGTATAGAATATTAGTGAAGGGTTGTAACTCAAAGCGAAATTTGAAGATAGGGGTTGCAAAGTGCTAAAAAACATAAATCTGGACCAATTTGACAAAACCCATATACATAAGGGGTACAAACTGTAATTTAGTATATTATTTATTAGTCTTATATATTAAATAATATTACAATTTTCATTAAATTGATGATCTTTATTTATTAATATTCATTAATGTTAACCTTTATTTTTTAGTTGTTATTGTATTTACTTGAATTCATTTTTTTCTAATTCCAAAATCAACAAATTTCATATTTTTATATTTTTTTACTTATAATATTTACGAAATGATACCAACCCACAATAACTTCCTTACAAGTTACATCAATCAATTATTTATGTATATGGGATATAATTACATTATATATTTTTTGAATAATTAGGCTTAAAAACAATAATTACCTAGTATTTTAAAAATAATTAATCGACTATCTAATTATATAAAATTATTTACTTCGAATTGGGAATTTTGGTGTAATCACGGAGTAATACTTTCAACCAAATAATTCAATAAAATAATTGAGAAGAAGCTACGTAGTAGACGTTACAGTGTGTACTATGTTATTGTCACTGTCATTGCAGCTTTGCAGGAGCTTTTATTAAAAAATTACTGAAACGTGCAAATACGACAGAATACTCCCACGATTTTGCGTCCAAAAGAGCTGGCTATCAAACATATTGCTTTATTATGGTAGCAATTATAGCATGAAAGCATTAGATAAATAAAACAAACGACATTTTTTAAAAAAAAAAATTATTACTACATACTGTAGCTTCATGCTATACTTATATAAAAAAAAAATTAGTTATACAATTCACGAAAAAATAAAAATAAATGAAAATGAATAAAACTACAAAATTTCGATTGAGATTTGAGTGTAACAAGGGTGAGGTATTATTCAAATATTATATTTTAAACATATATATAAAACAAAAAAATACCTCAAAAGAATGAATCTTGCACCCAAAAGAGAAGCATGCCCATACCCTATTTACTTTTAGGACTTTTGGCCTCTATGCTAGGTATGTGTAATCATGAATTTCTTTTCTTCGAATCTCATCTTCTCCATAATCTTGTGTTAGTTAGTCCTTTTATTAACTATCAATGTGTACGATTGATGCCAACCTTATCAGATTGTTTCATTGTTCATTTCATACGCAACCTTAATTTCTTGTGATTTTGAACTAAGTATTGGTCTTAATTCTCGCTCTTCTTTCATCAATGCAGCTTGTTCTCGATGTGTAGTTGCTGTTGTTGTTGCCGGTGCTGCTTTAAGAGGACTTGCTGTTGCTGCTAAAGATCATTTGTTATGAACTTCAATCCGCTGTTAATTGATTGTGTTGTAGTATAATACATTAATCAGTCATTGGTACAAATAATTAGTACTAAGCATAAACTTTTATTTGTAGTGTTGCATTATCACTATATTGCTGCTCATCTCCAAAAATTCATATTTGTATTGGAAGGCTAAGCTTTCAGGCTGCACAATTCATTGATAGTCTGCTGAGAACAACAATAATGCAATAAAGTTTTTTTTTAATGAACAATCACAATTTACCCATCAGTGAATCTAATTTTATCTTAATGTACACATGAATTAATAGTGCTTTTTATTAATTGATGCTATATATCAAGTTTATTTAGTACGACACATCGAAAAAACAGAACAAATACTACATAACAGTAACCTTCTGTCTGAACTATCTCATTGGTCGTATATTATTGACTAAATGACAGTTTGTACCCCTTATGTATATGGGTTTTGTCAAATTGGTCCAGATTTATGTTTTTTAGCACTTTGCAACCCCTATGTTCAAATTTCGCTTCGAATTACAACCCTTCACTAATATTCTAGACCAAAAAGGAAGGTTTTTATTGATGAATGGGACAGATGCATAAAGGTTTAAGAGGTACTATGTTTGTCTTGAACCCTTAAAGGCCTACATCCGTCAAGGAAGGCTTCCTTTTTTGTATAGAATATTAGTGAAAGGTTGTAATTCGAAGCGAAATTTGAAGATAGGGGTTGCAAAGTGCTAAAAAACATAAATCTGGACCAATTTGACAAAACCCATATACATAAGGGGTACAAACTGTAATTTAGTCTATTATTTATTAGTCTTATATATTAAATAATATTACAATTTTCATTAAAATTGATGATCTTTATTTATTAATATTCATTAATGTTAACCTTTATTTTTTAGTTGTTATTGTATTTACTTGAATTCATTTTTTTCTAATTCCAAAATCAACAAATTTCATATTTTTATATTTTTTTACTTATAATATTTACGAAATGATACCAACCCACAATAACTTCCTTACAAGTTACATCAATCAATTATATATGTATATGGGATATAATTACATTATATATTTTTTGAATAATTAGGCTTAAAAACAATAATTACCTAGTATTTTAAAAATAATTAATCAACTATCTAATTATATAAAATTATTTACTTCGAATTGGGAATTTTGGTGTAATCACGGAGTAATACTTTCAACCAAATAATTCAATAAAATAATTGAGAAGAAGCTACGTAGTAGACGTTACAGTGTGTACTATGTTATTGTCACTGTCATTGCAGCTTTGCAGGAGCTTTTATTAAAAAATTACTGAAACGTGCAAATACGACAGAATACTCCCACGATTTTGCGTCCAAAAGAGCTGGCTATAAAACATATTGCTTTATTATGGTAGCAATTATAGCATGAAAGCATTAGATAAATAAAACAAACGACATTTTTAAAAAAAAAAATTATTACTACATACTGTTGCTTCATGCTATACTTATATATAAAAAAAATTAGTTATACAATTCACGAAAAAATAAAAATAAATGAAAATAAATAAAACTACAAAATTTCCATTGAGATTTGAGTGTAACAAAGGTGAGGTATTATTCAAATATTATATTTTAAACATATATATAAAACAAAAAAATACCTCAAAAGAATGAATCTTGCACCCAAAAGAGAAGCATGCCCATACCCTATTTACTTTTAGGACTTTTGGCCTCTATGCTAGGTATGTGTAATCATGAATTTCTTTTCTTCGAATCTCATCTTCTCCATAATCTTGTGTTAGTTAGTCCTTTTATTAACTATCAATGTGTACAATTGATGCCAACCTTATCAGATTGTTTCATTGTTCATTTCATACGCAACCTTAATTTCTTGTGATTTTGAACTAAGTATTGGTCTTAATTCTCGCTCTTCTTTCATCAATGCAGCTTGTTCTCGATGTGTAGTTGCTGTTGTTGTTGCCGGTGCTGCTTTAAGAGGACTTGCTGTTGCTGCTAAAGATCATTTGTTATGAACTTCAATCCGCTGTTAATTGATTGTGTTGTAGTATAATACATTAATCAGTCATTGGTACAAATAATTAGTACTAAGCATAAACTTTTATTTGTAGTGTTGCATTATCACTATATTGCTGCTCATCTCCAAAAATTCATATTTGTATTGGAAGGCTAAGCTTTCAGGCTGCACAATTCATTGAAAGTCTGCTGAGAACAACAATAATGCAATAAAGTTTTTTTTTTAATGAACAATCACAATTTACCCATCAGTGAATCTAATTTTATCTTAATGTACACATGAATTAATAGTGCTTTTTATTAATTGATGCTATATATCAAGATTATTTAGTACGACACATCGAAAAAACAGAACAAATACTACATAACAGTAACCTTCTGTCTGAACTATCTCATTGGTCGTTTATTATTGACTAAATGACAGTTTGTACCCCTTATGTATATGGGTTTTGTCAAATTGGTCCAGATTTATGTTTTTTAGCACTTTGCAACCCCTATGTTCAAATTTCGCTTCGAATTACAACCCTTCACTAATATTCTAGACCAAAAAGGAAGGTTTTTATTGATGAATGGGACAGATGCATAAAGGTTTAAGAGGTACTATGTTTGTCTTGAACCCTTAAAGGCCTACATCCGTCAAGGAAGGCTTCCTTTTTTGTATAGAATATTAGTGAAGGGTTGTAATTCGAAGCGAAATTTGAAGATAGGGGTTGCAAAGTGCTAAAAAACATAAATCTGGACCAATTTGACAAAACCCATATACATAAGGGGTACAAACTGTAATTTAGTCTATTATTTATTAGTCTTATATATTAAATAATATTACAATTTTCATTAAAATTGATGCTCTTTATTTATTAATATTCATTAATGTTAACCTTTATTTTTTAGTTGTTATTGTATTTACTTGAATTCATTTTTTTCTAATTCCAAAATCAACAAATTTCATATTTTTATATTTTTTTACTTATAATATTTACGAAATGATACCAACCCACAATAACTTCCTTACAAGTTACATCAATCAATTATATATGTATATGGGATATAATTACATTATATATTTTTTGAATAATTAGGCTTAAAAACAATAATTACCTAGTATTTTAAAAATAATTAATCAACTATTTAATTATATAAAATTATTTACTTTGAATTGGGAATTTTGGTGTAATCACGGAGTAATACTTTCAACCAAATAATTCAATAAAATAATTGAGAAGAAGCTACGTAGTAGACGTTACAGTGTGTACTATGTTATTGTCACTGTCATTGCAGCTTTGCAGGAGCTTTTATTAAAAAATTACTGAAACGTGCAAATACGACAGAATACTCCCACGATTTTGCGTCCAAAAGAGCTGGCTATAAAACATATTGCTTTATTATGGTAGCAATTATAGCATGAAAGCATTAGATAAATAAAACAAACGACATTTTTAAAAAAAAAAATTATTACTACATACTGTTGCTTCATGCTATACTTATATATAAAAAAAATTAGTTATACAATTCACGAAAAAATAAAAATAAATGAAAATAAATAAAACTACAAAATTTCCATTGAGATTTGAGTGTAACAAGGGTGAGGTATTATTCAAATATTATATTTTAAACATATATATAAAACAAAAAAATACCTCAAAAGAATGAATCTTGCACCCAAAAGAGAAGCATGCCCATACCCTATTTACTTTTAGGACTTTTGGCCTCTATGCTAGGTATGTGTAATCATGAATTTCTTTTCTTCGAATCTCATCTTCTCCATAATCTTGTGTTAGTTAGTCCTTTTATTAACTATCAATGTGTACAATTGATGCCAACCTTATCAGATTGTTTCATTGTTCATTTCATACGCAACCTTAATTTCTTGTGATTTTGAACTAAGTATTGGTCTTAATTCTCGCTCTTCTTTCATCAATGCAGCTTGTTCTCGATGTGTAGTTGCTGTTGTTGTTGCCGGTGCTGCTTTAAGAGGACTTGCTGTTGCTGCTAAAGATCATTTGTTATGAACTTCAATCCGCTGTTAATTGATTGTGTTGTAGTATAATACATTAATCAGTCATTGGTACAAATAATTAGTACTAAGCATAAACTTTTATTTGTAGTGTTGCATTATCACTATATTGCTGCTCATCTCCAAAAATTCATATTTGTATTGGAAGGCTAAGCTTTCAGGCTGCACAATTCATTGAAAGTCTGCTGAGAACAACAATAATGCAATAAAGTTTTTTTTTTAATGAACAATCACAATTTACCCATCAGTGAATCTAATTTTATCTTAATGTACACATGAATTAATAGTGCTTTTTATTAATTGATGCTATATATCAAGATTATTTAGTACGACACATCGAAAAAACAGAACAAATACTACATAACAGTAACCTTCTGTCTGAACTATCTCATTGGTCGTATATTATTGACTAAATGACAGTTTGTACCCCTTATGTATATGGGTTTTGTCAAATTGGTCCAGATTTATGTTTTTTAGCACTTTGCAACCCCTATGTTCAAATTTCGCTTCGAATTACAACCCTTCACTAATATTCTAGACCAAAAAGGAAGGTTTTTATTGATGAATGGGACAGATGCATAAAGGTTTAAGAGGTACTATGTTTGTCTTGAACCCTTAAAGGCCTACATCCGTCAAGGAAGGCTTCCTTTTTTGTATAGAATATTAGTGAAGGGTTGTAATTCGAAGCGAAATTTGAAGATAGGGGTTGCAAAGTGCTAAAAAACATAAATCTGGACCAATTTGACAAAACCCATATACATAAGGGGTACAAACTGTAATTTAGTCTATTATTTATTAGTCTTATATATTAAATAATATTACAATTTTCATTAAAATTGATGCTCTTTATTTATTAATATTCATTAATGTTAACCTTTATTTTTTAGTTGTTATTGTATTTACTTGAATTCATTTTTTTCTAATTCCAAAATCAACAAATTTCATATTTTTATATTTTTTTACTTATAATATTTACGAAATGATACCAACCCACAATAACTTCCTTACAAGTTACATCAATCAATTATATATGTATATGGGATATAATTACATTATATATTTTTTGAATAATTAGGCTTAAAAACAATAATTACCTAGTATTTTAAAAATAATTAATCAACTATCTAATTATATAAAATTATTTACTTCGAATTGGGAATTTTGGTGTAATCACGGAGTAATACTTTCAACCAAATAATTCAATAAAATAATTGAGAAGAAGCTACGTAGTAGACGTTACAGTGTGTACTATGTTATTGTCACTGTCATTGCAGCTTTGCAGGAGCTTTTATTAAAAAATTACTGAAACGTGCAAATACGACAGAATACTCCCACGATTTTGCGTCCAAAAGAGCTGGCTATAAAACATATTGCTTTATTATGGTAGCAATTATAGCATGAAAGCATTAGATAAATAAAACAAACGACATTTTTAAAAAAAAAAATTATTACTACATACTGTTGCTTCATGCTATACTTATATATAAAAAAAATTAGTTATACAATTCACGAAAAAATAAAAATAAATGAAAATAAATAAAACTACAAAATTTCCATTGAGATTTGAGTGTAACAAGGGTGAGGTATTATTCAAATATTATATTTTAAACATATATATAAAACAAAAAAATACCTCAAAAGAATGAATCTTGCACCCAAAAGAGAAGCATGCCCATACCCTATTTACTTTTAGGACTTTTGGCCTCTATGCTAGGTATGTGTAATCATGAATTTCTTTTCTTCGAATCTCATCTTCTCCATAATCTTGTGTTAGTTAGTCCTTTTATTAACTATCAATGTGTACAATTGATGCCAACCTTATCAGATTGTTTCATTGTTCATTTCATACGCAACCTTAATTTCTTGTGATTTTGAACTAAGTATTGGTCTTAATTCTCGCTCTTCTTTCATCAATGCAGCTTGTTCTCGATGTGTAGTTGCTGTTGTTGTTGCCGGTGCTGCTTTAAGAGGACTTGCTGTTGCTGCTAAAGATCATTTGTTATGAACTTCAATCCGCTGTTAATTGATTGTGTTGTAGTATAATACATTAATCAGTCATTGGTACAAATAATTAGTACTAAGCATAAACTTTTATTTGTAGTGTTGCATTATCACTATATTGCTGCTCATCTCCAAAAATTCATATTTGTATTGGAAGGCTTGGAAGGCTAAGCTTTCAGGCTGCACAATTCATTGAAAGTCTGCTGAGAACAACAATAATGCAATAAAGTTTTTTTTTTAATGAACAATCACAATTTACCCATCAGTGAATCTAATTTTATCTTAATGTACACATGAATTAATAGTGCTTTTTATTAATTGATGCTATATATCAAGATTATTTAGTACGACACATCGAAAAAACAGAACAAATACTACATAACAGTAACCTTCTGTCTGAACTATCTCATTGGTCGTATATTATTGACTAAATGACAGTTTGTACCCCTTATGTATATGGGTTTTGTCAAATTGGTCCAGATTTATGTTTTTTAGCACTTTGCAACCCCTATGTTCAAATTTCGCTTCGAATTACAACCCTTCACTAATATTCTAGACCAAAAAGGAAGGTTTTTATTGATGAATGGGACAGATGCATAAAGGTTTAAGAGGTACTATGTTTGTCTTGAACCCTTAAAGGCCTACATCCATCAAGAAAGGCTTCCTTTTTTGTCTAGAATATTAGTGAAGGGTTGTAATTCGAAGCGAAATTTGAAGATAGGGGTTGCAAAAGTGCTAAAAAACATAAATCTGGACCAATTTGACAAAACCCATATACATAAGGGGTACAAACTGTCATTTAGTCTATTATTTATTAGTCTTATATATTAAATAATATTACAATTTTCATTAAATTGATGATCTTTATTTATTAATATTCATTAATGTTAACCTTTATTTTTTAGTTGTTATTGTATTTACTTGAATTCATTTTTTTCTAATTCCAAAATCAACAAATTTCATATTTTTATATTTTTTTACTTATAATATTTACGAAATGATACCAACCCACAATAACTTCCTTACAAGTTACATCAATCAATTATATATGTATATGGGATATAATTACATTATATATTTTTTGAATAATTAGGCTTAAAAACAATAATTACCTAGTATTTTAAAAATAATTAATCAACTATCTAATTATATAAAATTATTTACTTCGAATTGGGAATTTTGGTGTAATCACGGAGTAATACTTTCAACCAAATAATTCAATAAAATAGTTGAGAAGAAGCTACGTAGTAGACGTTACAGTGTGTACTATGTTATTGTCACTGTCATTGCAGCTTTGCAGGAGCTTTTATTAAAAAATTACTGAAACGTGCAAATACGACAGAATACTCCCACGATTTTGCGTCCAAAAGAGCTGGCTATAAAACATATTGCTTTATTATGGTAGCAATTATAGCATGAAAGCATTAGATAAATAAAACAAACGACATTTTTAAAAAAAAAAATTATTACTACATACTGTTGCTTCATGCTATACTTATATATAAAAAAAATTAGTTATACAATTCACGAAAAAATAAAAATAAATGAAAATAAATAAAACTACAAAATTTCCATTGAGATTTGAGTGTAACAAGGGTGAGGTATTATTCAAATATTATATTTTAAACATATATATAAAACAAAAAAATACCTCAAAAGAATGAATCTTGCACCCAAAAGAGAAGCATGCCCATACCCTATTTACTTTTAGGACTTTTGGCCTCTATGCTAGGTATGTGTAATCATGAATTTCTTTTCTTCGAATCTCATCTTCTCCATAATCTTGTGTTAGTTAGTCCTTTTATTAACTATCAATGTGTACAATTGATGCCAACCTTATCAGATTGTTTCATTGTTCATTTCATACGCAACCTTAATTTCTTGTGATTTTGAACTAAGTATTGGTCTTAATTCTCGCTCTTCTTTCATCAATGCAGCTTGTTCTCGATGTGTAGTTGCTGTTGTTGTTGCCGGTGCTGCTTTAAGAGGACTTGCTGTTGCTGCTAAAGATCATTTGTTATGAACTTCAATCCGCTGTTAATTGATTGTGTTGTAGTATAATACATTAATCAGTCATTGGTACAAATAATTAGTACTAAGCATAAACTTTTATTTGTAGTGTTGCATTATCACTATATTGCTGCTCATCTCCAAAAATTCATATTTGTATTGGAAGGCTAAGCTTTCAGGCTGCACAATTCATTGAAAGTCTGCTGAGAACAACAATAATGCAATAAAGTTTTTTTTTAATGAACAATCACAATTTACCCATCAGTGAATCTAATTTTATCTTAATGTACACATGAATTAATAGTGCTTTTTATTAATTGATGCTATATATCAAGATTATTTAGTACGACACATCGAAAAAACAGAACAAATACTACATAACAGTAACCTTCTGTCTGAACTATCTCATTGGTCGTATATTATTGACTAAATGACAGTTTGTACCCCTTATGTATATGGGTTTTGTCAAATTGGTCCAGATTTATGTTTTTTAGCACTTTGCAACCCCTATGTTCAAATTTCGCTTCGAATTACAACCCTTCACTAATATTCTAGACCAAAAAGGAAGGTTTTTATTGATGAATGGGACAGATGCATAAAGGTTTAAGAGGTACTATGTTTGTCTTGAACCCTTAAAGGCCTACATCCGTCAAGGAAGGCTTCCTTTTTTGTATAGAATATTAGTGAAGGGTTGTAATTCGAAGCGAAATTTGAAGATAGGGGTTGCAAAGTGCTAAAAAACATAAATCTGGACCAATTTGACAAAACCCATATACATAAGGGGTACAAACTGTAATTTAGTCTATTATTTATTAGTCTTATATATTAAATAATATTACAATTTTCATTAAAATTGATGATCTTTATTTATTAATATTCATTAATGTTAACCTTTATTTTTTAGTTGTTATTGTATTTACTTGAATTCATTTTTTTCTAATTCCAAAATCAACAAATTTCATATTTTTATATTTTTTTACTTATAATATTTACGAAATGATACCAACCCACAATAACTTCCTTACAAGTTACATCAATCAATTATATATGTATATGGGATATAATTACATTATATATTTTTTGAATAATTAGGCTTAAAAACAATAATTACCTAGTATTTTAAAAATAATTAATCAACTATCTAATTATATAAAATTATTTACTTCGAATTGGGAATTTTGGTGTAATCACGGAGTAATACTTTCAACCAAATAATTCAATAAAATAATTGAGAAGAAGCTACGTAGTAGACGTTACAGTGTGTACTATGTTATTGTCACTGTCATTGCAGCTTTGCAGGAGCTTTTATTAAAAAATTACTGAAACGTGCAAATACGACAGAATACTCCCACGATTTTGCGTCCAAAAGAGCTGGCTATAAAACATATTGCTTTATTATGGTAGCAATTATAGCATGAAAGCATTAGATAAATAAAACAAACGACATTTTTTAAAAAAAAAATTATTACTACATACTGTTGCTTCATGCTATACTTATATATAAAAAAAATTAGTTATACAATTCACGAAAAAATAAAAATAAATGAAAATAAATAAAACTACAAAATTTCCATTGAGATTTGAGTGTAACAAGGGTGAGGTATTATTCAAATATTATATTTTAAACATATATATAAAACAAAAAAATACCTCAAAAGAATGAATCTTGCACCCAAAAGAGAAGCATGCCCATACCCTATTTACTTTTAGGACTTTTGGCCTCTATGCTAGGTATGTGTAATCATGAATTTCTTTTCTTCGAATCTCATCTTCTCCATAATCTTGTGTTAGTTAGTCCTTTTATTAACTATCAATGTGTACAATTGATGCCAACCTTATCAGATTGTTTCATTGTTCATTTCATACGCAACCTTAATTTCTTGTGATTTTGAACTAAGTATTGGTCTTAATTCTCGCTCTTCTTTCATCAATGCAGCTTGTTCTCGATGTGTAGTTGCTGTTGTTGTTGCCGATGCTGCTTTAAGAGGACTTGCTGTTGCTGCTAAAGATCATTTGTTATGAACTTCAATCCGCTGTTAATTGATTGTGTTGTAGTATAATACATTAATCAGTCATTGGTACAAATAATTAGTACTAAGCATAAACTTTTATTTGTAGTGTTGCATTATCACTATATTGCTGCTCATCTCCAAAAATTCATATTTGTATTGGAAGGCTAAGCTTTCAGGCTGCACAATTCATTGAAAGTCTGCTGAGAACAACAATAATGCAATAAAGTTTTTTTTTTAATGAACAATCACAATTTACCCATCAGTGAATCTAATTTTATCTTAATGTACACATGAATTAATAGTGCTTTTTATTAATTGATGCTATATATCAAGATTATTTAGTACGACACATCGAAAAAACAGAACAAATACTACATAACAGTAACCTTCTGTCTGAACTATCTCATTGGTCGTATATTATTGACTAAATGACAGTTTGTACCCCTTATGTATATGGGTTTTGTCAAATTGGTCCAGATTTATGTTTTTTAGCACTTTGCAACCCCTATGTTCAAATTTCGCTTCGAATTACAACCCTTCACTAATATTCTAGACCAAAAAGGAAGGTTTTTATTGATGAATGGGACAGATGCATAAAGGTTTAAGAGGTACTATGTTTGTCTTGAACCCTTAAAGGCCTACATCCGTCAAGGAAGGCTTCCTTTTTTGTATAGAATATTAGTGAAGGGTTGTAATTCGAAGCGAAATTTGAAGATAGGGGTTGCAAAGTGCTAAAAAACATAAATCTGGACCAATTTGACAAAACCCATATACATAAGGGGTACAAACTGTAATTTAGTCTATTATTTATTAGTCTTATATATTAAATAATATTACAATTTTCATTAAAATTGATGATCTTTATTTATTAATATTCATTAATGTTAACCTTTATTTTTTAGTTGTTATTGTATTTACTTGAATTCATTTTTTTCTAATTCCAAAATCAACAAATTTCATATTTTTATATTTTTTTACTTATAATATTTACGAAATGATACCAACCCACAATAACTTCCTTACAAGTTACATCAATCAATTATATATGTATATGGGATATAATTACATTATATATTTTTTGAATAATTAGGCTTAAAAACAATAATTACCTAGTATTTTAAAAATAATTAATCAACTATCTAATTATATAAAATTATTTACTTCGAATTGGGAATTTTGGTGTAATCACGGAGTAATACTTTCAACCAAATAATTCAATAAAATAATTGAGAAGAAGCTACGTAGTAGACGTTACAGTGTGTACTATGTTATTGTCACTGTATGTTATTGTCACTGTCATTGCAGCTTTGCAGGAGCTTTTATTAAAAAATTACTGAAACGTGCAAATACGACAGAATACTCCCACGATTTTGCGTCCAAAAGAGCTGGCTATAAAACATATTGCTTTATTATGGTAGCAATTATAGCATGAAAGCATTAGATAAATAAAACAAATGACATTTTTAAAAAAAAAAATTATTACTACATACTGTTGCTTCATGCTATACTTATATATAAAAAAAATTAGTTATACAATTCACGAAAAAATAAAAATAAATGAAAATAAATAAAACTACAAAATTTCCATTGAGATTTGAGTGTAACAAGGGTGAGGTATTATTCAAATATTATATTTTAAACATATATATAAAACAAAAAAATACCTCAAAAGAATGAATCTTGCACCCAAAAGAGAAGCATGCCCATACCCTATTTACTTTTAGGACTTTTGGCCTCTATGCTAGGTATGTGTAATCATGAATTTCTTTTCTTCGAATCTCATCTTCTCCATAATCTTGTGTTAGTTAGTCCTTTTATTAACTATCAATGTGTACAATTGATGCCAACCTTATCAGATTGTTTCATTGTTCATTTCATACGCAACCTTAATTTCTTGTGATTTTGAACTAAGTATTGGTCTTAATTCTCGCTCTTCTTTCATCAATGCAGCTTGTTCTCGATGTGTAGTTGCTGTTGTTGTTGCCGATGCTGCTTTAAGAGGACTTGCTGTTGCTGCTAAAGATCATTTGTTATGAACTTCAATCCGCTGTTAATTGATTGTGTTGTAGTATAATACATTAATCAGTCATTGGTACAAATAATTAGTACTAAGCATAAACTTTTATTTGTAGTGTTGCATTATCACTATATTGCTGCTCATCTCCAAAAATTCATATTTGTATTGGAAGGCTAAGCTTTCAGGCTGCACAATTCATTGAAAGTCTGCTGAGAACAACAATAATGCAATAAAGTTTTTTTTTTAATGAACAATCACAATTTACCCATCAGTGAATCTAATTTTATCTTAATGTACACATGAATTAATAGTGCTTTTTATTAATTGATGCTATATATCAAGATTATTTAGTACGACACATCGAAAAAACAGAACAAATACTACATAACAGTAACCTTCTGTCTGAACTATCTCATTGGTCGTATATTATTGACTAAATGACAGTTTGTACCCCTTATGTATATGGGTTTTGTCAAATTGGTCCAGATTTATGTTTTTTAGCACTTTGCAACCCCTATGTTCAAATTTCGCTTCGAATTACAACCCTTCACTAATATTCTAGACCACAAAGGAAGGTTTTTATTGATGAATGGGACAGATGCATAAAGGTTTAAGAGGTACTATGTTTGTCTTGAACCCTTAAAGGCCTACATCCGTCAAGGAAGGCTTCCTTTTTTGTATAGAATATTAGTGAAGGGTTGTAATTCGAAGCGAAATTTGAAGATAGGGGTTGCAAAGTGCTAAAAAACATAAATCTGGACCAATTTGACAAAACCCATATACATAAGGGGTACAAACTGTAATTTAGTCTATTATTTATTAGTCTTATATATTAAATAATATTACAATTTTCATTAAAATTGATGATCTTTATTTATTAATATTCATTAATGTTAACCTTTATTTTTTAGTTGTTATTGTATTTACTTGAATTCATTTTTTTCTAATTCCAAAATCAACAAATTTCATATTTTTATATTTTTTTACTTATAATATTTACGAAATGATACCAACCCACAATAACTTCCTTACAAGTTACATCAATCAATTATATATGTATATGGGATATAATTACATTATATATTTTTTGATTAATTAGGCTTAAAAACAATAATTACCTAGTATTTTAAAAATAATTAATCAACTATCTAATTATATAAAATTATTTACTTCGAATTGGGAATTTTGGTGTAATCACGGAGTAATACTTTCAACCAAATAATTCAATAAAATAATTGAGAAGAAGCTACGTAGTAGACGTTACAGTGTGTACTATGTTATTGTCACTGTCATTGCAGCTTTGCAGGAGCTTTTATTAAAAAATTACTGAAACGTGCAAATACGACAGAATACTCCCACGATTTTGCGTCCAAAAGAGCTGGCTATAAAACATATTGCTTTATTATGGTAGCAATTATAGCATGAAAGCATTAGATAAATAAAACAAACGACATTTTTAAAAAAAAAATTATTACTACATACTGTTGCTTCATGCTATACTTATATATAAAAAAAATTAGTTATACAATTCACGAAAAAATAAAAATAAATGAAAATAAATAAAACTACAAAATTTCCATTGAGATTTGAGTGTAACAAGGGTGAGGTATTATTCAAATATTATATTTTAAACATATATATAAAACAAAAAAATACCTCAAAAGAATGAATCTTGCACCCAAAAGAGAAGCATGCCCATACCCTATTTACTTTTAGGACTTTTGGCCTCTATGCTAGGTATGTGTAATCATGAATTTCTTTTCTTCGAATCTCATCTTCTCCATAATCTTGTGTTAGTTAGTACTTTTATTAACTATCAATGTGTACAATTGATGCCAACCTTATCAGATTGTTTCATTGTTCATTTCATACGCAACCTTAATTTCTTGTGATTTTGAACTAAGTATTGGTCTTAATTCTCGCTCTTCTTTCATCAATGCAGCTTGTTCTCGATGTGTAGTTGCTGTTGTTGTTGCCGGTGCTGCTTTAAGAGGACTTGCTGTTGCTGCTAAAGATCATTTGTTATGAACTTCAATCCGCTGTTAATTGATTGTGTTGTAGTATAATACATTAATCAGTCATTGGTACAAATAATTAGTACTAAGCATAAACTTTTATTTGTAGTGTTGCATTATCACTATATTGCTGCTCATCTCCAAAAATTCATATTTGTATTGGAAGGCTAAGCTTTCAGGCTGCACAATTCATTGAAAGTCTGCTGAGAACAACAATAATGCAATAAAGTTTTTTTTTTAATGAACAATCACAATTTACCCATCAGTGAATCTAATTTTATCTTAATGTACACATGAATTAATAGTGCTTTTTATTAATTGATGCTATATATCAAGATTATTTAGTACGACACATCGAAAAAACAGAACAAATACTACATAACAGTAACCTTCTGTCTGAACTATCTCATTGGTCGTATATTATTGACTAAATGACAGTTTGTACCCCTTATGTATATGGGTTTTGTCAAATTGGTCCAGATTTATGTTTTTTAGCACTTTGCAACCCCTATGTTCAAATTTCGCTTCGAATTACAACCCTTCACTAATATTCTAGACCAAAAAGGAAGGTTTTTATTGATGAATGGGACAGATGCATAAAGGTTTAAGAGGTACTATGTTTGTCTTGAACCCTTAAAGGCCTACATCCATCAAGAAAGGCTTCCTTTTTTGTCTAGAATATTAGTGAAGGGTTGTAATTCGAAGCAAAATTTGAAGATAGGGGTTGCAAAAGTGCTAAAAAACATAAATCTGGACCAATTTGACAAAACCCATATACATAAGGGGTACAAACTGTCATTTAGTCTATTATTTATTAGTCTTATATATTAAATAATATTACAATTTTCATTAAATTGATGATCTTTATTTATTAATATTCATTAATGTTAACCTTTATTTTTTAGTTGTTATTGTATTTACTTGAATTCATTTTTTTCTAATTCCAAAATCAACAAATTTCATATTTTTATATTTTTTTACTTATAATATTTACGAAATGATACCAACCCACAATAACTTCCTTACAAGTTACATCAATCAATTATATATGTATATGGGATATAATTACATTATATATTTTTTGAATAATTAGGCTTAAAAACAATAATTACCTAGTATTTTAAAAATAATTAATCAACTATCTAATTATATAAAATTATTTACTTCGAATTGGGAATTTTGGTGTAATCACGGAGTAATACTTTCAACCAAATAATTCAATAAAATAATTGAGAAGAAGCTACGTAGTAGACGTTACAGTGTGTACTATGTTATTGTCACTGTCATTGCAGCTTTGCAGGAGCTTTTATTAAAAAATTACTGAAACGTGCAAATACGACAGAATACTCCCACGATTTTGCGTCCAAAAGAGCTGGCTATCAAACATATTGCTTTATTATGGTAGCAATTATAGCATGAAAGCATTAGATAAATAAAACAAACGACATTTTTTTTTAAAAAAAAATTATTACTACATACTGTAGCTTCATGCTATACTTATATATAAAAAAAATTAGTTATACAATTCACGAAAAAATAAAAATAAATGAAAATAAATAAAACTACAAAATTTCCATTGAGATTTGAGTGTAACAAGGGTGAGGTATTATTCAAATATTATATTTTAAACATATATATAAAACAAAAAAATACCTCAAAAGAATGAATCTTGCACCCAAAAGAGAAGCATGCCCATACCCTATTTACTTTTAGGACTTTTGGCCTCTATGCTAGGTATGTGTAATCATGAATTTCTTTTCTTCGAATCTCATCTTCTCCATAATCTTGTGTTAGTTAGTCCTTTTATTAACTATCAATGTGTACAATTGATGCCAACCTTATCAGATTGTTTCATTGTTCATTTCATACGCAACCTTAATTTCTTGTGATTTTGAACTAAGTATTGGTCTTAATTCTCGCTCTTCTTTCATCAATGCAGCTTGTTCTCGATGTGTAGTTGCTGTTGTTGTTGCCGGTGCTGCTTTAAGAGGACTTGCTGTTGCTGCTAAAGATCATTTGTTATGAACGAATTCAATCCGCTGTTAATTGATTGTGTTGTAGTATAATACATTAATCAGTCATTGGTACAAATAATTAGTACTAAGCATAAACTTTTATTTGTAGTGTTGCATTATCACTATATTGCTGCTCATCTCCAAAAATTCATATTTGTATTGGAAGGCTAAGCTTTCAGGCTGCACAATTCATTGAAAGTCTGCTGAGAACAACAATAATGCAATAAAGTTTTTTTTTTATTGAACAATCACAATTTACCCATCAGTGAATCTAATTTTATCTTAATGTACACATGAATTAATAGTGCTTTTTATTAATTGATGCTATATATCAAGTTTATTTAGTACGACACATCGAAAAAACAGAACAAATACTACATAACAGTAACCTTCTGTCTGAACATCTCATTGGTCGTATATTATTGACTAAATGACAGTTTGTACCCCTTATGTATATGGGTTTTGTCAAATTGGTCCAGATTTATGTTTTTTAGCACTTTGCAACCCCTATGTTCAAATTTCGCTTCGAATTACAACCCTTCACTAATATTCTAGACCAAAAAGGAAGGTTTTTATTGATGAATGGGACAGATGCATAAAGGTTTAAGAGGTACTATGTTTGTCTTGAACCCTTAAAGGCCTACATCCATCAAGAAAGGCTTCCTTTTTTGTCTAGAATATTAGTGAAGGGTTGTAATTCGAAGCGAAATTTGAAGATAGGGGTTGCAAAAGTGCTAAAAAACATAAATCTGGACCAATTTGACAAAACCCATATACATAAGGGGTACAAACTGTCATTTAGTCTATTATTTATTAGTCTTATATATTAAATAATATTACAATTTTCATTAAATTGATGATCTTTATTTATTAATATTCATTAATGTTAACCTTTATTTTTTAGTTGTTATTGTATTTACTTGAATTCATTTTTTTCTAATTCCAAAATCAACAAATTTCATATTTTTATATTTTTTTACTTATAATATTTACGAAATGATACCAACCCACAATAACTTCCTTACAAGTTACATCAATCAATTATATATGTATATGGGATATAATTACATTATATATTTTTTGAATAATTAGGCTTAAAAACAATAATTACCTAGTATTTTAAAAATAATTAATCAACTATCTAATTATATAAAATTATTTACTTCGAATTGGGAATTTTGGTGTAATCACGGAGTAATACTTTCAACCAAATAATTCAATAAAATAATTGAGAAGAAGCTACGTAGTAGACGTTACAGTGTGTACTATGTTATTGTCACTGTCATTGCAGCTTTGCAGGAGCTTTTATTAAAAAATTACTGAAACGTGCAAATACGACAGATACTCCCACGATTTTGCGTCCAAAAGAGCTGGCTATCAAACATATTGCTTTATTATGGTAGCAATTATAGCATGAAAGCATTAGATAAATAAAACAAACGACATTTTTAAAAAAAAAATTATTACTACATACTGTAGCTTCATGCTATACTTATATAAAAAAAAAATTAGTTATACAATTCACGAAAAAATAAAAATAAATGAAAATAAATAAAACTACAAAATTTCCATTGAGATTTGAGTGTAACAAGGGTGAGGTATTATTCAAATATTATATTTTAAACATATATATAAAACAAAAAAATACCTCAAAAGAATGAATCTTGCACCCAAAAGAGAAGCATGCCCATACCCTATTTACTTTTAGGACTTTTGGCCTCTATGCTAGGTATGTGTAATCATGAATTTCTTTTCTTCGAATCTCATCTTCTCCATAATCTTGTGTTAGTTAGTCCTTTTATTAACTATCAATGTGTACAATTGATGCCAACCTTATCAGATTGTTTCATTGTTCATTTCATACGCAACCTTAATTTCTTGTGATTTTGAACTAAGTATTGGTCTTAATTCTCGCTCTTCTTTCATCAATGCAGCTTGTTCTCGATGTGTAGTTGCTGTTGTTGTTGCCGGTGCTGCTTTAAGAGGACTTGCTGTTGCTGCTAAAGATCATTTGTTATGAACTTCAATCCGCTGTTAATTGATTGTGTTGTAGTATAATACATTAATCAGTCATTGGTACAAATAATTAGTACTAAGCATAAACTTTTATTTGTAGTGTTGCATTATCACTATATTGCTGCTCATCTCCAAAAATTCATATTTGTATTGGAAGGCTAAGCTTTCAGGCTGCACAATTCATTGAAAGTCTGCTGAGAACAACAATAATGCAATAAAGTTTTTTTTTAAATGAACAATCACAATTTACCCATCAGTGAATCTAATTTTATCTTAATGTACACATGAATTAATAGTGCTTTTTATTAATTGATGCTATATATCAAGTTTATTTAGTACGACACATCGAAAAAACAGAACAAATACTACATAACAGTAACCTTCTGTCTGAACTATCTCATTGGTCGTATATTATTGACTAAATGACAGTTTGTACCCCTTATGTATATGGGTTTTGTCAAATTGGTCCAGATTTATGTTTTTTAGCACTTTGCAACCCCTATGTTCAAATTTCGCTTCGAATTACAACCCTTCACTAATATTCTAGACCGAAAAGGAAGGTTTTTATTGATGAATGGGACAGATGCATAAAGGTTTAAGAGGTACTATGTTTGTCTTGAACCCTTAAAGGCCTACATCCATCAAGAAAGGCTTCCTTTTTTGTCTAGAATATTAGTGAAGGGTTGTAATTCGAAGCGAAATTTGAAGATAGGGGTTGCAAAGTGCTAAAAAACATAAATCTGGACCAATTTGACAAAACCCATATACATAAGGGGTACAAACTGTCATTTAGTCTATTATTTATTAGTCTTATATATTAAATAATATTACAATTTTCATTAAATTGATGATCTTTATTTATTAATATTCATTAATGTTAACCTTTATTTTTTAGTTGTTATTGTATTTACTTGAATTCATTTTTTTCTAATTCCAAAATCAACAAATTTCATATTTTTATATTTTTTTACTTATAATATTTACGAAATGATACCAACCCACAATAACTTCCTTACAAGTTACATCAATCAATTATATATGTATATGGGATATAATTACATTATATATTTTTTGAATAATTAGGCTTAAAAACAATAATTACCTAGTATTTTAAAAATAATTAATCAACTATCTAATTATATAAAATTATTTACTTCGAATTGGGAATTTTGGTGTAATCACGGAGTAATACTTTCAACCAAATAATTCAATAAAATAATTGAGAAGAAGCTACGTAGTAGACGTTACAGTGTGTACTATGTTATTGTCACTGTCATTGCAGCTTTGCAGGAGCTTTTATTAAAAAATTACTGAAACGTGCAAATACGACAGAATACTCCCACGATTTTGCGTCCAAAAGAGCTGGCTATCAAACATATTGCTTTATTATGGTAGCAATTATAGCATGAAAGCATTAGATAAATAAAACAAACGACATTTTAAAAAAAAAAATTATTACTACATACTGTAGCTTCATGCTATACTTATATATAAAAAAAATTAGTTATACAATTCACGAAAAAATAAAAATAAATGAAAATAAATAAAACTACAAAATTTCCATTGAGATTTGAGTGTAACAAGGGTGAGGTA
The DNA here is from genome assembly GCA_037693485.1 of Kitagawia praeruptora. Classification (NCBI taxonomy): domain Eukaryota; kingdom Viridiplantae; phylum Streptophyta; class Magnoliopsida; order Apiales; family Apiaceae; genus Kitagawia; species Kitagawia praeruptora. The sequence goes on along the minus strand of CM075350.1, from coordinate 137,183,998 downwards.
TTATTCAAATATTATATTTTAAACATATATATAAAACAAAAAAATACCTCAAAAGAATGAATCTTGCACCCAAAAGAGAAGCATGCCCATACCCTATTTACTTTTAGGACTTTTGGCCTCTATGCTAGGTATGTGTAATCATGAATTTCTTTTCTTCGAATCTCATCTTCTCCATAATCTTGTGTTAGTTAGTCCTTTTATTAACTATCAATGTGTACAATTGATGCCAACCTTATCAGATTGTTTCATTGTTCATTTCATACGCAACCTTAATTTCTTGTGATTTTGAACTAAGTATTGGTCTTAATTCTCGCTCTTCTTTCATCAATGCAGCTTGTTCTCGATGTGTAGTTGCTGTTGTTGTTGCCGGTGCTGCTTTAAGAGGACTTGCTGTTGCTGCTAAAGATCATTTGTTATGAACTTCAATCCGCTGTTAATTGATTGTGTTGTAGTATAATACATTAATCAGTCATTGGTACAAATAATTAGTACTAAGCATAAACTTTTATTTGTAGTGTTGCATTATCACTATATTGCTGCTCATCTCCAAAAATTCATATTTGTATTGGAAGGCTAAGCTTTCAGGCTGCACAGTTCATTGAAAGTCTGCTGAGAACAACAATAATGCAATAAAGTTTTTTTTTTAATGAACAATCACAATTTACCCATCAGTGAATCTAATTTTATCTTAATGTACACATGAATTAATAGTGCTTTTTATTAATTGATGCTATATATCAAGTTTATTTAGTACGACACATCGAAAAAACAGAACAAATACTACATAACAGTAACCTTCTGTCTGAACTATCTCATTGGTCATATATTATTGACTAAATGACAATTTGTACCCCTTATGTATATGGGTTTTGTCAAATTGGTCCAGATTTATGTTTTTTAGCACTTTGCAACCCCTATGTTCAAATTTCGCTTCGAATTACAACCCTTCACTAATATTCTAGACCAAAAAGGAAGGTTTTTATTGATGAATGGGACAGATGCATAAAGGTTTAAGAGGTACTATGTTTGTCTTGAACCCTTAAAGGCCTACATCCATCAAGAAAGGCTTCCTTTTTTGTCTAGAATATTAGTGAAGGGTTGTAATTCGAAGCGAAATTTGAAGATAGGGGTTGCAAAGTGCTAAAAAACATAAATCTGGATCAATTTGACAAAACCCATATACATAAGGGGTACAAACTGTCATTTAGTCTATTATTTATTAGTCTTATATATTAAATAATATTACAATTTTCATTAAATTGATGATCTTTATTTATTAATATTCATTAATGTTAACCTTTATTTTTTAGTTATTGTATTTACTTGAATTCATTTTTTTCTAATTCCAAAATCAACAAATTTCATATTTTTATATTTTTTTACTTATAATATTTACGAAATGATACCAACCCACAATAACTTCCTTACAAGTTACATCAATCAATTATATATGTATATGGGATATAATTACATTATATATTTTTTGAATAATTAGGCTTAAAAACAATAATTACCTAGTATTTTAAAAATAATTAATCAACTATCTAATTATATAAAATTATTTACTTCGAATTGGGAATTTTGGTGTAATCACGGAGTAATACTTTCAACCAAATAATTCAATAAAATAATTGAGAAGAAGCTACGTAGTAGACGTTAAAGTGTGCACTATGTTATTGTCACTGTCATTGCAGCTTTGCAGGAGCTTTTATTAAAAAATTACTGAAACGTGCAAATACGACAGAATACTCCCACGATTTTGCGTCCAAAAGAGCTGGCTATCAAACATATTGCTTTATTATGGTAGCAATTATAGCATGAAAGCATTAGATAAATAAAACAAACGGCATTTTTTTTAAAAAAAAAATTATTACTACATACTGTAGCTTCATGCTATACTTATATATAAAAAAAATTAGTTATACAATTCACGAAAAAATAAAAATAAATGAAAATAAATAAAACTACAAAATTTCCATTGAGATTTGAGTGTAACAAGGGTGAGGTATTATTCAAATATTATATTTTAAACATATATATAAAACAAAAAAATACCTCAAAAGAATGAATCTTGCACCCAAAAGAGAAGCATGCCCATACCCTATTTACTTTTAGGACTTTTGGCCTCTATGCTAGGTATGTGTAATCATGAATTTCTTTTCTTCGAATCTCATCTTCTCCATAATCTTGTGTTAGTTAGTCCTTTTATTAACTATCAATGTGTACAATTGATGCCAACCTTATCAGATTGTTTCATTGTTCATTTCATACGCAACCTTAATTTCTTGTGATTTTGAACTAAGTATTGGTCTTAATTCTCGCTCTTCTTTCATCAATGCAGCTTGTTCTCGATGTGTAGTTGCTGTTGTTGTTGCCGGTGCTGCTTTAAGAGGACTTGCTGTTGCTGCTAAAGATCATTTGTTATGAACTTCAATCCGCTGTTAATTGATTGTGTTGTAGTATAATACATTAATCAGTCATTGGTACAAATAATTAGTACTAAGCATAAACTTTTATTTGTAGTGTTGCATTATCACTATATTGCTGCTCATCTCCAAAAATTCATATTTGTATTGGAAGGCTAAGCTTTCAGGCTGCACAATTCATTGAAAGTCTGCTGAGAACAACAATAATGCAATAAAGTTTTTTTTTAATGAACAATCACAATTTACCCATCAGTGAATCTAATTTTATCTTAATGTACACATGAATTAATAGTGCTTTTTATTAATTGATGCTATATATCAAGTTTATTTAGTACGACACATCGAAAAAACAGAACAAATACTACATAACAGTAACCTTCTGTCTGAACTATCTCATTGGTCGTATATTATTGACTAAATGACAGTTTGTACCCCTTATGTATATGGGTTTTGTCAAATTGGTCCAGATTTATGTTTTTTAGCACTTTGCAACCCCTATGTTCAAATTTCGCTTCGAATTACAACCCTTCACTAATATTCTAGACCAAAAAGGAAGGTTTTTATTGATGAATGGGACAGATGCATAAAGGTTTAAGAGGTACTATGTTTGTCTTGAACCCTTAAAGGCCTACATCCATCAAGAAAGGCTTCCTTTTTTGTCTAGAATATTAGTGAAGGGTTGTAATTCGAAGCGAAATTTGAAGATAGGGGTTGCAAAGTGCTAAAAAACATAAATCTGGACCAATTTGACAAAACCCATATACATAAGGGGTACAAACTGTCATTTAGTCTATTATTTATTAGTCTTATATATTAAATAATATTACAATTTTCATTAAATTGATGATCTTTATTTATTAATATTCATTAATGTTAACCTTTATTTTTTAGTTGTTATTGTATTTACTTGAATTCATTTTTTTCTAATTCCAAAATCAACAAATTTCATATTTTTATATTTTTTTACTTATAATATTTACGAAATGATACCAACCCACAATAACTTCCTTACAAGTTACATCAATCAATTATATATGTATATGGGATATAATTACATTATATATTTTTTGAATAATTAGGCTTAAAAACAATAATTACCTAGTATTTTAAAAATAATTAATCAACTATCTAATTATATAAAATTATTTACTTCGAATTGGGAATTTTGGTGTAATCACGGAGTAATACTTTCAACCAAATAATTCAATAAAATAATTGAGAAGAAGCTACGTAGTAGACGTTACAGTGTGTACTATGTTATTGTCACTGTCATTGCAGCTTTGCAGGAGCTTTTATTAAAAAATTACTGAAACGTGCAAATACGACAGAATACTCCCACGATTTTGCGTCCAAAAGAGCTGGCTATCAAACATATTGCTTTATTATGGTAGCAATTATAGCATGAAAGCATTAGATAAATAAAACAAACGACATTTTTTAAAAAAAAAAAATTATTACTACATACTGTAGCTTCATGCTATACTTATATATAAAAAAAATTAGTTATACAATTCACGAAAAAATAAAAATAAATGAAAATAAATAAAACTACAAAATTTCCATTGAGATTTGAGTGTAACAAGGGTGAGGTATTATTCAAATATTATATTTTAAACATATATATAAAACAAAAAAATACCTCAAAAGAATGAATCTTGCACCCAAAAGAGAAGCATGCCCATACCCTATTTACTTTTAGGACTTTTGGCCTCTATGCTAGGTATGTGTAATCATGAATTTCTTTTCTTCGAATCTCATCTTCTCCATAATCTTGTGTTAGTTAGTCCTTTTATTAACTATCAATGTGTACAATTGATGCCAACCTTATCAGATTGTTTCATTGTTCATTTCATACGCAACCTTAATTTCTTGTGATTTTGAACTAAGTATTGGTCTTAATTCTCGCTCTTCTTTCATCAATGCAGCTTGTTCTCGATGTGTAGTTGCTGTTGTTGTTGCCGGTGCTGCTTTAAGAGGACTTGCTGTTGCTGCTAAAGATCATTTGTTATGAACTTCAATCCGCTGTTAATTGATTGTGTTGTAGTATAATACATTAATCAGTCATTGGTACAAATAATTAGTACTAAGCATAAACTTTTATTTGTAGTGTTGCATTATCACTATATTGCTGCTCATCTCCAAAAATTCATATTTGTATTGGAAGGCTAAGCTTTCAGGCTGCACAATTCATTGAAAGTCTGCTGAGAACAACAATAATGCAATAAAGTTTTTTTTTTAATGAACAATCACAATTTACCCATCAGTGAATCTAATTTTATCTTAATGTACACATGAATTAATAGTGCTTTTTATTAATTGATGCTATATATCAAGTTTATTTAGTACGACACATCGAAAAAACAGAACAAATACTACATAACAGTAACCTTCTGTCTGAACTATCTCATTGGTCGTATATTATTGACTAAATGATAGTTTGTACCCCTTATGTAAATGGGTTTTGTCAAATTGGTCCAGATTTATGTTTTTTAGCACTTTGCAACCCCTATGTTCAAATTTCGCTTCGAATTACAACCCTTCACTAATATTCTAGACCAAAAAGGAAGGTTTTTATTGATGAATGGGACAGATGCATAAAGGTTTAAGAGGTACTATGTTTGTCTTGAACCCTTAAAGGCCTACATCCATCAAGAAAGGCTTCCTTTTTTGTCTAGAATATTAGTGAAGGGTTGTAATTCGAAGCGAAATTTGAAGATAGGGGTTGCAAAGTGCTAAAAAACATAAATCTGGACCAATTTGACAAAACCCATATACATAAGGGGTACAAACTGTCATTTAGTCTATTATTTATTAGTCTTATATATTAAATAATATTACAATTTTCATTAAATTGATGATCTTTATTTATTAATATTCATTAATGTTAACCTTTATTTTTTAGTTGTTATTGTATTTACTTGAATTCATTTTTTTCTAATTCCAAAATCAACAAATTTCATATTTTTATATTTTTTTACTTATAATATTTACGAAATGATACCAACCCACAATAACTTCCTTACAAGTTACATCAATCAATTATATATGTATATGGGATATAATTACACTATATATTTTTTGAATAATTAGGCTTAAAAACAATAATTACCTAGTATTTTAAAAATAATCAATCAACTATCTAATTATATAAAATTATTTACTTCGAATTGGGAATTTTGGTGTAATCACGGAGTAATACTTTCAACCAAATAATTCAATAAAATAATTGAGAAGAAGCTACGTAGTAGACGTTACAGTGTGTACTATGTTATTGTCACTTTCATTGCAGCTTTGCAGGAGCTTTTATTAAAAAATTACTGAAACGTGCAAATACGACAGAATACTCCCACGATTTTGGGCTATCAAACATATTGCTTTATTATGGTAGCAATTATAGCATGAAAGCATTAGATAAAGACTAAATGACAGTTTGTACTCCTTATGTATATGGGTTTTGTCAAATTGGTCCAGATTTATGTTTTTTAGCACTTTGCAACCCCTATCTTCAAATTTCGCTTCGAATTACAACCCTTCACTAATATTCTAGACAAAAAAGGAAGCCTTTCTTGATGGATGTAGGCCTTTAAGGGTTCAAGACAAACATAGTACCTCTTAAACCTTTATGCATCTGTCCCATTCATCAATAAAAACCTTCCTTTTTGGTCTAGAATATTAGTGAAGGGTTGTAATTTGAAGCGAAATTTGAAGATAGGGGTTGCAAAGTGCTAAAAAACATAAATCTGGACCAATTTGACAAAACCCATATACATAAGGGGTACAAACTGTCATTTAGTCTTATGTATATTATTATGTTGTATATATACTGATTTATTCTAACAATTGGTATCCGAACAGACTTCTTGATTCTTTGAGTTAATAAATTTTAATTTATGTGATGATTATGAATGACACTGTATATACGATTGTAATATTATTCGTATTATGTTTGTCAAAAACCATGCGAATTGAATTTGGTTGGATAAACGTGATAATTAGGTTAACATGTGTATTGTAGATGATTTGACATGTACTGTAACAATAATGATGCTGGTACATGATTGTTTTGGTTGTAATATGTTTGTTTATCGTTAACCGTTAAACAAAACTTATCGATATAAAAAGGTTGTATTACCATCATGTTACTCCCTCTGTCTCAATATGTTCTTCCCATTTGAGCAAAAACACAAGTTTTAAGAAAAACACTAAAAAATATTTAAACAATCATTTGGGGGGGAGATTAGCTCTGACAGTACATGTTTTATGGGGGGAAAAGTAGAAAAAGTTTCCCCCCACTTATCTTAACAATTCAAATAAGCCAATGACAGGCTTCCACATAAACTGATTACATAAGCAAATGGAGATTACATAAGCACATTACAAAACAGATTACATACATACAAAACAGATTACAGGAAAAAAAACAGATTACAAAGAAAAAAGGCATCACTGCTTGCTCTCTGCTCAGAAAAAGATGAATGCTGGAGGCTTCCCTTTCGATCTCAATCAACCACCATCAACAGGAGGTAATGAAGGTTTTGTCCACCAGTTTGATTTGAATGAACCAGCAGAAGGAGACACACAAGGGCATGCACAACATCAACAACAGGATGGTAATCATCATTGCAGAAAATGGACCAAGCTCAGCTCTGATGCAAGATTAGAAGTTCTGATTTACTTGCTAAGCAATCCATCAACAGATTTAGAAGGTAAACCTTACCATGGTGCCATACAAGATGCAGCAAAGAAGTTCAATGTCACAAGAAGAACAATTAGCACAATATGGAACAAAGCAAAGAAGCAAAAGGCATCAATGCAGAGTTACAACATGGCAACAGATGGACACAATTCCGGAAGGAAAAGAATCCAACTGCCACCTAATGCTGTAACAGAAATAAATATGGGAGATAGATCATGCATAAGGGACCTGGCAACTCAGTTAAATGTATCACATAGTACTGCTAATAGAATGGTAAAAAGGGGACTGATAAAACCACACACAAATCCTCTACATCCTGGATTAAAAGATGCAAATATCATGCAAAGAATGGAATGGATTCTACAACTACTCATGGGAGACACAGCAGCAACAAAGAGGCAGTATAAGGCAATGTATGATTTTGTGCATATAGATGAAAAATGGTTTTATCTAAGCAAGAAAGCAGTAAGAGTTTACTTAGAAAAGAATGAAAGAGGCAAGTATAGATCAGCAAAGTCAAGTAAGTTCATACCAAAGGTGATGTTCACTGCTGCAGTTGCAAGACCATGGTTCAATGCAGAAAATGAATGCATATTTGATGGCAAAATAGGCATATTTCCATTCACATATGAAGAACCAGCAAAGAGGGCATCTAAAAACAGACCTAAAGGTACTATAATCACTAAGGTGGTTGAGTCAGTAGGTAAAAAAGAAACAAGGGACATGCTTATCAATCACATAGTACCAGCAATCATGGAGAAATGGCCAAGATTTGAAGGACCAAAGGTAATATATATACAACAGGACAATGCAAGGACTCACATTACTCAATCAGATGCAGAATGGCAACAATTTCATAAACAAGGGGATTTCACATTCATTCTTGTACAACAACCACCAAACAGTCCTGACCTAAACATATTAGACTTGGGTTTTTTCAGAAGTATTCAGTCTCTAATGCACAAAAAGATGCCAAAGGATGTAGATGCAATGCTGAATGCAGTAAGGCAAGCATTTTATGAGTTAGAGCCAAGAACACTTGCAAATGTATGGCTAACTTTGCAGTATGTCATGAATGAAATTCTGAAAGTAAAGGGCACCAATGACTACCTAGTACCTCATGTAAACAAGAAAAAGATAGCAATGCAAGGTCAACTACCAGTGCAGGTAACAGCACCAATGTGGGCTGTATATGAATGTTGGAATTTGGTACATGCTCCACAACACAACTAGAAGCACATGTATGTTTAACAATGTATGTTCATCAATGTATATTCAAGTATGTATGTATGTTCAAGTATGTATGTATGTTCAATAATGTATGTATGTTCAACAATGTATGTATGTTCAAGTATGTATGTTCAACAATGTATGTATGTATGTTCAACAATGTATGTATGTTCAAGTATGTATGTTCAACAATGTATCTGTATAACAAATCAGAGGCATCCAACAGGACAATGAACCATTAACAATGTCTGTATAACAATGAGAGTCATCCACATAGTAAGTCTACATAAGCACATTACATAGAAAACAGATTACAATCAACAAATGGAGATTACATAGGCATCTTACAGGGATGCAGATTCACCAAATCATGAAAACAGGACAATGAACCATAAACAGGACATGCATATGTGGCCGTGTCCAACAGGGATGCAGATTCATGGAGGCTCAATTGACCCCCAAGACAGCTCTTATTGGAAGGGCATAGTGTGTGCATAGTGTTTATAAACTGAATTCAAGAAACACAATCAAACATATTACAAAAATCGCTAAGTTAATCCAACAAAGACAATCAAACATATTACAGATCAGATTAGATAAATACACACATATATCACAAAAATCAGATCAAATTAGTGACAGGCATCAAAGAACAAATAAATACACACATGCATCTTCACCGCCTTACACAAATAAATACACACATATATCACAAAAATCAGATCAAATTAGTGACAGGCATCAAAGAAGAAATAAATACACACATGAATCTTCACCGCCTTACACAAATAAATACACACATGCATCTTCATAGAAATTAATAGACACGAATGCCTTACACAATTACGAAGAAGAACAAGCAGCATCACAATCAGTTTTGGGTTCATCGCCTGAATCGGCTTTAGGAGCATCATCACTGGAATCTGAGAACAAATCGCTTGGGGGGGCTTCACCGGAATCCTCATCGCCTTCACAGTCGTCCACAACCGCATGCGAATCGGACCGGGGATTTCCATCCACCGTACTGTCTTCAGAATCCTTAGATCGTCCCTGTCCCAGTCTTGATCGGAGATATTCAAGACTATAGGTGTGATTGCCGTCACAGTCGGCGCCTCTATCGCAATGTTCGGGATCGGAACAACTATAGGAACCACTTAACTCATCATCGGAATCGGAAAAAACATGGTTCAGATCCATATTACAAGAGAGATTTAAGAGAGAGAGGGGAATTAAGAGAGAGGCGAGAGAGAGCGGCGAGAGAGAGGGTAGAGAGAACTAGGGTTTGAGAGATAAAGAAACGGACTAAATGAATGAACCGGGTACACGGCCCAACAAAACATAAGTCGTTCTGAATAAACGATTTAAGATAAGTAAAATATAAGTAAATTAATTTTTGGGTAAATGGGATAATATTTGTTTAAGTGGGTGGGTTATTTGTTTAGTGTATTTTTTTTGCTAAATAAGGAAAGGGGAAGAGTATTTTGAATGTCCCAATAAGGAAATTGGGAAGTGTTTTTTGAGACGGAGGGAGTAGTACCCTGCTGTTATCATGTCATGCTCAATGATTAATTATTTAATCATTAGAATAATGGACTAAAAGTTACGAAACTTCCTGCCATGTTAATCATCTGATTAAAGAATCATGTTTTGGTCACGTTAATTCTGTAATCATTGTTATATTTAATTATTTATAAATTATATTTACTATACTTATGTCCTTTTGGTATGTATTGATTTATAATAATATTAATTTCAAGGGATACTTATGAAATATATTAGTCTCTCATGTGAAATATATTAATTTATTTATGGACTAATAAAGTGATTTCTTAATTATTAAAGTATTGGATGGATCAACGAAAATCTTTTACTTTAATTATTAGGAGAATTAAAAATCACCTAATGTACGTGTACAAGTTGATGTACGAATCGGCCCAACGGAAGATTTGTATATTAATTTTGTAAACGGAATTTTTAAAGTTCAAATTGTAGAATTTAAATTATTTTCTACCCAACGGTGATATAATTTAATATTTTACTTTTTGTAATCTCATGTTTAATGATAAAATTAATTTAGTATTGATTATCGGCCCAACGGAAGATATTAATATTAAATTTAATTTTGATTGTAGGAAAATTTTTGTGTATTTTATTTTTCCTATTTAAATAAACTGTTTATCCCTCAGTTTATTTAACTTATGTGTTACTTGGTGAACTAACTGTTTTTCATCATGTGGATTATATTTATTGTACTTGTTGTACTTATGTGCATGATTGTGATTAAACTTGATTCAGTATTTGGTCCTGTTTCACTTACCAACTACTTTTCACACATTGAACCACTGAGTGGCTCTAATTTTAAGAAGTGGAAAGAGCAAATTGATCTTACGTTGGGAGTTACTGCCCTTGATTATGCCATAAGGGTTGTAAAACCTGCTGCCATTACAGCCGAAAGCTCTGCTGAGCAAAAGGCTGATTATGCAAAATGGGAGCATAGCAACCGTGTTTCCTTAATGATTCTTAAGGGCTCCATTACTATTGCAATTCGTGGAGCAATCCCCGAATCTGATAATGCAAAGGAGTACCTAGCGAACATTGAGGAACAATTCAAGGCTTCCACTAAGGCTCAAGCCACTACACTGATCTCGAAAATGGCCACTCTCAAGTGTAATGGTTCAAGTGGTGTTCGTGATCACATTATGAGAATGAATGATATGGCTTCTCAGTTAAAGGATATGAACATGGAAATCTCTGAAGGTTTTCTCGTCCACTTCATAATGACTTCTCTTCCTGCATAATTTGGTCCTTTTAAGATCAACTACAATACGCAGAAAGCAAAGTGGAAGATGAGTGAGTTGATTTCTATGTGCTTTTAAGAAGAAGAACGCCTTAAGTCTGAGAAGGTTGAAAGTGCTCATGTTGTGACCACGACAACCGCTAAAGGAAAAAGAAAGAAATATGGCAATAGTCAAAAGAAAAAGGGAATTGATGCAGCTATCACGAAAGACAAGGGACAGACTTCTGGCACAAAGAACTTTGGAGGTCCTAAATGTAACTTTTGCAGAGCTAAGGGACACATAAGGAAAGAGTGTTCCAAATTTCGCGAGTGGTTAGATAAGAAAGGTAATGCATCTATTTATGTTTGTTATGAAGCTTTTACATCTGAAGCTCCTTTAAATACATGGTGGATAGACACTGGTGCAACTGTGCATATAACTAATTCATTGCAGGGATTCCTTTCCGTGAAGAAGCTAAATAAAGGTGACCGATATTTACTCGTTGGAAATGGAGAGAAAGTACAAATTGAAGCTGGAGGAACTTTCCGACTTATGCTGGAAAGTGATTTTAATTTGGATTTAATGGATACTGTTTATGTTCCCAGTATTACTAGAAACCTTATTTCTGTTTCAAAGTTAGATGCTTATGGATATTCGTTTAAATTTGGAAATAAAGGTTTGTCTCTATTTCTTTATTCTGAGTATATTGGCTCTGGGCTGTTAGAGGGAAACCTTTACAGATTATGTTTGAATGCTTCTTTTAGTGAATCCTTAATTTCAATGAATGTGCAAGATGAAGTTGCAACTGGTTCTAAAAAGAGAAAAAGAAATAATTAGAATTCCTCAAAATTGTGGCATGAACGACTTGGTCACATATCCAAAAGTCGAATGGAAAGACTTGTTAAAGGACTTCTTCATCCATTAGATTTCTCAGATTTTGACACATGTATTAAATGTATTAAAGGAAAATTTGTAAAAATAAATAAAAAGGGTGCAAATCGTAGCACTAAGTGCTTGGAGATAATCCACACTGACATTAGTGGACCATACACTCCAGGCATAGGTGGTCATAAGTATTTTATTACTTTTATTGATGACTACTCACATTATGGCTACATTTATTTTTTGCATGAAAAATCTGAAGCACTCGATATGTTTAAAATTTATAAAGCAGAAGTTGAAAAACAACTTAAATTAGATATTAAGGTTGTTAGATCTGATAGAGGAGGAGAGTATTATGGAAAATTCTCTGAATCTGGACAGAATCCAGGACCTTTTGCCTTATTTTTGCGAGAATGTGGCATCATTCCTCAGTACACAATGCCGGGTACACCCCAATAGAATGGTGTTGCTGAGAGACGAAATCGAACTCTTATGGATATGGTTCGAAGCATGATATGTCACAGTACGTTGCCATAATTTTTGTGGGTTGAAGCCCTTAAAACAACTATGCATATCCTTAATCGGGTCCCAAGTAAGTCCGTGCCTAAAACACCTTACGAAATATGGACTGAAAGGGAAGTCAGTTTTGGATATATGCATGTATGGGGTTGTTTGGCTGAAGCGAAAATATATAACCCACACATCAAGAAATTGGACCCTAAGACTATTACTTGTCATTTTATTGGTTACCCCGAAAGATCTAAAGGTTTTAGATTTTATTGTCCATCACACACCACTCGAATAGTTGAGACTAGAAATGTAGTATTTTTTGAGGATGCTGAAGTCAGTTGGAGTACATCTCGAAAGATAAATCTGGAAGAGATTCCGGAGAATGTCCCTATTCCTATCATTCCAGATATTAGTGCACCAGAAAATGATGATAAAAATGTTGGTGCAAATGACAATGTCCATCAAGAACCACCTCAAAATGACAATAACACTACTGAACCTCTCAGGAGGTCAGAAAGAGTAAGACGATCAGCAATCTCAGATGATTATATTGTGTACTTAGATGAAATTGAGTCTAATCTTGGCATGGGACCTGATCTGATCCTATTTCTTATAAAGAAGCTATTGCTAGTAACCATTCAACTCAATGGCTTGCAGCCATGAATGATGAGTTGAAATCCATGAAGGATAATGATGTATGGGATCTAGTTGAGTTGCCACAAGGGGTCAAAGCTGTAGGCTGTAAATGGGTCTACAAAACTAAGCTTGATCCTAGCGGTAACATCGAATGATACAAAGCTAGATTGGTTGCTAAGGGCTTCACACAAAGAAAAGGAATTGATTATAATGATACTTTTTCCCCTGTTTCAAGTAAGGATTCATTTCGTATCATCATGGCTTTAGTAGCTTATTATGACTTAGAGTTACACCAAATGGATGTTAAAACCGCTTTTCTTAATGGTGACTTGCATGAGGATGTCTACATGTCACAACCAGAAGGTTTTGTAGTCAAAGGCAAGGAACACATGAAATATCGGTTAAAGAAGTCCATATATGGATTAAGGCAAGCTTCTAGAGAGTGGTATATTAAATTTGATGATGTGATTGGAAAATTTGGGTTTAAAGAAAATTTTGTTGACCAATGCATATATCTAAAAGTGAGTGGGAGCAAGTACATTATTTTAGTACTATATGTGGATGATATTCTACTCGCTAGTAGTGATATGAATTTAATGCATGAGACTAAGAGATTCCTTCATAAGAATTTTGATGTGAAGGATCTGGGGGAAGCATCTTATGTCTTGGGCATTGAAATTCATAGAAATAGATCTCAGGGAATTTTGGGTTTATCACAAAGAGCTTATATTGATAAAGTTCTCAAACGTTTTAACATGCAAAATTGTTCTCCAAGCGTTGCTCCTGTTGTCAAGGGTGACAAATTTAGCTTGAAACAATGTCCTCAAAATTAGTTGGAATTGGATCAAATGGAGCATATTCCTTATGCTTCGGCAGTTGGGAGTCTTATGTATGCTCAGGTTTGTACTCGTCCAGACATAGCATATATTGTTGGAATGCTAGGGCGATATCAAATAAATCCAGGTCCGGATCATTGGAAAGCTGTTAAAAAGGTCATGCGGTATTTACAAGGTACAAAAGATTTTATGCTCACATATCGAAAGACAGATAACCTTGAAGTAATTGGTTATTCGGATTCCAATTATGCTGGGTGTAAAGATGAGTTGAAATCCACTTCAGGTTACATTTTTATGCTTTCTGGAGGAGCTATATCATGGAAAAGTGCTAAGCAGTCGCTGCATACCTCTTCTACAATGGAAGCTGAATTTGTGGCTTGTTATAAGGCAACGAAGCAAGCTCTATGGTTGAGGAATTTTGTCACGTATCTCAAAATAATTGACACTATTTCTAGACCACTGAAAATTTATTGCGATAATAAAGCTGCTGTTTCTTTCTCTAAAGACTACAAGATAAATGATGCGACAAAACATATAGATATAAAGTATCTTGTAGTGCGAGAAAGAGTTCAAAAACGACAAGTGTCTATTGAGCAAATTAGTACAGTTGCTATGTTGGCGGATCTATTGACACAAGGTTTACCGCCCAATCTCTTTCGAGAACATGTTGCTAGCATGGGTTTGGTTGATAATCTTTCTTATTCATTCATGGATTTTATTGTAAGACACTAGTATTGTGATCACCTTATGTTATGGTTTTTGAACAAAGTATTTAGTTTGTTACTTCTGTTATTGTGCACATTCGAAGTTTATGGAACAAACAATTATGTAAGGACCTCATGGACATATTGATTTGCTATTGATTATTAAATATTATGTTGTTCATGACTTAAGCTAGTATCTCTGTTAAGTTTTATAATTATACTTGGATTGTAACTGAAGGACGGTTTCATATTTGTACATGAGTATAATACTACCTTTAATTCTGTTCTTGTATGATGTAAGATTTAGCCTGTCTTAAGGGGTGTAATGCTCAATAATAAAAGTCTTGTTATATGTATGTTGAAGATATAATGACCCTTGGCCAAGTGGGAGAATGTTGGATTCGACGGGATCCAATCCATTTATTTATGGCCCATCGGGTATTATTGTTAATCTTTTAAATAATTAAAGACTTGAGCCTAATGAATAATTAAATATATTAATAGCACTTAATTTATATATTTAATTATTACATTTAATATATCTATTTAGATATATTTATTTATAATGGCTTAAGTACCCAAGCCCATAACTTTGATGGACGGTTATGGGTTTAGCCCATTAGGGTTGGTCCCATTATTCCTCTATATAATAAATCTTATGCGAGAACAAAAGACACGCGTCTCATAATATTCAGAAAATACACACACCCCATCCTTACGTATAGAGGAGAATAGTGAAGATCAAAGCCCTCAAGTACTTGCGCTTTTCGGACTCTCTCACGATCATTAATGGCCTCTTTTGATTCAGATACGCTTCCGCTATTAATTATACTCATAGTCTTGATCAGGAGATTCATGTATATTATTATGTTATATATATACATGATTTATTCTAACAAAATGTACTGTATCAGCCTTCAACACACTGGAAAAAATTTAATGGAAGTTGAAAAGGAAGAGGGAAGGGGCTGAGAAATAAGAAAACAAAATAATTTTATATTATTAGGTTATCGACTAATTATTTTTGAACTACTAGGTAATCACTGTTTATTTGTTTTTATTTTCCCTTATACGTTAATTATTATAATATAATGTAATGATATACAATGCATGCATCAATGTTCAGCTCCAAGGCTAGGTATTTTTTTTTTAAATCAAAAGATGGGGATAACATTAAACCAAATCCTGGCAAATTACATCCATTCCTCACACCCAGACATCGAAATGGCTTCTCTAGCAATTTTATGAGCCGCCATATTCGCTGAGCGTCTAACAAAATTAATCGACTAGGACCTTAAGTCCTTACAAATATTTAAACACTCCTCTATAATGTCACCAAAATATGAACGATCAATCCTCTTCCTTGACAATACTTGAGCAACTAATAAAGAATCAACCTCGAAAACTACATTCATCAAGTTTTTCTTTTTTACCCAAGACAGAGCCTCGCGAAATGCCATAGCTTCAGCAATTTTTGGATCAAACTCTCCAGGGAAGTTGCCTCCGTAACCTGCAACAAACGACCCCCTATCATTCCTTAAAAGACATCCAAATGAACTTGCCTTGCACTCTGTAGAAGAAGCTGCATCTACATTACAACTAAGCCACCCATTTTGAGGCTGTTTCCACTTCGTATTGTCCGACCATCTGTTTCTAATCACCACGTTAGTCGAAGTCTGAGCACCCTTCCATTGTTCCTAGCTCCAAGGCTAGGTTATGTTGTTCAATATAAGCACATTTGCTACTCTGTAGTCCCTAGTGTATCTATCTACAGTATCAGGTGGTCGTATCTCGACTTGAAATTTATCTACATGACTGGTTAAGGGATGTCAAAATACTTCCCAGTCACCATCTTCTTAGTTAACTGCCCTGTTTGACGATCAACTTCAATATAATGTGTCTCTTTACTTAGCTGCCCTGTCAGATGATCAATTTAGATATGATTTGTGTCTTTCTACTTAGCTGCCCTGTTAGATGACTAACTTGGATACGATTTGTGCAGCTGCTTGACATCAGATTTTGCAAAATCTATTAATAAATCATCTTTGTCACAAGAGAAGACAAGGAAAATCACATCGTACTTTCTTTTATTAGATGATTAAAGATAAGAATAAGAACAACTTGGTAATGCTCTGTGGCATGGCTGCTTGACATCAACATTTGCAGTTTTTTCTTAAAAAATTCAGCTCCGAGAAGATGAGGAAGTTGACTTAGTATATTTTTGTTTATTCGATACAAAATACATGTCATCGTTATAAGTTGGCTGAAATGGATTGAAAATTTTATGCGCTAAACTATCAAATGAGTTCTTTCTCACGGTAGACTACAGTGCCAACAATACTTGCAACACAGGAGACTATTAATGTAGCGGGCGCCAAATGGAAGAAGTACAATTTTGTGGTAAATTTGTGTTGGAAATATTGACTAAAACAGCAACATAGAGGCAGTTATATATCGTATTTAACAAGCCAAGGCCAAGCAAACAATTAACGAAACAAAACATGAAGGTATAACACATGCATATCAGTAACTGAAAGAACAAAGGAAAGATAGGAGACATACCAGTAGCCATAGCTATATCAGTATATCAAACAAGAATGAAAACAGCTGAGTCGTCAGGATTTGCAAGAAGTCCTGACTATTCTTGAAGAGATAATTGCCCCCACTTACACTGTGTCAGGATGCTGGCAATATTCTTCCAGGATAAAACAGCTCTGAGTTATATGATCACAGCAACCAGATAACTCAACTTCGACTAGCACCTCAGTTCACCAGAAAAACTCACAAGCAAAACAACTTTGACAGTAAGGGAAAAGAGAGTGTAAAGAAGAGAAGAGAATGTAGGGTGTGTTGTATATATTCAGTATATTTACAATCAGTAGCTTAGCTCTCTATTTATAGGAGAGGCCAAACGTAACTGATGCCACCCAATTAATATTGTAACTGCTGATTTACAATTAATATAGCAAAACGGCTGATTTATATTAAATAAATCGTAACTGTTACACTATATTTGACCCATTCATGATTTCTAATTAATAGAATAAACGCTCAGACTCTGCTGTCAACAAGTCTCGACAGTACCTTTAAAGTAACTGTCATCAGTTTGAACATGACAGTATGTTTACTTTCTGACAGCAACCTTGTTCCTGACAGTATGTTTACTTTCTAACAGCAACCTTTGTTCCTGACAGCAAGTTTTACCTTCCTGATAGCAACCTTGTTTTTGACAGCAAGTTTTCACCTTCCTGACAGCAACCTTGTTATGACAGCACAGTCTAGCTCGCGAGAGTTTACAGGACTTTCAATCCAACTCTTGACAGCATGTTTATAATATTAAAATAAATCAATAATCCATGCAATAAAATTCCTCGCCCAGGTCGCCTCGCGTACGCGAGACGCCGAGACATTCGCCCAAATCGCCCTTCGACCAAGCCGACCCGAGTCGAGTCGAGTCGTGACGTGACGTGGCGTGGCGTGGCGAGGTGGGCGGCGGCGGCGTGTGTGTGTGTGTGTGTGTGCACGTGGAGCACACAGTAACACTATGCACCATCATACACCTTAGTAGTTGTACACTACCCATGTGTGTGATTCTATATAAAGCCAACAACCCCCTTTATTCATTTCAATGTGGGACAAATACACATTCTCATTTTCAAGCTCTTTCAAGCTACCAATTCCAACTCCATTTCTCTATGGATTCCACTAAGAAATGACTTAGACCCATATATGAAAATTGAAGTCCTCATAGCAAGGAACAATTTCCAATCATTAAAATCCAGAATTAACATCAAGAACATAAAATACTTATGCTCTAAGAACTCCATTTTCTAACAATCCCCCACAAATCCATACAGAAATGCTTCAGGTTTTCCATCATGACTTGTTTTTCAGAGTCGGTACCCTTCCGGGTTTGAACCCTCCTAAGTCCCCTACTTCAATGATTACCGGATTCAGATGGAATTTTTCACCTTGAATCTTAATCCGTTTGGTGTAACCATGTTCCATAGACGACGACAAGTCAAAGGCTATGGTGCCAATCTACGGCTTTGAGACATTAATGGTCTTGTCTCGATCCTGTTCGTCGAATGCTTCAAGGAATAACCCTTTCCTCTAATTGCGACCACACAATTACATTCGCTTAGCTGGGCATCTCCAGAGATGTACTGCTACCATCTCGTCGAATGACTTGACCCCATTCAGAGTTATAATAACTCTTGCTATCTAGCAGTATCAGTACCTTCTAGGTTTACAAGGGATAGACTCAGATACAACAGTATCATCTATGTAGCAAAGGTACTACCAATTCATCCTTACAGCTTGTTATTACCACATTGAATACACTTCAAGGGATCTCCTCTCATGTGTATTGGGTTCCCACTGATGATGAACTATGATGGGTTGACAGCCCCATCCCCAACCTTGACTTAAGGACCACTGCAGGTTCCAGTCCTTTAGTTAAAGGATCAGCTATATTATTCTGAGTTCCTATGAACTCTACAGCAATAATCCTATCAGACACTAAACCCCTAATAGACTTTAGTCTAACTTGGATGTGCCTCTTTGTTTTAGCATTATACTTTTTACTGCTAATCTTGTCGATAGTTGTTTTACTATCACGATGAATAGCAAACGCAGGAAGCGGTCTGCTTACTACAGGTATCGTGGACATAAGTCCATGTAACCATTCAGCCTCCGTCCCCGTGGCATCAAGCGCACATAACTCAGCCTCAAAAGTAGACCGAGTTACTATAGTCTATTTGGTCGACTTCCAGGATATTGCTCCACCTGCTAAAGTGAACACGTATCCAGTCACTCCATTAGAACCAGACTTCTTAGCTATCCAACTTGCATCACTGTACCCTTCAAGTACACCAGGAAATCTCCTATAGTGTAAACTAAGGTGCATTGTGCCTTTCAGATATCTAAGCACTCTATCAAGAGCATCCCAATGAGTTCTGTTTGGACAGCTTGTATATCTAGCCAACTTAGACACAGAGTATGAAATATCTAGTCTAGTACAGTTAGCAAGATACTGCAAACTCCCTATAATCTGAGAATACCTTAACTGAGACACAGGTACTCCTGAAGCATTCTTAACAAGGGCAACTTTAGGATCATAGGGTGTACTAGCGATTCTACACTGTGAATAACCATATTTCTCAGGTATAGATTTCTCTATATAATGACACTGCGATAAAGTTATTCCCTCAGCTGACTGTGTCAGTTTGAGACCAAGAATCACACTAGCCTCACCCATATCCTTCATTTCAAAGTGACTTTTCAAGAAAGCTTTTGTCTCGTTAATAATCTCAATATTGGTTCCAAACAATAGTATGTCATCTACATATAGGCACATGATGACACACTCACTACCTTTAACTTTGGTGTAGACACACTTGTCACTATCATTAATATCATAACTGAATGGCACTATAGTTTCATCAAAATTTTATGCCAATCCCTAGGAGCTTGTTTCAAGCCATAGATGGATTTGATCAACTTACATACTTTCCTTTCGTTACAAGATGCAACAAATCCCTCAGGCTGAT
Organism: Kitagawia praeruptora; assembly: GCA_037693485.1. NCBI lineage: Eukaryota > Viridiplantae > Streptophyta > Magnoliopsida > Apiales > Apiaceae > Kitagawia > Kitagawia praeruptora. Next base: position 137,163,749 of record CM075350.1, on the reverse strand, counting down.
CCATATAAATCTCTTCTTCAAGTTCACCATGAAGAAAAGCTGTCTTTACATCCATTTGATGGATGATAAGACCATGTACGGAAGCCAATGCTACAAGCATTCGGATTATTGTCATCCTAGCTACAGGAGAGTATGTATCAAAGTAATCAATACCCTCTTTTTGCTTAAAACCCTTAGCTACCAGTCTAGCTTTGTACTTATCTATTGAGCCGTCAGGGTTCAACTTCCTTTTAAAGATCCATCTGCACCCGATAGTAGAACACCCAAGAGGGAGATCAACTAACTCCCATGTTCCATTAGAAACAATAGAGTTAATTTCACTCTTTACAGCGCCCTTCCAGTGCCTAGACTCTGAAGAATCCATAGCTTGTCGGAAAGTTAAAGGTTCGTCCTCGACATTGTAAGTGATAAAATCACTTCCAAAATCCTTGACTACCTTTGCACGCTTACTCCTTCGTGGTTCCTCTATCTCCTTAGGAGTAGAGCTACTACTAGGTTCCACCCCCACATTTGTCATCTTTTCCACATGATCAGGAATAGAACTTGATGTGTGAGTAGGATCTTCAGTAGAAGTATCTTGAGGCATACCAGTCTTCATAGGGTAAACATCCTCAAAGAATGTAGCATCACGAAACTCAACTATCGTGTTTGCCACTATACCATCTATGTCAGATTTTAATACTAAAAATCTCATAGCTGTAGTGGTCTCAACATAGCCCAGAAAGATACAGTCAACAGTCTTTGGACCCAGTTTCTTTCTCTTGTGTTCAGGGACAAGTACCTTAGCAAGGCACCCCCACACACGAAGATACTTAAGACTAGTCTTCTTGCTCTTCCATAACTCATAGGATGTCTTATCCATGTGTTTCAGAGGAACTCTATTCAGAATATGGCAAGCCGTATTCAGAGCTTCTCCCCACATGTATTTAGGCAACCCAGAATTAATAAGCATACTATTAATCATATCTTTAAATGTTCTGTTCTTTCGCTCAGCAACCCCATTAGACTCAGGTGTGTATGGTGGGGTAACTTCATGAACTATACCATTGTTTGCACAAAATTCATTAAAAGCGTTACTCGTATACTCACCACCTCTATCAGATCTCAACCGTTTAAGTACCTTACTAGTTTGTTTTCTACTTCAGTTTTATATATAATGAATTTACTAAGTGCTTCATCCTTATGTCTAAGTAAATAAACATAACAGTATCTACTACTATCATCTATAAAGGTAAAGAAGTATCTAAAATGGTCCTTAGTCAACACACCACCAAATTCACAAATATCAGTGTGTACTAAATCTAACAAGTCTGAATCCCTAACAATATTATGAAAAGGTTTCCTTATTTGTTTAGCAGACACACATACTTGACATTTAGAATTCTTTTCTATAGTGTGTTTTGGAATCAACTCTATGTTCATCATATTTTTAAGAGCACCAAAATTTAAGTGACCAAGTCTAGCATGCCATAAATCTGAAGATTCAACATAGTTAACAGAAGGAGTAATTTTATTTAAAGCACCCAAAATGGGCTCAGCATTTATTACAAACAAACCATTTGACAAGTAACCCTTGCCAAAAAATGTACCAGTATGAATAAGAACTACTTTATTACATTTGAGAGAGACTTCAAAGCCATTAGCTACTAAACAGCTACCACTTATTATATTTCTACGCATGTCAGGAACATGATGCACTCTCGTCAGGGGTAGAACACGACCCGAAGGAAACTTCAAGTCCACGTTTCCTATTCCATGTACTTGAGCAGCACTTGCGTTCCCCATCGTCACTGTCAAGCTATGACTCTGTTGATAAGATGCAAATAAACTAATGTCAGCACAAATATGCACATTAGCTCCAGTATCAATCAACCATTCATTTGACAGATAAGTGGAAAATAGTACAGGGTTGTAGGTAACATACCGGTCTTCGTTGGTTTCAGAAGCCAAAGCTTCACCAACAACCATGTTCGCTACAGGCCCACTTGAGGTTCCAAGCACAGCATTCGCTTGAGCTACCCCCTCGAATTTCTTTGCCTTTGGTTTCTTGGCCTTATCCTTGTCATTCTTAGGTTTATTACTATTTCCCTTCTTAGAGACAGCCTTCCTTTTCTGTCCTACAGTTGCTACATTTACCTTCGAACTTCCATGCTCAGATGGCATCACATGTCCCTGTTTGGACTTGTGTTGTTCTTGCACCGAGATGTCCAGCATAAGATTGGTCCAGGTGATCTCTCCTTTCTGTCTTTTCAGGGAGAGAGAGAACTCTTCCCAAGACTTTGGAAGCTTTTCAATCACACTCATTACCTTAAACTTATCGGGGAAGTCCATTCCAGACTCCTTCAAAGCATGCACTATCATCTCAAATTCATGCACTTGCTCAGTCATGGAATTATTGTCCACCAGCTTGAAATCAAGGAACCTAGCCACAGAATACTTTTCCAGACCTTGTGAGTCAGTATTATGTGTCTGGTCTAGCTTCTCCCATAAGAGTTTTGCGGTGTAGGCATCAGAGGAGTACACATCAAACAATGTGTTGGTTAGAGCAGCCAGAATTGCTGCCCTAGCAACCCCATCCTTTTCAGCCCACTTCGCATAACTCTTAACTGATTCAGCCTTCTCTTGATCCACAACCGGCTTCTCATATTCCACAACAGGCCATAGACCCTTTACAGTCAACCACAACTTCATCCTTTTCTGCCAACGAGAAAAGCCAACGCCCCCATTGAATTTCTCTGGCAAGCCAGTTAATTCAACCGGTTGTGGAAAACTGTAAGTGGTCCAATCAATGACCCCAGCAGATGCAACCGAACTACCACTAGCAGGAATTTCACTCTCGTTAACCATTATGCTAAATACTATATAACTAATTATCTCTTCAAGAATGTTGGAAATATTGAATAAAACAGCAACATAGAGGCAGTTATATATCGTATTTAACAAGCCAAGGCCAAACAAACAATTAACGAAACAAAACATGAAGGTATAACACATGCATATCAGTAACTGAAAGAACAAAGGAAAGATAGGAGACATACCAGTAGCCATAGCTATATCAGTATATCAAACAAGAATGAAAACAGCTGAGTCGTCATGATTTGCAAGAAGTCCTGACTATTCTTGAAGAGATAATTGCCCCCACTTACACTGTGTCAGGATGCTGGCAATATTCTTCCAGGATAAAACAGCTCCGAGTTATATGATCACAGCAACCAGATAACTCAACTTCGACTAGCACCTCAGTTCGCCAGAAAAACTCACAAGCAAAACAGCTTTGACAATAAGGGAAAAGAGAGTGTAGAGAAGAGAAGAGAATGTAGGGTGTGTTGTATATATTTAGTATATTTACAATCAGTAGCTTAGCTCTCTATTTATAGGAGAGGCCAAACGTAACTGATGCCACCCAATTAATATTGTAAATGCTGATTTACAATTAATATAGCAAAACGGCTGATTTATATTAAATAAATCGTAACTGTTACACTATATTTGACCCATTCATGATTTCTAATTAATAGAATAAACGTTCAGACTCTGCTGTCAACAAGTCTCGACAGTACCTTTAAAGTAACTGTCATCAGTTTGAACTTGACAGTATGTTTACTTTCTGACAGCAACCTTGTTCCTGACAGTATGTTTACTTTCTGACAACAACCTTTGTTCCTGACAGCAAGTTTTACCTTCCTGACAGCAACCTTGTTTTTGATAGCAAGTTTTCACCTTCCTGACAGTAACCTTGTTATGACAGCACAGTCTAGCTCTCGAGAGTTTACAGGACTTTCAATCCAACTCTTGACAGCATGTTTATAATATTAAAATAAATCAATAATCCATGCAATAAAATTCCTCGCCCAGGTCGCCTCGCGTACGCGAGACGCCAAGACATTCGCCCAAATCGCCCTTCGACCGAGCCGACCCGACCCGAGTCGAGTCGAGTCGTGACGTGACGTGACGTGACGTGGCGTGGCGAGGCAGGCGGCGGCGGCGTGTGTGTGTGTGTGTGTGTGTGCGCGTGGAGCACACAGTAATACCATGCACCATCATACACCTTAGTAGTTGTACACTACCCATGTGTGTGATTCTATATAAAGCCAACAACCCCCTTTTATTCATTTCAATGTGGGACAAATACACATTCTCATTTTCAAGCTCTTTCAAGCTACCAATTCCAACTCCATTTCTCTAGGGATTCCACTAAGAAAATTACTTAGACCCATATATGAAAATTGAAGTCCTCATAGCAAGGAACAATTTCCAATCATTAAAATCTGGAATTAACATCAAGAACATAAAATACTTATGCTCTAAAAACTCCATTTTCTAACAATCCCCCACAAATCCATACAGAAATGCTTCAGGTGTTCCATCATGACTTGTTTTTCAGAGTCGGTACCCTTCCGGGTTTGAACCCTCCTAAGTCCCCTACTTCAATGATTACCGGATTCAGATGGAATTTTTCACCTTAAATCTTAATCCGTTTGGTGTAACCATGTTCCATAGACGACGACAAGTCAAAGGCTATGGTGCCAATCTATGGCTTTGAGACATTAATGGTCTTGTCTCGATCCTGTTCGTCGAATGCTTCAAGGAATAACCCTTTCCTCTAATTGCGACCACACAATTACATTCGCTTAGCTGGGCATCTCCAGAGATGTACTGCTACCATCTCGTCGAATGACTTGACCCCATTCAGAGTTATAATCTCTTGCTATCTAGCAGTATCAGTACCTTCTAGGTTTACAGGGGATAGACCCAGATACAACAGTATCATCTATGTAGCAAAGGTACTACCAATTCATCCTTACAGCTTGTTATTACCACATTGAATACACTTCAAGGGATCTCCTCTCATGTGTATTGGGTTCCCATTGATGATGAACTATGATGGGTGATAAGTGGATTTTATATCCACTTATTATGCACTAATTGAGCCTAGATTGGTGATTTATCCTTAAGTATGTGGTGTCTTTTAATTCGTTTTTGTTCTTTCAATAGTTGTTGTGTAGAACTCGAAATTTCAGGTATCCTGGCGATAAAAGGGTAAAAGACGGTGGAGTTCTGGCTCAGATGGACTGGCTACGAGGAAAAGGAATTATCATAAAGATGTTCTGAGTGATATATTCTTAAAGCTGAAACCCCGGTTGGAATTTTTGTATTTTTCTCCAAGCAAAAGGACTCCAGTTTTAGATCCTCAAGAGACCGTAACTTACATCTGGACGAGCAATGAAGAAATAAGAATTATCACAAAAATATGGAAAGTGATATTTTCTTAAAGCTGGAACCCCGGTTGGAATTGATATATTTTCTTTTAAGCAAAAGGAGTCCGGTTCTAGACGGCCAGAGACCGCATCTTAGACAATAAGGATTTATTTATATTATTAAATAATTTTATTAATTTAGAAAATTATATTTATAAATATCTAATAATATTAGATATTTATTTTTATAATTTCTGGATTAAAATAATTATTTATTAATTAAAGATTATAAGCTGTGCGGGATTCAAATGCATTTTTAAGAGCGAAATAAGCTAAGTTGGTTATAATCATTAGCAGCAGGTCAAGAATTATTCAAAATGTGTTAAAGCAAAGTGTGTCGGCAAGAATACAAGAGAAAATCAAGCTGCTGTCGGCCAGAGTCCACTCTCCCACGCGCGCGTGGGAGACACGCGCTAGAAGAAAAATCCAGTGCAGGCGCCCGTGGTGCTCAAATCAGGGTCCCTGCGAGTGGTTTTCAGCTCCGGATTAAGTCAGAAAAATGTGCAGAATTAATTCTTCAACCAGGGCTGCTGCATGATTTTGTTGAACAATTTTCTTCCAAAAAAACTGCAGAAAATTGTCAAAGGATGGCTAGACTTTAAAAAAAAAAATTGATGTAAGCAATGATGTTTATAGATCAAAATTTTAGCCTATAAATAGATTGTTTTAGAATGTTAGAAAATGATCTCCGGACACTTAAAAAAAACACACAGCTTGTTCTTCATTTTTGCTCTCTCCATTCTAAATTTCTGTTCTATTTTCTTGAAATACAGTTCCAATTGTAATTTTTATTTTTATTATATACATTTTAAAATTCAGTTTTAATTCCAGTTTTATTTTTATAATTTGAATTTCGTAATTTTATTTTTTATTTCAAAAATTTTATTTTCAGTTTTATTTAAATTTTAATTTCAGTTTTATTTTATATATTTTAAATTTTAGTAATTTTATTTTTATTTCAGTTTTATTTTTTTACACTTTAATTTTTAGTAATATTATTTTTATTTCAGTTTTTTTTTTATACATTTCAATTTTTAGTAATATTATTTTTATATTTATATACTTAAATTTTCTTAAATTTCGTATATGTTATATATCGATTGAAGATTGGAAGGATATTAATTGGAGCACTCATCTCATTCAGTGGAAGCAATTTCGGTTCAATTTTCTAACTCTCGTAATTTCTTATTTAATTTAGGAAATTTTCATCCATGATTTTATTTAATCCCATGAAGGTGCCTAGTTCAATATGAACTAAACACTTTCATGGGGTTCTAATGTAATGAATTGTTAATGCTCATGTTAATTTGATAGATAATTTGTGTTTACAATTTTTATATAAGATTGCCTTGCATGGTTGTTTTAATTGCATATAGGTGAATAGCTAACATCTATTGTGCCAAATCTCTAATGATTGCGAAAGTGGATTTAGAGATTTAGGGCTTGCCATGCTAGCATAGGTATGTCGGCTTCTCCGCATTTCGGATTATAGTTTCGAAAGAACGTTATTCCCCTATGTAGTTAATTGCGGACCTTGTGATTAAATCGATTGTATCACCTATTCACATAGACATATAGTGTATTGGATATAATTGATGCCCTTATAACTTCAGTTAAAGGAATTCGCAGTTTTCTTGGTCATGCGGGTTTTTATCGGCGATTCATCCAAGATTTTTCGAAAATATCTAAACCTTTGTGCAATCTGTTAGAAAAGGATATTCCTTTTAAATTTGGTGAAGATTGTTTGGAGGCATTCAAGCTCTTAAAGAAGAAATTGACAACTGCGCCCATTATCACTGCACCTGATTGGAGTGAACCTTTTGAATTAATGTGTGATGCAAGTGACTATGCAGTGGGAGCTGTTCTTGGTCAACGGAAGAATAAGGTGTTTCACGTGATTTACTATGCTAGCAAAACTCTCAATGATGCACAGCTGAATTACACTACTACAGAAAAGGAACTCTTAGCTATTGTATATAGCTTCGAGAAATTCAGATCGTATTTGCTCGGAACTAAGGTAGTGGTGTTTACAGATCATGCAGCCATTCGATACCTAATGTCGAAGAAAGATGCTAAGCCACGGTTGATTCGTTGGGTTCTGTTGCTTCAAGAATTCGACTTAGAAATCAAGGATAGAAAGGGTACTGAGAACCAGGTGGCCGATCACTTGTCTCGGTTAGAGGAACACGGTAACTCAGCGGATAAAACTCTCATCAACGAATTTTTTCCTGACTTGCAACTTTTTGGGGTGCAAAATGAAGAGCCATGGTTTGCAGACATTGTGAACTATCTTGTAAGCAATGTCATCCCGTCGGAATTTTCTTATGCTCAAAGAAAGAAGTTTCTTCATGATGTAAAATGGTACCGATGGGATGAACCCTTCTTATTCAGACAGGGAGCTGATCAGGTGATTCGGAGGTGCATTCCGTTTAGTGAGGTTGAAGGTATTTTGCATGACTACCATTCTACCACTTACGGAGGTCATTATGCTGGAGAGAAGACAGCCACTCGAGTACTTCAGGCTGGGTTTTATTGGCCAACACTGTTTAAAGATGCGCATCAGTTTGTGTTGAGATGCGATAGATGTAAAAGAATTGGTAATATCTCTAGGAGGAATGAGATGCCTCTGAATATGTTGTTGGAAGTGGAGATTTTCGATGTGTGGGGGATCGATTTCATGGGTCTTTTTGTTTCTTCATGCAATAATCAGTACATCTTGCTAGCGGTGGACTATGTTTCTAAATGGGTCGAGGTGAAGGCTTTACCGACCAATGACGCTAAAGTGGTGCTGAATTTTCTGAATAAGCAAGTTTTCACACGTTTCGGAACTCCAAGGGTAATTATCAGTGACGAAGGATCACACTTCTGCAACCGCAAGTTCACAGCATTGATGGCAAGGTACAACATAAATCATCGAATTGCTACGGCCTATCACCCTCAAACGAATGGCCAAGCAGAGGTTTCCAACAGAGAGATAAAACGGATCCTAGAGAAGGTCGTGAATCCTTCAAGGAAGGACTGGTCAATAAAACTTGATGAAGCTGTTTGGGCTTATAGAACAGCTTACAAAACACCTTTTGGCACGTCACCCTTTCAGCTAGTATATGGCAAGGCTTGTCATCTGCCTGCCGAACTAGAACACAAAGCTTATTGGGCGCTGAAGAAGTTGAACTTTGACTTAGCAGCAGCAGGTGAGAAAAGAATGCTTCAGATTAATGAACTGGATGAGTTTCGGCTACAGGCTTATGAAAATCACAAGTTATACAAGGAAAAGGTCAAGAGATGGCATGACAGACGTTTGGTGCAAAAGTCTTTTGTACCAGGGCAGTTAGTTTTGCTTTTCAACTCTCGTCTCAGACTTTTTCCAGGGAAACTTAAGTCAAGGTGGTCAGGACCATTCACGGTTAAAACGGTGTTTCCACATGGTGCAGTGGAAATTTTTGATAAAACATCGGAAGCAGCTTTCAAAGTAAATGGACAGAGGTTGAAGCCATATTTTGGTGAACATGTGAATCGCAAAGCAGAAACCGCGGTTCTTGGTACTACCGATTAAAGTGCGAAAGTGAAGTCAAGCTAGCGACAATAAACAAGCGCTTCGTGGGAGGCAACCCATGAGTTTCGGTGTTTTCAAGTATGTTCTCTATTATCCCTTGTACTTACTTCCATTCAATGCGGACATTGAATATTATAAGTTTGGGGGTGGTTTGGGGGATAAGTAGTATGTATATGTGTTAGTAGTTTTTGTGAGTCATTGTGTTCATGTAGGATATCATGTTTTGCATATTAGTAGTAATTCATGCATATTTGTTCGTATTATCTATGTTGTTTCATTTAGGACATTCTGTTATTGTTTGTTTGTTTTACCATGTGAGTCATATTAGTTGCATTTTCATGGCATGCATTTTTCATGATCCCTTAGGACGAGCTGATTCTGATTGATAGGTGGATGTTGATTTGGGTGTGATGATGATGAGTAGGGGGCTGATTTATAGTTCCTAAGGAATTGACTTGCATGTTATGGGAACAAAATTTTTACACAATCTCATTGGGGTGCTTTTGGGCTAGGTTAGGGTCATGCCTGTTGGATGTTTTGAGATTTAATCACTTGTTTATTCTTAGAATTTTCGTTATTCCCTTGATAGCGTAGGAACACTAAAATCTAAGTTTGGGGGAAAACAGGGATTTCATGCTAAGTGGTAATAATTGTCAATAAAGGCTAGGCGTCAAATGGCTAGTAGCCGGCTCATATTTATATGAGTAGTCTAGGGTTGGAAATGAGAAAGGCTCATTCCAGATTGCGAAAAAAAAAAAAAAAAAAAAAAGAGTCAGAAGTCCAATTGATTATATGCAAAATTAACCAGAGTGAGCTCTTTAATACTCGAGTAATTAAGTCTGAGGGGACTTAGTCCTAGTAACCTAAAGCCCTTGTGGTTTAGGATTGCTGACCTAACACTCGCTACATGGGTATTATTGTATAAGCCTTTTGGGGTCTCATTCATTGCACGGTTAAATAAGCATGCGTATTGTATATGTAGTGTCGTAGTATAGTAATAAAGCATGAGTTTCTGTCTACCTTGGATAAGGGTGGAGGTGTTCCTAGGTTATGAAGTGTCTACAGTTTATTCTAGTTATAAACCTGTGATTGTCTTGACGGAAAGCATGTATGGTTTTTGACCTAGTTTTGGGAGTATTTCTGATGAGCATTGCACACACGCACGTTTCTGTTCATGTATTTGTTAGTATACGGGGACTTAGTCGAGCTCTGCTTGGAATTGTTGCATTCTTTGGAGATATTTGCTTTTTAGTTGATTTTGGTGAGTTTGAAGGGGATCGTTGCATTTTTCAGATTAGTTGCATTCATGCATTGTTAGTTGCATTTGATAAATGGATTTTGTGGGTACATTCGCTATAGGCCCTCACGAGACCTAACTCGTCCACTAGGGTTGTCTAGGGGTTTAAAGGGCTTGTTGCATATGCCAAATGCAACCGTGATCACCTATGGAAGTGGTGCTAGTTAGTTAATATATATTGTTATGCTTGAGGAAAAGCATCAGTTTTAGTTTGGGGGTGTGATAAGTGGATTTTATATCCACTTATTATGCACTAATTGAGCCTAGATTGGTGATTTATCCTTAAGTATGTGGTGTCTTTTAATTCGTTTTTGTTCTTTCGGTAGTTGTTGTGTAGAACTCGAAATTTCAGGTATCCTGGCGATAAAAGGGTAAAAGACGATGGAGTTCTGGCTCAGATGGACTGGCTACGAGGAAAAGGAATTATCATAAAGATGTTCTGAGTGATATATTCTTAAAGCTGAAACCCCGGTTGGAATTGTTGTATTTTTCTCCAAGCAAAAGGACTCCGGTTTTAGATCCTCAAGAGACCGTAACTTACATCTGGACGAGCAATGAAGAAATAAGAATTATCACAAAAATATGGAAAGTGATATTTTCTTAAAGCTGGAACCCCGGTTGGAATTGATATATTTTCTTTTAAGCAAAAGGAGTCCGGTTCCAGACGGCCAGAGACCGCATCTTACACAATAAGGATTTATTTATATTATTAAATAATTTTATTAATTTAGAAAATTATATTTATAAATATCTAATAATATTAGATATTTATTTTTATAATTTCTGGATTAAAATAATTATTTATTAATTAAAGATTATAAGCTGTGCGGGATTCAAATGCATTTTTAAGAGCGAAATAAGCTAAGTTGGTTATAATCATTAGCAGCAGGTCAAGAATTATTCAAAATGTGTTAAAGCAAAGTGTGTCGGCAAGAATACAAGAGAAAATCAAGTTGCTGTCGGCCAGAGTCCACTCTCCCACGCGCGCGTGGGAGACACGCGCCAGAAGAAAAATCCAGTGCAGGCGCGCGTGGTGCTCAAATCAGGGTCCCTGCGAGTGGTTTTCAGCTCCGGATTAAGTCAGAAAAATGTGCAGAATTAATTCTTCAACCAGGGTTGCTGCATGATTTTGTTGAACAATTTTCTTCCAAAAAAACTGCAGAAAATTGTCAAAGGATGGCTAGACTTTAAAAAAAAAAAATTGATGTAAGCAATGATGTTTATAGATCAAAATTTTAGCCTATAAATAGATTGTTTTAGAATGTTAGAAAATGATCTCCGGACACTTGAAAAAAAACACACAGCTTGTTCTTCATTTTTGCTCTCTCCATTCTAAATTTCTGTTCTATTTTCTTGAAATACAATTCCAATTGTAATTTTTATTTTTATTATATACATTTTAAAATTCAGTTTTAATTCCAGTTTTATTTTTATAATTTGAATTTCGTAATTTTATTTTTTATTTCAAAAATTTTATTTTCTGTTTTATTTAAATTTTAATTTCAGTTTTATTTTATATATTTTAAATTTTAGTAATTTTATTTTTATTTCAGTTTTATTTTTTTACACTTTAGTTTTTAGTAATATTATTTTTATTTCAGTTTTATTTTTTTTTATACATTTCAATTTTTAGTAATATTATTTTTATATTTATATACTTAAATTTTCTTAAATTTCGTATATGTTATATATCGATTGAAGATTGGAAGGATATTAATTGGAGCACTCATCTCATTCAGTGGAAGCAATTTCGGTTCAATTTTCTAACTCTCGTAATTTCTTATTTAATTTAGGAAATTTTCATCCATGATTTTATTTAATCCCATGAAGGTGCCTAGTTCAATTATGAACTAAACACTTTCATGGGGTTCTAATGTAATGAATTGTTAATGCTCATGTTAATTTGATAGATAATTTGTGTTTACAATTTCTATATAAGATTGCCTTGCATGGTTGTTTTAATTGCATATAGGTGAATAGCTAACATCTATTGTGCCAAATCTCTAATGATTGCGAAAGTGGATTTAGAGATTTAGGGCTTGCCATGCTAGCATAGGTATGTCGGCTTCTCCGCATTTCGGATTATAGTTTCGAAAGAACGTTATTCCCCTATGTAGTTAATTGCGGACCTTGTGATTAAATCGATTGTATCACCTATTCACATAGACATATAGTGTATTGGATATAATTGATGCCCTTATAACTTCAGTTAAAGGAATTCGCAGTTTTCTTGGTCATGCGGGTTTTTATCGGCGATTCATCCAAGATTTTTCGAAAATATCTAAACCTTTGTGCAATCTGTTAGAAAAGGATATTCCTTTTAAATTTGGTGAAGATTGTTTGGAGGCATTCAGCACCTGATTGGAGTGAACCTTTTGAATTAATGTGTGATGCAAGTGACTATGCAGTGGGAGCTGTTCTTGGTCAACGGAAGAATAAGGTGTTTCACGTGATTTACTATGCTAGCAAAACTCTCAATGATGCACAGCTGAATTACACTACTACAGAAAAGGAACTCTTAGCTATTGTATATAGCTTCGAGAAATTCAGATCGTATTTGCTCGGAACTAAGGTAGTGGTGTTTACAGATCATGCAGCCATTCGATACCTAATGTCGAAGAAAGATGCTAAGCCACGGTTGATTCGTTGGGTTCTGTTGCTTCAAGAATTCGACTTAGAAATCAAGGATAGAAAGGGTACTGAGAACCAGGTGGCTGATCACTTGTCTCGGTTAGAGGAACACGGTAACTCAGCGGATAAAACTCTCATCAACGAATTTTTTCCTGACTTGCAACTTTTTGGGGTGCAAAATGAAGAGCCATGGTTTGCAGACATTGTGAACTATCTTGTAAGCAATGTCATCCCGTCGGAATTTTCTTATGCTCAAAGAAAGAAGTTTCTTCATGATGTAAAATGGTACCGATGGGATGAACCCTTCTTATTCAGACAGGGAGCTGATCAGGTGATTCGGAGGTGCATTCCGTTTAGTGAGGTTGAAGGTATTTTGCATGACTACCATTCTACCACTTACGGAGGTCATTATGCTGGAGAGAAGACAGCCACTCGAGTACTTCAGGCTGGGTTTTATTGGCCAACACTGTTTAAAGATGCGCATCAGTTTGTGTTGAGATGCGATAGATGTCAAAGAATTGGTAATATCTCTAGGAGGAATGAGATGCCTCTGAATATGCTGTTGGAAGTGGAGATTTTCGATGTGTGGGGGATCGATTTCATGGGTCCTTTTGTTTCTTCATGCAATAATCAGTACATCTTGCTAGCGGTGGACTATGTTTCTAAATGGGTCGAGGTGAAGGCTTTACCGACCAATGACGTTAAAGTGGTGCTGAATTTTCTGAATAAGCAAGTTTTCACACGTTTCGGAACTCCAAGGGTAATTATCAGTGACGAAGGATCACACTTCTGCAACCGCAAGTTCACAGCATTGATGGCAAGGTACAACATAAATCATCGAATTGCTACGGCCTATCACCCTCAAACGAATGGCCAAGCAGAGGTTTCCAACAGAGAGATAAAACGGATCCTAGAGAAGGTCGTGAATCCTTCAAGGAAGGACTGGTCACTAAAACTTGATGAAGCTGTTTGGGCTTATAGAACAGCTTACAAAACACCTTTTGGCACGTCACCCTTTCAGCTAGTATATGGCAAGGCTTGTCATCTGCCTGCCGAACTAGAACACAAAGCTTATTGGGCGCTGAAGAAGTTGAACTTTGACTTAGCAGCAGCAGGTGAGAAAAGAATGCTTCAGATTAATGAACTGGATGAGTTTCGGCTACAGGCTTATGAAAATCACAAGTTATACAAGGAAAAGGTCAAGAGATGGCATGACAGACGTTTGGTGCAAAAGTCTTTTGTACCAGGGCAGTTAGTTTTGCTTTTCAACTCTCGTCTCAGACTTTTTCCAGGGAAACTTAAGTCAAGGTGGTCAGGACCATTCACGGTTAAAACGGTGTTTCCACATGGTGCAGTGGAAATTTTTGATAAAACACCGGAAGCAGCTTTCAAAGTAAATGGACAGAGGTTGAAGCCATATTTTGGTGAACATGTGAATCGCAAAGCAGAAACCGCGGTTCTTGGTACTACCGATTAAAGTGCGAAAGTGAAGTCAAGCTAGCGACAATAAACAAGCGCTTCGTGGGAGGCAACCCATGAGTTTCGATGTTTTCAGGTATGTTCACTATTATCCCTTGTACTTACTTCCATTCAATGCGGACATTGAATATTATAAGTTTGGGGGTGGTTTGGGGGATAAGTAGTATGTATATGTGTTAGTAGTTTTTGTGAGTCATTGTGTTCATGTAGGATATCATGTTTTGCATATTAGTAGTAATTCATGCATATTTGTTCGTATTATCTATGTTGTTTCATTTAGGACATTCTGTTATTGTTTGTTTGTTTTACCATGTGAGTCATATTAGTTGCATTTTCATGGCATGCATTTTTCATGATCCCTTAGGACGAGCTGATTCTGATTGATAGGTGGATGTTGATTTGGGTGTGATGATGATGAGTAGGGGGCTGATTTATAGTTCCTAAGGAATTGACTTGCATGTTATGGGAACAAAATTTTTACACAGTCTCATTGGGGTGCTTTTGGGCTAGGTTAGGGTCATGCCTGTTGGATGTTTTGAGATTTAATCACTTTTTATTCTTAGAATTTTCGTTATTCCCTTGATAGCGTAGGAACACTAAAATCTAAGTTTGGGGGAAAACAGGGATTTCATGCTAAGTGGTAATAATTGTCAATAACGGCTAGGCGTCAAATGGCTAGTAGCCGACTCATATTTATATGAGTAGTCTAGGGTTGGAAATGAGAAAGGCTCATTCCAGATTGCGAAAAAAAAAAGAAAAAAGAAAAAAAAAGTGTCAGAAGTCCAATTGATTATATGCAAAATTAACCAGAGTGAGCTCTTTAATACTCGAGTAATTAAGTCTGAGGGGACTTAGTCCTAGTAACCTAAAGCCCTTGTGGTTTGGGATTGCTAACCTAACACTCGCTACATGGGTATTATTGTATAAGCCTTTTGGGGTCTCATTCATTGCACGGTTAAATAAGCAAGCGTATTGTATATGTAGTGTCGTAGTATAGTAATAAAGCATGAGTTTCTGTCTACCTTGGATAAGGGTGGAGGTGTTCCTAGGTTATGAAGTGTCTACAGTTTATTCTAGTTATAAACCTGTGATTGTCTTGACGGAAAGCATGTATGGTTTTTGACCTAGTTTTGGGAGTATTTCTGATGAGCATTGCACACACGCACGTTTCTGTTCATGTATTTGTTAGTATACGGGGACTTAGTCGAGCTCTGCTTGGAATTGTTGCATTCTTTGGAGATATTTGCTTTTTAGTTGATTTTGGTGAGTTTGAAGGGGATCGTTGCATTTTTCAGATTAGTTGCATTCATGCATTGTTAGTTGCATTTGATAAATGGATTTTGTGGGTACATTCGCTATAGGCCCTCACGAGACCTAACTCGTCCACTAGGGTTGTCTAGGGGTTTAAAGGGCTTGTTGCATATGCCAAATGCAACCGTGATCACCTATGGAAGTGGTGCTAGTTAGTTAATATATATTGGTATGCTTGAGGAAAAGCATCAGTTTTAGTTTGGGGGTGTGATAAGTGGATTTTATATCCACTTATTATGCACTAATTGAGCCTAGATTGGTGATTTATCCTTAAGTATGTGGTGTCTTTTAATTCATTTTTGTTCTTTCGGTAGTTGTTGTGTAGAACTCGAAATTTCAGGTATCCTGGCGATAAAAGGGTAAAAGACGGTGGAGTTCTGGCTCAGATGGACTGGCTACGAGGAAAAGGAATTATCATAAAGATGTTCTGAGTGATATATTCTTAAAGCTGAAACCCCGGTTGGAATTGTTGTATTTTTCTCCAAGCAAAAGGACTCCGGTTTTAGATCCTCAAGAGACCGTAACTTACATCTGGACGAGCAATGAAGAAATAAGAATTATCACAAAAATATGGAAAGTGATATTTTCTTAAAGCTGGAACCCCGGTTGGAATTGATATATTTTCTTTTAAGCAAAAGGAGTCCGGTTCCAGACGGCCAGAGACCGCATCTTAGACAATAAGGATTTATTTATATTATTAAATAATTTTATTAATTTAGAAAATTATATTTATAAATATCTAATAATATTAGATATTTATTTTTATAATTTCTGGATTAAAATAATTATTTATTAATTAAAGATTATAAGCTGTGCGGGATTCAAATGCATTTTTAAGAGTGAAATAAGCTAAGTTGGTTATAATCATTAGCAGCAGGTCAAGAATTATTCAAAATGTGTTAAAGCAAAGTGTGTCGGCAAGAATACAAGAGAAAATCAAGTTGCTGTCGGCCAGAGTCCACTCTCCCACGCGCGCGTGGGAGACACGCGCCAGAAGAAAAATCCAGTGCAGGCGCGCGTGGTGCTCAAATCAGGGTCCCTGCGAGTGGTTTTCAGCTCCGGATTAAGTCAGAAAAATGTGTAGAATTAATTCTTCAACCAGGGCTGCTGCATGATTTTGTTGAACAATTTTCTTCCAAAAAAACTGCAGAAAATTGTCAAAGGATGGCTAGACTTTAAAAAAAAAATTGGTGTAAGCAATGATGTTTATAGATCAAAATTTTAGCCTATAAATAGATTGTTTTAGAATGTTAGAAAATTATCTCCGGACACTTGAAAAAAAACACACAGCTTGTTCTTCATTTTTGCTCTCTCCATTATAAATTTCTGTTCTATTTTCTTGAAATACAATTCCAATTGTAATTTTTATTTTTATTATATACATTTTAAAATTCAGTTTTAATTCCAGTTTTATTTTTATAATTTGAATTTCGTAATTTTATTTTTTATTTCAAAAATTTTATTTTCAGTTTTATTTAAATTTTAATTTCAGTTTTATTTTATATATTTTAAATTTTAGTAATTTTATTTTTATTTCAGTTTTATTTTTTTACACTTTAGTTTTTAGTAATATTATTTTTATTTCAGTTTTATTTTTTTTATACATTTCAATTTTTAGTAATATTATTTTTATATTTATATACTTAAATTTTCTTAAATTTCGTATATGTTATATATCGATTGAAGATTGGAAGGATATTAATTGGAGCACTCATCTCATTCAGTGGAAGCAATTTCGGTTCAATTTTCTAACTCTCGTAATTTCTTATTTAATTTAGGAATTTTCATCCATGATTTTATTTAATCCCATGAAGGTGCCTAGTTCAATTATGAACTAAACACTTTCATGTGGTTCTAATGTAATGAATTGTTAATGCTCATGTTAATTTGATAGATAATTTGTGTTTACAATTTCTATATAAGATTGCCTTGCATGGTTGTTTTAATTGCATATAGGTGAATAGCTAACATCTATTGTGCCAAATCTCTAATGATTGCGAAAGTGGATTTAGAGATTTAGGGCTTGCCATGCTAGCATAGGTATGTCGGCTTCTCCGCATTTCGGATTATAGTTTCGAAAGAACGTTATTCCCCTATGTAGTTAATTGCGGAACTTGTGATTAAATCGATTGTATCACCTATTCACATAGACATATAGTGTATTGGATATAATTGATGCCCTTATAACTTCTATCTCTTTTGTGGATGTTTATTTGGAATGATGTGAGTTAATTGAAAGATGGCTCATATTAGTGTCGTGTTCCCGCTAGCATTCTTAACAATTGTAACACATTAATTCTTGATAGTTAATAGAGCTAAAACATTCATGAAATTAGGACCCCATGCCTCTATCATATTATTTTAAACAAATTAGCCGTTACTTCATTAGTTAATTGTTATATGCAAATAAACCATTTTAGTTCATTCATGCTTCTATAATTAACTAAACATTGTTGAATAGACATATTTACTAAAATAACCGAGTCTTCGTGGGAACGATCCTTATTTCCCTATATTGCTTTTGGACTGCGTATACTTGCGTAGAGAAAATAGCGAACAAGTTTTTGGCGCCGCTGCCGGGGACTCGGTGTTATTTTTGTTTATGTGTTTTACTACAATAGAAGTTAATTTGTTTGACTTGAACATTTTATCTTATATTTTTGTGAAGTGATTATTTGTGTACAGATACTTGGATTTTTATGCTAACACGTTCTAAAGCATTAAAAGCCAAACAAGTACTTGAACTAGCAAATACTCACAAGATGGACGGAGAAGGCGAAGTAGTTGCACCTGCAGCAGCAAGGGCTTTAATGGACTACTCGCAACCGAAGATTGATGACATCCAGTCAAGCATCATTCGGCCAGCAATTACGGCTCCTACATTTGAAATTAGATCTAGTACTATTCAGATGGTGCAGAATCAAGTACAGTACGGAGGAACTGCAACGGAAGATCCTAACTTACACATCAGGAACTTCATAGAAATATGCGACACATTCAGATTCAACAATGTGTCAGATGATGCTGTGAAGTTGAGACTCTTCCCGTTTTCATTAAGAGACAAAGCCAAGGGTTGGCTACACTCTCTACCACCAGGATCTATCACCACTTGGGCTGATCTAGCTCAAAAGTTTCTTAGCAAATTCTTCCCCATGGCTAAGACTGCAGCTATAAGGAATGCTATCACTCAATTTTCTCAGCAGTCTGGTGAAACTTTATGCGAATCTTGGGAGAGATACAAAGAAATGCTTCGGCAATGTCCACATCACGGCATGCCAAAATGGATGGTCATAAATTGTTTCTATAATGGTCTAGGAATGCAATCAAGGCCAATGGTAGATGCAGCTTCAGGAGGAGCACTATGGGCTAAAAGTTATGAGGAGGCCTACGATCTTATCGAGATGATGGCAGCTAATGAATATCAAAACCCAACTCAGAGAATGCCATAACAGAAGGTAGCAGGAATTCTTAATATCGACAAAACCACTTCCTTAGCAGCTCAGCTAGAGGCTTTGAAATTGAAAGTAGACTCTTTGACAGCACAAGGATTTCATCAAATTGATAGTGTTTGTGAGTTGTGTGCAGGCGCACATGAATTAAATCAATGTGCCATCTCAAATGAGTCGGTTCAGTTCGTAAGCAATTTCCAGAGACAGCAACAGCCAGCTCCAAATTCCTACCATCCGAACAACCGAAATCATCCAAATTTCAGTTGGAGCAATAATCAAGGAGGAGCACAACAATCACATTAGCCCTACCAACAATCTAATCATCAGCCATTTGGAGCTAAGCAGTATAATCCATCTGGATTCCAGCAACAACAGGGGCAACATTTTCAACAACCATATGCTCCTAGACAATTTCAGCCCCCAGGATTTCAACAACAACAATCTTATGGAAATTCTGGACAATCGTCGAATGAAAAGACTGAATTAGAGGAGTTGAGGTTGGGCCAAAAAAGCCAAGCGGCTTCCATTAAAAATCTGGAAACTCAATTGAGTCAACTCGCTAGTTTCATGATGAACCGACCACAAGGAACACTGATATGTCAAATTATACCTAACCGCAAGCGCACGGTGTCTATTGCTAGTACAGATGGCAAGCGGGTCGAATCCACAAGGAGACAGGTTCTACTAATTCCTTTTCAGTTATCGCTAATTGTTTCAAGGGTCAAACGATTATTGAAGAATATTAACTAACTAGCAAATTAAACTAGATTAACACTAATTAAACAGATGATAAACAAATTATTTAAAACCTAGGGCAATCAGGTCCACCATGCTTACACGATTGGCTCTTAAGCTAAAGCAATCAATGTGATCCTATAACTAGAGTATGTTAATCTCTCTCAAGCATTAACACTCTCGAAACATTCAACACAATTAACCACTTTTAGTAATTCAATCAATCAGGTAATTAGAGTCAAGTTAATCTCTTCCAAGCATTAACGCTCTCAGAAATCCAATGATGCTCTCGCACTCAAATTCAATTCTGCTAATCGTATGTGTGCCTCTAGTAAGTAAATCTCTCGATCCATACCCCTATTTGCATACAATTAATCCATGATATCGGCCGATTACACAAATTAATGATTAAAACATATCAATCAGAATTAACCATAACCAATCAAACCACTATGAAAATCATGCCAATATTAGTGCAAACATGGCTTCCCTTTAAGCCCTAAAAATAACTACTCGCTAATAATTAAACAAGTAAAACAACTAGTAAAACAAGAAAACATAATTAAACTAATAAGAATTGAGAAGAAATTCAGATAAGAAAACCTGCAATCATCAATCCTGTCACAAGAATGAAATTCATGGTCTCCTCTCCAAAACCCTAGCTCCTAAGAGTAGGAGCACGTATGTATCTCCCTCTAAAATAATACCCTAGATGTGTTTATATAGGCTCTAAAAGTCTTGCCCAATAAAAGTATTTTAATACTCTAAATCAATTACAAGTAGGATTCCATAACTGAATAGGATTCCTTAATTAAAATTCGTCACTTTATTTACTCCTCTGTTTCCGGCCTCTTCCAGTTGGATTTTGCTTACTGGACCACCTCTAAATTAAAGATAATTCCCTAAGCTTCGCGTGGGCTGTAATTTCGTCAAATTCTGACTTCTGGAACTCAAGATATGGCCAAAACAGTGCAGGCAGCCCGTATAGCCCAATAATACGAATTTTCTCCTATTTTATCTCCAAAATAGCTCTTTTTGCTCCAAATCCTTCCAAGTTATGAATTCTTTATTTCCTACAATAAAACAATAAAATCTATTAAATAAAAATCCAAATCAATGCAAAACACAATAAATATGAGAATAAAATCATCTAAAATATATATAAAAATATACTCTATCAAACACTCCCCAGTGACACTGAACTTAATCCTGGGAAAAAGGATAATCACGAGCACATCAAAGCAATTACCCTCAGATCAGGGAGAATCACGGAGGATGCTGAGCTAAAAGATACAGAAAAAATTCTGCCAGACAAAGGAACAGAAAAAGCAGATTTGGGAGACACAAAGGACATGGGCAATATATCAGAATCAAAGGAGGAGATTAAAGAAAATATGCCAACTCCTAAACAAGCTGTCCTCGAGCAAAAAGAAGTAAAAGAGCAAGTCTACCCACCTCCACCATTTCCTCGACGAGTGCAAAAACAGAAATTAGACAAGCAGTTTGGCAAATTTCTTGAAGTCTTTAAAAAATTACATATCAACATTCCATTTGCTGAAGCTCTCGAACAAATTCCAAGCTATGCCAAATTCATGAAAGGCATTCTCTCGAGGAAATTAAAACTTGAAGACTTAGAGACCGTTGCTTTGACGGAAGAATGTAGTGCGGTATTGCAGCAAAAGTTGCCGCCTAAGCTGAAAGATCCAGGGAGTTTTACAATACCATGCACCATTGGGAGATTATCTTTCGACAAATGTTTATGTGATCTGGGAGCAAGTATCAATCTTATGCCATACTCGGTTTTCTTGCAGCTTGGTCTTCCTGAACCAAAACCGACAAGTATGTCCCTTCAGTTGGCTGATCGATCTATCACCTATCCTAGGGGAGTTGTTGAAGATGTGTTGGTGAAAGTAGACAAACTCATCTTTCCTGCTGATTTTGTCATTCTTGATTTCGAAGAGGACAAGAAGATTCCTATCATTCTTGGTAGGCCATTTTTAGCAACAGGACAAACATTGATTGATGTCCAAAAGGGGGAACTGACAATGAAGGTGCACGATCAAATTGTCACCTTCAATGTTTTCACAGCTATGAAATTCCCAACAGAAGAAGAGCAATGTCTGAAGATAGACTTGATTGAGTCTACGGTGCAAGAAAAGTTAGGGCACATGCTCATGAATGATACTTTGGAAAAGGCCCTCAGTGGGGAGTATTCATTAGATGAAGATGATATTGATGAACAATTGCAATATTTGGATGCTTTGCCGTGGCAAAGAAAATTTGAAAGACCAGTTGAATCGCTGGGACTGCCAGAATTAAAAGGACAGCATCAGCAATTAAAGCCGTCTATCGAAGAAGCTCCAACTCTAGAGCTCAATCCACTACCGGATCACTTACGGTATGCTTCCCTTGGTGAAAAATCCACTTTACCTGTGATTATTGCCGCTAACCTTTCAGACTCCGAGGAAGACAAGCTCTTGAGAGTTCTTCGAGAATTCAAATCAGCCATTGGTTGGTCTGTTGCGGATCTAAAAGGAATCAGTCCCGCATATTGTCAACATAAAATTCCATTGGAAGAAGGGAGTAAACCAACAATAGAACACCAAAGGCGGTTAAATCCTATCATGAAAGAAGTGGTAAAGAAAGAAATTCTCAAGTGGCTAGATGCTGGTATCATCTATCCCATTTCAGACAGTTCATGGGTAAGTCCAGTGCAATGTGTGCCTAAGAAAGGAAGCATGACAGTAGTTGCCAATGAAAAGAACGAGCTCATTCCGACTCGTACAGTTACAGGGTGGAGAATTTGCATGGACTACAGAAAGCTGAACAAAGCTACAAGGAAGGATCACTCTCCCCTTCCATTCATTGATCAAATGCTAGACAGGTTGGCTGGGCATGAATTATATTGCTTGCTGGATGGTTATTCAGGATATAATCAGATTGGTATTACTCCAGAAGATCAGGAGAAGACCACTTTCACATGTCCTTTTGGCACTTTTGCGTTCCGACTCGTTCCTTTCGGACTCTGTGGTGCACCTACTACTTTTCAGAGGTGTATGATGGCAATTTTTTCGGATATGATTGGTATCAATGTGGAAGTGTTCATGGATGATTTCTCAGTCTTTGGGAAATCATATGATGAATGCCTCACAAATCTAGGCATGGTGCTGAAACGATGTGTTGAGACTAATCTAGTACTCAACTGGGAAAAATGTCACTTCATGGTAAAGGAAGGCATCATTCTTGGGCACAAGGTATCTGGTAAGGGGCTAGAAGTGGATAAGGCTAAGTTGGAGACGATTGGAAATCTCCCTCCACCAATTTCAGTTAAAGGAATTCGTAGTTTTCTTGGTCATGCGGGTTTTTATCGGCGATTCATCCAAGATTTTTCGAAAATATCTAAACCTTTGTGCAATCTGTTAGAAAAGGATATTCCTTTTAAATTTGGTGAAGATTGTTTGGAGGCATTCAAGCTCTTAAAGAAGAAATTGACAACTGCGCCCATTATCACTGCACCTGATTGGAGTGAACCTTTTGAATTAATGTGTGATGCAAGTGACTATGCAGTGGGAGCTGTTCTTGGTCAACGGAAGAATAAGGTGTTTAACGTGATTTACTATGCTAGCAGAACTCTCAATGATGCACAGCTGAATTACACTACTACAGAAAAGGAACTCTTAGCTATTGTATATAGCTTCGAGTAATTCAGATCGTATTTGCTCGGAACTAAGGTAGTGGTGTTTACAGATCATGCAGCCATTCGATACCTAATGTTGAAGAAAGATGCTAAGCCACGGTTGATTCGTTGGGTTCTGTTGCTTCAAGAATTCGAATTGGAAATCAAGGATAGAAAGGGTACTGAGAACCAGGTGGCTGATCACTTGTCTCGGTTAGAGGAACACGGTAACTCAGTGGATAAAACTCTCATCAACGAATTTTTTCCTGACGAGCAACTTTTTGGGGTGCAAAATGAAGAGCCATGGTTTGCAGACATTGTGAACTATCTTGTAAGCAATGTCATCCCGTCAGAATTTTCTTATGCTCAAAGAAAGAAGTTTCTTCATGATCTAAAATGGTACCGATGGGATGAACCCTTCTTATTCAGACAGGGAGCTGATCAGGTGATTCGGAGGTGCATTCCGTTTAGTGAGGTTGAAGGTATTTTGCATGACTACCATTCTACCACTTACGGAGGTCATTATGCTGGAGAGAAGACAGCCACTCGAGTACTTCAGGCTGGGTTTTATTGGCCAACACTGTTTAAAGATGCGCATCAGTTTGTGTTGAGATGCGATAGATGTCAAAGAATTGGTAATATCTCTAGGAGGAATGAGATGCCTCTGAATATGCTGTTGGAAGTGGAGATTTTCGATGTGTGGGGGATCGATTTCATGGGTCCTTTTGTTTCTTCATGCAATAATCAGTACATCTTGCTAGCGGTGGACTATGTTTCTAAATGGGTCGAGGTGAAGGCTTTACCGACCAATGACGCTAAAGTGGTGCTGAATTTTCTGAATAAGCAAGTTTTCACACGTTTCGGAACTCCAAGGGTAATTATCAGTGACGAAGGATCACACTTCTGCAACCGCAAGTTCACAGCATTGATGGCAAGGTACAACATAAATCATCGAATTGCTACGGCCTATCACCCTCAAACGAATGACCAAGCAGAGGTTTCCAACAGAGAGATAAAACGGATCCTAGAGAAGGTCGTGAATCCTTCAAGGAAGGACTGGTCACTAAAACTTGATGAAGCTGTTTGGGCTTATAGAACAGCTTACAAAACACCTTTTGGCATGTCACCCTTTCAGCTAGTATATGGCAAGGCTTGTCATCTGCCTGCTGAACTAGAACACAAAGCTTATTGGGCGCTGAAGAAGTTGAACTTTGACTTAGCAGCAGCAGGTGAGAAAAGAATGCTTCAGATTAATGAACTGGATGAGTTTCGGCTACAGGCTTATGAAAATCACAAGTTATACAAGGAAAAGGTCAAGAGATGGCATGACAGACGTTTGGTGCAAAAGTCTTTTGTACCAGGGCAGTTAGTTTTGCTTTTCAACTCTCGTCTCAGACTTTTTCCAGGGAAACTTAAGTCAAGGTGGTCAGGACCATTCACGGTTAAAACGGTGTTTCCACATGGTGCAGTGGAAATTTTTGATAAAACACCGGAAGCAGCTTTCAAAGTAAATGGACAGAGGTTGAAGCCATATTTTGGTGAACATGTGAATCGCAAAGCAGAAACCGCGGTTCTTGGTACTACCGATTAAAGTGCGAAAGTGAAGTCAAGCTAGCGACAATAAACAAGCGCTTCGTGGGAGGCAACCCATGAGTTTCGGTGTTTTCAGGTATGTTCTCTATTATCCCTTGTATTTACTTCCATTCAATGCGGACATTGAATATTATAAGTTTGGGGGTGGTTTGGGGGATAAATAGTATGTATATGTGTTAGTAGTTTTTGTGAGTCATTGTGTTCATGTAGGATATCATGTTTTGCATATTAGTAGTAATTCATGCATATTTGTTCGTATTATCTATGTTGTTTCATTTAGGACATTCTGTTATTGTTTGTTTGTTTTACCATGTGAGTCATATTAGTTGCATTTTCATGGCATGCATTTTTCATGATCCCTTAGGACGAGCTGATTCTGATTGATAGGTGGATGTTGATTTGGGTGTGATGATGATGAGTAGGGGGCTGATTTATAGTTCCTAAGGAATTGACTTGCATGTTATGGGAACAAAATTTTTACACAGTCTCATTGGGGTGCTTTTGGGCTAGGTTAGGGACATGCCTGTTGGATGTTTTGAGATTTAATCACTTGTTTATTCTTAGAATTTTCGTTATTCCCTTGATAGCGTAGGAACACTAAAATCTAAGTTTGGGGGAAAACAGGGATTTCATGCTAAGTGGTAATAATTGTTAATAAAGGCTAGGCGTCAAATGGCTAGTAGCCGGCTCATATTTATATGAGTAGTCTAGGGTTGGAAATGAGAAAGGCTCATTCCAGATTGCGAAAAAAAAAAAAAAAAAGAGTCAGAAGTCCAATTGATTATATGCAAAATTAACCAGAGTGAGCTCTTTAATACTCGAGTAATTAAGTCTGAGGGGACTTAGTCCTAGTAACCTAAAGCCCTTGTGGTTTGGGATTGCTGACCTAACACTCGCTACATGGGTATTATTGTATAAGCCTTTTGGGGTCTCATTCATTGTACGGTTAAATAAGCATGCGTATTGTATATGTAGTGTCGTAGTATAGTAATAAAGCATGAGTTTCTGTCTACCTTGGATAAGGGTGGAGGTGTTCCTAGGTTATGAAGTGTCTACAGTTTATTCTAGTTATAAACCTGTGATTGTCTTGACGGAAAGCATGTATGGTTTTTGACCTAGTTTTGGGAGTATTTCTGATGAGCATTGCACACACGCACGTTTCTGTTCATGTATTTGTTAGTATACGGGGACTTAGTCGAGCTCTGCTTGGAATTGTTGCATTCTTTGGAGATATTTGTTTTTTAGTTGATTTTGGTGAGTTTGAAGGGGATCGTTGCATTTTTCAGATTAGTTGCATTCATGCATTGTTAGTTGCATTTGATAAATGGATTTTGTGGGTACATTCGCTATAGGCCCTCACGAGACCTAACTCGTCCACTAGGGCTGCCTAGGGGTTTAAAGGGCTTGTTGCATATGCCAAATGCAACCGTGATCACCTATGGAAGTGGTGCTAGTTAGTTAATATATATTGTTATGCTTGAGGACAAGCATCAGTTTAAGTTTGGGGGTGTGATAAGTGGATTTTATATCCATTTATTATGCACTAATTGAGCCTAGATTGGTGATTTATCCTTAAGTAAGTGGTGTCTTTTAATTCGTTTTTGTTCTTTCGGTAGTTGTTGTGTAGAACTCGAAATTTCAGGTATCCTGGCGATAAAAGGGTAAAAGACGGTGGAGTTCTGGCTCAGATGGACTGGCTACGAGGAAAAGGAATTATCATAAAGATGTTCTGAGTGATATATTCTTAAAGCTGAAACCCCGGTTGGAATTGTTGTATTTTTCTCCAAGCAAAAGGACTCCGGTTTTAGATCCTCAAGAGACCGTAACTTACATCTGGATGAGCAATGAAGAAATAAGAATTATCACAAAAATATGGAAAGTGATATTTTCTTAAAGCTGGAACCCCGGTTGGAATTGATATATTTTCTTTTAAGCAAAAGGAGTCCGGTTCCAGACGGCCAGAGACCGCATCTTACACAATAAGGATTTATTTATATTATTAAATAATTTTATTAATTTAGAAAATTATATTTATAAATATCTAATAATATTAGATATTTATTTTTATAATTTCTGGATTAAAATAATTATTTATTAATTAAAGATTATAAGCTGTGGGGAATTCAAATGCATTTTTAAGAGCGAAATAAGCTAAGTTGGTTATAATCATTAGCAGCAGGTCAAGAATTATTCAAAATGTGTTAAAGCAAAGTGTGTCGGCAAGAATACAAGAGAAAATCAAGTTGCTGTCGGCCAGAGTCCACTCTCCCACGCGCGCGTGGGAGACACGCGCCAGAAGAAAAATCCAGTGCAGGCGCGCGTGGTGCTCAAATCAGGGTCCCTGCGAGTGGTTTTCAGCTCCGGATTAAGTCAGAAAAATGTGCAGAATTAATTCTTCAACCAGGGCTGCTGCATGATTTTGTTGAACAATTTTCTTCCAAAAAAACTGCAGAAAATTGTCAAAGGATGGCTAGACTATAAAAAAAAAATTGATGTAAGCAATGATGTTTATAGATCAAATTTTAGCCTATAAATAGATTGTTTTAGAATGTTAGAAAATGATCTCCGGACACTTAAAAAAAAACACACAGCTTGTTCTTCATTTTTGCTCTCTCCATTCTAAATTTCTGTTCTATTTTCTTGAAATACAGTTCCAATTGTAATTTTTATTTTTATTATATACATTTTAAAATTCAGTTTTAATTCCAGTTTTATTTTTATAATTTGAATTTCGTAATTTTATTTTTTATTTCAAAAATTTTATTTTCAGTTTTATTTAAATTTTAATTTCAGTTTTATTTTATATATTTTAAATTTTAGTAATTTTATTTTTATTTCAGTTTTAATTTTTAGTAATATTATTTTTATTTCAGTTTTATTTTTTTTATACATTTCAATTTTTAGTAATATTATTTTTATATTTATATACTTAAATTTTCTTAAATTTCGTATATGTTATATATCGATTGAAGATTGGAAGGATATTAATTGGAGCACTCATCTCATTCAGTGGAAGCAATTTCGGTTCAATTTTCTAACTCTCGTAATTTCTTATTTAATTTAGGAAATTTTCATCCATGATTTTATTTAATCCCATGAAGGTGCCTAGTTCAATTATGAACTAAACACTTTCATGGGGTTCTAATGTAATGAATTGTTAATGCTCATGTTAATTTGATAGATAATTTGTGTTTACAATTTCTATATAAGATTGCCTTGCATGGTTGTTTTAATTGCATATAGGTGAATAGCTAACATCTATTGTGCCAAATCTCTAATGATTGCGAAAGTGGATTTAGAGATTTAGGGCTTGCCATGCTAGCATAGGTATGTCGGCTTCTCCGCATTTCGGATTATAGTTTCGAAAGAACGTTATTCCCCTATGTAGTTAATTGCGGAACTTGTGATTAAATCGATTGTATCACCTATTCACATAGACATATAGTGTATTGGATATAATTGATGCCCTTATAACTTCTATCTCTTTTGTGGATGTTTATTTGGAATGATGTGAGTTAATTGAAAGATGGCTCATATTAGTGTCGTGTTCCCGCTAGCATTCTTAACAATTGTAACACATTAATTCTTGATAGTTAATAGAGCTAAAAAATTCATGAAATTAGGACCCCATGCCTCTATCATATTATTTTAAACAAATTAGCCGTTACTTCATTAGTTAATTGTTATCTGCAAATAAACCATTTTAGTTCGTTCATGCTTCTACAATTAACCAAACATTGTTGAATAGACATATTTACTAAAATAACCAAGTCTTCGTGGGAACGATCCTTATTTCCCTATATTGCTTTTGGACTGCGTATACTTGCGTAGAGAAAATAGCGAACAATGGGTTGACAGCCCCATCCCCAACCTTGACTTAAGGACCACTGCAGGTTCCAGTCCTTTAGTTAAAGGA
The DNA here is from genome assembly GCA_037693485.1 of Kitagawia praeruptora. NCBI lineage: Eukaryota > Viridiplantae > Streptophyta > Magnoliopsida > Apiales > Apiaceae > Kitagawia > Kitagawia praeruptora. The sequence goes on along the minus strand of CM075350.1, from coordinate 137,134,851 downwards.
TCAGCTATATTATTCTGAGTTCCTATGAACTCTACAGCAATAATCCTATCAGACACTAAACCCCTAGTAGACTTTAGTCTAACTCGGATGTGCCTCTTTGTTTTAGCATTATACTTTTTACTGCTAATCTTGTCGATAATTGTTTTACTATCACGATGAATAGCAAACGCAGGAAGCGGTCTGCTTACTACAGGTATCGTGGCATCAACCGCACACAACTCAGCCTCAAAAGTAGACCGAGTTACTATAGTCTGTTTGGTCGACTTCCAGGATATTGATCCACCTGCTAAAGTGAACACGTATTGTTAGGAATAATTCATAAGTTGTGATGTTAAGAATAGAATTTACACATTATACTTCTTGTAATCCTGATCTTATAAAGGATTTAGCACTGTATATAGGATTTATGTGTAAGACAGTTATCTGTATAGTTTAGTCATGAATGAACAGTGTATCGGAGACTACATGTCAAGAACAAAGAGCAAATCCTGATGACGGTCTAATACTGATGATGATCAGATATTGATGCAAGATGAAATCCTGATATCAGTCTTGTTACTGATGATGTCATTATGGATGCTACAGAAACTGGCAAGTGCTATAAAACAGGATCGTTGTTTGAAGAACAAGCAAGAAGATATTATGAAGGAAAGAGTTTTCTATTGATGGAAACTATCGACTAGAAGGCAGAACATTGTCATGTATAGATTATATCTTTCTGTTATTAGTTGATAGGTAGCATTATAAATACTCTCTCAATATCATTGTAAAAAGAGTCGAACAAGTGTCATAGAGTTCGTGTGCGTAGCTCTGTATAAGGTTTGTATTCGAGAGTTCGAAACAAACAAGAGAGAGAGATTTATATTGTCAGCAGCTGCTAAAGGTATTGTACACCTTTGGTAGAGTTTGTATTTGATCTTATTAATACAAACAAGAGTTTGATTCATTCGTTTATTCTTGTTCATATAGTCAAGCAAAAATCAGACACGATTATATAACTTGTATTCAACCCCCCCCCCCTTCTACAAGTTATTCGAGTTAACAATTGGTATCAGAGCAGGTTGATTTCGAATAATCATAAAGATCTGCAATCATGTCTGGTTACAAGGATGGGAATACTAAAATTCTTATGCTCAAGAGAAACGAATATACTCTATGGGAAGTAAAGATGTTGCATCATCTGGAAGCAACAGATCCTGATTATCTTGACAGAATCAGAGATGGACCTTTTGTTCCAACAAAGGTCGTTGGACAAGCAACTGTTGATGGTGTAGTTGTTCCAGAACATACAGCAGAGAAGCCAAAATCTCAATGGTCAGATAAGGACGAGGAGAATGTTCTTAAAGATGCTAAAGTGAGAAACATATTATTCAATAGTCTTGATTCTGTTCTCACTAACTATGTTCTCTCTTGTAAAACTGCTAAGGATATATGGGACAATCTTAAGGTTCACTGTGAAGGAACTAAGCCTGTCAGGAAGAATATGAGGACATTACTTATACAACAGTATGAGTACTTTGAATCCAAGTCTGGTGAGTCACTTACTGATACCTTTGATAGGTTTACAAAACTCATCAATGAGATGGCCATGCATGGTAAATATTATGACTTGGAGGATATGAATACAAAGTTCATGAAAGCTCTGCCTGATTTCTACAATGAGAAGATATCTACAATTGAGGAAGCTAATGATTTGGATGAGATTTCATTAGAGGCAGTATATGGAAAATTGAGAGCTTATGAACTTGACAAGCAACAGAAGAAGAGCAGGAGTGAAGGAAAGATGAAGACTATTGCACTTACTGCTCAATCTGAAGTTAAGAAGCTTCCTGAAGAACAGCATGAAGAGATTGCTGTAAAGAATTCAAGGAAGAAGAAAATCAAAGAAAGTTCTGAGTCAGAAACTACTGATATGGACTCTGACAACAATGATTCTGAATCTGAGATGCAGGAACTCTTTGCTATGTTTGCTAAAGCTTTCAAGAAAGGAAGATTCAACAGGAGAAGATTTAGCAAAGGACCTTTTCAAAAGAAGGAGGAGAAGAAGAGTGACAAAGGCAAAAGTACAATTGTCAATAAGGCCAAGATCAAGTGCTTTAACTGTAGCGAGCTTGGACACTTTGCTAGTGAGTGTAAGAAGCCTAGGAATTCAGGAAAGGGTAATGCACTTATGGTCACACAGAAGGATTGGGCTGATTCCAGTGATTCTGAAGATGAATTGGATTATGATAACATTGCATTGATGGCAAATGGTTCAGACAAACCTGGATCTCCAAAGAAAATTTCTCCATCCTCTGTTAAGGTATCACTTCACTCTCTTGATTCATTTGATAGTTTAAATTCTGATGAAATTAGATCTATCCATGCTGAGTTTAAGAATCTTATGACTAATTTTAGAATTCTTACTTGTGAAATAGATGAACTTAAAGTTAAGAATGATAAATTAGTTGATAGAAATAATTTTTTGAATCTGAATTAATTCAAATGGAAGAATACAAGTTAAGTTCTGATAAAGCTAAGCATGATTATAGTGTTATTCTTGAGGCTTATGACTATGTCAGAAAAGAACTAGAGGAAGAGAGAGATGTGATTAAGACCATTAACAATTCCAGTAAAAAGACTATAGAAATCTTTGAAAGTGGAATTCGTGGTAAGGTTAATGGTTTAGGTTTTGATAAGGCTAGACAAGAAGAAAGAGTAGCTATTGTCAATGATGATAGTAAAATAGAAGCTAACACATCTAAATCTGAAGGTAAGAAAATTGTTTCTGAACCTAATCATGTTAAATTTGTTGATTCAAAAGGTACCCCTGTTGTACACAAAAGGATTAACAATAATAATTCAGATGAGAAAGTGTTAGAGAAACCTAAGAATGTAAACATAGGTTTTCTGTCTAAATCTCAGTTGAAACAGAGATTAGATGGTCTTTCAGAGTCTAGCAAGATCAAAAGAAATAGGAATGGAAAAGAAGGTATTAACAAAGAGAATAATTACAAGAATGTACCTGATGCACCTAGGAAAAAATGCTATAAGTGTGGAAATCATAATCATTTGGCCCTAGACTGCAATAAAAAACCTTCTTGGAAAACTGAGTCCAGATTCCCCAAGACTCAGAAAATTCAATACCAACCACAAAAAGCTTGTTATCACTGTGGTAGTTTACTTTATTCCATTTACATGTGTAGAGAATATCATGAACTGTATTATGACTATTATTCCTTGAAATCTGAAACTCCTAGTCACAAACAGTTTGTGAGATTAGAGTCTAAGGTTGACTCTGCAACAGGTAAAATAAAAGCAAAATCTTCAAAGCCTGTTGTTTCTAAATCTAGTAAGAAAGGATCCAATCAAAGTTGGGTCCTAAAAAATTCTAACTAGTTACTTTTTGTTTGCAGGACACAGGAAAGAAGCATTCAATTATCTTGGACAGTGGATGCTCTGGACATATGACTGGAAAGAAGTCCCTGCTTACAAAGTTTGAGAGGAAAGCTGGCCCAGTAATATCTTTTGGAGATGGCAACAAAGGAGAAACTCTGGGATATGGCTCAATTGTTTTGGGGAATGTCATCATAGAAAATGTAGCACTGGTTGAAGGCTTGAAACATACTCTTTTAAGCATAAGTCAACTGGGTGATAAAGGTTACAAATCAATCTTTGACAGATAAGGATGCAAAATCTTGAATATGCAGAATGGAGACATTGTTCTAACTGGTCAAAGACATGGTAACTTATATGAAGCCAGCTTAAGTGATACATCTAAAGGAATTGTTAGATGTCTCTACAGCAAAGCAACAAGTGATGAAAGCTGGAATTGGCACAAGAAGCTCTCACATCTTAACTTTAAGAAACTTAATCAACTTGTTAAGCACAATTTGGTGAGAGGCCTACCACAGGCAAATTTTGTGCAAGATGGACTTTGTGATGCATGTCAGCTTGGAAAGCAAAGAAGAACCACTTTCAAGAGCAAGACTGAAAATTCAATTACTGAACCATTTCACATGCTACATCTCGATCTGTTTGGTCCAGTAAACATTATGTCTATTAGCAAGAAAAGATATGCTCTAGTTATAGTGGATGATTTCACAAGGTTCACATGGGTGTTCTTTCTACACAAGAAGGATGAAGCTCCTCAGCAAATCATTGAACTTATCAAGAATATTCAGAATAACTCTGAGTACAAAGTTAAAGTACTTAGAAGTGACAATGGTACAGAATTCAAGAATTCTACAATGGAGAGGTTTTGTGCAGACAATGGAATCACTCAACAGTTTTCTGCACCTGGTACACCTCAGCAGAATGGTGTAGTGGAAAGAAAGAACAGGACTCTCATAGAGGCAGCAAGAACCATGCTTGCAGATGCAAAACTTCCAACCTACTTTTGGGCAGAAGCTATTAACACTGCATGTTTCACTCAAAACTGTACCTTGGTAAATAGTCATGGAAAAACTCCCTATGAGATGATCAAAGGAAACAAACCAAGTGTGAAATACTTTCACATCTTTGGATGCAAATGCTATGTCCTAAAAGTTCATCCAGAACAACTTGGAAAATTTGAAGCCAAATCGAATGAAGCAATTTTTCTAGGATATTCAGCATCTAAGGCCTTCAAAATTTATAATCTCAGAACTCACATTGTTATGGAATCAATTCATGTTGCATTTGATGATCAGAAATTTGGAATTCTGCAAACTGATGAAAGCCATGACAAATTGGAATTTGAAAATCTGAAGAATTCTGAGATACTCTCCAGTGATGATGAAGGTTCTCCAGAAGAAATTTCTATTGCTTCTCAAAGGAATGCTACTGTTGAGGGGGAGCAAATAAATCAAAGAGAACACAGTGATCATCAGGAGCAGACTAGCCTTTCAGAGTCTACTCCATCAGGAACTGATCTTTTAGAGTCTACTGAGGAAAGATCAGTAACTAGCAGCAATATGGAATCTACTGATTCTATTGATCAAAGGAGAGTTTTTGAAGGTAGAGAGGATTCTTCTACAAGAGATACCACTAACTTAGGGGGAGAGACTAGCAGAGTTTTACCACCTGTTAGAAAATGGACAAAGGATCATACTGAAGATTTGATAATTGGTGATCCAAATAGTGGGGTTCGAACTAGAAGATCAATTCAAAATGAATGCTTGTATAGTTGATTTCTCTCAAAGAATGAACCTAAGAAGGTTGAAGAAGCCTTACGGGATCCTGATTGGGTAATTGCAATGCAGGAGGAGTTAAATGAGTTTGAGAGAAACAAAGTCTGGAAACTGGTACCAAGACCTAAAGATAGATCTATTGTTGGTGCAAGATGGGTTTTCAGAAACAAGCTAGATGAATCTGGTATGATTGTAAGAAACAAAGCAAGACTGGTGGCCAAGGGTTATTCTCAGGAAGAAGGCATTAATTATGATGAGACCTTTGCACCTGTAGCAAGATTGGAAGCAATCAGAATGTTTCTTGCATTTGCAGCTCATTCAAAATTCAAGGTATACCAGATGGATGTAAAGAGTGCTTTTCTAAATGGAAAACTTGATGAGGAAGTGTATGTGGAACAGCCACCTGGATTTGTTGATCCAAAATTTCCAAATCATGTCTACAAACTTGACAAGGCACTCTATGGACTAAAGCAGGCACCAAGAGCATGGTATGAGACTTTGTCTAAATTTCTTCTTGAAAATGGCTTCACAAGAGGTACAATTGACAAAACTCTATTCTTTAGAAAGATAAAAGGTGAATTGCTTTTAGTTCAAGTTTATGTTGATGATATTATTTTTGGTTCTACTAATGAAAATTTGTGTGCTAAGTTTAGCAAGCTTATGCAGTCTAAGTATCAGATGAGCATGATGGGTGAATTAAATTATTTCTTAGGCTTGCAGGTCAAACAGACTGAGACTGGTATTTTCATTAATCAGTCAAAGTATATCAAAGATCTTTTAAGAAGGTTTGACTTTCAAGACTGTGTAGTTGCAAAAACACCCATGGCAACAGCCACTAAACTAGACTCTGATCCTAAGGGGAAGAGTGTGGATAATACTAGTTATAGAGGCATGATAGGCTCATTGTTATATCTAACTGCAAGTAATCCAGATATAATGTTTTCTACCTGTTTATGTGCTAGATTCCAAAGTGATCCTAAGGAATCTCATTTAATTGCTGTGAAGAGAATTTTTAGATATCTCAAAGGAACTCCAAATCTTGGTTTGTGGTATCCTAGAGAATCTGATTTCTTTCTAATTGGCTATTCAGACTCTGATTATGCAGGGTGTAAGATAGACAGGAAAAGCACTACAGGTACATTTCAATTCTTGGGAAATAGATTGATTTTTTGGGCGAGCAAGAAGCAACAATCTGTTTCAACCTCAACTGCAGAAGCTGAGTACATAGCAGCAGGCAGTTGTTGTGCACAGCTCCTTTGGATAAGAAATCAGTTGATGGATTATGGTATGACACTTAGTAATATTCCTATGTTTTGTGATAATACTAGTGCTATTAAAATTGCAGAAAATCCAGTTCAACATTCAAGGACTAAGCACATTGATGTCAGGTATCATTTTATTAGAGAACATATTGAGAATGGTACTGTGGAACTTCATTTTGTTCCTACTGACAAACAGCTTGCAGATATTCTAACTAAACCACTTGATGAGACTACATTCAGTAGATTAGTAAGTGAGTTAGGAATGTTAAACTTTTAGATCTTTAACATCTGCAAAAGTAGCAAGGTATGTTGTTTTTAGCTTGTAGACTTGATATTCTTGTCAGGATCTATATTTGATTGTTAAATTCTTTAGCTATAACACTTTGCCTTGATAAATTTCAGTATGATAGACTTGTTAATAATCATCAGGATTAGATTTGTTATCAGGATGCTGACGTCATCAGTATTGTGTCAGTATCAGGATTATGAAAATTATTTCAGATCCTGACGTTTACTTTGTGTAGTGATCTAATTCTGTGATGTGTTAAGTCTATGCCAGCATGTTTTAATATTTGCATACTGATAATTTATACATCATTCAGTAATCAAAAGACAAGTAGATAACAAGAAATTGTATTTTCATTAATTGAAATCATTACATGGAAATGAAATACAACATCTTTTTGTCTAATTTCTACTGATAATTCTATAACTTGTCTATTGATATGAATTCTGAGGTACAGGACAAGGAGCATCTCAAGAAATCCATCAGGGGATTAAACAGCCTCGTATGCTCCTGGATTCCTTGTCTGGGCGACTTGAATGAGAGCAGCTAACTTAAATGAATAGCATCTCCATCAAGATCAACCTCAGACTCTCGGCCAAATTCTTCATCCTCAAGTTTTGAGGAGGTTAGGGGAAGATTGTATCCAACAGATGGATGTTCTAGGAAAAACCTCTGGATATTATCAAAAACCAATCCATCCATGATTAATTCGATGAGAAGAGTCATCTTTTCAAAGAGATGATCAAGAACAGGATGTTCATCGACCGTGAAAGATCTAAAGAATGGGTTTGAAGGGAATTTTGGTTTGAGAAGCATTGTTGAAAAGAGATTGAAAGGATTATGGAGAATGGCATAAGGCGTCTATTTCTTTTAAAGAAAGACGTGAGAAGCTGAACAGTCACTTGGAAGTTTTAATGAAGTCAAATGCTAATTATTGTGTGTGACTGTATTTCTTGTTTTCAGGAAATATTGAATATATCTAACCAATTGATTTTTGTTCAGATTAATTGTTTATTTCTTTTTTCAGATAAAAGAAAAAAATGCCACGTGGAAACTCCATATTAAGTCTCTGATGATATTGGTCAGGATTTCATGTGTGACCATCAGGATTGGAGAATCATTATCACATTGTATTTTGATGAGAAGTCAACAGGAAAAGGAAGCTGATCAGTATTGATACCCTGATTTATTTCATGAAAATCAATTTTGGATTTTATTTTCCAAAAATCGTGGGTAATCGCACTTTTCAGGGACTGACACCTGTAAATCTACGTGTCGACGTGGGATAGTGGTCTGAAAGATTTGTGAAATATATTTGTTTTGAAACTCTAATCGTGTAATTGCTTTCTCTAATTTTACATTCTTTAAAGCAAAAACCACTCTTGAGTTTTCAAAATCACTAATCCATTTCAAGAATTTTTCAAGTTCTTTTCACATCAAAAATGGCAGCTCAGAGAAGATTACCTAAGTCAGTAGCCTTCAAGTTTGGTGACTTCGATTTTATGACAAACAATCATGTAGCAGCTATCACCAACAAGGAAGGAGTGTCATCTGATTTTCATTCTGGCGTATGGACCATTAAGTTATGCATTGACAGCATCTCCACAAATTAATCAAGTAGCTATTTCACAAGCTTGGGAGAATGCTGAGGTAATTGATTCTACTCAGAGTCAATCAGGTAAGATTGTTCTACATTTAGGACAAGATTCATTTGACATTACTGAATCTGTTGTTAATTCAGTACTTTGCTTACCTGTTACTGATAGTTATACAAGTGAACCATCTGATGATAATATAAGAACTATGTTGTCTGAATTAGGTTATAGTGGACCTTTAGACAACATGAGCCAGTTGAATAGGTCTTTTCTTAGAAAGGAATGGTCTTTTTACTTTGATCAAATTGCTAAATGTTTTACTGGTAAATGTAGTTCTTTTCAGCAAATTACTTCTATTACATCACATATTGCTTATAGTTTGCTTTATGACAGAGTAATTAACATTGGTCATATTATCTTAAGTCAGATGAGTATTAAACTTGGGTTAAGAGATCAAAACAGGAAAATGGTTTATTATCATAGATTTATGCAAATGTTTATTAACCATTTTATTCCTGATGTTGAAGCTAGATTTGGTAGGGAACATTGTGTCTCTTCTTATGAACAGCAAAAGAGAATTTTCTCTGACATTACAAAGAAGGACAATGAAAAGAATCTAGATGAAATACCTGCAATTCATTATCCACATTATTTTCAGGTAATTCTTAAAACTCATCTTCCTACTCTCTACAATTCTTCTTTCTTTTGTGGTGAAATGGCTCAGGAATCTCAATTGGAGGAGAACCCACCTGTGTCTACCCAAGTAGCCCAAAACATTATAGTCTCTGAAACAATTCAAGAACCAAATTTTGATCCACAGCCTATTGTTTCAAAGAAACCAACCTCTGGTGTTTCTCAAAAGACATCAGTTGTAAGGAAGAGAAGATTTGTTGTGTCAAGTAGTAGTAATTCTAGTGAAGATGATGATGATTTAACTCTTGCTGAGAGAGCAGAATTGAGGGCTGCAATTCAACTTTCTCTGTTAGCACAAAGAGATGAAAAACCTAGTCACAGCCAGGCTGCAGTCTCCCAAAAGACTGTAGTTCTTAAAAAGGGAAAACAGTTACTGGATACTGTCTCTCAAAAGACTGTGTCTATTGAACAAAGATCTCATCCCAAGATCACTTCTGTGTCTACACCTCTTGAGTCTTCTCAGGATAAATCTTTTGCTCACAATACTAGGAGAACAAGGAGAAAGATTCAATTGTCACCTACACACACAGAGTCTAGTCCAACTAACATTATGCAGGTTTCTACACATCAAGTTACATCTATGTCAGTATTTGACAAGAGAGATCTGGATATTGATTCTTCATGGGAAACTACATTATCATACAGACTGGCTATGGGATTAATTTCTCTCAAAGTGAAGTTGTCAAGGCCTGTTCTAGATTTTCTGGTTGAAAGAGTACCAAAACTATTATTTCCAAATGAATATGGACTTCTACATCAAAGACTTGACTTAATGAAGATGTATTTCTATGTATCTGTCAGAAGACAATTAGTCAAGAAATTTGGACTCTCAAAGCATGTTGCACTTCAATCACTTCATGCATATTTATTTGACAATAATGTCATTATTGAAGATGCCTCAGCTCAAGGTGAACATCTGGAGGAAGTAGATAGAGAGAAGCAGTCAACAGAAGATATTATTGCACCAGTGGTGAATAGTAGGAAAGATCAGGTCACAGTCACTGCAACACAAGAACCATCTAGTCAGAGGAAGGGTGACTCAGGAGCTGTGATAGCTGATGTTGAAAGGACTTCTGTGATGACTGAGAATGCAAGTGAGATACCCTATGATATGGGGGGAATAACTATGACTGATTTTCTTGAAGATCAAACAAATATTGTTCAGTCAGAGTCTATCCACCTTGAGGGTGTGTCTCAGCAAACAACACTTAAAGACGGTGATGTACTAACTATGGTGTCTAATGAAGTATTACTGAAGACATCAGAGTCTAGTAAAGAACCTGAAAGTGGTATACTGGAGCTTGTAGTCTCTGAAAGGAAATAAGATGATTGTAAGGGTTCAGAGATTATAGCAGCTCACTCCTTGGAGAAAACCTCAAGCCACATGCCATATGAGGAACCCTCTCTCCATGTGAGTTCAGGTATAAAAACTCCTTCTAACCCCTATTTTTCTGTAGGTCATGAGAGCACTTATCTAAATTTGAGTGATACACTTGAAAAGATGGACTTAGATCCACAATTTGAGCGGCTGGCTCCTGACCAGGCAAAAGGTGAGGTAGAAAGAGTGTTGACTTTAGTAAGTCAAAGTGAGAATGAGGGTATGGATGATTAAATCCATAGTGAGGGAGAGAAAATTAGGAAACCATCATTTGATTTCTGGGATCAGGTTTTTCCTGAATCTTGGTCTGAAAATTTGGATATGGATGCTGGTACTTATTCATTCATCAAAATGTATCAGAAGAATGACCTAGCACATCACAATGCAAAGCCAGAAGTTACAGCTCAGAAGCAAAAGGAGAGGCTTGCAGGAATCATTAACAGAAGAGGTGCCAGGATAAAGCAATCTCTTGATACATATGTACCAGATGAAGTTCCTAATGATCCTAGTATTCCTTTGTATGTATTCCAATATCAGCTAGAATTGAGACATCTACAGTCTCTGATCACTCTAAGGAGGAGTCAGGATTTGAAGATGTTGGTACACAGAATACTGGTGAAGGAGATGATGATCATGTTTTAGCTCTAGATCAGAAAGATGAAGATGTTGATACTTCTAATCAGGTTTTATTACTTGAATATCGTATAACTCAAGCAACTTCTTCTACAAGACTTGAAGATACAGTTCTTTCTGATTTTGATACTGAAGATACTAGAAGCACTTCCAACATTGAAGTTCATTCTGATGTTTTGAAAGATATTCAGAATTCTCAAATTGCTATTCAAACAAGACTTCAATCACTTGAAGATAACCAAGTCACAATTATGGAAAATCAAGCAGTTCTAATGAATCTCATTTGTTCTGTTTCTGAATCTCTTGGAATTAATGTTGCTGATGTCAAAAAGGGGGAGATAAAGACAATTCAAAGACAACAACAACAACAACAACACCACCAGACTGAGGAAGATAAAGCTGGGGGAGATAAAGAGCAGACAAAAAGGGAAGAAAAAAGAAGAACCAGGAGTGACAGTGGTGAATCTTAGCTAGGAAGTGGTAAAGGAGAAGCAGCATTAATAGTTAAAATTCTTTCTTCTAAGTACTAGATAAACGTCTACATCTGAGAAGGAGGTACTTAACTTCATAATTCTACATTCATAAATTCTATTCTGGTTGTTTTGTTATATATTTTGACATCCACAACTTAGATTTATGCTTCAGATTTTAAAGCATAAATAGGGGGAGATTGTTAGGAATAATGATAAGTGGATTTATATCCACTTGGAACATTCTAAATCGGCTTAAATTGATTGTCTTGGACTCAAGTTTCTTGTAGTTTTGATGTGTTTTGCTTAGTTGTGCAGGTTTACGAGAATGTTGATTAAGGTGGATGCTTCTACAATTTTTTGGGAATTAATTGATTTAAATTCGGATTTTCTGGGAAGGCTGCGCAGCTTACACTGTTTTGGCCATATCTGGAGTTCTGTAAGTCCGTTTTCAGCGATCTTACTGCCCACGCGAAGCTTGAGAGATTTTCTACAACCTGGAATAGGAATCACGTGCAAGTAAAGTACTGAATTAATTCGCGCAGGCAGACTTTGTGAAGCATGGCTGGGAAATTCCTGTTTTGCCCTTTTCGAGTTCTAATTATATTCCGGGCAGGATTTAGCACCTTAATTAAATTCTAATTGTAATAGAATATTAAATATTTTTTATTAGGCAAGAGGGAGAAACGTTTTTTATGTATAACGTCCTACCCTTGTAATCAGATAAGATACATACGTTCATATTGTAACCTAGTTTTTTTCAGAAGAGAGAGGAGGAGAAGGAATTCTTCCAAGCTAGTGACAAGCAAGGATTATTCTTGATACCTTTGTATTCTTCTATTGTGGGAGTTCAATTCTAAACCTTATTCTTCTTCTTTATTGTTACTTGTTTATTTTAGAATTATGTTATCAATTGAACCCATGATGACAATTAGGTCAGTTATGGGCTAATTCGTTATCATGGGGTTTTAATGGATTTTGCTATGGATTCTAGTTATTGAGTGTTTTTATGCCTTGGTGTGTGATTGTATGTATTGATTGCCTAGTATGTTTATGCTTATTCGTTATAAGTGCGTCGCGAACACTTGTAATTGCTTGTTTAATCCTAGTGAATGCGAAAGTGGATCTAGGGTTTAGAACAATTCATGCTAGCATAGGTTTTTGCATGTGAAGAACATGTATTAATTTGTGATGTGATTCTAACCGTCTTGCATTGACTATGTGGTTTAATGGGTGCTTGATTTTCAACCGGTATGTGTTCAATTGCTATAGACATATAGGGACTACACATATTTGGTGACTATTTGACTTCTATCAATTGTGGATGATCAGTAGGATGGTATATGCACAACGAAAGTTGGTATGTATCAGTTTAGTGCATCTAATCAGTAATCAACTCGGTCACATGCTAGGCTAAAGGGCATAAGATTCTAGATGAAGTAGTAATTGAAGTTGAAATCCCATGTTTGTTTATTATAAGGTTTAAGTAAGTTATTTTCTCGTAATTGGCTTAGTAGGTAATCAATCATTAGTTAAATCAAACCAATATTGTGATTGTCTTAGCAGTGAGTGTAAATCATTAGCTGGTGCATAAGTGAACATAACGAACAAATTGAGTCTCTGTGGGAACGAATCTTATTTACTCTATATTACTTGTTGACCACGTTCTCTTGCGTGAATAAGTGCGAACAAGTTTTTGGCGCCGCTGCCGGGGACTCGGTTCATTGTTTGTTAGTTTATGATCTTGTCATCAGTTTGGGTTAAATTCACTGACTCGGACGTTTTTTTTATTTGATGGATTATTGGGAGCAGGAATTCGTAATTGTTTGTGAGCTGTGTGCAGGTGGACATTACACTCATCAATGTGAGTATAACAGAAACCGGCCAAATTTCAGCTGGGACTACAATCAGAGTGGTATGGAGCAATCTCAATATCCATTCTACCCGCTCCAAAATCAGCAGTTTGAAGATGAGCAATACAATCCAGGGGGAATTCAGCAGCAACAGGGGCAACAATTTCAGCATCAGTATGCCCCAATGCATCAACACTTTCAACCTCCTGAATTTCAGCAGCAGCAATTTCAGACTTGGTCTATCCAACAGTCGACCGAAGAAGCTGAATTAGAAGAATTGAGGTTGATGGCTAAAAGCAATGCATTGTCTCTCCAGAGAATAGGAGATCAGATTGGTCAAATTGCAAATGCATTACAATTGAATCAAATTGCAAGTGACACAGAAGGCCTAGATGTAGAGGAGGAGGACAAGAACCTTACTATCAGTCTTGACTGGCCTTTCTTAGCCACGGGTGAGACCATGATCGAAGTTCAGGAAGGAGAGTCTGAGGGCAGAGATGGGGAAGAAGCAGAACATGAAGCTGATAAGGAAGCAGAGTCGGAGGCAAACCAATCAGAAAATTCAGAATGTCCAGAAAATTCAATTCTGAATAATCAACCGCAACCACTTCCTTTGCAATCTGAAAATTTTGAAGAATCAGCCCAAGATCAAGAAAATTCCAAGGCTCAAGCGGCTATGCTAATTCCTTCGAAGGATGAAGAGTGTCTCAGTGTGGAAGATGATGAATTAGAAGAGCATGTTCAGTTGTTGAATGCCGCTCCGTTGCAATCTGACTTCGACCAGCTGGAGGCCGAAGAGGAAAAGAGTATCACTCCTGTTGAAAAATCTACTCCGGAGAAGACTACAGAGATCGTCCAAATCAATTTTCCTCCTCCACATCCACAGAGGCTTCAGAAGCAAACTCTAGCCATGAATTTGACGGCGGAGGATGAGGAGTGTTTTAGCTTGAAATTGGTTGATGCAGGGCAGAGTAAAAAGTATGACACGGAGGAGGAGAAGGCAAAGCATGGCCAACTGAGGATTACAGTGCCTTGGTTGATAGGGTTACGTATTCCACATAAGTTGCTTGGAGTGGAAGATCTCTGGAATTCTCAGGTGCGCCTTAAGCCATCAATTGAAGGAGCTCCCGAACTTGAGATCAAAACATTGCTAGTTCACCTGGGGTATGCTTCTTGTAATTCATCTCCTTTGCTTGCTATTGTTATTGCTGCTAACTTTTCAGGTAGGCGGGAGAATGTTGTTAAGAGATCTTGTGAGGAGCGAATACGGGTAAAGCTTGTTGTTGAAGATGTCGCTCCAGAAAAGATCATTAAATGGCCTTATAGAGATGCGGTGTAGTAAATTTTCAAGATGAAAATGGTGGCCAAGTCTAGCTAAAGACGTTAAAGAAAGGCGCTTCGTGGGAGGCAACCCATGCATTAGTGTAGGAAAAAAAAAAAAAAAAAAAAATTTTTGAGTGTTGTGTGAAAAAAAAAAGAAAAAAAAATCTGTGAAAAAAAAAAAAAAAAAAAATGAAAAAAATCGAATTTGGGTGTGTCACGCAGGAGCAACCTGCGTTACAGGGCAATTTGCGCGCCTGTTGCGCAAGTTGCGCCTGCGCAACTGGAAGGAAGGCAGCTTGCGCCCCTGTGGCGCAAGTAGCGTATGCGTTACTGTAATTAGGGCAGTTTGCCCCCACTCAGGCAGCTTGCGCGTGGTCAGTGATTTCAGAAAAAAAAAAATTTACTCACCTGTTGTCAGTTGTGGTGCGGCTGTGTATATTATATGTAATAACAAATTCTCTCTACACCCCATTCTTTTTATACACCCCCATTCTAAACCTAATTCTAATCCTTTTTCAATTCCAAAACCTTCCATCTTTTCTCCAAAAATTCTAAACCTTTTTCTATTCTATTTCATATTTATTATTATTATTATTATTATTATTATTATTATTATTGTTATTTACTATGTATTATTATTATTATTATGTATTATTATTATTATTATTATTATTATTATTATTATATTTAGTATTATTTTTTATTTTTTATTTTTTATTTCTTTTTATTATTATTATTATTATTATTTAATAGACACACCTATACATACAAATCCAATTCCTCTTCTATTTTATTTATATCTCTAAATATTCAATTCTAAAGAGGAATTAATTGCAAGTTCACCTCTTTGATTCGTATGGGGGTAAATCTTTTTCCCTAATCATATTTTTATTACGAATTTGTGTTCTTGTCAATTGTGGGTTTTGTAGTATTCAGGCAAAGTGACCAGTCTATGGAGCTTGTACGCAGTATCCACCGCCAGATTATGATTCCTCCGAAGAGGAGGACGAGTAGGTATGTTTTCTGCTATCCCTTGTATTACTTTCCATTCAATGAGGGCATTGAATATGTTAAGTTTGGGGGTGGTATGAGGGATTAGTAGTTGTTTATATATTGTTGTATTTTGTGTTCATATAGGATATCATGTTTGCATAGTAGTGATAGTTCATGCATGATTGTTATGTTCGTATTATCTACGTTTGTTTCATATAGGACATTTTGTTTTATTTTCGTATACCATGTGAGTTTTCATTTAGTTGCATTTTCATGGCATGCATATTTCATGATCCCTTAGGACGAGCTGATTCTGATTGATAGGGGGATGTTGATTTGGGTGTGATGATGATGAGTAGAGGGCTGATTTATAGTTTCTATGAAATTGACTTGCATGTTACGGGAACAAAATTTATTACACAGTCTCATTGGGGTGCTTTTGGGCTAGGTTAGGGTCATGCCTGTGGGATGTTTTGAGATTTAATCACTTGTTTATATTTAGAATTTTCGTTATTCCCTTTATAGCGTAGGAACATTAAAGTCTAAGTTTGGGGGAAAACAGGAATTTCATGCTAGTTGTTAATATTTGTCAATAAAGGCTAGGTGTCAAATGGCTAGTAGCCAGCTCATATTTATATGAGTAGTCTAGGGTTGGAAATGAGAAAGGCTCATTCCAGATTGCGAAAAAAAAAAAATCAAAAAAAAGAGAAAAAAAAGAAGGAAAAAAAAAAAGAGTCATATAAATAATTTAAATGCAAAATTAACCAGAGTGAGCTCTTTAATACTCGAGTAATTAAGTCTGAGGGGACTTAGTCCTAGTGACCTAAGGCTTTTATAGTCTGGGATCCTGCTGACCTAACACTCGCTACATGGGTATTATTGTATAAGCCTTTTGGGGTCTCATTCATTGCACGGTTAAATAAGCATGCGTATTGTATATGTAGTGTCGTAGTATAGTAATAAAGCATGAGTTTCTGTCTACCTTGGATAAGGGTGGAGGTGTTCCTAGGTTATGGAGTGTCTACAGTCTATTATGATTATAAACCTGTGATTGTCTTGACGGAAAGCATGTATGATTTTTGACCTAGTTTTGGGAGTATTTCTGATGAGCATTGCACACACGCACGTTTCTGTTCATGTATTTGTTAGTATACGGGGATTTAGTCGAGCTCTGCTTGGATTTGTTACATTCATTGAGATATTTGCTTGTTAGTTGGTTTTGGTGAGTTTGAAGGGGATCTTGCATTTTTCATAATAGTTGCATTCATGCATTGCATTGCATTAGTATAAATGGATTTTGTGGGTACATTCGCTATAGGCCCTCACGAGACCTTACTCGTCCACTAGGGCTGCCTAGGGGTTTAAAGGGCTTGTTGCATATGCCAAATGCAACCGTGATCACCTACGGAAGTGGTACTAGTTAGTTAGTTGTAATTGTTAATGCTTGAGGACAAGCATCGGTTTAAGTTTGGGGGTGTGATAAGTGGATTTATATCCACTTGGAACATTCTAAATCGGCTTAAATTGATTGTCTTGGACTCAAGTTTCTTGTAGTTTTGATGTGTTTTGCTTAGTTGTGCAGGTTTACGAGAATGTTGATTAAGGTGGATGCTTCTACAATTTTTTGGGAATTAATTGATTTAAATTCGGATTTTCTGGGAAGGCTGCGTAGCTTACACTGTTTTGGCCATATCTGGAGTTCTGTAAGTCCGTTTTCAGCGATCTTACTGCCCACGCGAAGCTTGAGAGATTTTCTACAACCTGGAATAGGAATCACGTGCAAGTAAAGTACTGAATTAATTCGCGCAGGCAGACTTTGTGAAGCATGGCTGGGAAATTCCTGTTTTGCCCTTTTCGAGTTCTAATTATATTCCGGGCAGGATTTAGCACCTTAATTAAATTCTAATTGTAATAGAATATTAAATATTTTTTATTAGGCAAGAGGGAGAAACGTTTTTTATGTATAACGTCCTACCCTTGTAATCAGATAAGATACATACGTTCATATTGTAACCTAGTTTTTTTCAGAAGAGAGAGGAGGAGAAGGAATTCTTCCAAGCTAGTGACAAGCAAGGATTATTCTTGATACCTTTGTATTCTTCTATTGTGGGAGTTCAATTCTAAACCTTATTCTTCTTCTTTATTGTTACTTGTTTATTTTAGAATTATGTTATCAATTGAACCCATGATGACAATTAGGTCAGTTATGGGCTAATTCGTTATCATGGGGTTTTAATGGATTTTGCTATGGATTCTAGTTATTGAGTGTTTTTATGCCTTGGTGTGTGATTGTATGTATTGATTGCCTAGTATGTTTATGCTTATTCGTTATAAGTGCGTCGCGAACACTTGTAATTGCTTGTTTAATCCTAGTGAATGCGAAAGTGGATCTAGGGTTTAGAACAATTCATGCTAGCATAGGTTTTTGCATGTGAAGAACATGTATTAATTTGTGATGTGATTCTAACCGTCTTGCATTGACTATGTGGTTTAATGGGTGCTTGATTTTCAACCGGTATGTGTTCAATTGCTATAGACATATAGGGACTACACATATTTGGTGACTATTTGACTTCTATCAATTGTGGATGATCAGTAGGATGGTATATGCACAACGAAAGTTGGTATGTATCAGTTTAGTGCATCTAATCAGTAATCAACTCGGTCACATGCTAGGCTAAAGGGCATAAGATTCTAGATGAAGTAGTAATTGAAGTTGAAATCCCATGTTTGTTTATTATAAGGTTTAAGTAAGTTATTTTCTCGTAATTGGCTTAGTAGGTAATCAATCATTAGTTAAATCAAACCAATATTGTGATTGTCTTAGCAGTGAGTGTAAATCATTAGCTGGTGCATAAGTGAACATAACGAACAATTTGAGTCTCTGTGGGAACGAATCTTATTTACTCTATATTACTTGTTGACCACGTTCTCTTGCGTGAATAAGTGCGAACAAGTTTTTGATGGTATGAGGGATTAGTAGTTGTTTATATATTGTTGTATTTTGTGTTCATATAGGATATCATGTTTGCATAGTAGTGATAGTTCATGCATGATTGTTATGTTCGTATTATCTACGTTTGTTTCATATAGGACATTTTGTTTTATTTTCGTATACCATGTGAGTTTTCATTTAGTTGCATTTTCATGGCATGCATATTTCATGATCCCTTAGGACGAGCTGATTCTGATTGATAGGGGGATGTTGATTTGGGTGTGATGATGATGAGTAGAGGGCTGATTTATAGTTTCTATGAAATTGACTTGCATGTTACGGGAACAAAATTTATTACACAGTCTCATTGGGGTGCTTTTGGGCTAGGTTAGGGTCATGCCTGTGGGATGTTTTGAGATTTAATCACTTGTTTATATTTAGAATTTTCGTTATTCCCTTTATAGCGTAGGAACATTAAAGTCTAAGTTTGGGGGAAAACAGGAATTTCATGCTAGTTGTTAATATTTGTCAATAAAGGCTAGGTGTCAAATGGCTAGTAGCCAGCTCATATTTATATGAGTAGTCTAGGGTTGGAAATGAGAAAGGCTCATTCCAGATTGCGAAAAAAAAAAAAATCAAAAAAAAGAGAAAAAAAAGAAGGAAAAAAAAAAAAGAGTCATATAAATAATTTAAATGCAAAATTAACCAGAGTGAGCTCTTTAATACTCGAGTAATTAAGTCTGAGGGGACTTAGTCCTAGTGACCTAAGGCTTTTATAGTCTGGGATCCTGCTGACCTAACACTCGCTACATGGGTATTATTGTATAAGCCTTTTGGGGTCTCATTCATTGCACGGTTAAATAAGCATGCGTATTGTATATGTAGTGTCGTAGTATAGTAATAAAGCATGAGTTTCTGTCTACCTTGGATAAGGGTGGAGGTGTTCCTAGGTTATGGAGTGTCTACAGTCTATTATGATTATAAACCTGTGATTGTCTTGACGGAAAGCATGTATGATTTTTGACCTAGTTTTGGGAGTATTTCTGATGAGCATTGCACACACGCACGTTTCTGTTCATGTATTTGTTAGTATACGGGGATTTAGTCGAGCTCTGCTTGGATTTGTTACATTCATTGAGATATTTGCTTGTTAGTTGGTTTTGGTGAGTTTGAAGGGGATCTTGCATTTTTCATAATAGTTGCATTCATGCATTGCATTGCATTAGTATAAATGGATTTTGTGGGTACATTCGCTATAGGCCCTCACGAGACCTTACTCGTCCACTAGGGCTGCCTAGGGGTTTAAAGGGCTTGTTGCATATGCCAAATGCAACCGTGATCACCTACGGAAGTGGTACTAGTTAGTTAGTTGTAATTGTTAATGCTTGAGGACAAGCATCGGTTTAAGTTTGGGGGTGTGATAAGTGGATTTATATCCACTTGGAACATTCTAAATCGGCTTAAATTGATTGTCTTGGACTCAAGTTTCTTGTAGTTTTGATGTGTTTTGCTTAGTTGTGCAGGTTTACGAGAATGTTGATTAAGGTGGATGCTTCTACAATTTTTTGGGAATTAATTGATTTAAATTCGGATTTTCTGGGAAGGCTGCGCAGCTTACACTGTTTTGGCCATATCTGGAGTTCTGTAAGTCCGTTTTCAGCGATCTTACTGCCCACGCGAAGCTTGAGAGATTTTCTACAACCTGGAATAGGAATCACGTGCAAGTAAAGTACTGAATTAATTCGCGCAGGCAGACTTTGTGAAGCATGGCTGGGAAATTCCTGTTTTGCCCTTTTCGAGTTCTAATTATATTCCGGGCAGGATTTAGCACCTTAATTAAATTCTAATTGTAATAGAATATTAAATATTTTTTATTAGGCAAGAGGGAGAAACGTTTTTTATGTATAACGTCCTACCCTTGTAATCAGATAAGATACATACGTTCATATTGTAACCTAGTTTTTTTCAGAAGAGAGAGGAGGAGAAGGAATTCTTCCAAGCTAGTGACAAGCAAGGATTATTCTTGATACCTTTGTATTCTTCTATTGTGGGAGTTCAATTCTAAACCTTATTCTTCTTCTTTATTGTTACTTGTTTATTTTAGAATTATGTTATCAATTGAACCCATGATGACAATTAGGTCAGTTATGGGCTAATTCGTTATCATGGGGTTTTAATGGATTTTGCTATGGATTCTAGTTATTGAGTGTTTTTATGCCTTGGTGTGTGATTGTATGTATTGATTGCCTAGTATGTTTATGCTTATTCGTTATAAGTGCGTCGCGAACACTTGTAATTGCTTGTTTAATCCTAGTGAATGCGAAAGTGGATCTAGGGTTTAGAACAATTCATGCTAGCATAGGTTTTTGCATGTGAAGAACATGTATTAATTTGTGATGTGATTCTAACCGTCTTGCATTGACTATGTGGTTTAATGGGTGCTTGATTTTCAACCGGTATGTGTTCAATTGCTATAGACATATAGGGACTACACATATTTGGTGACTATTTGACTTCTATCAATTGTGGATGATCAGTAGGATGGTATATGCACAACGAAAGTTGGTATGTATCAGTTTAGTGCATCTAATCAGTAATCAACTCGGTCACATGCTAGGCTAAAGGGCATAAGATTCTAGATGAAGTAGTAATTGAAGTTGAAATCCCATGTTTGTTTATTATAAGGTTTAAGTAAGTTATTTTCTCGTAATTGGCTTAGTAGGTAATCAATCATTAGTTAAATCAAACCAATATTGTGATTGTCTTAGCAGTGAGTGTAAATCATTAGCTGGTGCATAAGTGAACATAACGAACAATTTGAGTCTCTGTGGGAACGAATCTTATTTACTCTATATTACTTGTTGACCACGTTCTCTTGCGTGAATAAGTGCGAACAAATAATTCATAAGTTGTGATGTTAAGAATAGAATTTACACATTATACTTCTTGTAATCCTGATCTTATAAAGGATTTAGCACTGTATATAGGATTTATGTGTAAGACAGTTATCTGTATAGTTTAGTCAGGAATGAACAGTGTATCGGAGACTACATGTCAGGAACAAAGAGCAAATCCTGATGACGGTCTAATACTGATGATGATCAGATACTGATGCAAGATGAAATCCTGATATCAGTCTTTGTAAGAACCCTAATTTTTGGTAATATTTTATTTTATTTAATATCTTGTGGCAATGTTAATATGGAACCTTTCTGGTCATCCCTGTTGAATAATAGAATTGATTGTCTGCGAAACTGTGTTGTTGTATTCACTGTGTAAGATAAAAAGGGAGATTGTGAAGGCAAGAGTCTTATTGTTAGTGAGATTTATAAAACTTGGGATTTGAGAATGATTAGAGTGTTAAAAGATTTATCAAGGATTATGACAAGGAATTATGGACATTAGAGGAATTTACACAATTAGCACTTAAGGAATTATAAGGGAAATCTCTACGCGACAAAATATTATTACGAGAGATTAATTAAGATACGATACGAATTAAGGATTAAATAATAAGCATTGGTGGAAGAATAATATTACAAGGAGTAGTATTGCATGCAAGCCCATGCAACCAAGTAGTTAGAAACCAAGCAAACTAGTTAGCCATTGGAAGATGAATAGTATTTGGTTACTTGCTTTTTGAAAAAGGAGGAGACAAGAAGTACAAGAGCCATGCTTGCTAGTACTTGCCTATGCTTATACACATAATGATACATATCATCCAATCAACTCACATAATCACCCAACCACACAAACACAAAAAAAAAAAAATCAAACTCTCCCCCCTTGAACCACAAAAGCTCTCGGCCAAGCTTTGGAGTGAAGAAGAAAAATTCTTCTTCCCCCTTTCCCATCACTCATAATTCACACCATAATTCCTAGGTCATCTACATCATCTAGACAAGGTATGCTAGCAATTTCACTCCATTTCATCCATCCAATTTCAAGTTATAAATTGTTAAAGTTTGGATGAATAGTAACCAAGTTTGTTCTTCCTTTAGATCTTGCATTATAAGTGTTGTAGGAGACCATCTAAGGTGTTGTTGAGTTGTGAAAAGCTTACCCAATGCCACTAGGAGCTCAAGAAGGTATAAAATCACAAACCCTCTTGGTTATGTAGTATTTATGATATTTGGTAGTGGATCCATGCATTTATGGGCTAATCTTGGTTGTATATGTGTTGGATAGCATGGATCTTGAATTTTGATGTTGAGATTATGACTTTTATGACTATGGATAGTATATATATCACCATGAGTGTTATGAACCATGATTTGAGAGTATTAAGTGTTGGTTGTATGGTGGAATTGTGAAAAATGATTGATCTAAGTGGTATGTTCATGCTGAGTTTTTCCAGGAGCAATGACCTGTATTGTGACACGGTTTTGAACCCCCAAATATTGTCCCCTGATGTCCTACCTTATATTGTTGGAAAGATAATTGAATGTAGTTTCTGAAAATGTAAGGTTCATGTCTAGGTGATGTGTAGAGTTTACGTTATGGCCGGAGGAGTGAATTGTGTTTCTGGACTATGGACTGCACTAAGTGACCCCCTTGTGAACCTTGTTTAAACCCCTAAAAACTTATGTGGGATCATGGAAAAATTAGAGAAGCTAGGGAATGCAGTGGGGAAGGCTAGCCAAAAAGAATTGGATTAAAATATAAAATTTTCAATTTTATAAAAATGTTAGAGTAAACTTCGCGCAAGGGAAAAAGTCGTTGAGTGGATTATAATTCTAGAGGTAATGGTCATGACTCGGATATGGTAACTAAATTAAGTCGAATAAGTGACGGGCATAATCGAGTGGTGACATAAACCTATAGTGGGGCTAGAGTGTCATAAGACGAAGTCATTAAGTCAATTTCGTACCCCCTAAAACCCCGTAATTAAAGAGATATTGTTAAGGTACTAACGAGCGGTTATTGATTATGTATAGATTTCCATTCCACTTCGCGAGCCGACCACCCCAACCTCACAAGGCAAGTTTTCCAACCCTAAGTATTTATTTTCAAAAGATTATATTCTTGATTTTTCCTATGCCATTTTACTTTTCAAAACTTATATATAAGGATTCTCACTGTTGTGTTTATAGCTTCCAAACGTATTATATGCTTATGCTTTACGAGATTATGTTGAAGTTTGAGATATATGCATATGTGTTTGTACACCCTTGAACTTAGAATGAAAGTGTTTTCTTCGGACAACGACTCTAGCAATAGAGGTCATAGCGGTCCAAATATACTATTGACCGGGGAGCGGTATATTGTTGTATCGTGATTAAATCGCGAAAACCCGAAGAGTCATTCGGGAAGTATCGTATACTTAAGTCTTTATTATTTTTACGTTGTTAAAAATACTCAAAAATATCTATCTTGGATTAAAAGCTTATTTTAATTAAATAATTATTTTATTAATTATTTATATTAAATCTCAAAATATTATTTATTAGTTATTGTTCATTATTTTAAAGACAAAACTAATCCAAGATGCCTTTAGCGTTTTCAAACTCGAACACTTTCGAACCCAAAACATTTTCGAAAACCCCCAGTCAAGTTTTGCTTCTTGTACGTTTTTCAAGAATTATCGGTCGACTGAGGTCGAACTTCAACTACTCGAATTTTCTATCAAAATGATTTTTTTTGAAAAGAAAAGAAAAAGGGGACTCTGGCAGGTGTGGGAATCGTTGACGAACGATTCCCGGGATGTGTAAGCGGCCGTGAGCCAGGCGGTCCATCAATTATTATTCCGGCCCAGGTGTTGCCGAAGGATGATTACGGATGTAGTTTTCATCGAGGGTGATTACGGATGTAGTTTTCACCCAAGGGTAGTTACGGATGTAGTTTCTATCCTTCTACTAGTAGAGAAGACCCGCGGATTATTGGACTTGGTTGTGGCGACAGATCATCGTCAATCCTTGTCAGGTTTTTATGTTTTCTTCCAGTCCCATCCTCCACTTTGGAAAAATACTCAAACACTGCTTCTTGGGCCTAAGTGCCAAGTTGCCGATAGTGTGGTTTTTGATAAGAAAAATATTAACATCGTGCAGTATCTAGAACTGCAAGATTTTCTATAGAGATTGGCACGTGTTAGTGCACTCTTGCAATTATTTCACAGAATGAAATGTTTTTGAATGAGAAACCTTCTAAGCTAATGGAAGGAAAGAGGTTTTGCATCAATGCATTCCCTGTACATTATGTTAACTGTAGAGTGTTTTGCCGAAACTGATATACTCATACGTATATATTTTCAAACTTGAGATATATTGAAATGAGAACCTTGTAAAGGATTCATATATTATTCCTAAAGCTCCTTAGTGAGTATAAATGTTTTATTCAAACCCGGACATATATATTGTCGAGTTATGTTTTGTAATCTGAGATATACACCCATACAGTGGGAACGTTTTCAAAATAAACCACTTTATTATTTTCCAAAATGGTGAACTTGCTGAGCATTATGTAGCTCATTCTTGCTTTATAAAAACTTTTCAGAAAGAGAAGAACTTGGTCGGTTAACTCCGCACCAGCAGAAGAGGAGTAGGAGATTTACCCCGGAGATGATTTAGTTCCTGAAAAATACTACAGTGTAAGTCTGATAGGTTTTCAACTGTAATAGTAAGACTTGTCTTCAAGTATACTTGTATAAGTGAAAGTGCATAAGATTCTGGATTGTACAGATGAATTGTAATATTTAGTGTTACTTTTGATTATCGTTTCTGAGGCTCTAACTTGTATGTGCGTAATATTGAGGTCTGGATGGATGTATTTTTTAGTTGTAAAGTTAATACAGGTATGATATGGTTGAATGGCGATGTGATGACCTGAATCTCTGACCTCGGATTTGGGGGCGTCATAGAAATGGTATCAGAGAGATAAGTTACAGTACTCAGAAACGAGAAGTGTTGAGAGTTAAGTCTAAGTAGGAGAATGACATAAGAGATCGTAGTAAACTTATTATTGGACTACCGGAAGAGGTACCGATGAGTAGAATGGACTGGAGTGTTTACTGGAGGTATTATACTAGGGTCGATAGAATCCTTAGAGACCTTCAGAATGATGAATAGAGGTTTGAGAGTCGTACATGACTTATCAGATGTAACGATGTAGGAAGCGGAGTGAAACCTCAAGAGTAGTTGAGGAAGAGGCGATACTGCCAATATGATTGGATGACTTGGCTGGCATAAATTTTGTTGCCCGTAGTCCTTCAGAGTTTGCCTATAAGGAGGCGGCAATTTAAGAATCGATAAGTTTAGACTTCCTTACATAATTAAGGGTACTTAGTACTTGGAATAATGAAAGTCTTTTACTTTGGCTATAAGATCCAAATTTCGATAGGTAACGGGTTTACCTGAAAGGTGGTTACTATGCCGTTGTGGATTTCATCACTCTTGATGGCGAATTTTACATGTGTTATACGAGAATGTTATCATAAGACGAGCGTGCTAGATAATTCCACGCATGATTCGGACGCTAAAGCATGGTAGTTCAACTTAGTGAACAAACAAGTAGAATTAACAAAGGGACTCAAGTGAAATTGAATAGGGTTACAACGATCGATACAGTGATCTCAGAGTCTATCAAAAGAAAAGACCAGTGGGTCTAGAGTAGGATCCTTTGATAGAGATGTTATCAGGGACTACGTATATATGTATTGTTGACCTCAATATTTTTGGTATATGTTCACATGCACACACCCGCCACTGAACCTATGGACTGCACTGAGATCCCTGAGAGATCTCTTTGATCTGTTCCCAGGGGGAACTGGCCACTTGTGATTCATGTCGGAATGCATGAAGTAGGACCCTATGGACTTAGCAGGTGTCCCCGGAATGATGTGAAGCTTGGTCTCAAGATAAAGCACGAAGATGATAGATATATTTATGAAACCCTAACTCGATAATTGACTCTAAGATGAAGATTGGGAGACGCACTAGTTGGTGTCTTGTATTACGAAGACGAAGAGATGGAGTTACCCTCATAGTGGTGATAATGAGATGCACGAATGATTATTAACTCATTTTGGTAACTACCGGCTGGTGCACTACTTCATTTTAAACTTTTCATTAACCATGTTACCTCGATTAGTTTATATCAGGTAATCCTTCTAGCTTTCTACTTCAAACTTGTGGAATAACCACCAGTGATATACTTTCTCTAAACCGGGACTCATCCAAAGTATCTTATTTGATCCCCGAGTATTTTATTTGAAGTTTATAATTATTTCGTTTTGCTCAGGCCTATTTACACTTTCTTTCAATTATCCAAGGAATGTTCAACAATTGTTTCCTTAATTAATCAATGAATATTCCTAAACGAATATTGATATTTGACTACTTCTTTCATACTTTCACTCTTCAGCCGAGCCCATAAATATTTATCAACTTGTTGAGAACAGGGATGATCTAACATCCAGACATCCTTCATGAATTCTTTTCTTCTATTCAAGATGAGATTGTACATCGTACATTGAAATCATAGTAAGGATATCATTTTGATATTGGTATTCTGAATTTAATTCTACTGTAGGATCTGATAAAGCATGTGTACGGAGGCACCCTTGGGCGGACCGTTTCACTGGTAGGTAATATTTGATGAGAGGTTATCGATTGTTCCGATACCTAGAACATTCTCTTCAGATTTTATAGTTTTCTTTTTCAAACTTAATAACTTCTTATTTCCATTCGTTGTCCGAGTAGCCTAAAGTTTCTTCAGTGGCTACGATGTTGAAATTCTGTTCTAGCCAATTGAAACTGGCTAGTCCATATGTCAATATGAATGACTAGTTGATTGCTCAAACTAGTCAAAATTTTAATGTTGTGAAGAACACCTAGCTAATTGTCCTAGCTAGTGGTGATGTCTCAAACAGGTGAACTAGCAAATTTTGTCTAGCTAGTTGCTGGTGTTTCTTGAAAAGGACTAGTTATTGTTTCACTGGTCCAACTCCCAATTTAATTCATTCAGAAATTCCTCAATGCATTTTGCATGTGGTAAAGTATGATAAGGAAAGTTTTGACGAATAACTTGATTGAGACCGGCCTAGTGAGGTCGCCCACTCAACTCGAATTCTACCCATCTTCGTACCAGACCTTATATCACTTGAATATTTTATTCTTTCATTCACACAATGAGAATTCATTTGAAACCACTGATTACTTGAATGATAAACTACTTCATTCTTTAATTGTCATGGAGTAGAATTGCTTTCTATTGGCTGACCTTCATCAATGCGACTTTAGATTTCCTCTTATTATTCAGGAGGAAAAGTATTCACCAGATGTAAGAATTATATAAAGACTGTCTTTATGACTTTTGTATCCAACAATCATTGCCCTCGTGCAACATTCTCTATGATATCACATTACAAAATTTTCAGGACATGAAGGAATAAACCTTGTTGTATTCTTTCTGTCCATCCTTACATCTCCGAAAATTGAGACTCCTAGTATTTGGAACCATCAACATTCTTGGAACATCCAATGTGGAATTCTTATTGAAATTATCTATTGGACCTTGTTATTTTGAAACCATTCCTTTCAAAACTCATTACTCTAAGGTGAACGGGAGGTACAATTGTGAACCGTTGCACCAATATGAGATCAAAAAAAAAAAAAACCAAATGTTGTAATTGTGCAGCCAGAGCGTGATGCCGAGTAATTATTTAAAGTAGGAATAACATGTCGGGGCATAATACAAGACCTTTAATATTAGTGTGAGGAAAGTTATAGGAAATGATGAGGTGGTTGGGAGTACGTTCCTACCAACCGTTGTCAGGATGTTATAGTAATGAATTCTGGAGTTACCAAGCCTTTTCCTGATCCAAGAAATTCAAATCGATTGCGATGTAAGACATATCCTTAGAGGAAACTAACATGGAAGTGAGATGGACAAGAAAGGAAGAAATATCATGGCAAGAATGTGAAGCTTCACTTAGCTAAAAGGGATTGATGCACATAGCGAGACATAAAGTTTAAAAGGCCCCTAATAGCAAATTGATGCATGGATATATCCCAATGATCCTTCGAGATTACCACCTAATCAAGTTTATTGGGAATCGCAGCAGCATACAGGCCTCAGGCTGATTGGTGCCAGTTGTGAAAGAGGACGAGCGTATGACATCTTACATATACCATCGAGAATCGATACCCCTAACCGGAGATGTAGGAATTGTTGACCGGTTAAAACACGAAGTAGTTTTTCAAAGATAAGGTTGAAAAGCGGGTTTCACCAACTCAAGATCGACCTCTGTACTGTGCCAAAATTTGCATTTCACACTAATATAAACGTTATAAAATTATGGTAGTATCATTTGAGTGGATTGATGAGTCAGAAGCCTTTATTGATTAAGGAACAAAGTTTTGGAATGAAATGAGATATTAGCAACAACCTCGTTGTTAGCTACACTTGATGATAAAAAGAGGACTTTGAGAGTCACGATGATGCATCTTTCAAGAGTTTAAGAGGTGTGTTGATGCAGTAGAAAGGGGATGATAGCCTATACTTCTAAACAACATAAAGGTTACGGGATGTGATATACTAACCGTGAGTCAGGGATTAGTCATGATAGCATTCACGCATAAAACGGAGACGTTAATCTTATAAGAAAAGTGTGAATTTTTTTTTTCCCACAAGTGCCTTAAGTATATCTTCATATTAGAACTAAACATAAGAAAGAGAAGGTGATGAAAGGGAGCAGGGAGTATAATGGAGAAATTTGTTATGACCCAAGAAAGGCCAGTGTGGTGGCCGATACTTATAGAAGGGATTATTCGAAATTGGAATTCAGTCAGTATTGACCAAGAAAATAGAGTATATACAATAAAGAATAATGTTAGAGGAAAATGACTAAATTATGGGGAAGGACAAAGATGTATAGAGAATTAAGAGAATGTTTGGCAGACAGGTATGAAGAATGGCATTGGCAAACTATTAAGTACAAACGCGACATGTCGAAAGCAGAATGATAGAGATCTAGTGGATTAATTCCGCCTGTAGAAAATCTTGAACGTGGACAGAATTATAATGAATTTCATAAGTAGGTCGCCGAAGACCGAGCCAAGAGATGGCCCTAGTTGATTTATAATTGTTGAACCAAGTGATTTACCTACGAAAGACTTCCATTTAGAAGATTATCAATTTATATACGGAAAAGATGGTGGTGCAGTATAAAACTTCTGTAGCGATTACGTCAGATAAAGACTTAAGATTAAACTACGAATATTGAAGGTGCTTCCAAGTATATTTAATGAAGAGATTGAGCGTATGTACTAAATTGATCTGTGGCTGACGGACAGGGAAGAAGAATTGTCCAGACGTTCGAATTTATAATTAGTGTCGTGCCTTAGATTTCACGGGGCAGTCGAGAATAAAAACTTATCCATGAAACGAATGTTGTTATCACGATCGGCACCATGCGGACGTAAGAACGTCTCTTGTAAAGCATACTATGAAAGAAGAAGTTTCACTTTTCTTGCGTTACGAAGAAGTCAATGAACGAGGGATATAGTAGCTGAACTGGTTCGACTTATACCGAAGACTATATAGTATCCATAGCAAGTGGTAACGACCGACGGGAGGCAACACATGCGTGCTAATCAAGCCAAGGAAAATGAGGAATACCGTGCGTATTGACGTTGTCTCAGATTATAGAACACGACCACAAAGTATTCACGGCCCAACGATACAAGGGCTCAACACAGATACTATGAACAAGGTAGAAGAGGAACGTATAAGTAGTGGGATAGAAATTTTCATTCATAGAGCAACCGATAAGGAATACAGGTCGAGGGGAGCATGCGTTGAGAAGCAACATTAAAGCATTGGTGAGACTGCAATAGCCCTAATTTTCGTGAATATTCGGACCTGGATGAAAATCAATTTTATGGGTGGATGAGAAATTTTTGCAATCACGATATGTACGAATTATTAAATGAAGATTTCGAATTGATATTACGCCTTTACGGTGCAGACGAGTGTATGTAAAAGTCATTAGTTTTTACGAAACCCATTATTTCGAATGGTCAAATTTTATGAGATATCAAAGGAGTATGAGGTGGGAGACTTCGTGATGCTAAAGGTATCCCCCTAAAAAGGATTGATGCGGTTTGGTAAGAAAGGGAAGCTAAGTCTGAGGTTTATTGGACCTTCTGAGATTTTGAGGCGTATTGGAAAGTTAGCCTTGCCCCCAAGCTTGCAGCAAATTCATAATGCGTTTCATGTGTCCATGCTACGACCCTACCATACCGACTTCCGACATGTGATAGAACATGATCAAGTGGATCTGCAACAAGACTTAACATATGTGGAGAAACCCGTAGAAATCATGGATAGAAAAGAACAGGTGCTGAGGAACAAGGTTGTCAAACTAGTGAGAGTCTTGTGGAGGAACCAGAATGTCGAAGAATCAACATGGGAACTAGAAAGCGCAATGCGTGAAAAGCACCCCCAACTGTTTTCAACCTGATTCCGGGACGGAATCCTTTTAAGGAGGGGAGGCTGTAAGAACCCTAATTTTTGGTAATATTTTATTTTATTTAATATCTTGTGGCAATGTTAATATGGAACCTTTCTGGTCATCCCTGTTGAATAATAGAATTGATTGTCTGCGAAACTGTGTTGTTGTATTCACTATGTAAGATAAAAAGGGAGATTGTGAAGGCAAGAGTCTTATTGTTAGTGAGATTTATAAAACTTGGGATTTGAGAATGATTATAGTGTTAAAAGATTTATCAAGGATTATGACAAGGAATTATGGACATTAGAGGAATTTACACAATTAGCACTTAAGGAATTATAAGGGAAATCTCTACGCGACAAAATATTATTACGAGAGATTAATTAAGATACGATACGAATTAAGGATTAAATAATAAGCATTGGTGGAAGAATAATATTACAAGGAGTAGTATTGCATGCAAGCCCATGCAACCAAGTAGTTAGAAACCAAGCAAACTAGTTAGCCATTGGAAGATGAATAGTATTTGGTTACTTGCTTTTTGAAAAAGGAGGAGACAAGAAGTACAAGAGCCATGCTTGCTAGTACTTGCCTATGCTTATACACATAATGATACATATCATCCAATCAACTCACATAATCACCCAACCACACAAACACAAAAAAAAAAATCAAACTCTCCCCCCTTGAACCACAAAAGCTCTCGGCCAAGCTTTGGAGTGAAGAAGAAAAATTCTTCTTCCCCCTTTCCCATCACTCATAATTCACACCATAATTCCTAGGTCATCTACATCATCTAGACAAGGTATGCTAGCAATTTCACTCCATTTCATCCATCCAATTTCAAGTTATAAATTGTTAAAGTTTGGATGAATAGTAACCAAGTTTGTTCTTCCTTTAGATCTTGCATTATAAGTGTTGTAGGAGACCATCTAAGGTGTTGTTGAGTTGTGAAAAGCTTACCCAAGGCCACTAGGAGCTCAAGAAGGTATAAAATCACAAACCCTCTTGGTTATGTAGTATTTATGATATTTGGTAGTGGATCCATGCATTTATGGGCTAATCTTGGTTGTATATGTGTTGGATAGCATGGATCTTGAATTTTGATGTTGAGATTATGACTTTTATGACTATGGATAGTATATATATCACCATGAGTGTTATGAACCATGATTTGAGAGTATTAAGTGTTGGTTATATGGTGGAATTGTGAAAAATGATTGATCTAAGTGGTATGTTCATGCTGAGTTTTTCCAGGAGCAATGACCTGTATTGTGACACGGTTTTGAACCCCCAAATGTTGTCCCCTGATGTCCTACCTTATATTGTTGGAAAGATAATTGAATGTAGTTTCTGGAAATGTAAGGTTCATGTCTAGGTGATGTGTAGAGTTTACGTTATGGCCGGAGGAGTGAATTGTGTTTCTGGACTATGGACTGCACTAAGTGACCCCCTTGTGAACCTTGTTTAAACCCCTAAAAACTTATGTGGGATCATGGAAAAATTAGAGAAGCTAGGGAATGCAGTGGGGAAGGCTACCCAAAAAGAATTGGATTAAAATATAAAATTTTCAATTTTATAAAAATGTTAGAGTAAACTTCGCGCAAGGGAAAAAGTCGTTGAGTGGATTATAATTCTAGAGGTAATGGTCATGACTCGGATATGGTAACTAAATTAAGTCGAATAAGTGACGGGCATAATCGAGTGGTGACATAAACCTATAGTGGGGCTAGAGTGTCATAAGACGAAGTCATTAAGTCAATTTCGTACCCCCCTAAAACCCCGTAATTAAAGAGATATTGTTAAGGTACTAACGAGCGGTTATTGATTATGTATAGATTTCCATTCCACTTCGCGAGCCGACCACCCCAACCTCACAAGGCAAGTTTTCCAACCTGAAGTATTTATTTTCAAAAGATTATATTCTTGATTTTTCCTATGCCATTTTACTTTTCAAAACTTATATATAAGGATTCTCACTGTTGTGTTTATAGCTTCCAAACGTATTATATGCTTATGCTTTACGAGATTATGTTGAAGTTTGAGATATATGCATATGTGTTTGTACACCCTTGAACTTAGAATGAAAGTGTTTTCTTCGGACAACGACTCTAGCAATAGAGGTCGTAGCGGTCCAAATATACTATTGACCGGGGAGCGGTATATTGTTGTATCGTGATTAAATCGCGAAAACCCGAAGAGTCATTCGGGAAGTATCGTATACTTAAGTCTTTATTATTTTTACGTTGTTAAAAATACTCAAAAATATCTATCTTGGATTAAAAGCTTATTTTAATTAAATAATTATTTTATTAATTATTTATATTAAATCTCAAAATATTATTTATTAGTTATTGTTCATTATTTTAAAGACAAAACTAATCCAAGATGCCTTTAGCGTTTTCAAACTCGAACACTTTCGAACCCAAAACATTTTCGAAAACCCCCGGTCAAGTTTTGCTTCTTGTACGTTTTTCAAGAATTATCGGTCGACTGAGGTCGAACTTCAACTACTCGAATTTTCTATCAAAATGATTTTTTTTGAAAAGAAAAGAAAAAGGGGACTCTGGCAGGTGTGGGAATCGTTGACGAACGATTCCCGGGATGTGTAAGCGGCCGTGAGCCAGGCGGTCCATCAATTATTATTCCGGCCCAGGTGTTGCCGAAGGATGATTACGGATGTAGTTTTCATCGAGGGTGATTACGGATGTAGTTTTCACCCAAGGGTAGTTATGGATGTAGTTTCTATCCTTCTACTAGTAGAGAAGACCCGCGGATTATTGGACTTGGTTGTGGCGACTGATCATCGTCAATCCTTGTCAGGTTTTTATGTTTTCTTCCAGTCCCATCCTCCACTTTGGAAAAATACTCAAACACTACTTCTTGGGCCTAAGTGCCAAGTTGCCGATAGTGTGGTTTTTGATAAGAAAAATATTAACATCGTGCAGTATCTAGAACTGCAAGATTTTCTATAGAGTTTGGCACGTGTTAGTGCACTCTTGCAATTATTTCACAGAATGAAATGTTTTTGAATGAGAAACCTTCTAAGCTAATGGAAGGAAAGAGGTTTTGCATCAATGCATTCCCTGTACATTATGTTAACCGTAGAGTGTTTTGCCGAAACTGATATACTCATACGTATATATTTTCAAACTTGAGATATATTGAAATGAGAACCTTGTAAAGGATTCATATATTATTCCTAAAGCTCCTTAGTGTGTATAAATGTTTTATTCAAACCCGGACATATATATTGTCGAGTTATGTTTTGTAATCTGAGATATACACCCATACAGTGGGAACGTTTTCAAAATAAACCACTTTATTATTTTCCAAAATGGTGAACTTGCTGAGCATTATGTAGCTCATTCTTGCTTTATAAAAACTTTTCAGAAAGAGAAGAACTTGGTCGGTTAACTCCGCACCAGCAGAAGAGGAGTAGGAGATTTACCCCGGAGATGATTTAGTTCCTGAAAAATACTACAGAGTAAGTCTGATAGGTTTTCAACTGTAATAGTAAGACTTGTCTTCAAGTATAGTTGTATAAGTGAAAGTGCGTAAGATTCTGGATTGTACAGATGAATTGTAATATTTAGTGTTACTTTTGATTATCGTTTCTGAGGCTCTAACTTGTATGTGCGTAATATTGAGGTCTGGATGGATGTATTTTTTAGTTGTAAAGTTAATACAGGTATGATATGGTTGAATGGCGATGTGATGACCTGAATCTCTGACCTCGGATTTGGGGGCGTCACAGTCTTGTTATTGATGATGTCATTATACAGAAACTGGCAAGTGCTATAAAACAGGATCGTTGTTTGAAGAACAAGCAAGAAGATATTATGAAGGAAAGAGTTTTCTATTGATGGAAACTATCGACTAGAAGGCAGAACATTGTCATGTATAGATTATATGTTTCTGTTATTAGTTGATAGGTAGCATTATAAATACTCTCTCAATATCATTGTAAAAAGAGTCGAACAAGTGTCATAGAGTTCGTGTGCGTAGCTCTGTATAAGGTTTGTATTCGAGAGTTCGAAACAAACAAGAGAGAGAGAGATTTTTATTGTCAGCAGCTGCTAAAGGTATTGTACACCTTTGGTAGAGTTTGTATTTGATCTTATTAATACAAACAAAAGTTTGATTCATTCGTTTATTCTTGTTCATATAGTCAAGCAAAAATCAGACACGATTATATAACTTGTATTCAACCCCCCCCCTTCTACAAGTTATTCGAGTTAACAATTGGTATCAGAGTAGGTTGATTTCGAATAATCATAAAGATCTGCAATCATGTCTGGTTACAAGGATGGGAATACTAAAATTCCTATGCTCAAGAGAAACGAATATACTTTATGGGAAGTAAAGATGTTGCATCATCTGGAAGCAACAGATCCTGATTATCTTGACAGAATCAGAGATGGACCTTTTGTTCCAACAAAGGTCGTTGGACAAGCAACTGGAACCAGACTTCTTAGCTATCCAACTTGCATCACTGTACCCTTCAAGTACACCAGGAAATCTCCTATAGTGTAAACTAAGGTGCATTGTGCCTTTCAGATATCTAAGCACTCTATCAAGAGTATCCCAATGAGTTCTGTTTGGACAGCTTGTATATCTAGCCAACTTAGACACAGAGTATGAAATATCTGGTCTAGTACAGTTAGCAAGATACTGCAAACTCCCTATAATCTGAGAATACCTTAACTGAGACACAGGTACTCCTGAAGCATTCTTAACAAGGGCAACTTTAGGATCATAGGGTGTACTAGCGATTCTACACTGTGAATAACCATATTTCTCAAGTATAGATTTCTCTATATAATGAGACTGTGATAAAGTTATTCCCTCAGCTGACTGTGTCAGTTTGAGACCAAGAATCACACTAGCCTCACCCATATCCATCATTTCAAAGTGCCTTTTCAAGAAAGCTTTTGTCTCGTTAATAATCTCAATATTGGTTCCAAACAATAGTATGTCATCTACATATAGGCACATGATGACACACTCACTACCTTTAACTTTGGTGTAGACACACTTGTCACTATCATTAACATCATAACTGAACGGCACTATAGTTTCATCAAACTTTTTATGCCAATCCCTAGGAGCTTGTTTCAATCCATAGATGGATTTGATCAACTTACATACTTTCCTTTCGTTACCAGATGCAACAAATCCCTCAGGCTGATCCATATAAATCTCTTCTTCAAGTTCACCATGAAGAAAAGCTGTCTTTACATCCATTTGATGGATGATAAGACCATGTACGGAAGCCAATGCTACAAGCATTCGGATTGTTGTCATCCTAGCTACATGAGAGTATGTATCAAAGTAATCAATACCCTCTTTTTGCTTAAAACCCTTAGCTACCAGTCTAGCTTTGTACTTATCTATTGAGCCGTCAGGGTTCAACTTCCTTTTAAAGATCCATCTGCACCCGATAGTAGAACACCCAGGAGGGAGATCAACTAACTCCCATGTTCCATTAGAAACAATAGAGTCAATTTCACTCTTTACAGCGCCCTTCCAGTGCCTCGACTCTGAAGAATCCATAGCTTGTCGGAAAGTTAAAGGTTCGTCCTCGACATTGTAAGTGATAAAATCACTTCCAAAATCCTTGACTACCTTTGCATGCTTACTCCTTCGTGGTTCCTCTATCTCCTTAGGAGTAGAGCTACTACTAGGTTCCACCCCCACATTTGTCATCTTTTCCACATGATCAGGAATAGAACTTGATGTGTGAGTAGGATCTTCAGTAGAAGTATCTTGAGGCATACCAGTCTTCATAGGGTAAACATCCTCAAAGAATGTAGCATCACGAAACTCAACTATCGTGTTTGCCACTATACCATCTATGTCAGATTTTAATACTAAAAATCTCATAGCTGTAGTGGTCTCAAGATAGCCCGGAAAGATACAGTCAACAGTCTTTGGACCAAGTTTCTTTCTCTTGTGTTCAGGGACAAGTACCTTAGCAAGGCACCCCCATACACGAAGATACTTAAGACTAGTCTTCTTGCTCTTCCATAACTCATAGGGTGTCTTATCCATGTGTTTCAGAGGAACTCTATTCAGAATATGGCAAGCCGTATTCTGAGCTTCTCCCCACATGTATTTAGGCAACCCAGAATTAATAAGCATACTATTAATCATATCTTTAAATGTTCTGTTCTTTCGCTCAGCAACCCCATTAGACTCAGGTGTGTATGGTGGGGTAACTTCATGAACTATACCATTGTTTGCACAAAATTCATTAAAAGCGTTACTCGTATACTCACCACCTCTATCAGATCTCAACCGTTTAAGTACCTTACTAGTTTGTTTTTCTACTTCAGTTTTATATCTAATGAATTTACTAAGTGCTTCATCCTTATGTCTAAGTAAATAAACATAACAGTATCTACTAATATCATCTATAAAGGTAATGAAGTATCTAAAATGGCCCTTAGTCAACATACCACCAAATTCACAAATATCAGTGTGTACTAAATCTAACAAGTCTGAATCCTTAACAATATTATGAAAAGGTTTCCTTATTTGTTTAGCAGACACACATACTTGACATTTAGAATTCTTTTCTATAGTGTGTTTTGGAATCAACTCTAAGTTCATCATATTTTTAAGAGCACCAAAATTTAAGTGACCAAGTCTAGCATGCCATAAATCTGAAGATTCAACATAGTTAACAGAAGGAGTAATTTTATTTAAAGCACCCAAAATGGGCTCAGCATTTATTACAAACAAACCATTTGACAAGTAACCCTTGCCAAAAAATGTACCAGTATGAATAAGAATTACTTTATTACATTTGAGAGAGAATTAAAAGCCATTATCTACTAAACAGCTACCACTTATTATATTTCTACGCATGTCAGGAACATGATGCACTCTCGTCAGGGATAGAACACGACCCGAAGGAAACTTCAAGTCCACGTTTCCTATTCCATGTACTTGAGCAGCACTTGCGTTCCCCATCGTCACTGTCAAGCTATGACTCTATTGATAAGATACAAATAAACTAATGTCAGCACAAATATGCACATTAGGTCCAGTATCAATCAACCATTCATTTGACAGATAAGTGGAAAATAGTACAGGGTTGTAGGTAACATACCGGTCTTCGTTGGTTTCAGAAGCCAAAGCTTCACCAACAACCATGTTCGCTACAGGCCCATTTGAGGTTCCAAGCACAGCATTCGCTTGAGCTACCCCCTCGACTTTCTTTGCCTTTGGTTTCTTGGCCTTATCCTTGTCATTCTTTGGTTTATTACTATTTCCCTTCTTAGAGACAGCCTTTCTTTTCTGTCCTACAGTTGCTACGTTTACCTTCGAACTTCCATGCTCAGATGGC
The DNA here is from genome assembly GCA_037693485.1 of Kitagawia praeruptora. Taxonomy (NCBI): domain Eukaryota; kingdom Viridiplantae; phylum Streptophyta; class Magnoliopsida; order Apiales; family Apiaceae; genus Kitagawia; species Kitagawia praeruptora. The sequence continues at coordinate 137,096,475 of CM075350.1, read as the reverse complement.
ATCACATGTCCCTGTTTGGACTTGTGTTGTTCTTGCACCGAGATGTCCAGCATAAGGTTGGTCCAGGTGATCTCTCCTTTCTGTCTTTTCAGGGAGAGAGAGAACTCTTCCCAAGACTTTGGAAGCTTTTCAATCACACTCATTACCTTAAACTTTTCGGGGAGGTCCATTCCAGACTCCTTCAAAGCATGCATTATCATCTCGAATTCATGCACTTGCTCAGTCATGGACTTATTGTCCAGCAGCTTGAAATCAAGGAACCTAGCCACAGAATACTTTTCCAGACCTTGTGAGTCAGTATTATGTGTCTGGTCCAGCTTCTCCCATAAGAGTTTTGCGGTGTAGGCATCAGAGGAGTACACATCAAACAATGTGTTTGTTAGAGCAGCCAGAATTGCTGCCCTAGCAACCCCATCCTTTTCAGCCCACTTCGCATAACTCTTAACTGATTCAGCCTTCTCTTGATCCATAACCGGCTTCTCATATTCCACAACAGGCCATAGACCCTTTACAGTCAACCACAACTTTATCCTTTTCTGCCAACGAGAAAAGCCAACGCCCCCATTGAATTTCTCTGGCAAGCCAGTTAATTCAACCGGTTGTGGAAAACTGTAAGTGGTCCAATCAATGACCCCAGCATATGCAACCGAACTACCACTAGCAGGAATTTCACTCTCGTTAACCATTATGCTAAATACTATATAACTAATTATCTCTTCAAGAATGTTGGAAATATTGACTAAAATAGCAACATAGAGGCAGTTATATATCGTATTTAACAAGCCAAGGCCAAGCAATCAATTAACGAAACAAAACATGAAGGTATAACACATGCATATCAGTAACTGAAAGAACAAAGGAAAGATAGGAGACATACCAGTAGCCATAGCTATATCAGTATATCAAACAAGAATGAAAAAAGCTGAGTCGTCAGGATTTGCAAGAAGTCATGACTATTCTTGAAGAGATAATTGCCCCCACTTACACTGTGTCAGGATGCTGGCAATATTCTTCCAGGATAAAACAACTCCGAGTTATATGATCACAGCAACCAGATAACTCAACTTCGACTAGCACCTCAGTTCGCCAGAAAAACTCACAAGCAAAACAGCTTTGACAGTAAGGGAAAAGAGAGTGTAGAGAAGAGAATGTAGGGTGTGTTGTATATATTCAGTATATTTACAATTAGTAGCTTAGCTCTCTATTTATAGGAGAGGCCAAACGTAACTGATGCCACCCAATTAATATTTTAACTGCTGATTTACAATTAATATAGCAAAACGGCTGATTTATATTAAATAAATCGTAACTGTTACACTATATTTCACCCATTCATGATTTCTAATTAATAGAATAAATGCTCAGACTCTGCTGTCAACAAGTCTCGACAGTACCGTTAAAGTAACTGTCATCAGTTTGAACTTGACAGTATGTTTACTTTCTGACAGCAACCTTGTTCCTGACAGTATGTTTACTTTCTGACAGCAACCTTTGTTCCTGACAGCAAGTTTTACCTTCCTGATAGCAACCTTGTTTTTGACAGCAAGTTTTCACCTTCCTGACAGCAACCTTGTTATGACAGCACAGTCTAGCTCTCGAGAGTTTACAGGACTTTCAATCCAACTCTTGACAGCATGTTTATAAAATTAAAATAAATCAATAATCCATGCAATAAAATTCCTCACCCAGGCCGCCTCGCGTACGCGAGACGCCGAGACATTCGCCCAAATTGCCCTTCGACCGAGCCGACCCGAGTCGAGTCGAGTCGTGACGTGACGTGGCGTGGTGTGGCGAGGCGGGCGGAGGCGGCGCGCGTGTGTGTGTGTGTGTGTGCGCGTGGAGCACACAGTAACACCATGCACCATCATACACCTTAGTAGTTGTACACTACCCATGTGTGTGATTCTATATAAAGCCAACAACCCCCTTTATTCATTTCAATGTGGGACAAATACACATTCTCATTTTCAAGCTCTTTCAAGCTACCAATTCCAACTCCATTTCTCTATGGATTCCACTAAGAAAATTACTTAGACCCATATATGAAAATTGAAGTCCTCATAGCAAGGAACAATTTCCAATCATTAAAATCCGGAATTAACATCAAGAACATAAAATACTTATGCTCTAAAAACTCCATTTTCTAACAATCCCCCACAAATCCATACAGAAATGCTTCAGGTTTTCCATCATGACTTGTTTTCCAGAGTCGGTACCCTTCCGGGTTTGAACCCTCCTAAGTCCCCTACTTCAATGATTACCGGATTCAGATGGAATTTTTCACCTTGAATCTTAATCCGTTTGGTGTAACCATGTTCCATAGACGACGACAAGTCAAAGGCTATGGTGCCAATCTACGGCTTTAAGACATTAATGGTCTTGTCTCGATCCTGTTCGTCAAATGCTTCAAGGAATAACCCTTTCCTCTAATTGCGACCACACAATTACATTCGCTTAGCTGGGCATCTCCAGAGATGTACTGCTACCATCTCGTCGAATGACTTGACCCCATTCAGAGTTATAATAACTCTTGTTATCTAGCAGTATCAGTACCTTCTAGGTTTACAGGGGATAGACTCAGATACAATAGTATCATCTATGTAGCAAATGTACTACCAATTCATCCTTACAGCTTGTTATTACCACATTGAATACACTTCAAGGGATCTCCTCTCATGTGTATTGGGTTCCCACTGATGATGAACTATGATGGGTTGACAGCCCCATCCCCAATCTTGACTTAAGGACCACTGCAGGTTCCAGTCCTTTAGTTAAAGGATCAACTATATTATTCTGAGTTCCTATGAACTCTACAACAATAATCCTATCAGACACTAAACCCCAAATAGACTTTAGTCTAACTTGGATGTGCCTCTTTGTTTTAGCATTATACTTTTTACTGCTAATCTTGTCGATAGTTGTTTTACTATCACAATGAATAGCAAACGCAGGAAGCGGTCTGCTTACTACAGGTATCGTGGACATAAGTCCATGTAACCATTCAGCCTCCGTCCCCGTGGCATCAAGCGCACACAACTCAGCCTCAAAAGTAGACCGAGTTACTATAGTCTGTTTGGTCGACTTCCAGGATATTGCTCCACCTGCTAAAGTGAACACGTATCCAGTCACTCCATTGGAACCAGACTTCTTAGCTATCCAACTTGCATCACTGTACCCTTCAAGTACACCAGGAAATCTCCTATAGTGTAAACTAAGGTGCATTGTGCCTTTCAGATATCTAAGCACTCTATCAAGAGCATCCCAATGAGTTCTGTTTGGACAGCTTGTATATCTAGCCAACTTAGACACAGAGTATGAAATATCTGGTCTAGTACAGTTAGCAAGATACTGCAAACTCCCTATAATCTGAGAATACCTTAATTGAGACACAGGTACTCCTGAAGCATTCTTAATAAGGGCAACTTTAGGATCATAAGGTGTACTAGCGATTCTACACTGTGAATAACCATATTTCTCAAGTATAGATTTCTCTATATAATGAGACTGCGATAAAGTTATTCCCTCAGCTGACTGTGTCAGTTTGAGACCAAGAATCACACTAGCCTCACCCATATCATTCATTTCAAAGTGCCTTTTCAAGAAAGCTTTTGTCTCGTTAATAATCTCAATATTGGTTCCAAACAATAGTATGTCATCTACATATAGGCACATGATGACACACTCACTACCTTTAACTTTGGTGTAGACACACTTGTCACTATCATTAATATCATAACTGAACGGCACTATAGTTTCATCAAACTTTTTATGCCAATCCCTAGGAGCTTGTTTCAAGCCATAGATGGATTTGATCAACTTACATACTTTCCTTTCGTTACCAGATGCAACAAATCCCTCAGGCTGATCCATATAAATCTCTTCTTCAAGTTCACCATGAAGAAAAGCTGTCTTTACATCCATTTGATGGATGATAAGACCATGTACGGAAGCCAATGCTACAAGCATTCGGATTGTTGTCATCCTAGCTACAGGAGAGTATGTATCAAAGTAATCAATACCCTCTTTTTGCTTAAAACCCTTAGCTACCAGTCTAGCTTTGTACTTATCTATTGAGCCGTCAGGGTTCAACTTCCTTTAAAGATCCACCTGCACCCGATGGTAGAACACCCAGGAGGGAGATCAACTAACTCCCATGTTCCATTAGAAACAATAGAGTCAATTCCACTCTTTACAGCGCCCTTCCAGTGCCTATACTCTGAAGAATCCATAGCTTGTCGGAAAGTTAAAGGTTCGTCCTCGACATTGTAAGTGATAAAATCACTTCCAAAATCCTTGACTATCTTTGCACACTTACTCCTTCGTGGTTCCTCTATCTCCTTAGGAGTAGAGCTACTACTAGGTTCCACCCCCACATTTGTCATCTTTTCCACATGATCAGGAATAGAACTTGATGTGTGAGTAGGATCTTCAATAGAAGTATCTTGAGGCATACCAGTCTTCATAGGGTAAACATCCTCAAAGAATGTAGCATCACGAAACTCAACTATCTTGTTTGCCACTACACCATCTATGTCAGATTTTAATACTAAAAATCTCATAGTTGTAGTGGTCTCAAGATAGCCCAGAAAGATACAGTCAACAGTCTTTGGACCAAGTTTCTTTCTCTTGTGTTCAGGGACAAGTACCTTAGCAAGGCACCCCCACACACGAAGATACTTAAGACTAGTCTTCTTGCTCTTCCATAACTCATAGGGTGTCTTATCCATGTGTTTCAGAGGAACTCTATTCAGAATATGGCAAGCCGTATTCAGAGCTTCTCCCCACATGTATTTAGGCAACCCAGAATTAATAAGCATACTATTAATCATATCTTTAAATGTTCTGTTCTTTCGCTCATCAACCCCATTAGACTCAGGTGTGTATGGTGGGGTAACTTCATGAACTATACCATTGTTTGCACAAAATTCATTAAAAGCGTTACTCGTATACTCACCACCTCTATCAGATCTCAACCGTTTAAGTACCTTACTAGTTTGTTTTTCTTCTTCAGTTTTATATATAATGAATTTACTAAGTGCTTCATCCTTATGTCTAAGTAAATAAACATAACAGTATCTACTACTATCATCTATAAAGGTAATGAAGTATCTAAAATGGTCCTTAGTCAACACACCGCCAAATTCACAAATATCAGTGTGTACTAAATCTAACAAGTCTGAATCCCTAACAATATTATGAAAAGGTTTCCTTATTTGTTTAGCAGACACACATACTTGACATTTAGAATTCTTTTTTATAGTGTGTTTTGGAATCAACTCTAAGTTCATCATATTTTTAAGAGCACCAAAATTTAAGTGACCAAGTCTAGCATGCCATAAATCTGAAGATTCAATATAGTTAACCGAAGGAGTAATTTTATTTAAAGCACCCAAAATGGGCTCAGCATTTATTACAAACAAACCATTTGACAAGTAACCCTTGCCAAAAAATGTACCAGTATGAATAAGAACTACTTTATTACATTTGAGAGAGACTTCAAAGCCATTAGCTACTAAACAGCTACCACTTTTTATATTTCTACGCATGTCAGGAACATGATGCACTCTCGTCAGGGATAGAACACGACCGGAAGGAAACTTCAAGTCCACGTTTCCTATTCCATGTACTTGAGCAGCACTTGCGTTCCCCATCGTCACTGTCAAGCTATGACTCTGTTGATAAGATACAAATAAACTAATGTCAGCACAAATATGCACATTAGCTCCAGTATCAATCAACCATTCATTTGACAGATAAGTGGAAAATAGTACAGGGTTGTAGGTAACATACCGGTCTTCGTTGGTTTCAGAAGCCAAAGCTTCACCAACAACCATGTTCGCTACAGGCCCACTTGAGGTTCCAAGCACAGCATTCGCTTGAGCTACCCCCTCGACTTTCTTTGCCTTTGGTTTCTTGGCCTTATCCTTGTCATTCTTAGGTTTATTACTATTTCCCTTCTTAGAGACAGCCTTCCTTTTTTGTCCTACAGTTGCTACGTTTACCTTCGAACTTCCATGCTCAGATGGAATCACATGTCCTTGTTTGGACTTGTGTTGTTCTTGCACCGAGATGTCCAGCATAAGGTTGGTCCAGGTGATCTCTCCTTTTTGTCTTTTCAGGGAGAGAGAGAACTCTTCCCAAGACTTTGGAAGCTTTTCAATCACACTCATTACCTTAAACTTTTCGGGGAGGTCCATTCCAGACTCCTTCAAAGCATGCACTATCATCTCGAATTCATGCACTTGCTCAGTCATGGACTTATTGTCCACCAGCTTGAAATCAAGGAACCTAGCCACAGAATACTTTTCCAGACCTTGTGAGTCAGTATTATGTGTCTGGTCCAGCTTCTCCCATAAGAGTTTTGCGGTGTAGGCATCAGAGGAGTACACATCAAACAATGTGTTGGTTAGAGCAGCCAGAATTGCTGCCCTAGCAACCCCATCCTTTTCAGCCCACTTCGCATAACTCTTAACTGATTCAGCCTTCTCTTGATCCACAACCGGCTTCTCATATTCCACAACAGGCCATAGACCCTTTACAGTCAACCACAACTTTATCCTTTTCTGCCAACGAGAAAAGCCAACGCCCCCATTGAATTTCTCTGGCAAGCCAGTTAATTCAACCGGTTGTGGAAAACTGTAAGTGGTCCAATCAATGACCCCAGCAGATGCAATCGAACTACCACTAGCAGGAATTTCACTCTCATTAACCATTATGCTAAATACTATATAACTAATTATCTCTTCAAGAATGTTGGAAATATTGACTAAAACAGCAACATAGAGGCAGTTATATATCGTATTTAACAAGCCAAGGCCAAGCAAACAATTAACGAAACAAAACATGAAGGTATAACACATGCATATCAGTAACTGAAAGAATAAAGGAAAGATAGGAGACATACCAGTAGCCATAACTATATCAGTATATCAAACAAGAATGAAAACAGCTGAGTCGTCAGGATTTGCAAGAAGTCATGACTATTCTTGAAGAGATAATTGCCCCCACTTACACTGTGTCAGGATGCTGGCAATATTCTTCCAGGATAAAACAGCTCCGAGTTATATGATCACAGCAACCAGATAACTAAACTTCGACTAGCACCTCAGTTCGCCAGAAAAACTCACAAGCAAAACAGCTTTGACAGTAAGGGAAAAGAGAGTGTAGAGAAGAGAAGATAATGTAGGGTGTGTTGTATATATTCAGTATATTTACAATCAGTAGCTTAGCTCTCTATTTATAGGAGAGGCCAAACGTAACTGATGCCACCCAATTAATATTGTAACTGCTGATTTACAATTAATATAGCAAAACGGCTGATTTAAATTAAATAAATCGTAACTGTTACACTATATTTGACCCATTCATGATTTCTAATTAACAGAATAAACGCTCAGACTCTGCTGTCAACAAGTCTCGACAGTACCTTTAAAGTAACTGTCATCAGTTTGAACTTGACAGTATGTTTACTTTCAGACAGCAACCTTGTTCCTGACAGTATGTTTACTTTCTGACAGCAACCTTTGTTCCTGAAAGCAAGTTTTACCTTCCTGACAGCAACCTTGTTTTTGAAAGCAAGTTTTCACCTTCCTGACAGCAACCTTGTTATGACAGCACAGTCTAGCTCTCGAGAGTTTACAGGACTTTCAATCCAACTCTTGACAGCATGTTTATAATATTAAAATAAATCAATAATCCATGCAATAAAATTCCTCGCCCAGGTTGCCTCGCGTACGCGAGACGCCGAGACATTCGCCCAAATCGCCCTTCGACCGAGCCGACCCGAGTCGAGTAGAGTCGTGACGTGGCGTGGCGTGGCGAGGCGGGCGGCGGCGGCGGCGCGCGCGCGCGTGTGTGTGTGTGCGCGTGGAGCACACAGTAACACCATGCACCATCATACACCTTAGTATTTGTACACTACCCATGTGTGTGATTCTATATAAAGCCAACAACCCCCTTTATTCATTTCAATATGGGACATATACACATTCTCATTTTCAAGCTCTTTCAAGCTACCAATTCCAACTCCATTTCTCTATGGATTCCACTAAGAAAATTACTTAGACCCATATATGAAAATTGAAGTCCTCATAGCAAGGAACAATTTCCAATCATTAAAATCCGGAATTAACATCAAGAACATAAAACACTTATGCTCTAAAAACTCCATTTTCTAACAATCCCCCATGAATCCATACAGAAATGCTTCAGGTTTTCCATCATGACTTGTTTTTCAGAGTCGGTACCCTTCCGGGTTTGAACCCTCCTAAGTCCCCTACTTCAATGATTACCGGATTCAGATGGAATTTTTCACCTTGAATCTTAATCCGTTTGGTGTAACCATGTTCCATAGACGACGACAAGTCAAAGGCTATGGTGCCAATCTACGGCTTTGAGACATTAATGGTCTTGTCTCGATCCTGTTCGTCGAATGCTTCAAGGAATAACCCTTTCCTCTAATTGCGACCACACAATTACATTCGCTTAGCTGGGCATCTCCAGAGATGTACTGCTACCATCTCGTCGAATGACTTGACCCCATTCAGAGTTATAATAACTCTTGCTATCTAGCAGTGTCAGTACCTTCTAGGTTTACAGGGGATAGACTCAGATACAACAGTATCATCTATGTAGCAAAGGTACTACCAATTCATCCTTACAGCTTGTTATTACCACATTGAATACACTTCAAGGGATCTCCTCTCATGTGTATTGGGTTCCCACTGATGATGAACTATGATGGGTTGACAGCCCCATCCCCAACCTTGACTTAAGGACCACTACAGGTTCCAGTCCTTTAGTTAAAGGATCAGCTATATTATTCTGAGTTCCTATGAACTCTACAGCAATAATCCTATCAGACACTAAACCCCTAATAGACTTTAGTCTAACTTGGATGTGCCTCTTTGTTTTAGCATTATACTTTTTACTGCTAATCTTGTCGATAGTTGTTTTACTATCACAATGAATAGCAAACACAGGAAGCGGTTTGCTTACTACAGGTATCGTGGACATAAGTCCATATAACCATTCAGCCTCCGTCCCCGTGGCATCAAGCGCACACAACTCAGCCTCAAAAGTAGACCGAGTTACTATAGTCTGTTTGGTCGACTTCTAGGATATTGCTCCACCTTCTAAAGTGAACACGTATCCAGTCACTCCATTGGAACCAGACTTCTTAGCTATCCAACTTGCATCACTGTACCCTTCAAGTACACCAGGAAATCTCCTATAGTGTAAACTAAGGTGCATTGTGCCTTTCAGATATCTAAGCACTCTATCAAGAGCATCCTAATGAGTTCTGTTTAGACAGCTTGTATATCTAGCCAACTTATACACAGAGTATGAAATATCTGGTCTAGTACAGTTAGCAAGATACTGCAAACTCCCTATAATCTGAGAATACCTTAACTGAGACACAGGTACTCCTGAAGCATTCTTAACAAGGGCAACTTTAGGATCATAGGGTGTACTAGCGATTCTACACTGTGAATAACCATATTTCTCAAGTATAGATTTCTCTATATAATGAGACTGCGATAAAGTTATTCCCTCAGCTGACTGTGTCAGTTTGAGACCAAGAATCACACTAGCCTCACCCATATCCTTCATTTCAAAGTGCCTTTTCAAGAAAGCTTTTGTCTCGTTAATAATCTCAATATTGGTTCCAAACAATAGTATGTCATCTACATATAGGCACATGATGACACACTCACTACCTTTAACTTTGGTGTAGACACACTTGTCACTATCATTAATATCATAACTGAACGGCACTATAGTTTCATCAAACTTTTTATGCCAATCCCTAGGAGCTTGTTTCAAGCCATAGATGGATTTGATCAACTTACATACTTTCCTTTCGTTACCAGATGCAACAAATCCCTCAGGCTGATCCATATAAATCTCTTCTTCAAGTTCACCATGAAGAAAAGTTGTCTTTACATCCATTTGATGGATGATAAGACCATGTACGGAAGCCAATGCTACAAGAATTCGGATTGTTGTCATCCTAGCTACAGGAGAGTATGTATCAAAGTAATCAATACCTTTTTTTGCTTAAAACCCTTAGCTACCAGTCTAGCTTTGTACTTATCTATTGAGCCGTCAGGGTTCAACTTCCTTTTAAAGATCCATCTGCACCCGATAGTAGAACACCCAGGAGGGAGATCAACTAACTCCCATGTTCCATTAGAAACAATAGAGTCAATTTCACTCTTTACAGCGCTCTTCCAGTGCCTAGACTCTGAAGAATCCATAGCTTGTCGGAAAGTTAAAGGTTCGTCCTTGACATTGTAAGTGATAAAATCACTTCCAAAATCCTTGACTACCTTTGCACGCTTACTCCTTCGTGGTTCCTCTATCTCCTTAGGAGTAGAGCTACTACTAGGTTCCACCCCCACATTTGTCATCTTTTCCACATGATCAGGAATAGAACTTGATGTGTGAGTAGGATCTTCAGTAAAAGTATCTTGAGGCATACCAGTCTTCATAGGGTAAACATCCTCAAAGAATGTAGCATCACGAAACTCAACTATCGTGTTTGCCACTATACCATCTATGTCAGATTTTAATACTAAAAATCTCATAGATGTAGTGGTCTCAAGATAGCCCAGAAAGATACAGTCAACAGTCTTTGGACCAAGTTTCTTTCTCTTGTGTTCAGGGACAAGTACCTTAGCAAGGCACCCCCACACACGAAGATACTTAAGACTAGTCTTCTTGCTCTTCCATAACTCATAGGGTGTCTTATCCATGTGTTTCAGAGGAACTCTATTCAGAATATGGCAAGCCGTATTCAGAGCTTCTCCCCACATGTATTTAGGCAACCCAGAATTAATAAGCATACTATTAATCATATCTTTAAATGTTCTGTTCTTTCGCTCAGCAACCCCATTAGACTCAGGTGTGTGTGGTGGGGTAACTTCATGAACTATACCATTGTTTGCACAAAATTCATTAAAAGCGTTACTCGTATACTCACCACCTCTATCAGATCTCAACCGTTTAAGTACCTTACTAGTTTGTTTTTCTACTTCAGTTTTATATATAATGAATTTACTAAGTGCTTCTTCCTTATGTCTAAGTAAATAAACGTAACAGTATCTACTACTATCATCTATAAAGGTAATGAAGTATCTAAAATGGTCCTTAGTCAACACACCACCAAATTCACAAATATCAGTGTGTACTAAATTTAACAAGTCTGAATCCCTAACAATATTATGAAAAGGTTTCCTTATTTGTTTAGCAGACACACATACTTGACATTTAGAATTCTTTTCTATAGTGTGTTTTGGAATCAACTCTAAGTTCATCATATTTTTAAGAGCACCAAAATTTAAGTGACCAAGTCTAGCATGCCATAAATCTGAAGATTCAACATAGTTAACAAAATGAGTAATTTTATTTAAAGCACCCAAAATGGGCTCAGCATTTATTACAAACAAATCATTTGACAAGTAACCCTTGCCAAAAAATGTACCAGTATGAATAAGAACTAATTTATTACATTTGAGAGAGACTTCAAAGCCATTAGCTACTAAACAGCTACCACTTATTATATTTCTACGCATGTCAGGAACATGATGCACTCTCGTCAGGGATAGAACACGACCCGAAGGAAACTTCAAGTCCACGTTTCCTATTCCATGTACTTGAGCAGCACTTGCGTTCCCCATCGTCACTGTCAAGCTATGACTCTGTTGATAAGATACAAATAAACTAATGTCAGCACAAATATGCACATTAGCTCCAGTATCAATCAACCATTCATTTGACAGATAAGTGGAAAATAGTACAGGGTTGTAGGTAACATACCGGTCTTCGTTGGTTTCAGAAGCCAAAGCTTCACCAACAACCATGTTCGCTACAGGCCCACTTGAGGTTCCAAGCACAGCATTCGCTTGAGCTACCCCCTCGACTTTCTTTGCCTTTGGTTTCTTGGCCTTATCCTTGTCATTCTTAGGTTTATTACTATTTCCCTTCTTAGAGACAGCCTTCCTTTTCTATCCTACAGTTGCTACGTTTACCTTCGAACTTCCATGCTCAGATGGCATCACATGTCCCTGTTTGGACTTGTGTTGTTCTTGCACTGAGATGTCCAGCATAAGGTTGGTCCAGGTGATCTCTCCTTTCTGTCTTTTCAGGGAGAGAGAGAACTCTTCCCAAGACTTTGGAAGCTTTTCAATCACACTCATTACCTTAAACTTTTCGGGGAGGTCCATTCCAGACTCCTTCAAAGCATGCAATATCATCTCGAATTCATGCACTTGCTCAGTCATGGACTTATTGTCCACCAGCTTGAAATCAAGGAACCTAGCCACAGAATACTTTTCCAGACCTTGTGAGTCAGTATTATGTGTCTGGTCCAGCTTCTCCCATAAGAGTTTTGCGGTGTAGGCATCAGAGGAGTACACATCAAACAATGTGTTGGTTAGAGCAGCCAGAATTGCTGCCCTAGCAACCCCATCCTTTTCAGCCCACTTCGCATAACTCTTAACTGATTCAGCCTTCTCTTGATCCACAACCGGCTTCTCATATTCCACAACAGGCCATAGACCCTTTACAGTCAACCACAACTTCATCCTTTTCTGCCAACGAGAAAAGCCAACGCCCCCATTGAATTTATCTGGCAAGCCAGTTAATTCAACCGGTTGTGGAAAACTGTAAGTGGTCCAATCAATGACCCCAGCAGATGCAACCGAACTACCACTAGCAGGAATTTCACTCTCGTTAACCATTATGCTAAATACTATATAACTAATTATCTCTTCAAGAATGTTGGAAATATTGACTAAAACAGCAACATAGAGGCAGTTATATATCATATTTAACAAGCCAAGGCCAAGCAAACAATTAACGAAACAAAACATGAAGGTATAACACATGCATATCAGTAACTGAAAGAACAAAGGAAAGATAGGAGACATACCAGTAGCCATAGCTATATCAGTATATCAAACAAGAATGAAAACAGCTGAGTCGTCAGGTTTTGCAAGAAGTCATAACTATTCTTGAAGAGATAATTGCCGCCACTTATACTGTGTCAGGATGCTGGCAATATTCTTCCAGGATAAAACAGCTCCGAGTTATATGATCACAGCAACCAGATAACTCAACTTCGACTAGCACCTCAGTTCGCCAGAAAAACTCACAAGCAAAACAGCTTTGACAGTAAGGGAAAAGAGAGTGTAGAGAAGAGAAGAGAATGTAGGGTGTGTTGTATATATTCAGTATATTTACAATAAGTAGCTTAGCACTCTATTTATAGGAGATGCCAAACATAACTGATGCCACCCAATTAATATTGTAACTGCTGATTTACAATTAATATAGCAAAACGGCTGATTTATATTAAATAAATCGTAACTGTTACACTATATTTGACCCATTCATGATTTATAATTAATAGAATAAACGCTCAGACTCTGCTGTCAACAAGTCTCGACAGTACCTTTAAAGTAACTGTCATCAGTTTGAACTTGACAGTATGTTTACTTTCTGACAGCAACCTTGTTCCTGACAGTATGTTTACTTTCTGACAGCAACCTTTGTTCCTGACAGCAAGTTTTACCTTCCTGACAGCAACCTTGTTTTTGACAGCAAGTTTTCACCTTCCTGACAGCAACCTTGTTATGACAGCACAGTCTAGCTCTCGAGAGTTTACAGGACTTTCAATCCAACTCTTGACAGCATGTTTATAATATTAAAATAAATCAATAATCCATGCAATAAAATTCCTCGCCCAGGTCGCCTCGCGTACGCGAGACGCCGAGACATTCGCCCAAATCGCCCTTCGACCGAGCCGACCCGAGTCGAGTCGTGACGTGGCGTGGCGAGGCGGGCGGCGGCGGCGTGCGCGTGTGTGTGTGTGTGTGCGCGTGTGTGTGTGTGTGTGCGCGCGTGGAGTACACAGTAACACCATGCACCATCATACACCTTAGTAGTTGTACACTACCCATGTGTGTGATTCTATATAAAGCCAACAACCTCCTTTATTCATTTCAATGTGGGACAAATACACATTCTCATTTTCAAGCTCTTTCAAGCTACCAATTCCAACTCCATTTCTCTATGGATTCCACTAAGAAAATTACTTAGACCCATATATGAAAATTGAAGTCCTCATAGCAAGGAACAATTTCCAATCATTAAAATCCGGAATTAACATCAAGAACATAAAATACTTATGCTCTAAAAACTCCATTTTCTAACAATCCCCCACAAATCCATACAGAAATGCTTCAGGTTTTCCATCATGACTTGTTTTTCAGAGTCGGTACCCTTCCGGGTTTGAACCCTCCTAAGTCCCCTACTTCAATGATTACCGGATTCAGATGGAATTTTTCACCTTGAATCTTAATCCGTTTGGTGTAACCATGTTCCATAGACGACGACAAGTCAAAGGCTATGGTGCCAATCTACGGCTTTGAGACATTAATGGTCTTGTCTCGATCCTGTTCGTCGAATGCTTCAAGGAATAACCCTTTCCTCTAATTGCGACCACACAATTACATTCGCTTAGCTGGGCATCTCCAGAGATGTACTGCTACCATCTCGTCGAATGACTTGACCCCATTCAGAGTTATAATAACTCTTGCTATCTAGCAGTATCAGTACCTTCTAGGTTTACAGGGGATAGACTCAGATACAACAGTATCATCTATGTAGCAAAGGTACTACCAATTCATCCTTACAGCTTGTTATTACCACATTGAATACACTTCAAGGGATCTCCTCTCATGTGTATTGGGTTCCCACTGATGATGAACTATGATGGGTTGACAGCCCCATCCCCAACCTTGACTTAAGGACCACTGCAGGTTCCAGTCCTTTAGTTAAAGGATTAGCTATATTATTCTGAGTTCCTATGAACTCTACAGCAATAATCCTATCAGACACTAAACCCCTAATAGACTTTAGTCTAACTTGGATGTGCCTCTTTGCTTTAGCATTATACTTTTTACTGCTAATCTTGTCGATAGTTGTTTTACTATCACAATGAATAGCAAACGCAGGAAGCGGTTTGCTTACTACAGGTATCGTGGACATAAGTCCATGTAACCATTCAGCCTCCGTCCCCGTGGCATCAAGCGCACACAACTCAGCCTCAAAAGTAGACCGAGTTACTATAGTCTGTTTGGTCGACTTCTAGGATATTGCTCCACCTTCTAAAGTGAATACGTATCCAGTCACTCCATTGGAACCAGACTTCTTAGCTATCCAACTTGCATCACTGTACCCTTCAAGTACACCAGGAAATCTCCTATAGTGTAAACTAAGGTGCATTGTGCCTTTCAGATATCTAAGCACTCTATCAAGAGCATCCTAATGAGTTCTGTTTAGACAACTTGTATATCTAGCCAACTTAGACACAGAGTATGAAATATCTGGTCTAGTACAGTTAGCAAGATACTGCAAACTCCCTATAATCTGAGAATACCTTAACTGAGACACAGGTACTCCTGAAGCATTCTTAACAAGGGCAACTTTAGGATCATAGGGTGTACTAGCGATTTCACACTGTGAATAACCATATTTCTCAAGTATAGATTTCTCTATATAATGAGACTGCGATAAAGTTATTCCCTCAGCTGACTGTGTCAGTTTGAGACCAAGAATCACACTAGCCTCACCCATATCCTTCATTTCAAAGTGCCTTTTCAAGAAAGCTTTTGTCTCATTAATAATCTCAATATTGGTTCCAAACAATAGTATGTCATCTACATATAGGCACATGATGACACAATCACTACCTTTAACTTTGGTGTAGACACACTTGTCACTATCATTAATATCATAACTGAACGACACTATAGTTTCATCAAACTTTTTATGCCAATCCCTAGGAGCTTGTTTCAAGCCATAGATGGATTTGATCAACTTACATACTTTCCTTTCGTTACCAGATGCAACAAATCCCTCAGGCTGATCCATATAAATCTCTTCTTCAAGTTCACCATGAAGAAAAGCTGTCTTTACATCCATTTGATGGATGATAAGACCATGTACGGAAGCCAATGCTACAAGCATTCGGATTGTTGTCATCCTAGCTACAGGAGAGTATGTATCAAAGTAATCAATACCCTCTTTTTGCTTAAAACCCTTAGCTACCAGTCTAGCTTTGTACTTATCTATTGAGCCGTCAGGGTTCAACTTCCTTTTAATGATCCATCTGCACCTGATAGTAGAACACCCAGGAGGGAGATCAACTAACTCCCATGTTCCATTAGAAACAATAGAGTCAATTTCACTCTTTACAGCGCCCTTCCAGTGCCTAGACTCTGAAGAATCCATAGCTTATCGGAAAGTTAAAGGTTCGTCCTCGACATTGTAAGTGATAAAATCACTTCCAAAATCCTTGACTACCTTTGCACGCTTACTCCTTCGTGGTTCCTCTATCTCCTTAGGAGTAGAGCTACTACTAGGTTCCACCCCCACATTTGTCATCTTTTCCACATGATCAGGAATAGAACTTGGTGTGTGAGTAGGATCTTCAGTAGAAGTATCTTGAGGCATACCAGTCTTCATAGGGTAAACATCCTCAAAGAATGTAGCATCACGAAACTCAACTATCGTGTTTGCCACTATACCATCTATGTCAGATTTTAATACTAAAAATCTCATAGCTGTAGTGGTCTCAAGATAGCCCAGAAAGATACAGTCAACAGCCTTTGGACCCAGTTTCTTTCTCTTGTGTTCAGGGACAAGTACCTTAGCAAGGCACCCCCACACACGAAGATACTTAAGACTAGTCTTCTTGCTCTTCCATAACTCATAGGGTGTCTTATCCATGTGTTTCAGAGGAACTCTATTCAGAATATGGCAAGCTGTATTCAGAGCTTCTCCCCACATGTATTTAGGCAACCGAGAATTAATAAGCATACTATTAATCATATCTTTAAATGTTCTGTTCTTTCGCTCATTAACCCCATTAGACTCAGGTGTGTATGGTGGGGTAACTTCATGAACTATACCATTGTTTGCACAAAATTCATTAAAAGCGTTACTCGTATACTCACCACCTCTATCATATCTCAACCGTTTAAGTACCTTACTAGTTTGTTTTTCTACTTCAGTTTTATATATAATGAATTTACTAAGTGCTTCATCCTTATGTCTAAGTAAATAAACATAACAGTATCTACTACTATCATCTATAAAGGTAATGAAGTATCTAAAATGGTCCTTAGTCAACACACCACCAAATTCACAAATATCAGTGTGTACTAAATCTAACAAGTCTGAATCCCTAACAATATTATGAAAAGGTTTCCTTATTTGTTTAGCAGACACACATACTTGACATTTAGAATTCTTTTCTATAGTGTGTTTTGGAATCAACTCTAAGTTCATCATATTTTTAAGAGCACCAAAATTTAAGTGACCAAGTCTAGCATGCCATAAATCTGAAGATTCAACATAGTTAACAGAAGGAGTAATTTTATTTAAAGCACCCAAAATGGGCTCAGCATTTATTACAAACAAACCATTTGACAAGTAACCCTTGCCAAAAAATGTACCAGTATGAATAAGAACTACTTTATTACATTTGAGAGTGACTTCAAAGCCATTAGCTACTAAACAGCTACCGCTTATTATATTTCTA
Source organism: Kitagawia praeruptora (assembly GCA_037693485.1). NCBI lineage: Eukaryota > Viridiplantae > Streptophyta > Magnoliopsida > Apiales > Apiaceae > Kitagawia > Kitagawia praeruptora. Next base: position 137,078,864 of record CM075350.1, on the reverse strand, counting down.
CGCATGTCAGGAACATGATGCACTCTCGTCAGGGATAGAACACGACCCGAAGGAAACTTCAAGTCTACGTTTCCTATTCCATGTACTTGAGCAGCACTTGCGTTCCCCATCGTCACTGTCAAGCTATGACTCTGTTGATAAGATATAAATAAACTAATGTCAGCACAAATATGCACATTAGCTCCAGTATCAATCAACCATTCATTTGACAGATAAGTGGAAAATAGTACAGGGTTATAAGTAACATACCGGTCTTCATTGGTTTCAGAAGCCAAAGCTTCACCAACAACCATGTTCGCTACAGGCCCACTTGAGGTTCCAAGCACAGCATTCGCTTGAGCTACCCCCTCGACTTTCTTTGCCTTTGGTTTCTTGGCCTTATCCGTGTCATTCTTAGGTTTATTACTATTTCCCTTCTTAGAGACAGCCTTCCTTTTCTATCCTACAGTTGCTACGTTTACCTTCGAACTTCCATGCTCAGATGGCATCACATGTCCCTGTTTGGACTTGTGTTGTTCTTGCACCGAGATGTCCAGCATAAGGTTGGTCTAGGTGATCTCTCCTTTCTGTCTTTTCAGGGAGAGAGAGAACTCTTCCCAAGACTTTGGAAGCTTTTCAATCACACTCATTACCTTAAACTTTTCGGGGAGGTCCATTCCAGACTCCTTCAAAGCATGCACTATCATCTCGAATTCATGCACTTGCTCAGTCATGGACTTATTGTCCACCAGCTTGAAATCAAGGAACCTAGCCACAGAATACTTTTCCAGACCTTGTGAGTCAGTATTATGTGTCTGGTCCAGCTTCTCCCATAAGAGTTTTGCGGTGTAGGCATCAGAGGAGTACACATCAAACAATGTGTTGGTTAGAGCAGCCAGAATTGCTGCCCTAGCAACCCCATCCTTTTCAGCCCACTTCGCATAACTCTTAACTGATTCAGCCTTCTCTTGATCCACAACCGGCTTCTCATATTCCACAACAGGCCATAGACCCTTTACAGTCAACCACAACTTCATCCTTTTCTGCCAACGAGAAAAGCCAACGCCCCCATTGAATTTCTCTGGCAAGCCAGTTAATTCAACCGGTTGTGGAAAACTGTAAGTGGTCCAATCAATGACCCCAGCAGATGCAACCGAACTACCACTAGCAGGAATTTCACTCTCGTTAATCATTATGAAATACTATATAACTAATTATCTCTTCAAGAATGTTGGAAATATTGACTAAAACAGCAACATAGAGGCAGTTATATATCGTATTTAACAAGCCAAGGCCAAGCAAACAATTAACGAAACAAAACATGAAGGTATAACACATGCATATCAGTAACTGAAAGAACAAAGGAAAGATAGGAGACATACCAGTAGCCATAGCTATATCAGTATATCAAACAAGAATGAAAACAGCTGAGTCGTCAGGATTTGCAAGAAGTCATGACTATTCTTGAAGAGATAATTGCCCCCACTTACACTGTGTCAGGATGCTGGCAATATTCTTCCAGGATAAAACAGCTCCGAGTTATATGATCACAGCAACCAGATAACTCAACTTCGACTAGCACCTCAGTTCGCCAGAAAAACTCACAAGCAAAACAGCTTTGACAGTAAGGGAAAAGAGAGTGTAGAGAAGAGAAGAGAATGTAGGGTGTGTTGTATATATTCAGTATATTTACAATCAGTAGCTTAGCTCTCTATTTATAGGAGAGGCCAAACGTAACTGATGCCACCCAATTAATATTGTAACTGCTGATTTACAATTAATATAGCAAAACGGCTGATTTATATTAAATAAATCGTAACTGTTACACTATATTTGACCCATTCATGATTTCTAATTAATAGAATAAACGCTCAGACTCTACTGTCAACAAGTCTTGACAGTACCTTTAAAGTAACTGTCATTAGTTTGAACTTGACAGTATGTTTACTTTTTGACAGCAACCTTGTTCCTGACAGTATGTTTACTTTCTAACAGCAACCTTTGTTCCTGACAGAAAGTTTACCTTCCTGATAGCAACCTTGTTTTTGACAGCAAGTTTTCACATTCCTGACAGCAACCTTGTTATGACAGCACAGTCTAGCTCTCGAGAGTTTACAGGACTTTCAATCCAACTCTTGACAGCATGTTTATAATATTAAAATAAATCAATAATCCATGCAATAAAATTCCTCACCCAGGTCGCCTCGCGTACGCGAGACGGCGAGACATTCGCCCAAATCACCCTTCGACCGAGCCGACCCGAGTCGAGTCGAGTCGTGACGTGACGTGGCGTGGCGAGGCGGGCGGCGGTGGCGCGCGTGTGTGTGTGTGTGTGTGCGTGGAGCACACAGTAACACCATGCACCATCATACACCTTAGTAGTTGTACACTACCCATGTGTGTGATTCTATATAAAGCCAACAACCCCCTTTATTCATTTCAATGTGGGACAAATACACATTCTCATTTTCAAGCTCTTTCAAGCTACCAATTCCAACTCCATTTCTCTATGGATTCCACTAAGAAAATAACTTAGACCCATATATGAAAATTGAAGTCCTCATAGCAAGGAACAATTTCCAATCATTAAAATCCGGAATTAACATCAAGAACATAAAATACTTATGCTCTAAAAACTCCATTTTCTAACAATCCCCCACAAATCCATACAGAAATGCTTCAGGTTTTCTATCATGACTTGTTTTTCAGAGTCGGTACCCTTCCGGGTTTGAACCCTCCTAAATCCCCTACTTCAATGATTACCGGATTCAGATGGAATTTTTCACCTTGAATCTTAATCCGTTTGGTGTAACCATGTTCCATAGACGACGACAAGTCAAAGGCTATGGTGCCAATCTACGGCTTTGAGACATTAATGGTCTTGTCTCGATCTTATTCGTCGAATGCTTCAAGGAATAACCCTTTCCTCTAATTACGACCACACAATTACATTCGCTTAGCTGGGCATCTCCAGAGATGTACTGCTACCATCTCGTCGAATGACTTGACCCCATTCAGAGTTATAATAACTCTTGCTATCTAGCAGTATCAGTACCTTCTAGGTTTACAGGGGATAGACTCAGATACAACAGTATCATCTATGTAGCAAATGTACTACCAATTCATCCTTACAGCTTGTTATTACCACATTGAATACACTTCAAGGGATCTCCTCTCATGTGTATTGGGTTCCCACTAATGATGAACTATGATGGGTTGACAGCCCCATCCCCAACCTTGACTTAAGGACCACTGCAGGTTCCAGTCCTTTAGTTAAAGGATTAGCTATATTATTCTGAGTTCCTATGAACTCTACAGCAATAATCCTATCAGACACTAAACCCCTAATAGACTTTAGTCTAACTTGGATGTGGCTCTTTGTTTTAGCATTATACTTTTTACTGCTAATCTTGTCGATAGTTGTTTTACTATCACAATGAATAGAAAACGCAGGAGGTGGTCTGCTTACTACAGGTATCGTGGACATAAGTCCATGTAACCATTCAGCCTCCGTCCCCGTGGCATCAAGCGCACACAACTCAGCCTCAAAAGTAGACCGAGTTACTATAGTCTGTTTGGTCGACTTCCAGGATATTGCTCCACCTGCTAAAGTGAACACGTATCCAGTCACTCCATTGGAACCAGACTTCTTAGCTATCCAACTTGCATCACTGTACCCTTCAAGTACACCAGGAAATCTCCTATAGTGTAAACTAAGGTGCATTGTGCCTTTCAGATATCTAAGCACTCTATCAAGAGCATCCCAATGAGTTTTGTTTGGACAGCTTGTATATCTAGCCAACTTAGACACAGAGTATGAAATATCTGGTCTAGTACAGTTAGCAAAATACTGCAAACTCCCTATAATCTGAGAATACCTTAACTAAGACACAGGTACTCCTGAAGCATTCTTAACAAGGGCAACTTTAGGATCATAGGGTGTACTAGCGATTCTACACAGTGAATAACCATACTTCTCAAGTATAGATTTCTCTATATAATGAGACTACGATACAGTTATTCCCTCAGTTGACTGTGTCAGTTTGAGACCAAGAATCACACTAGCCTCACCCATATCCTTCATTTCAAAGCGCCTTTTCAAGAAAGCTTTTGTCTCGTTAATAATCTCAATATTGGTTCCAAACAATAGTATGTCATCTACATATAGGCACATGATGACACACTCACTACCTTTAACTTTGGTGTAGACACACTTGTCACTATCATTAATATCATAACTTAACGGCACTATAGTTTCATCAAACTTTTTATGCCAATCCCTAGGAGCTTGTTTCAAGCCATAGATGGATTTGATCAACTTACATACTTTCCTTTCGTTACCAGATGCAAAAAATCCCTCAGGCTGATCCATATAAATCTCTTCTTCAAGTTCACCATGAAGAAAAGCTGTCTTTACATCCATTTGATGGATGATAAGACCATGTACGGAAGCCAATGCTACAAGCATTCGGATTGTTGTCATCCTAGCTACAGGAGAGTATGTATCAAAGTAATCAATACCCTCTTTTTGCTTAAAACCCTTAGCTACCAGTCTAGCTTTGTACTTATCTATTTAGCCGTCAGGGTTCAACCCTTTTAAAGATCCATCTGCACCCGATAGTAGAACACCCAGGAGGGAGATCAACTAACTCCCATGTTCCATTAGAAACAATAGAGTCAATTTCACTCTTTACAGCGCCCTTCCAGTGCCTAGACTCTGAAGAATCCATAGCTTGTCGGAAAGTTAAAGGTTCGTCCTCGACATTGTAAGTGATAAAATCACTTCCAAAATCCCTGACTACCTTTGCACGCTTACTCCTTCGTGGTTCCTCTATCTCCTTAGGAGTAGAGCTACTACTAGGTTCCACCCCCACATTTGTCATCTTTTCCACATGATCAGGAATAGAACTTGATGTGTGAGTAGGATCTTCAGTAGAAGTATCTTGAGGCATACCAGTCTTCATAGGGTAAACATCCTCAAAGAATGTAGCATCACGAAACTCAACTATCGTGTTTGCCACTATACCATCTATGTTAGATTTTAATACTAAAAATCTCATAGCTGTAGTGGTCTCAAGATAGCCCAGAAAGATACAGTCAACAGCCTTTGGACCCAGTTTCTTTCTCTTGTGTTCAGGGACAAGTACCTTAGCAAGGCACCCCCACACACGAAGATACTTAAGACTAGTCTTCTTGCTCTTCCATAACTCATAGGGTGTCTTATCTATGTGTTTCAGAGGAACTCTATTCAGAATATGGCAAGCCGTATACAGAGCTTCTCCCCACATGTATTTAGGCAACCCAGAATTAATAAACATACTATTAATCATATCTTTAAATGTTCTGTTCTTTCGCTCAGCAACCCCATTAGACTCAGGTGTGTATGGTGGGGTAACTTCATGAACTATACCATTGTTTGCACAAAATTCATTAAAAGCGTTACTCGTATACTCACCACCTCTATCAGATCTCAACCGTTTAAGTACCTTACTAGTTTGTTTTTCTTCTTCAGTTTTATATATAATGAATTTACTAAGTGCTTCATCCTTATGTCTAAGTAAATAAACATAACAGTATCTACTACTATCATCTATAAAGGTAATGAAGTATCTAAAATGGTCCTTAGTCAACACACCACCAAATTCACAAATATCAGTGTGTACTAAATCTAACAAGTCTGAATCCCTAACAATATTATGAAAAGGTTTCCTTATTTGTTTAGCAGACACACATACTTGGCATTTAGAATTCTTTTCTATAGTGTGTTTTGGAATCAACTCTAAGTTCATCATATTTTTAAGAGCACAAAAATTTAAGTGACCAAGTCTAGCATGCCATAAATCTGAAGATTCAACATAGTTAACAGAAGGAGTAATTTTATTTAAAGCACCCAAAATGGGCTCAGCATTTATTACAAACAAACCATTTGACACGACCATTATCTACTAAACAGCTACCACTTATTATATTTCTACGCATGTCAGGAACATGATGCACTCTCGTCAGGGATAGAACACGACCCGAAGGAAACTTCAAGTCCACGTTTCCTATTCCATGTACTTGAGCAGCACTTGCGTTCCCCATCGTCACTGTCAAGCTATGACTCTGTTGATAAGATACAAATAAACTAATGTCAGCACAAATATGCACATTAGCTCCAGTATCAATCAACCATTCATTTGACAGATAAGTGGAAAATAGTACAGGGTTGTAGGTAACATACCGGTCTTCGTTGGTTTCAGAAGCCAAAGCTTCACCAACAACCATGTTCGCTACAGGCCCACTTGAGGTTCCAAGCACAGCATTCGCTTGAGCTACCCCCTCGACTTTCTTTGCCTTTGGTTTCTTGGCCTTATCCTTGTCATTCTTAGGTTTATTACTATTTCCCTTCTTAGAGACAGCCTTCCTTTTATGTCCTACAGTTGCTACGTTTACCTTCGAACTTCCATGCTCAGATGGCATCACATGTCCCTGTTTGGACTTGTGTTGTTCTTGCACCGAGATGTCCAGCATAAGGTTGGTCCAGGTGATCTCTCCTTTCTGTCTTTTCAGGGAGAGAGAGAACTCTTCCCAAGACTTTGGAAGCTTTTCAATCACACTCATTACCTTAAACTTTTCAGGGAGGTCCATTCCAGACTCCTTCAAAGCATGCACTATCATCTCGAATTCATGCACTTGCTCAGTCATGGACTTATTGTCCACCAGCTTGAAATCAAGGAACCTAGCCACAGAATACTTTTCCAGACCTTGTGAGTCAGTATTATGTGTCTGGTCCAGCTTTTCCCATAAGAGTTTTGCGGTGTAGGCATCAGAGGAGTACACATCAAACAATGTGTTGGTTAGAGCAGCCAGAATTGCTGCCCTAGCAACCCCATCCTTTTCAGCCCACTTCGCATAACTCTTAACTGATTCAGCCTTCTCTTGATCCACAACCGGCTTCTCATATTCCACAACAGGCCATAGACCCTTTACAGTCAACCACAACTTCATCCTTTTCTGCCAACGAGAAAAGCCAATGCCCCCATTGAATTTCTCTGGCAAGCCAGTTAATTCAACTGGTTGTGGAAAACTGTAAGTGGTCCAATCAATGACCCCAGCAGATGCAACCAAACTACCACTAGCAAGAATTTCACTCTCGTTAACCATTATGCTAAATACTATATAACTAATTATCTCTTCAAGAATGTTGGAAATATTGACTAAAACAGCAACATAGAGGCAGTTATATATCGTATTTAACAAGCCAAGGCCAAACAAACAATTAAAGAAACAAAACATGAAGGTATAACACATGCATATCAGTAACTGAAAGAACAAAGGAAAGATAGGAGACATACCAGTAGCCATAGCTATATCAGTATATCAAACAAGAATGAAAACAGGTGAGTCGTCCAGATTTGCAAGAAGTCATGACTATTCTTGAAGAGATAATTGCCCCCACTTACACTGTGTCAGGATGCTGGCAATATTCTTCCAGGATAAAACAGCTCCGAGTTATATGATCACAGCAACCAGATAACTCAACTTCGACTAGCACCTCAGTTCGCCAGAAAAACTCACAAGCAAAACAGCTTTGACAGTAAGGGAAAAGAGAGTGTAGAGAAGAGAAGAGAATGTAGGGTGTGTTGTATATATTCAGATATTTACAATCAGTAGCTTAGCTCTCTATTTATAGGAGAGGCCAAACGTAACTGATGCCACCCAATTAATATTGTAACTGCTGATTTACAATTAATATAGCAAAACGGCTGATTTATATTAAATAAATCGTAACTGTTACACTATATTTGACCCATTCATGATTTCTAATTAATAGAATAAATGCTCAGACTCTGCTGTCAACAAGTCTCGACAGTACCTTTAAAGTAACTGTCATCAGTTTGAACTTGACAGTATGTTTACTTTCTGACAGCAACCTTGTTCCTGACAGTATGTTTACTTTCTGACAGCAACCTTTGTTCCTGACAGCAACCTTGTTTTTGACAGCAAGTTTTCACCTTCCTGACAGCAACCTTGTTATGACAGCACAGTCTGGCTCTCTATAGTTTACAGGACTTTCAATCCAACTCTTGACAGCATGTTTATAATATTAAAATAAATCAATAATCCATGCAATAAAATTCCTCGCCCAGGTCGCCTCGCGTACGCGAGACGCCGAGACATTCGCCCAAATCGCCCTTCGACCGAGCCGACCCGAGTCGTGACGTGGCGTGGCGAGGCGGGCGGCGGCGGCGCGCGCGTGTGTGTGTGTGTGTGTGTGCGCGTGGAGCACACAGTAACACCATGCACCATCATACACCTTAGTAGTTGTACACTACCCATGTGTGTGATTCTATATAAAGCCAACAACCCCCTTTATTCATTTCAATGTGGGACAAATACACATTCTCATTTTCAAGCTCTTTCAAGCTACCAATTCCAACTCCATTTCTCTATGGATTCCACTAAGAAAATTACTTAGACCCATATATGAAAATTGAAGTCCTCATAGCAAGGAACAATTTCCAATCATTAAAATCCGGAATTAACATCAAGAACATAAAATACTTATGCTCTAAAAACTCCATTTTCTAACAATCCCCCATAAATCCATACAGAAATGCTTCAGGTTTTCCATCATGACTTGTTTTTCAAAGTCGGTACCCTTCCGAGTTTGAACCCTCCTAAGTCCCCTACTTCAATGATTACCGGATTCAGATGGAATTTTTCACCTTGAATCTTAATCCGTTTGGTGTAACCATGTTCCATAGACGACGACAAGTCAAAGGCTATGGTGCCAATCTACGGCTTTGAGACATTAATGGTCTTGTCTCGATCCTGTTCGTCGAATGCTTCAAGGAATAACCCTTTCCTCTAAATGCGACCACACAATTACATTCGCTTAGCAGGGCATCTCCAGAGATGTACTGCTACCATCTCGTCGAATGACTTGACCCCATTCAGAGTTATAATAACTCTTGCTATCTAGCAGTATCAGTACCTTCTAGGTTTACATGGGATAGACTCAGATACAACAGTATCATCTATGTAGCAAAGGTACTACCAATTCATCCTTACAGCTTGTTATTACCACATTGAATACACTTCAAGGGATCTCCTCTCATGTGTATTGGGTTCCCACTGATAATGAACTATGATGGGTTGACAGCCCCATCCCCAACCTTGACTTAAGGACCACTGCAGGTTCCAGTCCTTTAGTTAAAGGATTAGCTATATTATTCTGAGTTCCTATGAACTCTACAGCAATAATCCTATCAGACACTAAACCCCTAATAGACTTTAGTCTAACTTGGATGTGGCTCTTTGTTTTAGCATTATACTTTTTACTGCTAATCTTGTCGATAGTTGTTTTACTATCACAATGAATAGCAAACGCAGGAAGCGGTCTGCTTACTACAGGTATCGTGGACATAAGTCCATGTAACCATTCTGCCTCCGTCCCCGTGGCATCAAGCGCACACAACTCAGCCTCAAAAGTAGACCGAGTTACTATAGTCTGTTTGGTCGACTTCCAGGATATTGCTCCACCTGCTAAAGTGAACACCTATCCAGTCACTCCATTGGAAACAGACTTCTTAGCTATCTAACTTGCATCACTGTACCCTTCAAGTACACCAGGAAATCTCCTATAGTGTAAACTAAGGTGCATTGTGCCTTTCAGATATCTAAGCACTCTATCAAGAGCATCCCAATGAGTTTTGTTTGGACAGCTTGTATATCTAGCCAACTTAGACACAGAGTATGAAATATGTGGTCTAGTACAGTTAGCAAGATACTGCAAACTCCCTATAATCTGCGAATACCTTAACTGAGACACAGGTACTCCTGAAGCATTCTTAACAAGGGCAACTTTAGGATCATAGGGTGTACTAGCGATTCTACACTGTGAATAACCATATTTCTCAAGTATAGATTTCTCTATATAATGAGACTGCGATAAAGTTATTCCCTCAGCTAACTGTGTCAATTTGAGACCAAGAATCACACTAGCCTCACCCATATCCTTCATTTCAAAGTGCCTTTTCAAGAAAGCTTTTGTCTCGTTAATAATCTCAATATTGGTTCCAAACAATAGTATGTCATCTACATATAGGCACATGATGACACACTCACTACCTTTAACTTTGGTGTAGACACACTTGTCACTATCATTAATATCATAACTGAACGGCACTATAGTTTCATCAAACTTTTTATGCCAATCCCTAGGAACTTGTTTCAAGCCATAGATGGATTTGATCAACTTACATACTTTCCTTTCGTTACCAGATGCAACAAATCCCTCAGGCTGATCCATATAAATCTCTTCTTCAAGTTCACCATGAAGAAAAGCTGTCTTTACATCCATTTGATGGATGATAAGACCATGTACGGAAGCCAATGCTACAAGCATTCGGATTGTTGTTATCCTAGCTACAGGAGAGTATGTATTAAAGTAATCAATACCCTCTTTTTGCTTAAAACCCTTAGCTACCAGTCTAGCTTTGTACTTATCTATTGAGCCGTCAGGGTTCAACTTCCTTTTAAAGATCCATCTGCACCCGATAATAGAACACCCAGGAGGGAGATCAACTAACTCCCATGTTCCATTAGAAACAATAGAGTCAATTTCACTCTTTACAGCGCCCGTCCAGTGCCTAGACTCTGAAGAATCCAAAGCTTGTCGGAAAGTTAAAGGTTCGTCCTCGACATTGTAAGTGATAAAATCACTTCCAAAATCCTTGACTACCTTTGCACGCTTACTCCTTCGTGGTTCCTCTATCTCCTTAGGAGTAGAGCTACTACTAGGTTCCACCCCCACATTTGTCATCTTTTCCACATGATCTGGAATAGAACTTGATGTGTGAGTAGGATCTTCAGTAGAAGTATCTTGAGGCATACCAGTCTTCATAGGGTAAACATCCTCAAAGAATGTAGCATCACGAAACTCAACTATCGTGTTTGCCACTATACCATCTATGTCAGATTTTAATACTAAAAATCTCATAGCTGTAGTGGTCTCAAGATAGCCCAGAAAGATACAGTCAACAGTCTTTGGACCCAGTTTCTTTCTCTTGTGTTCAGGGACAAGTACCTTAGCAAGGCACCCCCACACACGAAGATACTTAAGACTAGTCTTCTTGCTCTTCCATAACTCATAGAGTGTCTTATCCATGTGTTTCAGAGGAACTCTATTCAGAATATGGCAAGCCGTATTCAGAGCTTCTCCCCACATGTATTTAGGCAACCCAGAATTAATAAGCATACTATTAATCATATCTTTAAATGTTCTGTTCTTTCGCTCAGCAACCCCATTAGACTCAGGTGTGTATGGTGGGGTAAATTCATGAACTATACCATTGTTTGCACAAAATTCATTAAAAGCGTTACTCGTATACTCAGCACCTCTATCAGATCTCAACCGTTTAAGTACCTTACTAGTTTGTTTTTCTAATTCAGTTTTATATATAATGAATTTACTAAGTGCTTCATCCTTATGTCTAAGTAAATAAACATAACAGTATCTACTACTATCATCTATAAAGGTAATGAAGATGGTCCTTAGTCAACACACCACCAAATTCACAAATATCAGTGTGTACTAAATCTAACAAGTCTGAATCCCTAACAATATTATGAAAAAGTTTCCTTATTTGTTTAGCAGACACACATACTTGACATTTAGAATTCTTTTCTATAGTGTGTTTTGGAATCAACTCTAAGTTCATCATATTTTTAAGAGCACCAAAATTTAAGTGACCAAGTCTAGCTTGCCATAAATCTGAAGATTCAACATAGTTAACAGAAGGAGTAATTTTATTTAAAGCACCCAAAATGGGCTCAGCATTTATTACAAACAAACCATTTGACAAGTAACCCTTGCCAAAAAATGTACCAGTATGAATAAGAACTACTTTATTACATTTGAGAGAGACTTCAAAGCCATTAGCTACTAAACAGCTACCACTTATTATATTTCTACGCATGTCAGGAACATGATGCACTCTCGTCAGGGATAGAACACGACCCGAAGGAAACTTCAAGTCCACGTTTCCTATTCCATGTACTTGAGCAGCACTTGCGTTCCCCATCGTCACTGTCAAGCTATGACTCTGTTGATAAGATACAAATAAACTAATGTCAGCACAAATATGCACATTAGCTCCAGTATCAATCAACCATTCATTTGACAGATAAGTGGAAAATAGTACAGGGTTGTAGGTAACATACCGGTCTTCGTTGGTTTCAGAAGCCAAAGCTTCACCAACAACCATGTTCGCTACAGGCCCACTTGAGGTTCCAAGCACAGCATTCGCTTGAGCTACCCCCTCGACTTTCTTTGCCTTTGGTTTCTTGGCCTTATCCTTGTCATTCTTAGGTTTATTACTATTTCCCTTCTTAGAGACAGCCTTCCTTTTATGTCCTACAGTTGCTACGTTTACCTTCGAACTTCCATGCTCAGATGGCATCACATGTCCCTGTTTGGACTTGTGTTGTTCTTGCACCGAGATGTCCAGCATAAGGTTGGTCCAGGTGATCTCTCCTTTCTGTCTTTTCAGGGAGAGAGAGAACTCTTCCCAAGACTTTGGAAGCTTTTCAATCACACTCATTACCTTAAACTTTTCAGGGAGGTCCATTCTAGACTCCTTCAAAGCATGCACTATCATCTCGAATTCATGCACTTGCTCAGTCATGGACTTATTGTCCACCAGCTTGAAATCAAGGAACCTAGCCACAGAATACTTTTCCAGACCTTGTGAGTCAGTATTATGTGTCTGGTCCAGCTTTTCCCATAAGAGTTTTGCGGTGTAGGCATCAGAGGAGTACACATCAAACAATGTGTTGGTTAGAGCAGCCAGAATTGCTGCCCTAGCAACCCCATCCTTTTCAGCCCACTTCGCATAACTCTTAACTGATTCAGCCTTCTCTTGATCCACAACCGGCTTCTCATATTCCACAACAGGCCATAGACCCTTTACAGTCAACCACAACTTCATCCTTTTCTGCCAACGAGAAAAGCCAATGCCCCCATTGAATTTCTCTGGCAAGCCAGTTAATTCAACTGGTTGTGGAAAACTGTAAGTGGTCCTGTTAGGACGAATTCACAATAAATAATCAAGAACTGTATAAATAAGTAACAAGAACACACGTTTTAACTCTTTAAAACTGTTTGGAATTAATAATTCCTCTCTCGGTGATGTAAAGTATCACAGAGAGCTGCTTAGGTTACAAGAATGATATTCGTTCACGATAGATACCCTTCTAGGGTTAACCTAACTGTATTTATAAGATATACAGCTACGTACAATCGTAAATTGATTCTCCTAAAATTAAGCTATACAATTGATATCAATTACGATTGCTACACGTCTTCTAAGTCAACTCGATCTCTTTGATAGCTATCCAATCTTCAAAGATATCGCTTCCATATTAATATTAAATTAATCTTCAAACTCTGTTGACTTGTAGACGCTCCCAGTAGACAGACTTTAGCAAACTCTGTTTTCTCAACGCTAACAGCGTTTGCGCTTCCATGTATTCAGCTATCAGTGTTTATGCTTTCCTCTGTCAGCGTTTGCGCTTCCAGCAATCAGCGTATACTCAAACTCTGTTACAACTGCTTTCAATAACAAGTTAAACTCTCTTTACCTGAAACACTTAAACACTGACATTAAATCACATCAATTATATCTAACAATCTCCCCCAACTTGTTCATTAGAAAAATGTACAAGTTCATAATAATTGATGATGTCAAAACTAACAAATAAAAACACAGTGTTTAACATATAATCAGAGTTTAAACTTGACTTAGCAAAATTCACAGAAAATTCGAATTACTTACAAATTCTGTCTACCTAACCTCCTCAAGATCTGGAGTTGTTCTGAGATAATCAATCAACAATCTCCTCTCAGCATTTTCAAGTTCAATCTCCATAGCTTGCTTGATCTCTCTTAAATCTGGATCATTCTCATCCGTTTGAAAAATAGCAGCTCTGAGATCATAGATCTTGTTTCTTCTCATTTCATTTCCCAATCTGATGTATTTTAATTCTTCAGATTTCACATTGAAATCCAGTACTGTAATTCCAAGATCTGTCTTCAGCTTTGTAGTCCCTTTCTTCATTTCTATCAGATTGCCATCCCAATCTCTGTACTTAGGAACATACTCTCCAGCAGACTTTGTTCCTGTAACAACTTTAGCCTTCTTCATATACTCCCTTATAGAATTAGCAATGAGCTGTGTTCGATGATTTCTAACTCTGAAGATATGCAAGACATATTGCAGTTCCTCAAATAATTTTAGCTTTATTGCTTCTTCATCCACTCTAAACACTGTCCCATCTGCCATAAAGTATAGAAGAAAGTGAATGTCTAAGCTCCTTTGATGAACCAGCTGTACTGAATCCAACTTATCTAGATTTTCTTGAGTAATACCAGAACCAAGAGATACAAGTGCAGAGGGATCTCTTGGACTGTTACCAACTCTCAAATCTCTTCTTGAACCTAAGCCAGAAGTATTCCTGCCTGGTGGCTTTCCTGAACAGGCAACATTATGCTGATATCCACCAGTCACTCCTGCTCCTTCTTCCACTGGAATCTTTGGCCTTGAAAAACCAGGTAAAAGTTTACTTTGAGTCTGTACAACTTGTGTAGCAACAGAGGTTGTAACTATCATCTTGCCCTTGCTCTCTTCATCAACTTTCCCTTTTAACTTCAACTTAGCATCAAGAGAAGACTTTCTAACCAGCTTTCTAGTATCTTCTTCTTCTTCTTCTTGAATACCAGATAGTTTTTCTTTGATTACAATTCCTTTCATCACAGGCCTTGCAGAATTTGAAGCTTTAACAACTTTCTTCACTTTCTTGGACTTCACAGCTTTTAAATGTTCTTTCTGCAACAGCTTTTCTTCAGCTTGAATATCCTCAAGTGTAGCTTCAGCATTCTCTTCTCGAAAAAGTTTTGCAGCCAATTCTTCATCTGTTTGTGGATTGTCAGAGAATGACAAATCCCTTGGCTTTGATCCAGAAGTACTCTGAGTATTTGAATCTATCACCAAATTCGGCTTTGACCTTGAAGACCTTCCATGTCCTTGTCTGAGATTCACATTTCTTAAGCCCTTATCAGCATTGGCTTCTTCATCATCATTTTGATCTTTCTTTGACAGAGTTTGATCTTTCTTACACTTGGTTTTAGAAATTCTCTCCCCCTTTTTGACATCATCACCATCTTGAATCAGTATTGAGGTGATTAACTCAAGAGAAGTTGCAATGGAATCAACCTTCTCAGCCAGTAAATTCTGATTCTTTTCAACTGTACTCAGTCTGTCATTAAGATTTGATTGAGCTTTGGCAAATTGTTGAAAGAGCTTAGCATTAGCTAGTTGAGCTTTCTCCTCATGAGTGGCAACTTCTGTTCGAAGATCAACAATAGATTTCTGAGTATCATCAAATCTATTATTCAAAGTCTTGATTTGAATCACTGTGCCTTGTAAACAAGTGAAAATTTCTGGATTTTTAATCTTCTTAGAATTGACCTCGAGAAACATTGCAGCCCTGCCAGGTGGAAAAATACACTCTGACTTATACCATTCAGCAGTTTGCTTGGCAAAATAACCATCATCAATTTCATTAACAGAAGGCCCAGCAAAATCTGGTTTTTCTCCTGTTTTCTGACCATCAGGCTGATTTTGTGGTTGGTCAACTCCTGTACTCTTAGCTTCAACAGAATCACTCATCGATTCACTAGTAGAGGCAACAGAAGGACTAGGTTCTTGAGCAGCAATTGGTTCTTGAGCAACAATAGGTTCTTGAGCAACCTGTTTTCCTTTATCAACTGGAGTTTGCTCTGAAGAAAGAACCTTTTCTGGTTTATCAACCTCCTCACCATGAGCAGAAACATGATTGGCATCAGAGTTCAACTCAGTGTGTGATGCAACCACAGTGTCTTCAAGAACAACAGTAGGCCCATCAGCAACACCAGTATCGATAGACAGTGTAACCTCCATGAGTGGTGGAGTAGATGCTTCATGATTAAAAGACATTGGAGTTTCAGCAAACTCTTCCATTGGAGACAAAACATCTCTAACAGCTTCATGTTCTTGAACCTTAGCAACTTCTGGTTCAGAAAGCATGACTTCTGATTCTGGAATTATAGGTTCTATGATAACCTCTGGCTCATCAGTAGGAATATCAATAGAGATGTTCTCTTGAGCCTCTTCAACATGCTCATCATCAGAATCAGTGAGAATAAGCCTCCTCCTCTTAGCTTGAGGCACTGCAACCTGTCCTGCATCTTCACTGGAACTCTCACTAGAACTTTCCGCAACTGATGGTGGTGAAGGTCTATTTGCCCGTTGTATGAATCGTCTAGAATAAACAGCTTTTGGAGTTGTCTGTTTAGCCTTAGAACGTTCAGTGTTGATTGCAGTATGTTTCTTCCTTTTTGGCTTTGGTTGTGGTTGGGGAAGAGTGGTAGTGACAGGGTTTGTTGGTTCAGTGTTCATTTGGTCAGGTTGTGTTTGAGGTGATATGGGTTGTTCAGTGGTTGTTGGTGTGGGCTCAGGTGTTTTAGTAGGTTGAGATGGTATGTTTTCTGTACGATCAGTGGCTAAAGGTTCAGGCATAGGTTGTGGTTCTGGTTGTAGGTTAGGATCAGGCGCTTACCACTGCGCTAAAAGCCCCGGTGCTTGTGATGATGAAGAATCTTGTGGCTGATTGACAAAATTTTGCAAAGCAAGCGGCAATACTAAAGGAGGCAAGTCTTTTCCAACATCTTTGTTAGACATATCAGTAAATATTCTCTTAGTGACTCGAAACGGTTGAATCTCATCAGCTTCATCAACAGTTAAACCAGGAACACATGCATTGAACAGAAGTTGACAAAATCTAGCAAAGTAAACTGTAGTAGACTCTGACAACTTATCACCCAAATTCATTAAAACATATCTACCAAAATCAAAATTACTACCATAAAGTAGAGAATACCCAATTTGTAGACTGTCCATTGGAATAGCATCCCAGTTGGTGACCTTCTTCTGGAATGTCCTGGTAATACAATCAAAGAAGAAATTCCACTCTTTTCTCAAGTTTGGCCGCCTCACACTGCCCAGCTTGGCAAGTGATTCCATGTACCCAATCTCTGTGAGCATTTCCCTTAGATTTTGCTCAGAGACAACAGCATATGAAGTATGTGTGTCGAAATCCATGACATCACGAACAGTTTGTGGAGTAATCACAAACTCTTGTTCTTCATGAGAGAAGATGATAGACGGAGTTCCATTCTCTCCTCCTTCTATATATCTTGAGTTTTGCCAAAAGTTAACAACTTGGGAAGCAGAGAGAGTAGCCGGTTCAACCAGCGCTTGCCCAATCTCAGAATCTCGAAGAAAATTTTGCATTATATGGAACGCCTCTGGAGCCCGGTCGTTCTCAAGTAAAGCTGCATAGTTGTTAGGCACAAAACGTAGACCAAACACAGTGAAAGGTTTAGTTGCCATTGAATCAAGAAATAAGCAAGAATCAACTGTGAAAATGTTTTGCAAGAAAGGTGTTTGTGAAAATGCCAAAGTGAAAAACAAAGATGTTCTCTGTTTTGGTAAAGTGAATACGTGTGGATAAAAATGATTGTGGCAAAAAGTAATTTGAGTTGTAGTTAAAAACTAAACTCAAACGATTTTACTTGAAAACACGCAACTGTTCCCTTGAAAAGTGTAAAAGGGAGACATAATGATGAGTGAGTGGGACACGTGTCACACATGCAACGGTTCACTTAAAACATGCGCAGTAAAAGCCATTATTACCGCTGTCGTTCCGTTTATCAAGACACGTTACCATTAATTACACTAATTAACATTTGTCAACTACTCCATTTACTCCAAAATTTTCAAATTATCTTAATGAAAATATACCTTAGAGTACATAGCACAATCAATCAGTGTTTATCAAATTTTCAATCTTTATCACAAAAACCCTTTCAAAAATGCACAGTCGTGATTTTCGTGTGTGAGTATCAGAGTTTACCAAATCAATTTTTATAGCATCTAATATTTCATAAAATCCATAAATCAAAACAATAAACACTGAATGCACAAACTCTCATATTAAACACAGAGTATATGATGAATGCTAAACTCTGTAGTTCCTGAATTACAGAAATCTGAATATCCCTGTTCCAGTTTATGATCATGATTATCCACGTAAGCACACAGTCATTAAAGACAAAAAGATCAGGAGATAAACATCAAAGCATCATTCAGTGAGTTACATGTCAAGGATTTTCTCACAAACTCTCACATCACACAAGTGTTTAGGTGAAGTGTTTACTCTCAAATTCAATCAGTAAAAGCAGATACTACCATAAGCTTGAATGTCCACCAAATCTACACCACTTCGATTACATATATGCACAAATCAAAAGGACTTTGTTCAAGGTTACAATTTGAGTGAATTCAAACAGATGAGAAGAATTGTTTTTCGAATGAGGATTTCTAACTGAACAATTTATATGATCAAAATGTTCAGTCTAATGGTTAGTACATTTTTGTACAAGATGATCAGTATATATACAATTTTTTTTGTTTTTTTTTTTATTAACATATATATATACTGAGTAAGATATCTTTTCTTGAGAAATACTCACCTGCTTGAATTAGATTTAACAAAAGAATATAACTGCTCTTAATACTTCAGTATTCAAGAAAATGAGCAGTTAATTAGGCTCAAAAGGGTTTACTACGGGTCATGTTTATCAACAGAGTTTATGAACAGTGTTCAAAGATATTTTGAACAGTGTTTGAAGAAAGATAGTTAATCCTAATGCCTTTATCATCTTCATGCACACATGTATCATGTAGTCCCAAAATGGTTTAATGCAAGTTCTAGAGCAACATACTTACTGATGAATATCACACAACAATAAAATCTGATTGATATAAAATGTATCAATCACTTATTCGGCTCAAAATCTCACAGGGTTTAGACATGAACTGTTTCTCACCAAACTAAACAATGACATATCTCAAGTTTTAAAATTTTCACAAGTGCAAACAAAGAATCAAGTATGACTTGGAAACAGAGTGTCACTAATCAGAGTTTAGAGTTCATCAATATCAGAGTCATTCATGAGAGGCAATGCATGCAGTATCCATAGATTCAGAGTTTAGGATCAAATAAACTAAGAGATGCTCTAAATATGAAACAGTATCATGTTGTGTTAACTTACTGTGCAATTTCTGATTAGATTACAGTGACTCAAAAAGAATCTTGATTTTTCACTGAAAATCATGCTCTATACATTTTTCTTCATCGGTATTTTCATTCAGACAAAAAATCAACTCAGAATTCACAGAGTTTAACAAACGTATTGACAGTGTATGACCAACAATCATGCTGACAGAGTTTAATTAATAAGGTTCACATAGCACTTTAGCAATTTACAGAAATATGAGCAACACATTTTATTAGAAGAGTTTGAGTCTAACCAACATGTTTAGTCAAAACCAGATACCATCCCTAGTTCATTGACCAGTCTTGTAAATGTTGCTTCACTTAGAGGCTTTGTGAAAACATCTGCAAGTTGTTGATCTGTAGGCACAAAATGAAGCTCAATATTGCCTTCCTCTACATGCTCTCTGATAAAGTGATACCTTATGCTGATGTGCTTGGTCATTGAGTGTTGTACTGGATTACCTGTCATTTCAATAGCACTTTGATTATCACAGAAAATAGGTATTTTACTATACCTCAGTCCATAATCCAGTAGTTGATTTTCATCCATAAAATCTGTGCACAACAGCTACCAGCAGCAATATACTCTGCCTCAGCTGTAGATGTAGATATTGACTTCTGTTTCTTGCTGTACCAAGACACTAGTCTGTCACCAAGAAATTGACAACTTCCACTTGTGCTTTTTCTGTCAATCTTACAGCCAGCAAAATCTGCATCAGAGTAACCAAGTAGCTTAAAGTCTGATTCTCTTGGGTACCACAGCCCTAAGGTTACAGTGCCTTTGAGATATTTGAAAATCCTCTTCACAGCTGTTAAATGTGATTCCCTTGGATCTGCCTGAAATCTTGCACACAAACAGGTGGCATACATGATATCAGGTCTACTAGCTGTTACATAGAGTAGAGAACCAATCATCCCTCTGTAGCTTGTCATATCCACTGATGAACCTGTGTCTTTGTCCAGTTTTGTTGCAGTTGCCATGGGAGTTGTTGCAGATGAACAGTCAAGCATGCCAAATTTCTTGAGTAGATTTCTGGTATATTTTGCTTGATTAATGAAAATTCCATCATCTGTTTGCTTCACCTGTAAGCCTAGAAAATAGCTTAGCTCTCCCATCATACTCATTTGATATCTTGACTGCATGAGCTTGGCAAATTTCTTACAGAGTTTATCATTAGTAGAACCAAAAATGATATCATCTACATATATCTGTACTAAGAGCAGGTCATTACCAGATTGAAAGTAAAACAGAGTTTTGTCAATAGTACCTCTGTTAAACCCACTTTCTAGTAGAAATTTAGCAAGTGTTTCATACCATGCCCTTGGTGCCTGTTTTAGTCCATAGAGTGCCTTGTCTAACCTGTAGACATGGTCTGGATATTTTGGATCTACGAAACCAGGTGGTTGTTCAACAAAAACTTCTTCTTCAAGTTTTCCATTCAGAAAAGCACTTTTCACATCCATTTGAAAAACCTTGAATTTCTTGTGAGAAACATAGGCAAGAAACATCCTTATTGCTTCCAATCTAGCCACTGGAGCAAATGTTTCATCATAGTCTATTCCTTCCTGTTGTGAATAGCCTTTTGCAACCAGTCTTGCCTTGTTCCTTGTGATAACACCTTCACTGTCAGTTTTATTCCTGAAAACCCATTTAGTACCAACAATGGATCTGTTCTTGGGCCTTGGTACAAGTGTCCACACTTCATTCCTTTCAAATTCATTTAGCTCTTCTTGCATTGCTGTTATCCAGTCAGCATCTTTAAGAGCTTCTTCCACTTTCTTTGGCTCAGATTGTGACAAGAATGCATGAAACAGACATTCATTTGTTGTTGCACTTCTTGTCCTTACTTTTGCATCTGGATCACCAATAATCAAATCAGGTGTGTGAGATTTAGTCCATTTCCTTGCAGAAGGCAGATTGCTTCTGTCATCATGTGATCCTCCCCCTTGATCCATGCTCTCCTGATTTTCTTGGTGCCTTTCTTCACTTTCTGATGCTCCCCCTGAATGTGACTGCTCAGAATTTGAATGATCAGAGTTTGAATCAACTGTGTTTGATTCAGAGTTATCAATTGAGTCATTATCAGTGTTTGAATTATCACTTTGATGTGATTCTTCATGCTCCCCCTCAACTGGTTCTTCCCTTGTTTCTGACTGAATAGTTTCTTCAGTGTTTACCAGTAAAGGTTCAGAATTGACCTCAACAGTGTTTGTCAGATCTGTATCATCCGAGTTTAATAAATCTTCATTTTCAAAGTGCAGTTGATCATGCTCATTAACATCTTCAAGTCCAGTTATTTTCTTGTCATCAAATGACACATGAATAGACTCCATGATCACTCTTGTTCTCAGATTATAGACTCTGAATGCTTTAGTTGACAGTGGATAGCCAACAAAAATTCCTTCATCTGCCTTTAGGTCAAACTTGGTCAACTGTTCAGGATGAGTCTTCAACACAAAGCACTTGCATCCAAAGATATGAAAATATTTTAGATTTGGCTTTTTCTTCTTCACCATTTCATATGGTGTTTTACCATGCTTGTTGATCAGAGTTGCATTTTGAGTAAAACAAGCAGTTTGAACCGCCTCTGCCCAGAAATATGTTGGCAATTTTGCTTCATCTAGCATGGTTCTGGCAGCTTCTATCAAGGTTCTGTTCTTCCTCTCCACTACACCATTTTGTTGTGGAGTACCAGGTGCAGAAAACTCTTGTTTAATTCCTTTACTCTTGCAAAATTCTTCCATTGATGAATTCCTGAATTCAGTTCCATTGTCACTTCTGATTATCTTCACTTGATTCTTTGACTCTTTGTCCAGTTGTAATATATGTTCTGTCAGTGTTAAAGCAGTTTCATCCTTCTTTGCAAGAAAATATACCCATGTGAATCTGGTATATTCATCAACAATGACTAATGCATATTTCTTCTTTCCAAGAGACATCACATTTACTGGACCAAAAAGATCAACATGTAGTAGATGATAAGGATCAACAATTGAAGACTCAGATTTGCTCTTGAAAGAGGTTTTTCTCTGTTTGGCCTTTTGACAAGAATCACACAGGCCTTCTACATTCAACAATGACTTCGGTAGTCCTCTTGCAAGATCATTCTTTATGAGCTCATTGATATTGTTCAGATTCAAATGAGAGAGTTTCTTGTGCCATTTCCAACTCTCTTCACTGGACATTCTTGTTGACAGACACACTGCTTTGCCATCCGAATTTGTTGACAATTTTATTTCATAGATGTTGTTGTGTCTGTTTCCAACTAGAGCAACTTTCCCTGTAGATTTGCTGATTACTTGACAATATTCAGGCTGAAAATCTACATGATATCCTCTGTCACAGATTTGACTCACAGATAGCAAATCATGCTTGAGTCCTGGAACCAGAGCTACATTTGTGATGATGACATTTCCAAGATTAATGTTGCCATATCCCAGTGTATGTCCTATGTTGCCATCTCCATAGGAAACTTCTGGGCCAGCTTTCTCCTCATACTCTGATAGCAGGGCTTTATTTCCAGTCATGTGTCCTGAACATCCACTGTCCACGACTAGGGTACTGACCCTGGTGCCCTGCAATCACAAACAATCACTGATTGTTAGTTTTAAGGATCCAGACTTGCTTGGATCCTTTGGCTTTCTTAATTCTATTAGCTTTTGCAGCGGAATTTACATTAACAGAGTTTAAGCTAACTTTCTCAGAGTTTACATTTGCAGAGTTTACTTTAACCCATTTCAAATTTGGCTTGGGTTCATAGTAATTATAGTAAATGGCATGATAATCTCTGCAAGTATAAATAGAATGCCATGTACTTCCACAGTGTTTGCATAAAGTCTGTGGTTTAGTTCTCACATAATCACTCTTTACTGCAGTTTTAGAGGGCAAAGAATTAATGTTCTTATTCTTACTGCAGAAACTAGCAAGATGATTAGTGCTACCACAATTAAAGCATGTTTTTCTGGGAGCTAATGAAGCAAGCATTGGCTTAATTCCTGAGGTTATGCCTACCTTTCCATTTCTGTTTTTCTTAGGCATATTCTGTTTGTTTGCAGACTTTATTTCTTTAAGCTTATGCTTGAGTTGTCTATCTGTCATTAAACCAATGTTAGCCTCTTTAACAAAAGTTTTAGCATATGACTCTTTAACAGCCTTTTTCTGTGCTTCAGTCTTAGGTCCACCTGTTCCCATGACATTACCCTCAGATGAACAATATGGTCTAACTTTCACATGATTTTCAAATCTAAGTTCATCTCCAACAGAGTAACCTAGACCTACTGTATCTGACTGAAACACTTCTTGAGTGTCTTTACCAGAGTGTCTCCAAGTTTTAATGATGTGTTTACTATCCTCCAATTCAGATTCTAGTTGCTTATACTTACCTAGCAACTCCTGTTCAATAAACACTGCATCATCTCTCTCTTTTTGAATTTTATTCAAGTTCTTTAACTGTTCCTCAACAAGTTTATTTCTTTCTTTGAGTTGAGAACATTCAGACTTTATCCTCTCATTTTCTAAGGTCTGATCCCTATAACTGATATGCAATGCTTTAAGATAAATTCTCAATTCAGTTATATTATCAGTGTTATAAGCATAGGTTGTTGGAGGTACCTTGAGATCATCATTTTCAGTCTGAGTAGTAGCCATGAGAGCATAGTTGACTTCCTCATCTGAATCTGAAGTGTCTGCCCAATCTCTGCCTTTGGTGTAGAGTGCCTTTTCAGTTTTACCCTTCTTGCACTCAGGAGCATAGTGACCCATCTCCTTACACTTGTAGCATTGAATTTCAGACTTATCTTTCTTACCAGATTTGAAGTCCTTTCCCTCAGCTTTCTTGAAATTCTTCTTGTCAGACTTTGAGTAGTCCCTTGAGAATCTCTTTCCCTTCTTGAAGTTCTTGAAACCCATCTTCTTAAAGGTCTTTACCATCAATGCAGCCATTTGCATCATGTCCTCATCATCTTCAGAATCAGATGAACCATCTGTGTTTGAGTCAACATCAGTGTTCGATGACTCATTCTCTGAATGGATGACTAAGGCTTTCCCTTTTGCCTTTCTCCTTGATGCCTCCTTCTTTGATGGTTTCTCCTCAACCTTGAGAGCAACAGACTTTGACTTTCTACTAGATCTTTTGTTTCTCTGCTCCAATTCCAATTCATGGGTTTTGAGCAGTCCATAAATTTCATCAATCTCTGTTTCACCAAGTTCATAATTATCTCTTATAGTGGTCGTTTTCACATCCCACTTTTCAGGTAGAGAGAGA
Source organism: Kitagawia praeruptora (assembly GCA_037693485.1). Lineage (NCBI taxonomy): Eukaryota > Viridiplantae > Streptophyta > Magnoliopsida > Apiales > Apiaceae > Kitagawia > Kitagawia praeruptora. Next base: position 137,054,415 of record CM075350.1, on the reverse strand, counting down.
AGAAACTTGAGATTTGAATCTTCCAAATCATACTCTTTGTTCACCAATGACAAATCATTGAGCAGTTTACAAAATCTGTCAAATGTTTCTGTCATGGTTTCATCAGATTTTGCCTCAAAATGCTCATACTCCTGTGTGAGTATGTTCCTTCTGTTCTTCTTAATTGCAGGTGTTCCTTGACATCTAACCTCAAGTGCATCCCAAATCTCCTTTGCAATTGTGCAGTTTATCACTTTATTAGACATAACATTGTCTAATGCACTGTGAAGTAAATGCCTTACCTTCGCATCCTTTGCAATAGATGAAAAATCCTCAGCAGTTAGATCTTTCTTCTCTTTTGGAATGACTTTTGGTTCCTCACCAGCAGCAGCAGCAGATAACTTTGTAGGTTTATGAGGACCTTCATAAATTCTGTCCAGATATTCTGGATCTGTAGCCTCCAGAAACATGGTCATTTTCACCTTCCAAATTGCATACTCTAATGGCCTCAGTATAGGAACCCTAATTGTTTCATACCTACTAACAGTAGTAGGGGCTTTCTCAGATGGTGGAGGTATCTCTGCCATTGATTACTATTGTGTTTGGATCTTTAACTGTAATAAAGTAACAGATTTGTCTCTGATACCACTTGTTAGGACGAATTCACAATAAATAATCAAGAACTATATAAATAAGTAACAAGAACACACGTTTTAACTCTTTAAAACTGTTTGGAATTAATAATTCCTCTCTCGGTGATGTAAAGTATCACAGAGAGCTGCTTAGGTTACAAGAATGATATTCGTTCACGATAGATACCCTTCTAGGGTTAACCTAACTGTATTTATAAGATATACAGCTACGTACAATCGTAAATTGATTCTCCTAAAATTAAGCTATACAATTGATATCAATTACGATTGCTACACGTCTTCTAAGTCAACTCGATCTCTTTGATAGCTATCCAATCTTCAAAGATATCGCTTCCATATTAATATTAAATTAATCTTCAAACTCTGTTGACTTGTAGACGCTCCCAGTAGACAGACTTTAGCAAACTCTGTTCTCTCAACGCTAACAGCGTTTGCGCTTCCATGTATTCAGCTATCAGTGTTTATGCTTTCCTCTGTCAGCGTTTGCGCTTCCAGCAATCAGCGTATACTCAAACTCTGTTAAAACTGCTTTCAATAACAAGTTAAACTCTCTTTACCTGAAACACTTAAACACTGACATTAAATCACATCAATTATATCTAACAGGTCCAATCAATGACCCCAGCAGATGCAACCGAACTACCACTAGCAGGAATTTCACTCTCGTTAACCATTATGCTAAATACTATATAACTAATTATCTCTTCAAGAATGTTGGAAATATTGACTAAAACAGCAACATAGAGGCAGTTATATATCGTATTTAACAAGCCAAGGCCAAACAAACAATTAAAGAAACAAAACATGAAGGTATAACACATGCATATCAGTAACTGAAAGAACAAAGGAAAGATAGGAGACATACCAGTAGCCATAGCTATATCAGTATATCAAACAAGAATGAAAACAGGTGAGTCGTCCGGATTTGCAAGAAGTCATGACTATTCTTGAAGAGATAATTGCCCCCACTTACACTGTGTCAGGATGCTGGCAATATTCTTCCAGGATAAAACAGCTCCGAGTTATATGATCACAGCAACCAGATAACTCAACTTCGACTAGCACCTCAGTTCGCCAGAAAAACTCACAAGCAAAACAGCTTTGACAGTAAGGGAAAAGAGAGTGTAGAGAAGAGAAGAGAATGTAGGGTGTGTTGTATATATTCAGTATATTTACAATCAGTAGCTTAGCTCTCTATTTATAGGAGAGGCCAAACGTAACTGATGCCACCCAATTAATATTGTAACTGCTGATTTACAATTAATATAGCAAAACGGCTGATTTATATTAAATAAATCGTAACTGTTACACTATATTTGACCCACTCATGATTTCTAATTAATAGAATAAATGCTCAGACTCTGCTGTCAACAAGTCTCGACAGTACCTTTAAAGTAACTGTCATCAGTTTGAACTTGACAGTATGTTTACTTTCTGACAGCAACCTTGTTCCTGACAGTATGTTTACTTTCTGACAGCAAGTTTTACCTTCCTGACAGCAACCTTGTTTTTTACAGCAAGTTTTCACCTTCCTGACAGCAACCTTGTTATGACAGCACAGTCTGGCTCTCTATAGTTTACAGGACTTTCAATCCAACTCTTGACAGCATGTTTATAATATTAAAATAAATCAATAATCCATGCAATAAAATTCCTCGCCCAGGTCGCCTCGCGTACGCGAGACGCCGAGACATTCGCCCAAATCGCCCTTCGGCGGCGGCGCGCGCGTGTGTGTGTGTGTGTGTGTGCGCGCGTGGAGCACACAGTAACACCATGCACCATCATACACCTTAGTAGTTGTACACTACCCATGTGTGTGATTCTATATAAAGCCAACAACCCCCTTTATTCATTTCAATGTGGGACAAATACACATTCTCATTTTCAAGCTCTTTCAAGCTACCAATTCCAACTCCATTTCTCTATGGATTCCACTAAGAAAATTACTTAGACCCATATATGAAAATTGAAGTCCTTATAGCAAGGAACAATTTCCAATTATTAAAATCCGGAATTAACATCAAGAACATAAAATACTTATGTTCTAAAAACTCCATTTTCTAACAATCCCCCATAAATCCATATAGAAATGCTTCAGGTTTTCCATCATGACTTGTTTTTCAGAGTCGGTACCCTTCCGAGTTTGAACCCTCCTAAGTCCCCTACTTCAATGATTACCGGATTCAGATGGAATTTTTCACCTTGATTCTTAATCCGTTTGGTGTAACCATGTTCCATAGACGACGACAAGTCAAAGGCTATGGTGCCAATCTACGGCTTTGAGACATTAATGGTCTTGTCTCGATCCTGTTCGTCGAATGCTTCAAGGAATAACCCTTTCCTCTAAATGCGACCACACAATTACATTCGCTTAGCAGGGCATCTCCAGAGATGTACTGCTACCATCTCGTCGAATGACTTGACCCCATTCAGAGTTATAATAACTCTTGTTATCTAGCAGTATCAGTACCTTCTAGGTTTACAGGGGATAGACTCAGATACAACAGTATCATCTATGTAGCAAAGGTACTACCAATTCATCCTTACAGCTTGTTATTACCACATTGAATACACTTCAAGGGATCTCCTCTCATGTGTATTGGGTTCCTACTGATAATGAACTATGATGGGTTGACAGCCCCATCCCCAACCTTGACTTAAGGACCACTGCAGGTTCCAGTCCTTTAGTTAAAGGATTAGCTATATTATTCTGAGTTCCTATGAACTCTACAGCAATAATCCTATCAGACACTAAACCCCTAATAGACTTTAGTCTAACTTGGATGTGCCTCTTTGTTTTAGCATTATACTTTTTACTGCTAATCTTGTCGATAGTTGTTTTACTATCACAATGAATAGCAAACGCAGGAAGCGGTCTGCTTACTACAGGTATCGTGGACATAAGTCCATGTAACCATTCTGCCTCCGTCCCCGTGGCATCAAGCGCACACAACTCAGCCTCAAAAGTAGACCGAGTTACTATAGTCTGTTTGGTCGACTTCCAGGATATTGCTCTACCTGCTAAAGTGAACACGTATCCAGTTACTCCATTGGAAACAGACTTCTTAGCTATCCAACTTGCATCACTGTACCCTTCAAGTACACCAGGAAATCTCCTATAGTGTAAACTAAGGTGCATTGTGCCTTTCAGATATCTAAGCACTCTATCAAGAGCATCCCAATGAGTTTTGTTTGGACAGCTTGTATATCTAGCCAACTTAGACACAGAGTATGAAATATCTGGTCTAGTACAGTTAGCAAGATACTGTAAACTCCCTATAATCTGAGAATACCTTAACTGAGACACAGGTACTCCTGAAGCATTCTTAACAAGGGCAACTTTAGGATCATAGGGTGTACTAGCGATTCTACACTGTGAATAACCATATTTCTCAAGTATAGATTTCTCTATATAATGAGACTGCGATAAAGTTATTCCCTCAGCTAACTGTGTCAATTTGAGACCAAGAATCACACTAGCCTCACCCATATCCTTCATTTCAAAGTGCCTTTTCAAGAAAGCTTTTGTCTCGTTAATAATCTCAATATTGGTTCCAAACAATAGTATGTCATCTATATATAGGCACATGATGACACACTCACTACCTTTAACTTTGGTGTAGACACACTTGTCACTATCATTAATATCATAACTGAACGGCACTATAGTTTCATCAAACTTTTTATGCCAATCCCTAGGAACTTGTTTCAAGCCATAGATGGATTTGATCAACTTACATACTTTCCTTTCGTTACTAGATGCAAAATATCCCTCAGGCTGATCCATATAAATCTCTTCTTCAAGTTCACCATGAAGAAAAGCTGTCTTTACATCCATTTGATGGATGATAAGACCATGTACGGAAGCCAATGCTACAAGCATTCGGATTGTTGTCATCCTAGCTACAGGAGAGTATGTATCAAAGTAATCAATACCCTCTTTTTGCTTAAAACCCTTAGCTACCAGTCTAGATTTGTACTTATCTATTGAGCCGTCAGGGTTCAACTTCCTTTTAAAGATCCATCTGCACCCGATAGTAGAACACCCAGGAGGGAGATCAACTAACTCCCATGTTCCATTAGAAACAATAGAGTCAATTTCAATCTTTACAGCGCCCGTCCAGTGCCTAGACTCTGAAGAATCCATAGCTTGTCGGAAAGTTAAAGGTTCGTCCTCGACATTGTAAGTGATAAAATCACTTCCAAAATCCTTGACTACCTTTGCACGCTTACTCCTTCGTGGTTCCTCTATCTCCTTAGGAGTAGAGCTACTACTAGGTTCCACCCCCACATTTGTCATCTTTTCCACATGATCAGGAATAGAACTTGATGTCTGAGTAGGATCTTCAGTAGAAGTATCTTGAGGCATACCAGTCTTTATAGGGTAAACATCCTCAAAGAATGTAGCATCACGAAACTCAACTATCGTGTTTGCCACTATACCATCTATGTAAGATTTTAATACTAAAAATCTCATAGCTGTAGTGGTCTCAAGATAGCCCAGAAAGATACAGTCAACAGTCTTTGGACCCAGTTTCTTTCTCTTGTGTTCAGGGACAAGTACCTTAGCAAGGCACCCCCACACACGAAGATACTTAAGACTAGTCTTCTTGCTCTTCCATAACTCATATAGTGTCTTATCCATGTGTTTCAGAGGAACTCTATTCAGAATATGGCAAGCCGTATTCAGAGCTTCTCCCCACATGTATTTAGGCAACCCAGAATTAATAAGCATACTATTAATCATATCTTTAAATGTTCTGTTCTTTCGCTCATCAACCCCATTAGACTCAGGTGTGTATGGTGGGGTAACTTCATGAACTATACCATTGTTTGCACAAAATTCATTAAAAGCGTTACTCGTATACTCAGCACCTCTATCAGATCTCAACCGTTTAAGTTGTTATCTCTCATTTATCCTTAGTTTGTAATAATTTTGTCCTTGATTAGTATGTTAGTAGCATTTTAATTTGGATTTGATGTTAAGATGATTTTTTATGTTTATAGGATAATTTTGGAAGCAAAAGGAGCCTGATTTCACATCATCAAGAGACCGTAGTTTAGACCTGGACGAACAATGAGGAAATAAGAATTGTCACAAAAATATGGAAAGTGATATATTGTTAAAGCAGGAATCCCGGTTGGAATTAATATAATCTTTGTGAAGCAAAAGGAGTCCGGTTTCAGGTCCGCAAAATACCGCAACTTATGACTTAAGGATTTATTTATATTAATAAATATTTAATTTATTTAGAAAATTATATTTATAAATATCTAATAATATTAGATATTTATTTTTATAATTTCTGGATTTAATTAATTATTTATTAATTAAAGATTATAAGTTGTGCGGGTTAAAAAGCATTTCTACGAAGCCCATTCATGTAAAACAAAATAAGCCCCTTTTGTTGAAAGAATTGAAGCCGCCCACCAGTTTCAGAATAAAGAAAGAAAAGGAAATATTCAATCATTCAAAACAAGTGCTGAAGCCGAAAGTATCAAAATTCAGTGTATTTTAATTCTTTTGTGCTGGTTGCTTTAGCCCGGTTAGTTTCTTTATTGTACTTGGTGTGCTAAGTATTTGCTATAAATAGGGTTGTACTTCTTAGGTTTTAGAAAATCAATCATGTATCAGACTTCCTGTAATCAAAATCTCAGTTTATTATTTAGTAGTTAGTTTAGGAGTAGATAATAAAAGTAGAGAAGAAGAAAATACTTCGAAGGAGAGCTTGGGCAAGGGTTGAAGGGATTCAATTCAGACTTACAGATTTCTTCAAAGTTGTATTTTTCTTAACTCTATACTCTTGTAAATATTCTTTTGATTTTATATATATGTTTGTGTTATTTATCTAGCATGTGTAACTAATTCTATAATTCGAGAATTAGGTAGTATTCATTGGTAATATATAATTGTTTGATTGTGATGCTAATTCTCTACTTTTGCTAATCTATCATTGAGGGCTTAACCCAATTAAGGGAGTCATGAACCATTAATTGTATTTCTATGAATTGTAATGAATTGGGAGAGGATTTACAATTCTAGTACATGATATGATAGACATAATTCTATTATTGAATCGGGAGATTAATAAAAGGACTATGAAACTTATAATTCTTGGGTCTTAATAATCTAAAATTATATTTCGATTGATCATGGGAGTGACTTTTGAGATATAATTATAGACACTATTTTGTATCTTGGGAGAGAACATTATAGAATTTAGAAGCATTGTTTTTAGCGAAGTACGAGAAATAGATATAGCATCACATCAACATTATGGAACCAATTGAAGAAACCTAGTTCTCGAGTTACTTTCCTTATCGATAAAACTTAATTTTAATTGCTTATTTTAGTTAAATTTAGTTAGAAACAAACACCCAATTTTTTTCTCCACACTTCTAGATTGTAAGAAATTAAAACCTGAACTTGTATTAACAGTCCTTCCCTGCGAACGAACTTTACAAAAATACTAACAACAAATTGGCGCCGCTGCCGGGGAAGGCATCAATATTAAGTTTACGTTATTTATTTGAGAAAATGACCAAAATACCTCAAAATGAGGTACCCATTGCCCAAAATGCCTAAAATCGGAACAGAAGGCCCTATCTACCCACGGGATACGCCACTTGAAACGGCGTATCCCCTGTACTGTTCATCTCCCACATCTTTCTTCTCTCCCCGTCTCTCTCGTACTCCCCGATCTCTCTCCCCCTCTGTTTGCTCTCTCCAGCACCTCCACCATAATCGACCACACCAAAACAATCACCACAGATTACGTTTCGTTTTGCCTCAACTGATTTATCAAAATCTGGCCCTGCAAGGGCGTAGCGACCTCGTCGGAAAATCGAGGCAGTTGTTAGGGTTCGAGTTGGGTTTGTAAATTCCGGCGAATGAAATGGTTAAACAATGGTATGGTTGTGTCAATCTTTGAGAGATGAATCGTTTGGTCTATACCACGTAACTGGAAGATTACTTGAACGTTGGTTGGCTGGAGATTTCTGTTTTCCGGCGAAATCGCCAATAATCGCCACACCCAACTGACTGGTCGCGTAAAATCTGAGAAAATGTGATGATTACGTCAGCAGAGGTGATACGCATTTCACAACCGCGTATTACCGGATGCGCCAGTCATGAATGCGTGTCTCTAACGAATTTTCAACTCCAACTGAAGCGTATCTTCAATACACGCTGATTGCACTGCCGTATCTTCCATATACGCCATTTCTATTAGCGTGTCTTCAAGACGCTCCTTCCCGAGTGGCGTGTCCCGTGGGTATTTAGGGCCACCAGAACTGGCGGTGGGTATTTTGGTTCTGGATTATTTTTTTGTGGTTATTCTGGGCCATCACCCTATTGATTTCTTATAATTTAGATTTTATTATTTTTTTAAAAAAAACACAAAAATATTAGTTTTTAATTTTCAGTACGTATTCTTTATTCCTGTTAATTCGAAACCTCATATTAAATCCTCTGTTTTGTGAGTATAGTTGTACATCTCTGTTTTTATCAAACCCAGTTCTATCTCATCCCCCATTTCTCATCCTTCTCTCCACCCATTTCATTCAACAACCCACACAAACAACCACTGCAGTTCCTTCCTACCTCCACCACGCCTCCACAATACACCATCAATCCTCTTATCCTTCCTCCCCTTTCTTTTTCTTCCTCCGAACAAGCACCGCACCACCTCCGTTCGCCTCCATTTCCACCACCCACAACAACCCGAGCCTCTTCTTTCTTTCTCCGCGCCATCTTCCTTCTCCGTCACGCCGCTGCTCCACTTGCAAAACAACACTCTCCCCTCTTCTCTCCGTACGCAAACCCACAACCATCTCCTCCCTAGCCCTTCCCCTTACTCCCCTCCTCCTTTCACCACATCTTCTCCACCGCGCCGCACTGCATTTCACCTCTTCCACCACCAACAACCTACTCGCCGCCGGCTTCAACACCAACATCCCATCTCCCCCTTGTCGTTCTTCAAACACCGTTCCATCTCCTCTCCTTTTCTCTTTGCGGGAAAACCACCACACCACAATCTCCCCTGTTTCGATTTTAACAAATCCCCAATCTTCTCCTTCTACGTTCAAACAACCCCATTGCTACCAGTCAGCTACTATTGGCCAACACCGGTCTCCTTCCTCCCCTTTCTCCATTCACACCAGCCACACCCAACTCCTCCATCGCTGACCACTTCCTTCACCACACCCATCCCCTCACCTTCTCCGCACAACTCCGTCCGCCTCCCTCACCATCCTCCTCCATCACTCTAACCTCACTGATCCGCCTTCAAACCATCACACCCACCTCGGCCACAAATACCCCCCAACTACACAAATTCCCTCTTTTCCTTTCGCATAAATCCCCTTCCCCTGTTTCGGATTGTAATGAAATTGAAAACGAAATTTTGGTTGTGAGTTGCTAGTCTTTGTTGCCGAATTTACTGAGTCGAGGCTGCCGAGTTAACTCGGTCTTTGATGTTGTTTATTCTTACGAGTTTTCCGAGTTTAGCGAGTCTTGGAGTCGCTGTTATGTTAGCTGAGTTTTGTCTTGTAGAATGAAAGTCCTTGGTTGCGAGGTTGTCAAGCTGTTATTCGCGAGTTGAATCTTGACGCTGTAGTTCGAAGTCTCTGGGTTGTGTGAAATTGTGGTTGGTTCGCGAGTTGGTTGATGTAGTTGAATTGCCGAGTTGCTATTTTTGTTCGAGTTTTGGTAGATCGAAATCCTGTTGAATTGTTTGCTGAGTTGATGGTTGTGCTTCGATTTTTCTGTTATTGCCGAGTTCTTGGTTTGCTGCGTTTTACCGAATTAGCCAAGTAGTCCCTGAGTTGTGTTTTCGTGTCCGAATTTTGTAACTAGTCGACCGGTGTTGTAACCACTGAGTTCGAATGCACCGAGTTCATCCGAGTAATCTTGCGAGTCGAACTGGGTCGTTTTGCCTGTTTACTGAGTTAAAGTTTGAGTCCATTTCGCGAGCCGTGTCTTTGTGTTTGAATGGTCTGTTTTGTCGAGTTGTAGTGTACTAGTGTTTACGTTCTGAGTTTTTTTTTTTTTTTATTTATTTCGCAGTTTGGTTCCTGAGTACTATACTGAGTTTTTACCGAGTTTGTAATAACCCTAACTTCAGTAATGCTACAGTGGTCACATGAATAGTAAATTTCGAGGATTTAGAAAAATGGTATATAGGTACTCTATAATGGAAACATAAAATGAATAAACAGAAACCATATTAGTGTTGTACAATGGAAATAAGTGACTCGAAATGACGATAGATTCCAGAAATTCCTGAAACATGGATTTTGAGGATTTTGATTTCGAATAAGCTTCTATTGGACATTTAGGAGCATGGAAACATTATAAGAATTATATATTGAGGAATTAGTGAATTTAGATTTAACCTAGGGATTATTAAGTTAAGAGAATACCAAAGGAAATTGGATTGTTAAACGATTTCAAAACCACTTGGATAACGAGGTATATTCGAAACGAATCGCAATTAGACGAGTATGGAAACCAAGCAACCAAGATTAGTAATATAACAAGGATACATACCACATTATGTTATTCAAGATTATTAGCATTATAAGTAGAAAATCAAAATGGGATTTATTGAATCATCAAAGTGGTGTCATTAGCCATTAACTTGTTTTTAAGGGTAAATTAGTAACTTTGCAAGGTGTTAAACACAAAATATCTTTCCAAGCTTCCATAACACTCTAGATTAAGCAAGATTAAGATGAGAAAAGATCAAAACAAAAGCAAGAAACTCTCCCCCATCCATTATCATCATTTTCGGCCAAAAAAGACAGCAGGTTGGTAAATCGACCATAACTCCTTCGTTTCTCAGCCGAATTTCGTGTTCTTTAGCTTTTTGGAAAGCCCATGAGATGCTCTACAACTTTCATTTAGACGCCTCCTCCAGAAAACGTAGGTAAGACCTTCGTTTTTGCGATTCTTTCAGCTGAGTAAACAGTAACTTCGAATTTTTAACTTTGTTTTATGGTTTCTTTAGTTAATACAAGCTATACTAAGGTTGTTAAAGGTGTGCCCAAGGTTTATCAAGGATTTTTAAGGGTTATCAAAGCTTCAAGAAGGTATAATCATGCTTGCTCTTTTATGTTTGTGATGGATATAGTTGTGTTTAGTGATTAAGTGGTATAAATGTTATGATTATGATGTTATAAGTGTTTGTAAGTGATTAAAGTTGATTTTGGAAGGAGTATGTGCTTGTAACCATGGTTGGTAAGATGACCACATGGTGTAGGTGATGGTGTATAAGGTGGATGATTGATTTGGAGGAGTTTGATTTTGGAAAGTATGAAATTACAGCAGTTATAATGTCCGATTTTCGTTAGAACGAAAACTGCCCTGTTTTGTGACCCCTGCATTCGTACGGTACCTCACTGCCTAGGTTACCAATTGACCATGAAATGATAGAGCTTAGTTCATAGATCGTTTCGATATAAGGTGCGTTAAAATCTGATGAACGGTTTAGGAGAAAAGTCAGTTTTAGTGAAAGGTGTTCGAAAACCGAGAAACCATAATTGTATCAACTTTGAGGCTATGATCAACCTACTTAGACATTTTTAAAAATTATGAAACTTTGGGAAAATATGGTAGGGTAGCCAAAGATACATTACCAGTTGACCTTGTAGTAAAAGTCGAAATCTATAATTTATGGGGATTTTTACAGTTAAGTGTGGTCGTTAGGAGAAATGGTGAAAAACCACTGAAACTTCGATTGAGCTTGTAAATGGTTAAGTCCTTGACCCTTTGGGGTAATAATAATACGTTAAACATATGTTGAAGTGTAAAGGGTTTTGTTATACAAGAGGGTAGTGAGTAAGAGATGTGGTATTCTAATGACGGTCCTTTTGTGTTTATAGAAATTTCGGAGGAGGGACCAGCCATACTATCAGGATACAGAAACCAAGGCAAGATCCTTCTATCCCTACTTTAAAAATTATTTATCTTCGGAATAATAATGATATCATGGAATATATTTATGTATATATGATGCTTTTGTTGCTATATTGCAAAGAATATATTCTCTTGATTGTGGAAAGTTAAAGAGAGATGGATATGTTTTCTGAAATATGAATATAGAGATGATTACGAATGGAGCGAATATGCTCTAGGGTAAAAGAGATATGAAAGAGAATGGTATCAGTTATTATCTAGGGTTATATGGTTTATAATGCTATATTATAAACATTCTTTTTAGTGTATGTTATATACATATATTTTATAGAAATAATGTGCGAGAATGGAAGTGATATACGGGAATGGAAATGTGAAATGGTGTTGATAAATTGAATAATAATCTTATAAAAAGGGGAATTTACAACAGTAAGCGTAAGAGGCCGTGTGGAAGTTGCACAGTCCAGCACTTAATAAGCGTAAGAGGCCGTGTGGAAGTTGCACAGTCCAGCACTTAATGTAAGCGTAAGAGGCCGTGTGGAAGTTGCACAGTCCAGCACTTAATGTAAGCGTAAGAGGCCGTGTGGAAGTTGCACAGTCCAGCACTTAATATTTCATTTCGGCCCAAGAGTTGCCGAAGGAGGATGTAGTGGTAGACCTTCCTCCTGGGGGATGGTGGCAGACCTACCTCCGTCTACCGGTAGTAAAAAGGGACGGATACGGAGGGCGACTGATCATCGTGCCTCACGTATTCGGCAACAGTGAAAACCCCTACAATATTTGAATAAAGAATGAATGATAAAGTCAGATTGGTATACTGAAAAGGGAAAATGATATGAAAGATGGAATTATTGTTATAGATGAAGAGAAACTGATTTTATATTAAATTATAAAATTGCTGTATAGGAAGGAAATGAGAAGATGATAGTGAGAGATTTATTCAAGTATTCATATTATTTTAAAATATTACACTGAAAGGGTATATTGATTGTTACATTATTTAAGAAGAGAAACTGATACTGTATTATCTTAGGTTTCTTTCTTATAATAGTAAGTGGATGATGTATTATTAAATAAGAGTTTTATTCTTCCTTAAAGTTTATAATTTGGTTACTGCTTACATATGTATATACATGTATACTTGGTTACATTTTAAATTCTAGTTTACAATATTATCTTGCTGAGCTATTATAGCTCACTCTTGCTACTTATCTATATACAGCTAGGTATGCCAATACTACGCAGAACGCCCCGCAAGAGGGTAAGGGAAAGGCGACCTTCTGAGAGCTCGTTAGCATCAATCCCCGAGGTAGACGACCAGCGCAAGGGGTTTAGTGGTCTTATGTGTATTAAGTGTGTAAGTGTGTAAGGTTGTAATAAATTTGGTTGTTGAAATGCTTCTTGTAGAAGCATCACTCAACAATGTACTTAAGTATGATTCTGGGTTTGTAATAACTTTCTAACTCTAAACTTTTATTATGGTGAATGTTGTTCTCTGAGCATATGACTGGTGTATGTGTGTGTATTACTGTGGGGTCAATTGCATAAGTATTAATTATATAAAAAAAAAACCCCAAGAGATATTGATTTTGAATGGAAGTTGGTCCGTGATGGCCCAGATTTATGACCCCGGATTTGGGGCTGTCACAGTTTGGTATCAGAGATAAGAGTCATAATGCTCAGGAACAAGAGTGATAATAATAAATGTATTAGTTATGATATAAAATTGTGAACTTCCATCAAGTTCAAGGGGGGTTTATCGAACGAAGCGTTTACTCTAAGTAGTGATTATGATTTTATAGATTATTGCTAATAAAGGTTATTATGCCAAAAGTGTCAAGTTTATGTAGCACATGGGACTGATATGAGAAAAGGGAATAATTGAGGTAACAGGAAGTGTACGTTAGAAAATATTGTGAGTATGTGTGGTATGTTAGAATATACAATTTAGAAGTATAATTTGAAGGGTCCTTGATACCGGAGCAGTGTCAGGCTAAGACAATCAATATTACTTAAGTATATCGATTAGAGGGTTGTGTTCTATTATGGATAAAGGCAGAAAGTATCGAGCCAAGTCAAGACTAGGTAAATGACGATAACTGGGAATATAAGATGATAGTTTAAGGCTAAAGGATAAGTGCCAAATTTAAGAAATTTTGGAGAGTACGCAGTCTTAGATATATATGGTATTTGAGGAAAACCTTCCATTATTTGGGATTTTAAATTGGGCAAGGCTATTAACGGTACCTATTCTTAAATTTTCTAAATCCCTGCTAAATTATGTTATTGAGTTTCAAATTTTCCTCTACTGGTGGGTAAATTCAGTTGTGATCTGGCACCTCTTATTCATTAAGGGTCGGTATCTTTTCAAAACTTTTTGGTATCCTTGAAATGTGTTTCAAAATTGTATTAGTCAAAATATTCCTCTAAGATTATTTTTGGAAGATGGTATTTATCATTGTGATTTAAATTTTCCTCTATATTTCTTACTCCAACTAAGAGGAATAGCCCTATATGTATACACGGGGACAATCTATCTGTGTGATAGAAAGTCGGAGGGGACGCCCTCACTTGTGTAACGTACGGGTTCTTCCATCATATTGATTTCTCAAATATCCTTTTGTTTCAAATAAAAGTTATTTAAAACTCTTAATTTTATAAATTATTGTGGGACCCTTGCTTGTTTCGGGGTTCGTTTCAATTCAAAGTTCCTTGAATTCTATCAATTGTTTCGACTATAGAAGATTTTCTTAATGGATGGAAGAATGGAAGCAAAGTTTAGAGTATACGTGATTATACGAGGAAACTCGAGATTTCAAGAGAAATTTCAATAAGAGATCATTAGAGTTAGAAGCGTTTCGATATAAAAGAGGGAGGAATTTCGTGAGAAGAAATGGGTATATTTGAGGACTAGTGAGATAAAATAATATGAGGAATTTTAAGGTATAATTGAGATTTACTATTGAGAGTAAGGTGTATTTTGAGGGAAAAGTTAGAATAAGGATAAACAAAGGAAGTGGGGATAATTAATGAAGTTTGTGTATTCTGTCTAAATTTTATCATGTTTTGATACTAAGTGTTGAGATTCGAAAATATTGATGTATATAAGGTGATTGACTTAAATGAAAAGGTTATTGTGCTAAAGGTGATACGCTTAATTGATAAAGTTGAGTTGAGAATATTATGGTATATAAATGAGTTAACTAGTGATATAATTGTGTATATGAGAATGATGTATATTATACCCTAAATTGGGTGATTAAAGAAGAATATTGTTATATACAGAATCATGTCGCCTAAGCGTAATAATAGAGCAAATGCAAAGGAAAATGAGAGAGATGAAGGAAGACGAAATAGACAGAATGAAAATGCTTATAACGAACAAAATCAGATGGGGTGAGAAAGTAAGAAAAGGAGATGTGAGGGTCAGAAAGGAGGTTCAAGCGAAGGAAGTTACTTTAACAAGGTTGGTAAGGGACAAAAATCTCAGTTTGTGGGAAAGACAGGGAGTAACAAGACTGTTAGTGAGACGGTGAATCAGGGTGGTAGATCCACAAGAACCTTTCAGTCTAATCAATCTCGAACACCATTTCCAGACTGTAACACGTGTGGTAGGAAGCATACGGGAGTGTGTAGGAGGTCGAAAGTAACTTGCTTTAAGTGCGGACAGAAAGGACACTATTATAATCAGTGCACATCAACTGACAAGATTGATATCAAGTGTTATCAATGTGGGAAACTAGGACACTTTGCTAGAGATTGCCGTTCCGGTGGGTCATCTGCGCCGGGACAAAGTATAACTGTTTCAAATAAACCTACTGCCAGAGTGTACAACATAATTTTAGGAGAAGCATTGAAAAAGCCGGATACAGATGCAGGTGAACATTTTTTTTAGTATTTAAATCTTTAGTGTAAATGTTTGGTTAAGAAATAAATGTGGTCAATGAATGGTATATGTAGGTTGACAATCTAGATAAGGAAAATCAGTATCTGTTAGGGGTTAGAAATTCTATGAAAAGGAGAATAATAGTATTTTGGTGGTAAACCATAGACTTGTTTGGATACGAACATGAAATATATATTATAGGAAGTATTTTCTTACAATTGTTTCAAGGAATTTTATTCGAGCCGGATTTCTGGAAGATTTTACAGAGATGAGATATAATCAGATCGAAGTATGTATATTTTATGTCATGATAGAGATCAAAATAGGGATAAACCATAAGTGAGATACACTACCATTCAGGGGAGGCCAATGTGGTGGCCGATACCCTTAGCTAAAGGAGGAATGAGAGATTAACTAACGTAGAATGACTAAAACAAGATAGAGATATTATGAAGGAAAAAGGATGGAGAAAGTAGTATAGAAGTTATAAGGTGTCGATGAAAAGGTATCTATGGACATTTTTGACGTGATTCCGGGACGGAATCCTTTTAAGGGGGGAAGGATGTAATAACCCTAACTTCAGTAATGCTACAGTGGTCACATGAATAGTAAATTTCGAGGATTTAGAAAAATGGTATATAGGTACTCTATAATGGAAACATAAAATGAATAAACAGAAACCATATTAGTGTTGTACAATGGAAATAAGTGACTCGAAATGACGATAGATTCCAGAAATTCCTGAAACATGGATTTTGAGGATTTTGATTTCGAATAAGCTTCTATTGGACATTTAGGAGCATGGAAACATTATAAGAATTATATATTGAGGAATTAGTGAATTTAGATTTAACCTAGGGATTATTAAGTTAAGAGAATACCAAAGGAAATTGGATTGTTAAACGATTTCAAAACCACTTGGATAACGAGGTATATTCGAAACGAATCGCAATTAGACGAGTATGGAAACCAAGCAACCAAGATTAGTAATATAACAAGGATACATACCACATTATGTTATTCAAGATTATTAGCATTATAAGTAGAAAATCAAAATGGGATTTATTGAATCATCAAAGTGGTGTCATTAGCCATTAACTTGTTTTTAAGGGTAAATTAGTAACTTTGCAAGGTGTTAAACACAAAATATCTTTCCAAGCTTCCATAACACTCTAGATTAAGCAAGATTAAGATGAGAAAAGATCAAAACAAAAGCAAGAAACTCTCCCCCATCCATTATCATCATTTTCGGCCAAAAAAGACAGCAGGTTGGTAAATCGACCATAACTCCTTCGTTTCTCAGCCGAATTTCGTGTTCTTTAGCTTTCTGGAAAGCCCATGAGATGATCTACAACTTTCATTTAGACGCCTCCTCCAGAAAACGTAGGTAAGACCTTCGTTTTTGCGATTATTTCAGCTGAGTAAACAGTAACTTCGAATTTTTAACTTTGTTTTATGGTTTCTTTAGTTAATACAAGCTATACTAAGGTTGTTAAAGGTGTGCCCAAGGTTTATCAAGGATTTTTAAGGGTTATCAAAGCTTCAAGAAGGTATAATCATGCTTGCTCTTTTATGTTTGTGATGGATATAGTTGTGTTTAGTGATTAAGTGGTATAAATGTTATGATTATGATGTTATAAGTGTTTGTAAGTGATTAAAGTTGATTTTGGAAGGAGTATGTGCTTGTAACCATGGTTGGTAAGATGACCACATGGTGTAGGTGATGGTGTATAAGGTGGATGATTGATTTGGAGGAGTTTGATTTTGGAAAGTATGAAATTACAGCAGTTATAATGTCCGATTTTCGTTAGAACGAAAACTGCCCTGTTTTGTGACCCCTGCATTCGTACGGTACCTCACTGCCTAGGTTACCAATTGACCATGAAATGATAGAGCTTAGTTCATAGATCGTTTCGATATAAGGTGCGTTAAAATCTGATGAACGGTTTAGGAGAAAAGTCAGTTTTAGTGAAAGGTGTTCGAAAACCGAGAAACCATAATTGTATCAACTTTGAGGCTATGATCAACCTACTTAGACATTTTTAAAAATTATGAAACTTTGGGAAAATATGGTAGGGTAGCCAAAGAGACATTACCAGTTGACCTTGTAGTAAAAGTCGAAATCTATAATTTATGGGGATTTTTACAGTTAAGTGTGGTCGTTAGGAGAAATGGTGAAAAACCACTGAAACTTCGATTGAGCTTGTAAATGGTTAAGTCCTTGACCCTTTGGGGTAATAATAATACGTTAAACATATGTTGAAGTGTAAAGGGTTTTGTTATACAAGAGGATAGTGAGTAAGAGATGTGGTATTCTAATGACGGTCCTTTTGTGTTTATAGAAATTTCGGAGGAGGGACCAGCCATACTATCAGGATACAGAAACCAAGGCAAGATCCTTCTATCCCTACTTTAAAAATTATTTATCTTCGGAATAATAATGATATCATGGAATATATTTATGTATATGTGATGCTTTTGTTGCTATATTGCAAAGAATATATTCTCTTGATTGTGGAAAGTTAAAGAGAGATGGATATGTTTTCTGAAATATGAATATAGAGATGATTACGAATGGAGCGAATATGCTCTAGGGTAAAAGAGATATGAAAGAGAATGGTATCAGTTGTTATCTAGGGTTATATGGTTTATAATGCTATATTATAAACATTCTTTTTAGTGTATGTTATATACATATATTTTATAGAAATAATGTGCGAGAATGGAAGTGATATACGGGAATGGAAATGTGAAATGGTGTTGATAAATTGAATAATAATCTTATAAAAAGGGGAATTTACAACAGTAAGCGTAAGAGGCCGTGTGGAAGTTGCACAGTCCAGCACTTAATAAGCGTAAGAGGCCGTGTGGAAGTTGCACAGTCCAGCACTTAATGTAAGCGTAAGAGGCCGTGTGGAAGTTGCACAGTCCAGCACTTAATGTAAGCGTAAGAGGCCGTGTGGAAGTTGCACAGTCCAGCACTTAATATTTCATTTCGGCCCAAGAGTTGCCGAAGGAGGATGTAGTGGTAGACCTTCCTCCTGGGGGATGGTGGCAGACCTACCTCCGTCTACCGGTAGTAAAAAGGGACGGATACGGAGGGCGACTGATCATCGTGCCTCACGTATTCGGCAACAGTGAAAACCCCTACAATATTTGAATAAAGAATGAATGATAAAGTCAGATTGGTATACTGAAAAGGGAAAATGATATGAAAGATGGAATTATTGTTATAGATGAAGAGAAACTGATTTTATATTAAATTATAAAATTGCTGTATAGGAAGGAAATGAGAAGATGATAGTGAGAGATTTATTCAAGTATTCATATTATTTTAAAATATTACACTGAAAGGGTATATTGATTGTTACATTATTTAAGAAGAGAAACTGATACTGTATTATCTTAGGTTTCTTTCTTATAATAGTAAGTGGATGATGTATTATTAAATAAGAGTTTTATTCTTCCTTAAAGTTTATAATTTGGTTACTGCTTACATATGTATATACATGTATACTTGGTTACATTTTAAATTCTAGTTTACAATATTATCTTGCTGAGCTATTATAGCTCACTCTTGCTACTTATCTATATACAGCTAGGTATGCCAATACTACGCAGAACGCCCCGCAAGAGGGTAAGGGAAAGGCGACCTTCTGAGAGCTCGTTAGCATCAATCCCCGAGGTAGACGACCAGCGCAAGGGGTTTAGTGGTCTTATGTATATTAAGTGTGTAAGTGTGTAAGGTTGTAATAAATTTGGTTGTTGAAATGCTTCTTGTAGAAGCATCACTCAACAATGTACTTAAGTATGATTCTGGGTTTGTAATAACTTTCTAACTCTAAACTTTTATTATGGTGAATGTTGTTCTCTGAGCATATGACTGGTGTATGTGTGTGTATTACTGTGGGGTCAATTGCATAAGTATTAATTATATAAAAAAAAAAACCCAAGAGATATTGATTTTGAATGGAAGTTGGTCCGTGATGGCCCAGATTTATGACCCCGGATTTGGGGCTGTCACAGAGTTGGTTTCCCGTGACATACGATTTGGTTCGATTTTTGGCAAACTCTTTAAATGAACCCATTTTTTCTAAAATTTCCTGTAAAAAGAAAAATAAAAAAATAAAAAATACATAAAATAAAAAAATAAATAAAAAGTTTTAGAATAAAATCTAGTTGTTAATTTTTTTTTTTTTTTTGTTATTTTCTGTTTTGTTGTTTGTTGAAAAAAATAAAAAAATACAAAAATAAAAAAATAATAATAAAAATAATAAAAAATAATAATAATAAAAAGTGAGTAATCTAGAGCAAGCTTTTGAGGCAAAGAGGCGACATGGAGTACAATTTTGGTTGGAACAATGCTCAGAATTTCTACAACAGTCAAGAACGATATCAAGACTTCAATCCTTACCCGCAATTCAATGCTTATGAGGATTGTAATGCATATCAGGTGAATTCGTTCTATTCTGAGAACTCATTTTATGCTCCATACTCCCCTAGCAATGATTTTTTGCCTTAGAAAATCAATATCATGATGATCTTAATCCATATATGTGCAATGATGTTGATACGAGTGTAATTCAATCTGATCCTTCTTTACTTTCAATGGGAGTTTTTAATCACTTTGAGGACCCACCATTAGAAATTGCTAGTGATAATGATATTTCATGTGATTCAATAGCTTGGTACGAGGAGAATGCTAAATTAAATAATTTTATTTGGGAAGTTCGAGCAGTGTGGCATGATGGTTGTTCTCTAACTCCCCCTTGTGTCAATTTTCCTCTATGTCATGATTCTTGTTTAGCAATTGATGATAATGTTGTGTCTGATGAGTCTACTTGTGTAGTTGATAATCGTCTCATGCGCATTAATGATAAATTGGATGCAACTGAAATTCTACCAAATTTGGAAAATATTTTTGAGCTTAAAGAACTGGTAGATGAGACAAAAGTTGATGAGTGTCCAATTTTAATTGAGAAGGAATCCAAATTTGATGAAATTGAAAATCTTGCTTTAGAGTATAAGGATCCGATTTGGGAGGAGTTTATGAGTCGTATTTATGATGATTATTCTGACGACTTTTCTGGCTACTTTTGCAAGTCTCCTGAGCATGTGAGATTCATGAAAGTTTTCCTACCTTTCAATGAATCTAAGGTTTATTTGCACATTATGGTTTTATTACTAATTCGTAGATATGTGCATTTATTTGCTTTTTCTCCTCATTGAAGATTTATGTATAAATAAGTCGAGCTAATGACGTTAAACAAGCGCTATTTGGGAGGCAACCCAAGGAATTTTGTTGTTTGAATTATGTGTTAAGATTTGTATAATAGTCTTGTGTGTTTGGACTATGCAAGGAGATGGAAACATGTGGCAAGTGAAAAATTGATGGGACATTGCAGAAGAATTCAAGGGCTTGAAATTAATTCCAAGGGCCTGAATCATGATTTCTTTGTTGCACACTACCACCTCGACTATGACTCAGGGGAGTTCTTTCTTTTCTTCCTCGCATGATAGTCAATTGTGTTGTTTTATATATATATATATATTGTTTGTTTCTTTAGGTTATATGTGGTTAGTGGTTGTTTCTTGTGGACAAGAAACGTGATAAGTTGGGGGGTGTGTTCATTGTGTGGTGTTATATATATTAAAAAAAAATTGAAAAATTAAAAATCACAAAAATAATTCTGGCCTTGTAAAGAGATCATTTGTTGTAATTTGCCTTAATACACTCATGCATGCTATAGGAATTTTGTGTTATTGACGCTTTTGATTGAGAAGTGATATGTTTTGTTCTTGTGCACACACATACACTAGCAAGTTAAGCAAATGAACTCATTGAATTTTGTAAGTGATAAAAAGGACATGAATTTGTGTAAGATGAGTTGGTTTGCATGCTTTGAGTACAAATAGGTGCATTAGAGAGACTTTTATTTGGGATTGATTATGCTTTGTCATACCAAGTGAGTTTTGAGCCTATATGCATATCTTCTGCATGATTTTTCGTTTGCTTGAGTGTCCGCATGTTGTTTGCATTGCTAGCACTTGTTTGAGGTTTTTCTTGAAATGCATAACATTATTTGATGATAAGATGATAAAGGCGGTTAGGTATAACCTCATAATTCCCATATTACCACACCATTTAAACATGATCAATTAGTTACCCCCATTGAGCTTAATCATATTCTTTCGGTGACACACCACATTACTTGCCTAGACCTTTTTCTTGTATTGGCCTTACTTTATCTTGAACCCAATTGTCAATGGCTAATACAGTGCTTAAGGGAGTGATAAGGTGTGCAAAAGGGGGGGTTTATCGATGATCATTACTTTTGGGAAAATATTGGGTTTGGTTGTTACTTGTTAGTCGAAATTTGTAATAATATCAATGGATCATTGTTCTTGTTTATATTTAGCTCTCTTTAAAAAATATATATATATATATATATATATATATTTATTTATATGAGAGCATACTTATGTTTATATGATTTTTTTTTTTCATTCGACTAGTCAAGTTACTTGTTAAAAGAGAATAAAAAGATTCAAGTGTGGGGATGATAGATGGGGAGTTGAAAAATTTATGTTGTTGGGTACTAGCTTTTGACATTTAACCTGTTTTGGCTTTATTTGACATACCTTGTCCCTAGCCCCAGTACAACCCGAATAAAGACCTTTTGATTATCATCAGTGGTGTATGTTGTGTTAAAGTTAGATTGATACCAAATGTCAAGCATGCTTATGATTTTGTTGGAATTGAGTGATACACTTACCCTTGTTCTTGAGTGAATATTCTTTTGTGAGTGAATGGTGAGTTATTACTTGAATTTTTGCATATGAGATCCCAAGTTTTGACTCAAAGATGTACTCTTGTGGGCTTAGCATGGTTACCAACTTATTCTTACACTTGACATGGACTTTTGAGAACTTATGCATCTTCTTTGAGTAGACTATGTGAATACTTGTAACTTCGACACCAAGACATTGCATTATTCACTTTGATTCGTAAGTTGATGTGGCATGAGAGGACTTGTATGTGTGGTGTTGTATTGGCATTCGATCTTTTACATGAGCTAGATGGATTTTGTGGGTACATTCACTATAGGCCCTCACGAGACAAAACTCGTCCTACTAGGGCTACCTAGGGGTTTAACGGCTTGTTGCATGTGCTCAATGCAATCGTGTCACCTACGAAAGTGGTATTAATAAGTAGTTATTTTATAGTGGTTTACTCGAGGACGAGCAAAGGTCAAGTTGGGGGGTATTTGATACATGCTAATTTTATGTACATTTTATAGCATGTTATCTCTCATTTATCCTTAGTTTGTAATAATTTTGTCCTTGATTAGTATGTTAGTAGCATTTTAATTTGGATTTGATGTTAAGATGATTTTTTATGTTTATAGGATAATTTTGGAAGCAAAAGGAGCCTGATTTCACATCATCAAGAGACCGTAGTTTAGACCTGGACGAACAATGAGGAAATAAGAATTGTCACAAAAATATGGAAAGTGATATATTCTTAAAGCAGGAATCCCGGTTGGAATTAATATAATCTTTGTGAAGCAAAAGGAGTCCGGTTTCAGGTCCGCAAAATACCGCAACTTATGACTTAAGGATTTATTTATATTAATAAATATGTAATTTATTTAGAAAATTATATTTATAAATATCTAATAATATTAGATATTTATTTTTATAATTTCTGGATTTAATTAATTATTTATTAATTAAAGATTATAAGTTGTGCGGGTTAAAAAGCATTTCTACGAAGCCCATTCATGTAAAACAAAATAAGCCCCTTTTGTTGAAAGAATTGAAGCCGCCCACCAGTTTCAGAATAAAGAAAGAAAAGGAAATATTCAATCATTCAAAACAAGTGCTGAAGCCGAAAGTATCAAAATTCAGTGTATTTTAATTCTTTTGTGCTGGTTGCTTTAGCCCGGTTAGTTTCTTTATTGTACTTGGTGTGCTAAGTATTTGCTATAAATAGGGTTGTACTTCTTAGGTTTTAGAAAATCAATCATGTATCAGACTTCCTGTAATCAAAATCTCAGTTTATTATTTAGTAGTTAGTTTAGGAGTAGATAATAAAAGTAGAGAAGAAGAAAATACTTCGAAGGAGAGCTTGGGCAAGGGTTGAAGGGATTCAATTCAGACTTACAGATTTCTTCAAAGTTGTATTTTTCTTAACTCTATACTCTTGTAAATATTCTTTTGATTTTATATATATGTTTGTGTTATTTATCTAGCATGTGTAACTAATTCTATAATTCGAGAATTAGGTAGTATTCATTGGTAATATATAATTGTTTGATTGTGATGCTAATTCTCTACTTTTGCTAATCTATCATTGAGGGCTTAACCCAATTAAGGGAGTCATGAACCATTAATTGTATTTCTAGGAATTGTAATGAATTGGGAGAGGATTTATAATTCTAATACATGATATGATAGACATAATTCTATTATTGAATCGAGAGATTAATAAAAGGACTATGAAACTTATAATTCTTGGGTCTTAATAATCTAAAATTATATTTCGATTGATCATGGGAGTGACTTTTGAGATATAATTATAGACACTATTTTGTATCTTGGGAGAGAACATTATAGAATTTAGAAGCATTGTTTTTAGCGAAGTACGAGAAATAGATATAGCATCACATCAACATTATGGAACCAATTGAAGAAACCTAGTTCTCGAGTTACTTTCCTTATCGATAAAACTTAATTTTAATTGCTTATTTTAGTTAAATTTAGTTAGAAACAAACACCCAATTTTTTTCTCCACACTTCTAGATTGTAAGAAATTAAAACCTGAACTTGTATTAACAGTCCTTCCCTGCGAACGAACTTCACAAAAATACTAACAACATAAGTACCTTACTAGTTTTTTTTCTAATTCAGTTTTATATATAATGAATTTACTAAGTGCTTCATCCTTATGTCTAAGTAAATAAACATAACAGTATCTACTACTATCATCTATAAAGGTAATGAAGATGGTCCTTAGTCAACACACCACCAAATTCACAAATATCAGTGTGTACTAAATCTAACAAGTCTGATTCCCTAACAATATTATGAAAAGGTTTCCTTATTTGTTTAGCAGACACACATACTTGACATTTAGAATTCTTTTCTATAGTGTGTTTTGGAATCAACTCTAAGTTCATCATATTTTTAAGAGCACCAAAATTTAAGTGACCAAGTCTAGCATGCCATAAATCTGAAGATTCAACATAGTTAACAGAAGGAGTAATTTTATTTAAAGCACCCAAAATGGGCTCAGCATTTATTACAAACAAACCATTTGACAAGTAACCCTTGCCAAAAAATGTACCAGTATGAATAAGAACTACTTTATTACATTTGAGAGAGACTTTAAAGCCATTAGCTACTAAACAGCTACCACTTATTATATTTCTACGCATGTCAGGAACATGATGCACTCTCGTCAGGGATAGAACACGACCCGAAGGAAACTTCAAGTCCACGTTTCCTATTCCATGTACTTGAGCAGCACTTGCGTTCCCCATCGTCACTGTCAAGCTATGACTATATTGATAAGATACAAATAAACTAATGTCAGCACAAATATGCACATTAGCTCCAGTATCAATCAACCATTCATTTGACAGATAAGTGGAAAATAGTACAGGGTTGTAGGTAACATACCGGTCTTCGTTGGTTTCAGAAGCCAAAGCTTCACCAACAACCATGTTCGCTACAGGCCCACTTGAGGTTCCAAGCACAGCATTCGCTTGAGCTACCCCCTCGACTTTCTTTGCCTTTGGTTTCTTGGCCTTATCCTTGTCATTCTTAGGTTTATTACTATTTCCCTTCTTAGAGACAGCCTTCCTTTTATGTCCTACAGTTGCTACGTTTACCTTCGAACTTCCATGCTCAGATGGCATCACATGTCCCTGTTTGGACTTGTGTTGTTCTTGCACCGAGATGTCCAGCATAAGGTTGGTCCAGGTGATCTCTCCTTTCTGTCTTTTCAGGGAGAGAGAGAACTCTTCCCAAGACTTTGGAAGCTTTTCAATCACACTCATTACCTTAAACTTTTCGGGGAGGTCCATTCCAGACTCCTTCAAAGCATGCACTATCATCTCGAATTCATGCACTTGCTCAGTCATGGACTTATTGTCCACCAGCTTGAAATCAAGGAACCTAGCCACAAAATACTTTTCCAGACCTTGTGAGTCAGTATTATGTGTCTGGTCTAGCTTCTCCCATAAGAGTTTTGCGGTGTAGGCATCAGAGGAGTACACATCAAACAATGTGTTGGTTAGAGCAGCCAGAATTGCTGCCCTAGCAACCCCATCCTTTTCAGCCCACTTCGCATAACTCTTAACTGATTCAGCCTTCTCTTGATCCACAACCGGCTTCTCATATTCCACAACATGCCATAGACCCTTTACAGTCAACCACAACTTCATCCTTTTCTGCCAACGAGAAAAGCCAATCAATGACCCCAGCAGATGCAACCGAACTACCACTAGCAGGAATTTCACTCTCGTTAACCATTATGCTAAATACTATATAACTAATTATCTCTTCAAGAATGTTGGAAATATTGACTAAAACAGCAACATAGAGGCAGTTATATATCGTATTTAACAAGCCAAGGCCAAGCAAACAATTAACGAAACAAAACATGAAGGTATAACACATGCATATCAGTAACTGAAAGAACAAAGGAAAGATAGGAGACATACCAGTAGCCATAGCTATATCAGTATATCAAACAAGAATGAAAACAGCTGAGTCGTCAGGATTTGCAAGAAGTCCTGACTATTCTTGAAGAGATAATTGCCCCCACTTACACTGTGTCAGGATGCTCGCAATATTCTTCCAGGATAAAACAGCTCCGAGTTATATGATCACAGCAACCAGATAACTCAACTTCGACTAGCACCTCAGTTCACCAGAAAAATTCACAAGCAAAATAGCTTTGATAGTAAGGGAAAAGAGAGTGTAGAGAAGAGAAGAGAATGTAGGGTGTGTTGTATATATTCAGTATATTTACAATCAGTAGCTTAGCTCAAATCGCCCTTCGATTGAGTCGAGTCGAGTCGAGTCGCGGCGTGCGGCGGCGGCGGCGCGCGCGTGTGTGTGCGCGCGTGGAGCACACAGTAACACCATGCACCATCATACACCTTAGTAGTTGTACACTACCCATGTGTGTGATTCTATATAAAGCCAACAACCCCCTTTATTCATTTCAATGTGGGACAAATACACATTCTCATTTTCAAGCTCTTTCAAGCTACCAATTCCAACTCCATTTCTCTATGAATTCCACTAAGAAAATTACTTAGACCCATATATGAAAATTGAAGTCCTCATAGCAAGGAACAATTTCCAATCATTAAAATCCGGAATTAACATCAAGAACATAAAATACTTATTCTCTAAAAACTCCATTTTCTAACAATTTGTACCTTAATCCCGCATACTTAGCGATCATCCCCATTGACATCGGAAGGAACTGCAATTCTATAGAGAATTTTACGAGCGAATAATATAAAGTTTTTTTTTATATCATAAAGGTTGTTAATATCAAGTATTGAGTAAAAACAGTTGCCGCATATAAATTAGTTTGTCTTGACATAGAAGCAGATCAATCTAACATGAAACTTTAAGTCAAAGCAAACAGGTTTTAGTTTTAGAGACGTCGTGCCAACCAGAATTCAGAAGCTTCTCTGCACATTGCATGTAAATCGAATTAATTTCTTCAGATTTGTGGACCATAATTCTACCAATACCAGGGCCTTGACAATTCACAAACATTAAAAGTATTAGTATTTATGTCTAAAAGTATCCCCTGATTCCAGTTTGGTTGCAGTACTGGAGAGGCTGAATTGGCCATCAAGAAGTTCATTTTAAAGAAAAAAAATGGAAGAACAGTAGTAAAATGTCTATTAACAATGCAGCAAAAATATCTGAGATATCAAAAATGTTCATCAACAGCATGTTGCAAGTTTTGCACACATATGACTCCAGCTATACGTGTCAATTGTCATCAAGTAATTAAACTTTAAAAAGAGTGCAATTTAATTATTTTCCGCCCTAATATCCTGCTGGTGAGATAAATAAATATGCAGTAAAAATACCACTGTTCTAAAAATCCCCGATTCAACCGATTAATCCCCGATTAATCTTCTAGAAGGTAGCCAACCGATTCGATTTTTGAAATCCGATTAATCCTGTTAATTTATTTAAAATGATATGTTTAATTGTAAATTAGACTAATATATTAAATATTATTATAATATCTGATTAATACTCCGATTAATCCGTCCGATTAGTCCCCGTCTACCCGATTAGGCGCTAGGCGGTACCCCAACCGTCCTGGACCGCCTAGCGATTTCTGGAATATTGAAAAATACTATATCGGTCCCTCATTTAATTGTCCATTTTACTTTTTGCACACTTATTTGAAGGTGTTACTAAGGCATGGTTTTGACCCCCTTATTGCTAATTATAAGTTATTTATTTTGAAACAAATTCATATTTACATAATTTTTTTTTTAGAAAAAAATATGTATGGAGACTTTAACATTCGTTAGGTTGTAAAAATAAGTTACTTATTTCTAGAAAAAAATAATATTTATTTACTTTTTTCAAAATTAGTAACTTATTCTTATTTCTAGAATTAATGATTCAAATGATATCGTTTTTGAATTTTGAATTGGTGGTTTACTTGATACATTCGAGTACAAATGGGTGGTCACTTTGATATAAAACCCCTACTAAAAAACAACATGCCCATAATTTATAATTTGTTTGTCCATGTTATGGAGCCGGTCCTTGTAATTAACAGACCTGCAACTTAGAGCATTGCCATCCAACAGGAGAAAACTCGTACGTATGGTTAATGTTGCAAAAGCAGGCTTACGGAACTACAATTTTACAACATTTAATTTGTTGAACTTCAGTTGATTTATTTCTATTGGCCAAATTTGTTTTATTTTTGAGATTATTTCACACACTTTTCTATTGCTTTTTTTAAAAATATCCTATAAATTTTCAAATTAAACATTCTAATGTATGTCTCACAAAATCCTACCCCATCCAATTTATTTTTTTTTGATTAAAGATGTAAATTCATTCAAATAATCAAATCCGTATCAAGTACATGAGAAATAACACCAGGAGGAGTACTTAACCACTCTTCTAGATCTGACATAGAATAAGAGGCTTTTGCTAACACAAGAGCCACCATATTCGCAGATCGATACACAAATTGAACTAGCACTAGATTAATGTGCTTTAACAAATAGAGACAATCCTCTACTATCGTACCAAAACAGCCTCTTCCCTTCTTTCCATTGCAAGCCAGGGCTAAACCATGAGAATCGGTTTCAAAAACACATTGCTGATAACCTTTCTGGATACTCCAAATCAATGCCTCCTTTAACGCTAAAGCTTCCGCCTCCCTGGGATGCCATGCACCTCTGATCCTCCTGCAACAAGCTGCCACAAACTCTCCTTGATCATTCCTAACAACAGCACCAATTCCTATGCTACCATCCTGGAAGACTGCTGCATCAGTGTTGATCTTCACCCAACCACTACCTGGCCTGGTCCAACTACGAGCTCCCATCTCTCCTGCACTCACCTGGGCATCAACCCTCAGCTGTTCCTCCCTCCAATCTGTTAACAGGTGCATAGCTGCTGCTTTCACACCAAACACTGACCCATTTATGCGATCCCACACCCATCTATTTCTTCTGCACCAAATAGCCCAACACAGCATAGCCACCTGGACACATTGCTCCTTAGAAACTCTAGCAAAAATATTACTAATAACCTCCACTGCTGTATCATTCTCAGAGCACTGAATACTTTCATTTAAACCAACAGTCAACCAATTTACTTTTCCTCTTGTGATTCTTTTTCATCATTTCCTTTTTAGCATGCTACCCAGTACCCACCCACCTACAAAACTTAACAGAAATGTAATTTTAAAAGTATAAAAAGTTGAGGGAAACATAGCTGAAATACGTGCAAGCATTATTTACTTATTTATTAGCAATTTTTGTTCAAGATCATAAAAACTACAAACATCCTTTTAGTTTCATGTTTCAATGACAATAAAATCCAATGATAATAAGATATTATTAGAATCTTTCTTAATACTTTGGTTAATTATATATTTCCATTCCAAATTAGTGCTTCAATTGAACATTAAAAATTGAAAATAATTTTTATTAAAATAAAAAAAAGTTCAGATAAATGAAGACATTTATTTGTAAAATTGCTTCTAAATTAAAATTTTGAAGATGTAAACATAAGTAGAGTAGCACTCCATGGAGAAACATATTACGTTGAGAACCACCTTATTTTTTTTATTCTGTAATAATATGGGATAAAAGTAAGCCCTTAAGATACATTTAATATGACAATAATTAGACCTAGAATGGTCCAAACGTGGAGTCCACCAGATGGGCCCAAACCCTATTTATAATATTAATTTCGTAATTAATATTAGGGGTAATAAATAACTCAGCAAATAAGAGTTAAACAAGGATATTACTCTTGCCTGACTTAGCCTCCAAGATACATACTTCAACATGGAAACTGATTCCTACAAGGAAGGGGTCTAGAACCTTCCTCAAGGCGGTGGTTTGCCCACCAAGTCTCTGACTCCTACCATAATTCTAAGGCTTCTCAGCCTATATAAGGGCCTAACCCCTCATTCCTAGAACTACGTCTTGGCTTGATTCTCAATAACGAGATACGTAGGTACTCTGTGAGGACCGATTAGTCTCGAACACGGAAGCAGCCATTAAAACACGAAGCTCCCGAGCCCTAGCATTAAATACATATTCGTAACCTAGTTTTTATTCCACAACATTTGGCGCCGTCTGTGGGAAGACAACATCAACCATGGTGACCACACGAAGAACACCACCAACCTCTACTGAGGCCTTGTCTCTAAACTCTGCTCCGCTAGTCACTGAGCAAGTACCCCCAACAACAGGGGCAATCACTCAAACTCAAGTTTCTCAACCTCCAGGGACGAATCCCCATGCTGAGAGAACGTTACCCATGGTCGTCCACCCAAGCCAAGAAACCAGCTCTCTTCAGGTGTTGGTTTCTCCTCTGGTTGATCCCAATCGCCCGTTGCCACCGGGGCTACAGATCCATACAACGGATCTCCCCACGAATACCAACCTGATGTATGGTCTGCCTAACTACCCTCCAATTACTCAAGGTCCCGGACCCAGTGGCCATGCCTTACAGATCTGAGATCGAGATTATTACGACTACTCTGGTCCATATACCGATGATTCATCATCTGATGATGATGATTGTGATGAAGCCCCGATGAGGCGACATGCTAGCAGAGAACCTAGAAGGATAACACAAACTATCCATGACGGACCCCCTCTGACAGCTGTTGAGAGAATCAAGGCTCATGAGGCCGAGATTTTAAGGATAAAGGAAGATATTGCGAGGGAATAAGCTAGGTTGAACCAAACTCAACCTCCTCCAACCTCAGGACCGATTCCAGTTATAGACTTAGAAAGGTCCTCCAAGAGACAGAGAAGGGTTGACGCCCCAACCGGAAGAACAATGAGGGTGGAAACCCCCAAGAGCAACCCCAAGGATCTGATGCCACTTGGGGATCCTGACGATCCCACACCCCCGTTTACTGATGAGGTGATGAATGCTCGTATTTCAAAGAAGTTTAAGATGCCAACAATTAAGGCTTATGATGGAACGGGTGATCCCGCAAACCACGTTAGGACATTCTCAAACGCACTATTATTGCAACCTGCCAGTGACGCCTTGAAGTGTAGGGCGTTCCCTCAAACTCTGTTGAGCATGGCTCAAAGATGGTATAGTCGGTTGCCTGCAAACTCAATTGGCTCTTTCAAGGAGTTAAGTGTTGCCTTTGTTAGTCAGTTTATCAGCGAGAAGGTGCATGAGAAAAGCTCTACATCTCTTATGTATGTGGTGCAGGGGAAGAATGAGAATCTGAGAGACTACCTTAAGAGATTCACTAAGAAGACGATGAACATCACTGATTTGGAGAATAAGGTGGCGATGGTAGCCTTGGAGCATGGCACCACTGACCTATACTTTAAAAGGTCATTGGCAAAGCATCCTCCCGAGAATATGGCTGAGCTCCAACGAAGGGCTGACAAGTATATCAAGGCTGAGGATAGTATAAAGAAGGAGGTCATAGTAAGCAACGGTCAAGGTAATAACGACTCCAAGAAGCGAAAGTAGGATCAAGAGTATGATGCTAGGGACAAGTATCCCCGTACTAGCAAAGACTCTGAATCAGCACCAAAAAAGAATCTTGGACCGAGGTTTTCTGACTATGCAAGGTTGAATGCTCCTAGGAGTCAAATCTTGTTAGAGGTTGAGAAAGATAAAGACTTTCGATGGCCAAAGCCACACAGGGGCGACCCCACAAAGAGAGACAAGGAGCAATACTGTAGGTTCCACCGAGATGTAGGGCATGATACAGATGATTGTAGGCAGTTAAAGGATGAGATTGAGTTCTTAATCCGCAAAGGAAAGTTGAATAAATTCACTAAGGGTGAAGATCGTGGAACCCAAAGAAGGGACTACGATAGGAGAGACAATGATAGAAGAGATAATGATCGTAATCGTAATACACAGCCCCGAGGGCCAGTTATCAACATGATTTAGGGAGGCCCGACAGCGGCCGGTACAACTCGAAATTCTCGAAAGGCATATGCCAGGGAGGTGATGCACATCGTGGGGGAAGCCCCGAAGCGTGCTAGAACTGAAATCGCAATCGGCTTTGATGATTCTGATCTTGAAGGGGTGAAGTTCCCTCATGACGACCCGTTGGTCATAACCCCTATGATTGGGAACTCGGAAGTGAAGCGAGTTTTGATAGACAATGGAGCTTCAGTTGATATTTTGTTTCATGATGCATTCGTGAAGATGGGATACACTGATTCTCAGTTAACCCCAACGAACATGCCGATCTATGGATTTAATGGAGTTGAGTCCAAAGTCGAAGGGATTATCCAGCTGCCTATAACGATCGGGCAAGAACCTAAGGAGGCTACTCAGATGTTGAATTTTCTGGTAATTAAGGCGGCCTCGACTTATAACGCAATCCTGGGAAGGACTGGACTTCATGCATTTAAGGCTGTTGCCTCAACTTACCACATGAAGATTAAGTTTCCAACTCGGAATGGTGTTGGAGAACAAAAAAGGCGACTAGAAGATGGCGAGGAGTTGTTATGTATCTGTTTTAAGAGCTGATGGAGTCGGGGGGCAGGTACTCCCGATTGAAGACATGGATGTCCGTGGTGATGATGAACACCGAGGGAAGCCAGCAGAGGATTTGGTCCCCATACCTCTAGAGCTAGGAGACCCTGAGAAAGTTACTTATGTAGGAGCTTCGCTGAAGGAACCCTTGAAGGGCAAGTTGACGGCCTTCTTACAAGAAAACAGTGATGTGTTTGCTTGGACTACGGCTGATATGCCAGGGATTGATCCCCAACTCATAACTCACAGGTTGAATGTTGATCCTGAACGGAAAACGATAAAACAAAAGAAAAGGAATTTTGCTCCCGAAAGGCAAGAGGCCATCAAGCAAGAAGTTGACAAACTCCTAGAGGCTGGGTTTATTGAAGAGATTCAGTTCCCCGAATGGTTAGCTAACCCAGTAATGGTCAAGAAGGCGAATTGAAAATGGAGGATGTGTATAGATTTCACTGATCTGAATGATGTGTGTCCAAAGGATTGTTTTCCCCTTCCAAGGATAGACATGTTGATAGATGCCACAGCTGGACATGAAATGTTGAGCTTCATGGATGGGTTCAGTGGCTATAATCAGATTAAGATGCACAAGGATGACATCCCAAAGGTATCTTTCATAACTGACTTTGGTGTTTTTTGCTATCTTGTTATGACTTTTGGTCTAAAGAATGCAGGAGCTACTTACCAACGATTGGTGAATAATATATTCGCCCATCTGATTGGAAAAACCATGGAGGTATATGTGGACGACATGTTGGTCAAGAGCCTATCCAAGGTAGATCATATCAAGCACCTCAGAGAGGCATTCGAAGTACTGAGGCACCACAAGATGATGTTAAATCCAGCCAAGTGTGCTTTTGGCGTTGGATCAGGAAAATTTTTGGGATTGATGGTTTCGAAAGAGGCATAGAGGCCAACCCTGATAAGATCAAAGCTATCTTAGACATGGATCACCCCGCTCCATACGGGATGTACAGAAGCTAACTGGCCGAGTTGCGGCCCTAGGCAGATTCATCTCCAAGTCTGGTGACAAGTGTTTGCCTTTCTTTCAGGCCTTAAAGAAAGTAAAAAATTTTGAGTGGACTATAGAGAGCCAAGAGGCCTTTGAGCAGCTGAAGAAGTACATGGCTGAAGCCCCGTTGTTGGCCAAACCAAATCCCGGGGAGACTCTTTACCTATACCTGGCGGTATCTGAACAAGCATTGAGTGCTGTCCTTGTTCGAGAAGAGAAAAAGATTCAGAAACCTATCTATTATGTGAGCAAGGTTTTGCATGGGGCTGAGTTGAATTACTCAACCATGGAGAAGTTTGCATTGGCATTGATAACGGCCTCGAGAAAGCTACGACCGTACTTCCAGGCGCACAAAATTGAAGTCCTAACGGACCAACAGTTGCGGAACATATTGCATAGCCCAAAGGCCAGTGAAAGGCTAATCAAGTGGGCCATAGAGCTTGGAGAGTTTGATATCAAGTATAAGCCTCGGACAGCCATCAAGGCTCAGGCATTGGCTGACTTCGTGGTTGAATGCACCATTAACAACCAAGAAGTCGGGGGGGCAGGAGATAGTAACCACCCCTGAAAGTGGAGATAAAGATGAAGAACTTGTAGCTGATCAGAAGGAATACTGGGTGCTCTATTTTGATGGAGCATCAAAAACAAAATCTAGTGGTGCATTTTGGTTTTGCAAAGCCCCGACCCGATGGGTTCACAGTTGAGTATGCTTTGAAGTTGGATTTTCCTACTACCAACAATGAAGCTGAGTATGAGGCATTGATAGCTGGTTTAGGCTTGGCCGGAATCATGAGGGTCAAAAACCTTAAAGTTTGTGGAGACTCAAGACTTGTAGTATCGCAAGTGAATGGTGAGTTTGATGCCAAAGATGAAACTATGGCGAAATATCTAAGAGTTGTGAAAGCCGTTATGACTCAATTCGATGAGTGCTATGTGAAGCATATTCCGAGGGAAGAGAACGTTAAGGCTGATGCCCTATCCAAGTTCGCTTCTTCTGAAATCAAAAATTATGCAGGGAGTGTTTACTTCCAGGTCTTGAAGGCCCCGACCGTCAAATCTAAGTTGGTGGCACCGATTGATGTAGGAAGCTGCTGGATGGATCCTATCAAAGCTCACTTAGAAACTGGATGGCTCCCTGACAATGCCTTGGAGGCACGAAATCTGTCAGTGAGAGCATTGAGATACGCCTTGATCGAAGGCATCCTTTATAAAAGATCGTTCATCATCCCATATTTGAAGTGTTTGAGGACCCAAGAGGCTAAGGAAGCATTGGGAGAAGTTCATGAAGGGATCTGCGGGCAACACTTGGGGGGCAGAGCCCTAGCCCCACAAGATCACCCGTCTGGGATTCTATTGGCCAGAGATGCTGGCAGATGCGCAGAATTATGTCTAGAAGTGTGACAGATGCCAAAAGCATGCCCCAATTGTAAGGCAGCCGCCTGAGATGTTAACGTCAGTTAACTCTCCTATCCCGTTCGTAATGTGGGGGATGGACATACTTGGTCCTTTCCCTATGGCTTCAGCACAAAGGAAGTTTTTGATAGTGGCCATCGACTACTTCACCAAGTGGATTGAGGCTAAACCTCTTGCCAAGGTAACCACCAAGCAAGTTGCCCAGTTCTTCTGGGAGAACGTCATTTGCAGGTACGGAATTCCTCGAATCCTTGTGACAGATAATGGGACACAGTTCAACAATGAAGAGTTTAAGAAATACTGCAAGGAAAATGCAATTGAGCTTCATTTTACTTCAGTAGCACATCTGCAAGCTAATGGACAGGTAGAGGTAGCTAATCGAATTATCCTTGATGGACTAAAAAAAAGAGTTGAATGCTCAAGGAACACTTGGGTGGATGAGTTACTGCCTATACTCTGGGCATATCGTACCACTTGTAAGGTGACAACTGGAACAACCCCATTTTTGCTGGATTATGGAGCCGAGGCAGTTGTGCCCTTAGAGATCATGCATGCATCACCTCGAGTTGAGGCATACGAATAAGAGACCAATGAAGTAGGCATTTAATACTTTCATTTAAACCAACAGTCAACCAATTTACTTTTCCTCTTGTGATTCTTTTTCATCATTTCCTTTTTAGCATGCTACCCAGTACCCACCCACCTACAAAACTTAACAGAAATGTAATTTTAAAAGTATAAAAAGTTGAGGGAAACATAGCTGAAATACGTGCAAGCATTATTTACTTATTTATTAGCAATTTTTGTTCAAGATCATAAAAACTACAAACATCCTTTTAGTTTCATGTTTCAATGACAATAAAATCCAATGATAATAAGATATTATTAGAATCTTTCTTAATACTTTGGTTAATTATATATTTCCATTCCAAATTAGTGCTTCAATTGAACATTAAAAATTGAAAATAATTTTTATTAAAATAAAAAAAAGTTCAGATAAATGAATACATTTATTTGTAAAATTGCTTCTAAATTAAAATTTTGAAGATGTAAACATAAGTAGAGTAGCACTCCATGGAGAAACATATTACGTTGAGAACCACCTTATTTTTTTTATTCTGTAATAATATGGGATAAAAGTAAGCCCTTAAGATACATTTAATATGACAATAATTAGACCTAGAATGGTCCAAACGTGGAGTCCACCAGATGGGCCCAAACCCTATTTATAATATTAATTTCGTAATTAATATTAGGGGTAATAAATAGCTCAGCAAATAAGAGTTAAACAAGGATATTACTCTTGCCTGACTTAGCCTCCAAGATACATACTTCAACATGGAAACTGATTCCTACAAGGAAGGGGTCTAGAACCTTCCTCAAGGCGGTGGTTTGCCCACCAAGTCTCTGACTCCTACCATAATTCTAAGGCTTCTCAGCCTATATAAGGGCCTAACCCCTCATTCCTAGAACTACGTCTTGGCTTGATTCTCAATAACGAGATACGTAGGTACTCTGTGAGGACCGATTAGTCTCGAACACGGAAGCAGCCATTAAAACACGAAGCTCCCGAGCCCTAGCATTAAATACATATTTGTAACCTAGTTTTTATTCCACAACATTTGGCGCCGTCTGTGGGAAGACAACATCAACCATGGTGACCACACGAAGAACACCACCAACCTCTACTGAGGCCTTGTCTCTAAACTCTGCTCCGCTAGTCACTGAGCAAGTACCCCCAACAACAGGGGCAATCACTCAAACTCAAGTTTCTCAACCTCCAGGGACGAATCCCCATGCTGAGAGAACGTTACCCATGGTCGTCCACCCAAGCCAAGAAACCAGCTCTCTTCAGGTGTTGGTTTCTCCTCTGGTTGATCCCAATCGCCCGTTGCCACCGGGGCTACAGATCCATACAACGGATCTCCCCACGAATACCAACCTGATGTATGGTCTGCCTAACTACCCTCCAATTACTCAAGGTCCCGGACCCAGTGGCCATGCCTTACAGATCTGAGATCGAGATTATTACGACTACTCTGGTCCATATACCGATGATTCATCATCTGATGATGATGATTGTGATGAAGCCCCGATGAGGCGACATGCTAGCAGAGAACCTAGAAGGATAACACAAACTATCCATGACGGACCCCCTCTGACAGCTGTTGAGAGAATCAAGGCTCATGAGGCCGAGATTTTAAGGATAAAGGAAGATATTGCGAGGGAATAAGCTAGGTTGAACCAAACTCAACCTCCTCCAACCTCAGGACCGATTCCAGTTATAGACTTAGAAAGGTCCTCCAAGAGACAGAGAAGGGTTGACGCCCCAACCGGAAGAACAATGTGGGTGGAAACCCCCAAGAGCAACCCCAAGGATCTGATGCCACTTGGGGATCCTGACGATCCCACACCCCCGTTTACTGATGAGGTGATGAATGCTCGTATTTCAAAGAAGTTTAAGATGCCAACAATTAAGGCTTATGATGGAACGGGTGATCCCGCAAACCACGTTAGGACATTCTCAAACGCACTATTATTGCAACCTGCCAGTGACGCCTTGAAGTGTAGGGCGTTCCCTCAAACTCTGTTGAGCATGGCTCAAAGATGGTATAGTCGGTTGCCTGCAAACTCAATTGGCTCTTTCAAGGAGTTAAGTGTTGCCTTTGTTAGTCAGTTTATCAGCGAGAAGGTGCATGAGAAAAGCTCTACATCTCTTATGTATGTGGTGCAGGGGAAGAATGAGAATCTGAGAGACTACCTTAAGAGATTCACTAAGAAGACGATGAACATCACTGATTTGGAGAATAAGGTGGCGATGGTAGCCTTGGAGCATGGCACCACTGACCTATACTTTAAAAGGTCATTGGCAAAGCATCCTCCCGAGAATATGGCTGAGCTCCAACGAAGGGCTGACAAGTATATCAAGGCTGAGGATAGTATAAAGAAGGAGGTCATAGTAAGCAACGGTCAAGGTAATAACGACTCCAAGAAGCGAAAGTAGGATCAAGAGTATGATGCTAGGGACAAGTATCCCCGTACTAGCAAAGACTCTGAATCAGCACCAAAAAAGAATCTTGGACCGAGGTTTTCTGACTATGCAAGGTTGAATGCTCCTAGGAGTCAAATCTTGTTAGAGGTTGAGAAAGATAAAGACTTTCGATGGCCAAAGCCACACAGGGGCGACCCCACAAAGAGAGACAAGGAGCAATACTGTAGGTTCCACCGAGATGTAGGGCATGATACAGATGATTGTAGGCAGTTAAAGGATGAGATTGAGTTCTTAATCCGCAAAGGAAAGTTGAATAAATTCACTAAGGGTGAAGATCGTGGAACCCAAAGAAGGGACTACGATAGGAGAGACAATGATAGAAGAGATAATGATCGTAATCGTAATACACAGCCCCGAGGGCCAGTTATCAACATGATTTAGGGAGGCCCGACAGCGGCCGGTACAACTCGAAATTCTCGAAAGGCATATGCCAGGGAGGTGATGCACATCGTGGGGGAAGCCCCGAAGCGTGCTAGAACTGAAATCGCAATCGGCTTTGATGATTCTGATCTTGAAGGGGTGAAGTTCCCTCATGACGACCCGTTGGTCATAACCCCTGTGATTGGGAACTCGGAAGTGAAGCGAGTTTTGATAGACAATGGAGCTTCAGTTGATATTTTGTTTCATGATGCATTCGTGAAGATGGGATACACTGATTCTCAGTTAACCCCAACGAACATGCCGATCTATGGATTTAATGGAGTTGAGTCCAAAGTCGAAGGGATTATCCAGCTGCCTATAACGATCGGGCAAGAACCTAAGGAGGCTACTCAGATGTTGAATTTTCTGGTAATTAAGGCGGCCTCGACTTATAACGCAATCCTGGGAAGGACTGGACTTCATGCATTTAAGGCTGTTGCCTCAACTTACCACATGAAGATTAAGTTTCCAACTCGGAATGGTGTTGGAGAACAAAAAAGGCGACTAGAAGATGGCGAGGAGTTGTTATGTATCTGTTTTAAGAGCTGATGGAGTCGGGGGGCAGGTACTCCCGATTGAAGACATGGATGTCCGTGGTGATGATGAACACCGAGGGAAGCCAGCAGAGGATTTGGTCCCCATACCTCTAGAGCTAGGAGACCCTGAGAAAGTTACTTATGTAGGAGCTTCGCTGAAGGAACCCTTGAAGGGCAAGTTGACGGCCTTCTTACAAGAAAACAGTGATGTGTTTGCTTGGACTACGGCTGATATGCCAGGGATTGATCCCCAACTCATAACTCACAGGTTGAATGTTGATCCTGAACGGAAAACGATAAAACAAAAGAAAAGGAATTTTGCTCCCGAAAGGCAAGAGGCCATCAAGCAAGAAGTTGACAAACTCCTAGAGGCTGGGTTTATTGAAGAGATTCAGTTCCCCGAATGGTTAGCTAACCCAGTAATGGTCAAGAAGGCGAATTGAAAATGGAGGATGTGTATAGATTTCACTGATCTGAATGATGTGTGTCCAAAGGATTGTTTTCCCCTTCCAAGGATAGACATGTTGATAGATGCCACAGCTGGACATGAAATGTTGAGCTTCATGGATGGGTTCAGTGGCTATAATCAGATTAAGATGCACAAGGATGACATCCCAAAGGTATCTTTCATAACTGACTTTGGTGTTTTTTGCTATCTTGTTATGACTTTTGGTCTAAAGAATGCAGGAGCTACTTACCAACGATTGGTGAATAATATATTCGCCCATCTGATTGGAAAAACCATGGAGGTATATGTGGACGACATGTTGGTCAAGAGCCTATCCAAGGTAGATCATATCAAGCACCTCAGAGAGGCATTCGAAGTACTGAGGCACCACAAGATGATGTTAAATCCAGCCAAGTGTGCTTTTGGCGTTGGATCAGGAAAATTTTTGGGATTGATGGTTTCGAAAGAGGCATAGAGGCCAACCCTGATAAGATCAAAGCTATCTTAGACATGGATCACCCCGCTCCATACGGGATGTACAGAAGCTAACTGGCCGAGTTGCGG
Organism: Kitagawia praeruptora; assembly: GCA_037693485.1. Taxonomy (NCBI): domain Eukaryota; kingdom Viridiplantae; phylum Streptophyta; class Magnoliopsida; order Apiales; family Apiaceae; genus Kitagawia; species Kitagawia praeruptora. Next base: position 137,014,260 of record CM075350.1, on the reverse strand, counting down.
CCCTAGGCAGATTCATCTCCAAGTCTGGTGACAAGTGTTTGCCTTTCTTTCAGGCCTTAAAGAAAGTAAAAAATTTTGAGTGGACTATAGAGAGCCAAGAGGCCTTTGAGCAGCTGAAGAAGTACATGGCTGAAGCCCCGTTGTTGGCCAAACCAAATCCCGGGGAGACTCTTTACCTATACCTGGCGGTATCTGAACAAGCATTGAGTGCTGTCCTTGTTCGAGAAGAGAAAAAGATTCAGAAACCTATCTATTATGTGAGCAAGGTTTTGCATGGGGCTGAGTTGAATTACTCAACCATGGAGAAGTTTGCATTGGCATTGATAACGGCCTCGAGAAAGCTACGACCGTACTTCCAGGCGCACAAAATTGAAGTCCTAACGGACCAACAGTTGCGGAACATATTGCATAGCCCAAAGGCCAGTGAAAGGCTAATCAAGTGGGCCATAGAGCTTGGAGAGTTTGATATCAAGTATAAGCCTCGGACAGCCATCAAGGCTCAGGCATTGGCTGACTTCGTGGTTGAATGCACCATTAACAACCAAGAAGTCGGGGGGGCAGGAGATAGTAACCACCCCTGAAAGTGGAGATAAAGATGAAGAACTTGTAGCTGATCAGAAGGAATACTGGGTGCTCTATTTTGATGGAGCATCAAAAACAAAATCTAGTGGTGCATTTTGGTTTTGCAAAGCCCCGACCCGATGGGTTCACAGTTGAGTATGCTTTGAAGTTGGATTTTCCTACTACCAACAATGAAGCTGAGTATGAGGCATTGATAGCTGGTTTAGGCTTGGCCGGAATCATGAGGGTCAAAAACCTTAAAGTTTGTGGAGACTCAAGACTTGTAGTATCGCAAGTGAATGGTGAGTTTGATGCCAAAGATGAAACTATGGCGAAATATCTAAGAGTTGTGAAAGCCGTTATGACTCAATTCGATGAGTGCTATGTGAAGCATATTCCGAGGGAAGAGAACGTTAAGGCTGATGCCCTATCCAAGTTCGCTTCTTCTGAAATCAAAAATTATGCAGGGAGTGTTTACTTCCAGGTCTTGAAGGCCCCGACCGTCAAATCTAAGTTGGTGGCACCGATTGATGTAGGAAGCTGCTGGATGGATCCTATCAAAGCTCACTTAGAAACTGGATGGCTCCCTGACAATGCCTTGGAGGCACGAAATCTGTCAGTGAGAGCATTGAGATACGCCTTGATCGAAGGCATCCTTTATAAAAGATCGTTCATCATCCCATATTTGAAGTGTTTGAGGACCCAAGAGGCTAAGGAAGCATTGGGAGAAGTTCATGAAGGGATCTGCGGGCAACACTTGGGGGGCAGAGCCCTAGCCCCACAAGATCACCCGTCTGGGATTCTATTGGCCAGAGATGCTGGCAGATGCGCAGAATTATGTCTAGAAGTGTGACAGATGCCAAAAGCATGCCCCAATTGTAAGGCAGCCGCCTGAGATGTTAACGTCAGTTAACTCTCCTATCCCGTTCGTAATGTGGGGGATGGACATACTTGGTCCTTTCCCTATGGCTTCAGCACAAAGGAAGTTTTTGATAGTGGCCATCGACTACTTCACCAAGTGGATTGAGGCTAAACCTCTTGCCAAGGTAACCACCAAGCAAGTTGCCCAGTTCTTCTGGGAGAACGTCATTTGCAGGTACGGAATTCCTCGAATCCTTGTGACAGATAATGTGACACAGTTCAACAATGAAGAGTTTAAGAAATACTGCAAGGAAAATGCAATTGAGCTTCATTTTACTTCAGTAGCACATCTGCAAGCTAATGGACAGGTAGAGGTAGCTAATCGAATTATCCTTGATGGACTAAAAAAGAGAGTTGAATGCTCAAGGAACACTTGGGTGGATGAGTTACTGCCTATACTCTGGGCATATCGTACCACTTGTAAGGTGACAACTGGAACAACCCCATTTTTGCTGGATTATGGAGCCGAGGCAGTTGTGCCCTTAGAGATCATGCATGCATCACCTCGAGTTGAGGCATACGAATAAGAGACCAATGAAGTAGGCATTAGTCTGCAATAGGAAAGTTGACAAGGCATAAGGAGTTTATAAAGTCAAAATCAGCAAACCACATCGAACTTACTAGAAGGAGTGTCATACCTGATATAAGGCTTGAGCGCCCATAAGCTGAGATTCATCCATCTTGTCGCCGGCATGTAAAGTCACTCTATCGGGAGGAGTGATTGAAAGCTTAGACCAGTCTAGAGCTAGGTGAGGGCTCCCAAAGATTGAATCTTGTTCACAGATACCCCATGACGGTATAAAAGGGGTCCTAATACTCCCGTCAGCATTTCGGGATCTTTTCCCGCCTTGAGAGCAGCCTTCCAAGAAGTGAGGGACGCGAGGCTTAGTGGGATTCAGTAGCTCCGAAGCATTTTTCTTCATTCTTTAGTCACAATCGGTTGGTTTTGATGACGACTGTCAATCTCCTCAGCAGCTGAAATGCAACATGAAAAACATCGGAATAAGAACAAATAGAGTTCATAATATGGCTAAGTAAGAAAGTTACCCTCAATAGAAAGAAAGCTAAGGCCAGTCTCAACAAGATTCTTTTCATTTAGAAAAGTCTTATAATGGGTACGACCATCATCAGCTAGGAGCCTATCTCGATCTAGTAGCTCTGAATCCTTAAGTTCACACACAAAGTGTGAACTATCTTCCACATGGCCAAATCTCTTCACAAAGAATTGGCCCCAATCACCACCTTCCCATTCAAGGACTACAAACTCCCTTTCCCAGAAATGTTGAGAATCTGGGAAGGAAAAGGGATTCACCATGTGCGGGACTTTGGCTCGATGCTTAAGGCTGACCCATCCTTTCTTGCAGTCAGTAGAGTTTCTGGCCCCGAAGATACTCCGAAACATTGTAGTAGACAATGGGATTTTCAGCTGACGGCATTTTATTATGAAGATAATGATGAACCTCCAGGCATTGGGATACAATTGACAAGGGTGGATTTGATACTCCGCCAGCAATCTGATGATAAAATTATTGACCGGGAATCTGAACCCAGCTTCTATGGCACCCCAGGGAACACAAATCCTCTCAGGATGCCAGTTGCAAGTTCTGTCTGTTGGATTTGGAAGACGAACCTTAATAGCATCTAGAAAGTAATATATTCTCCTGATCTCTTCGACATCTTTCTCCTTTAACTTGCATGGACTATTAAATGAGTCTAAGCTTGCTCTATTGGGGAATACCTCCCTCATGATGTTTAGTTGATCTAGTAGGGATTCAAATTTATGCTCAACATATGAAGGGGTTTTATTTTTCTTTACCTTTGGCTGTCCTCATCTTGCTCCTCTTGGCGAATGCTTCCATCATGGAGACTGGAGGAGCAACTAGGCGGTTGTCTTCTGACATCTTGATCTTGAAACTTGAACTTGATCTTAAAACTGGAAACTTGATCTTGAAACTTGATCCCCGATTGGGACTAGAAATCTACAGAGCTTAAAAACTTGAAAACTTTGAAATGACGAAGTGAATGAAATGAAGGCTACCACTCTTCTTTTATAGAAGAAGCATGACCTGCTATGTCAGGTTGAAGTTCAGCTTGATTCGCGTTTACAGGTCATCTATCGTTTGAACATAAAAAAAGGACAGAAATTGCTCATTTTATACAGATAGGATCGTTATAATTCATACAAACTAGAGGAGAAACGGCAGACATAATTGCTAAAGCTGCAAAACAAATGACCTTTGAAAGGCTAATTACGCTTAATGAGTTAATTAAGGAGATCAACCGTAAGTACAAGATTAGCAATGCTAATTGTAAATTAGGGAGTAATTTCGCTAGAAGTCACGAATGACCAAAATAATAATTGGAGATCAAGATCAAGATTCTTGATCCTCAAGATCATGGACAATTTTGGATCCTAGATCCATGATAATAATTTGAGATCGAGATCAAGATTTTTGATCCTCAAGATCACAGATGATTTTAGACCCTAGATCCATGACTTCTTTTAAAACCACGGAGGGGTTTAGGTCCGGGCATTTTAGCCAACCACGACACCCGGAGGGCCGCAGCCGACCACGGAGTGGCCGACCATGATGCAGCCAAACACCGTACCCGAAGGAGCAACAGCCGACCACGAGGTGGCCGATCACCGCGCCTCAGGAATGCCAGCCGACCACCATCTAGCCGACCACGGTGAAACGAGGCCCTTCGGCCGATCATGGTGTAGCCGATCACGAGCTACCCGTTGATCCGGTCGATCACGGGTAGTTTATGGTCCCAGAACTTGACTTTTTCAGCGAACCTCGGATGATTTTCAGTACTGAAACGAGGTCAATGTTTAAACACCGTTTAGTGTCGTTTAGTACCGTTTAGCACCGTTTTATGCCGTTTAATGTCGTTTAACAGCGTTTAAATGCCGTTTATGGTTGTTTAAGCACAGTTTAGTGCTTGTTAGCACAGATTAGTGCTGATTAGCACCGATTAGTGTCGTTTAAGCACAGTTTAGTGCCTATTAGCACTGATTAGTGCCGATTAGCACCGTTTAGCACCGATTAGTGCCGTTAGTGCCGTTTTATGCCGTTTAACATCGTTTAAACGTTGTTTAAGGCTGATTAGCAATGTATAGTGCCGTTTAACATCGTTTAGTGTCGTTCAACATCATCGTAAATGCGTCAGTCGCTCCACGCTTTACATTAAGATGATATTGTTGTAAATACTCGTGTAAGAGCAATAAACCCTGTCCCAAGTCTCGGAAAAGGCCGTTAAAACTTCAAGGAAAACCTGATCAGTTTTCCTAGAAGTTGGGGGGCAAATGATATGGGCTAAAAGTAAGCCCTTAAGACACATTTAATGTGGCATTAATTAAACCTAGAATGGTCCAAACGTGGAGCCCACCAGATGGGCCCAAACCCTATTTATAATATTAATTTCATAATTAATATTAGGGGTAATAAACAGCTCAGCAAATAAGAGTCAAACAAGGATATTACTCTTGCCTGACTTAGCCTCCAAGATACATACTTCAACATGGAAACTGATTCCTACAAGGAAGGGGTCTAGAACCTTCCTCAAGGCGGTGGATTGCCCACCAAGTCTCTGACTCCTACCATAATTCTAAGGCTTCTCAGCCTATATAAGGGCCTGACCCCTCATTCTCAGAACTACGTTTTTGGCTTGATTCTCAATACGAGATACGTAGGCACTCTGTGAGGACCGATCAGTCTCGAAAACGGAAGCAGCCATTATAGCACGAAGCTCCCGAGCCCTAGCATTAAATACAGATTCGTAACCTAGTTTTTATTCCATAACATGTAACAGAACCAAATTTTTTCAAAAAAAACTCGGCGCTGCCACGTCATCGATGGCGTTATCACTACTGGCGTGGCACTGCCACGTCAACAGGGTTGACACGTCAGCATTTGGTGTAGTTTTTTTCGTAGAACAAAAAAAACAAATTTTTTTATAAAACCAAAAAAATTAACTTTAGTTCTGTCATAGAATTAGAAATTAGTGATTCTCCACGGTTCTTCACGTAAGATAGTTCTCTATAGAACAATGGCAACACAAGTACACTTATATTTTTTACTTTTCTTAATTTTACCTTCAAATAAGACGTTGATGTTTTAAATTTTGGCCATTATAAGTTCCGGTTATCCTTCCTTTATTATAATACCTTTATGAATTATTTTAGGAACAATCAAAGATCATTTCTAAATTTTAGACAAATCATATTATATTAAAAGTTTTCCTTATTTACCATTCTCATCCTATTATACTAACCATGGTTAGTTAATAATTTTAATTTAAATATAGTAATGACTTGATTTAACATACAATATCCATATATTACATATTTTTTTAATTTCAAAAAATATTTATAATAATTTAATATTTTAAATTAAAATCAATTAGGATTATACAAATATATACTATTAAGCGATTTTCACAATATGAATTTTGCACTCTTTTGATTTACAATTAATCATAATTGCATTATTATATATTACGAATTAATTTTCATAAAAATATGTAAAAGCCAATTAGAATTTACCACTAATATTAAATTAATTATAAAAATAAATCACAGTTATATTATTATATACTAGCACATTTGTTCTTTGTGCCGCTCTATATCTATGTATAGAGCCATTTTCTAAAATTGCGTATTTATTAATTATTTTTAATTAAAATATATTATTTTAATGCATGAGTCTATTTTATCTTTATTATAAAATATAATATTTTAATATCTCAAACACTCAATCTACAATATGCAAATTTGAATAAATCTACTCGTATTCAATTAAATATTTTAAAAATTAAAAAGTATTTACTACACTATTCTAAATACACCTTCAAAATTTAAGTTATATAAACTTTTAAATTAATAAATTATAAGAAAAGCTAAATTCAACCAATTAAAATATTAAAAATTGAATTTTAAACCAATTATCATTAACATTTTACTTATCGGCATATTTTAGTTATGCAAGAATTAATGAAACAAATAAATTGACTTGACAATATATTTGTATTATTCGAGATACTAAATAGACTCTCAAATAGTATTATATATTATATGATGTATAAATTAACAATCCAAAAAATTAAATTCATTATAGAGCCAATAAAAATATTGTTAGTGAATATTTTCATAGCAGATTGGTCAACTCAACGCAAAAATTCTAATAAATCACTATTTTTTTTGATATTTCACAGCAAATTGGTCAACTCAGCGCAAAAATTCTAATAAATCACTATTTTTTGAAATATATAATCTTTCTGGCAAAATAATCCAACAATTTATTCTAACCTTGAGGAAAAAACATATGTGATTTGTGCTATTAGATATTGATTCAAGTGATATCAGGATCTGGACTACTGATCAGATACTGATGCTGACGTCATCAGTAATACAACATCAGTATTGGGTTGTTATCAGGATTAGAAGCTGGTCAGTATTTCGTGAAGATTCTCATCAGACCAGAGATCAAGGAAGATTGATATGTCGGTTCCTAAATTATAGGAAGGCAGCTATCATACAAGATATGCATTCAGTGTGATATGTAATTGATTTAGAATATCTTGTAATTGATAGTGTAACTGTGTACACTATATAAACACAGTTTAGGTTTTACATGCTTATACGAGTTATTTTATAACCTAGCAGCTCTTAAGAACATAAGGATTTCTTAATAGAGTTTGTAACAGTTTTATATCAGAATTAATAAAGCTGTTATTGATTCATACTTGTGTTATTTCTGTTTAAGTCGAAAATCTTATACAATTGTATTCAACCCCCCTTCTACAATTGTTAATTACTGGGCAATAATTGGTATGAGAGCGAACTGATTAATAGTAATCAGAAACGATCTTAAGATGTCGACAAGCAAGTATGAAAGCATTAAGATTCCCATTCTCAAGAAAACTGAATATCCAACATGGAAGATGAAAATGTTGATGTATCTGGAAGCAACTGATCCTGACTATCTTGACAGGATCAATGATGGACCATTTCTTCCAACAAGAATAGTTGCAAGAACTGAGACTGTTGCTGAATACTATGCCATCAAGTCAAAGAGTGAGTGGACTCCAGAAGAAAAGGCTCAAGTGCTCAAAGATTCAAAGGTGAAGAATATTTTGCATAACAGTCTTGATAATGTCATGTCAAACAGGGTAATAGCATGCAAGACTGCTAAGGAAATTTGGGATACCTTGGAAACTCAATGCCAAGGCACTGAATCTATCAAAAGAAACAGAAGGGCTCTGTTGATTCAGGAGTATGAGCAGTTTGATGCTAAATCTGATGAAAGCCTTACTGATATGTATGATAGATTTCTGACACTGCTGAACAATCTATCTCTAGTTGGAAAAGAGTATGATCCAGTGGATTCAAATACCAAGTTTCTAAGAGCTCTAACTGAGGAGTGGGATACTCAAGCTTCAATCATAAGGCATCAGTATGATCTGAAGATGCTGTCTCTTGATGAAGTCTATGGAATGCTAAGAACCTATGATCTTGAGGTTCAACAGAGAAAGAACAAGAAAAATGTCAAAGCAAAATCTGTTGCTTTGAATGTTGAATCAAAATCAAAAAGAAAAGTTGAGGAGGTTTTAAGCAGAAAGAGTAGAGTTGTAGAGTCAATTCCTGATGACTCATCATCAGATACTGATGCTAAGTCTGATTCTGATACTGATGATGACTCTACTGATTCTGATATGATGGAGATGGTTGCTATGATAGTAAAGGGCTTCAAGAAGATGAAGTTCAGAAAGGCTAGGAAGCAAGGAAAATTCCAAAAGAAAATCTCCAATGCTGATAAAGACAGGTACAAGAAGAAAGAAGACAAAAGTAGCAAATTTGACAAGTCAAAAGTCAGATGTTATAACTGTGATGGAATGGGTCACTTTGCAACTGAGTGCAAGAAGACCAAGACTAAAGCTCTCATCTCTTCAAGCAAGGATTGGATGGACTCATCATCTGACTCTGAAGAAGAGAAAGTCAATTATGCCTTGATGGCTAATACTGATGAGACTTCTACTGCTGAAAACAAGGTATCTGAAATATTGTTTGATTTTGATACAAATAATGTCTCTGAGTTAAGGTCATTTCTTAAGTCTCTGCATATTAGCTTTGAGAGTCAATCTCTTGAAAATACGAGAATAAAATCTCAAATGGCAGAAGTAACTAAAAGAAATGATCATTTAGAAGCTGAGTTAATTTTCTTGTAGGAAGTTCAAACAGAATGTGATAATGCTAAACACATGAAACTAGAAATGGAGTTTAAATGTACTGAACTTGAAAAAGAACTTGAGGATGCTAAAGAAAAACTCAGAACCTGGACACACTCTGGAAAGAAAACTCAAAATATTATTACTGATAAGAATTGGAAAGAGTGCCTAGGTTATAATCCAGAGAATGAGAAAAAGAAAGGTAAAGTTGTTACTGATGAAACAACAAAACCAGGAAGAGTTGTTGTTAATGACTCAATAAATCCAAAAACCTACAGATATGTTACAGACAGTACTAAAACTAAGTTAAAACCCGTTAATTATGTGTATCCAGAAAATTCCAAATCTACTTCAGAAAAGGGATCCACTTCTACACATCATTCTGAGACTAGAACTGTCAAGAACAAGAATGTAGGTCTTTTGTCCAAGAAACAGTTGAGGGATAAAATCTGTGAGGTAACAGATAGGAAGAAAGTTCCAACTGTCAAAAGGAACAGGAATGGTAAAGTTGGAATAAACAAAGAGAATAATTATAAGTATATTCCAAATGCACCAAGAAAGACATGTTTTAATTGTGGTAACTCTAATCATCTTGCTATTGACTGCAGGAGGAGTAAGAAGAAAACTACTTTAATTCCTAAGTCTGACATTAGGAATAGGACAGTATTTTATAAACCACAAAATCCCTGTTTTCATTGTGGTAGTGAATGACATTCTATTTATACATGTGAAGAATACCATAATTTGTACTATAATTATTATGAGCCTTTGCCTAAGTTTAATAAAAGTGCAAATTTTAGTAAAACAAAGAACTTGAATTCTAAGCATGCATTTATTATATCTGATAAGAGAAAGACTAATTCTGATGGATTCAATCCTGATGAAGGTGTTTTTACTAAAAAATCTTCTGCTGCTAAAAATGTTAAGTTGCATGAAAAGAGAACCCAACAAGTGTGGGTTCTTAAAAATTCTAACTGAGTTCTTTGTGATTCTGATTGCAGGGTAAAAAGAAAAATGTGTTAGTCATGGATAGTGGATGTTCTGTGCACATGACTGGAGACAAAACCTTGCTATCAGAATTTGAGGAGAAGGCTCGCCCAACTGTGTCTTATGGAGATGGCAACATTGGACAAACTTTGGGATATTGCAGTATTATAATTGGAAATGTCATCGTTGAAAAAGTAGCTCTGGTGAAAGGACTCAAACACAATTTGCTAAGTGTTAGTCAAATCACAGACAGAGGTTATCATGTCAACTTCTATGATACTCACTTTGATCAGCAAAGCATCAGGAAAAGTTGCTCTAACTGGTCAAAGGCATGGAAACATTTATGAAGCCAACATCTACACTGATACTGATGAACCCACTACATGTCTCATCAGTAAAGCATCGGTAGATGAAAGTTGGAATTGGCATAAGAAGCTTTCTCATCTCAACTTTAACAACATAAATGAGTTGGTTAAGAAAGATTTGGTGAGAGGATTACCAAAAGCACTTTATACTCCTGATGGACTTTGTGATGCTTGTTAGAAAGCTAAGCAAAGAAGGATATCATTCAAGAGTAAAGCAGAATCCTCGATTAATGAACCATATCACATGCTTCATCTTGACTTGTTTGGACCAGTAAGCATAATGTCCATCAGTAAGAAGAGATATACTCTAGTCATTGTTGATGAGTATACTAGATTTACCTGGGTGTATTTTCTGCACAGAAAGGATGAAACAGCTGAGATACTTTTGGACCATGTGAGACTCATTGAGACTGGCACAAAGTACAAAGTCAAGATTCTAAGGAGTGATAATGGAACTGAATTCAAGAATTCAGCTATGGAAGAGTTCTGCAAATACAAAGGAATAGTTCAACAATTCTCTGCTCCTGGCACACCCCAGCAAAATGGAGTGGTTGAAAGAAAGAACAGAACTCTTATTGAAGCTGGCAGAACTATGTTGGTGGAAGCAAAACTACCTACATATTTCTGGGCAGAAGCAGTCAACACATCATGCTACACTCAGAACATTACATTGATCAACAGACATGGTGTAATTCCTTATCAGATGATCAAGGAAAAGAAGCCAAGTCTGAAGCATTTGCATGTATTTGGCTGTAAGTGCTTTGTTCTAAGACCTCATCCTGAACAGCTTGGAAAATTCGAGACTAAAGCTGATGAGGGCATCTTTATTGGCTATCCATCATCAAGAGCATTTAAAGTCTACAATCTAAGAACAAAGACAGTCATGGAGTCTATAAATGTATCTTTCGATGATAAGAAGATTACAGGAATTGCTGAAGACTTACATGATGATTTGACTTTTGCAAATGAAGCCTCCAAGAATTCTGATGAAATCTTGTCAGATACTGAGAATTCATCAAATTCTGATGAACCAGTTATTACTGATGAAACACAGATTACTGATGGGAATGCAAATGTTGAGGGGGAGCAACATCAAGAAACCATCAACACTGAATCAAATCAAACATCAGGAGGAGATTCATCAGAAATATATTCAAGTGACAATTCTGACAGCAGATCAAAAACAGATAGCAATATCTCAGGGGAGCTTCTAGCAACACTAGTTCTTTTGAAGATAACACCAATCCAGGGGGAGCATCAAATTCAAAGAATGATCTACCACCAACAAGGAAATGGACTAAAAGTCATACTCCTGACTTAATTATTGGGAATCCTGAAGTAGGTGTTAGAACCAGAAGTGCAACTCAAAATGAATGTCTTTATCACAACTTTCTATCAAAGGAGGAACCTAAGAAAGTTGAAGATGCACTCAAGGATGCTGATTGGGTTATGGCTATGCAAGAAGAACTAAATGCGTTTGAAAGAAATGAAGTCTGGAAACTTCTACCAAGGCCAAAAGGAAGGTCAATTGTAGATACAAAGTGGGTGTTCAGAAACAAGACAGATTCAGATGGCACCATTATTAGAAATAAAGCAAGACTAGTTGCAAAGGGATATTCTCAACAGGAAGGAATAGACTATGATGAGACATTTGCTCCTGTTGCAAGATTGGAAGCTATCAGAATCTTTCTGGCATATGCAGCCCATAAGAAATTTAAAGTTTTCCAGATGGATGTGAAAAGTGCTTTTCTCAATGGAGAATTAGAAGAGGAAGTTTATGTTGAAAACCTCCTGGCTTCATTGATTCAAAACATCCAGATTATGTCTACAGACTGGATAAAGCACTTTATGGACTAAAGCAAGCTCCAAGAGCCTGGTATGAGACATTGTCTCAATTCTTACTGGAAAGTGGATTCAAAAGAGTGAAAATGCACCCTAGAAGGGGGTTGAATAGGTGTAAATGGCTAACTATATTCAACTAAGTCCGATTTTAAAAATTACCAGAAACAGCTTACTGATTTCGTTTTATGCAGAGACAGATGGTAAGCTGAATGCAAACATTAAGCAAAATACAAGCAGAAAATAAAGAGCAGAAAATAAATAACACAGAGACTTTTAGCCAGGTTCGACCCCTAACCCCTATGGTCTACGTCCTGGTCCCTTACCAACCCGGTAAGAGAATATATTATTGATCAACGAAATAAACCAATTACAAGATACAATAATATATCTCCCTTAATCCCAGCTGCTGACAAATAGCTTGCTGAACACCTGTTTCTGAACCTGCTCTCTAAGCTATACTTCCCAAGTATACTTCTCTAGCAACGTTCACCAAACCCTTGTTCCTTAGCCAATATGCCCAGCAACTCAACCTTACCAATCATGCTGACAAATAGCTTGCTGTTTGCTGTGCTGAACCAACTTTCTAAGCAATACTTCCAAAGTATCCTTCTCTAGTCTAGTTCAACCCACCCAAACCTGTAAGCCAAACTTGTACAGCAACTATTCAATACAAATTGAACAATACAATGTTTGAATCAATACAACTCAACCTAATGAACTCTCTAAGATATAGCACGTATATGATATATTAAGAGCTCGAGAGAATCGAAAGGATATAGCAATGCAAAACTGAGTTGTGTCTTCTTTGTGTGCTTCTCTGATTGATTAAAAACGAATTGAGCACAAGAGCAACCTTATAAAGCTTCACAACCAACGTTCTAAAATCAATCAATCAATTTCAAACGTTTAGAAATCTATTTCTAACGTTCAATTGGTTAGAGAGATTTTGCAACGTTCTTGTGACCGTTTAACAGAGGGTTTGGAAGAAAGAGATCGATGAAAGCTTAACCCTTCTGAATTGTATAGATATAAAACGCGTATAGGAGATTTGAAAGAAATAAAATCTTTTAAATAAGGAAACTCCTATAAGTTTTATAGAATGATTTTAAAGAAAGATATTTGGAAAAGATTTGAGCTCTAGAATATATTGTGTACGTAATATATAATAAAGAATTCTCACAATATATTTCCTGAATAAAATCCATGAGAATTTGACTTGATATATGTCTTCAGGATTTCTGTCAGTTGCGAATGGCTTGCTGTTTGAGTCTGCCAGTGTGAAATGGCTTGCTGGACTGTCTCTATTGTAGCACCAGATAGCTTGCTGTTTGTATATTCTCCATTCTGTGCTTGTCAGCTTGCTGTTTTGGTTCTGGCGAGCTGAACAGATAGATAGCTTTAAATCTTTGCCTTTCCATATCATCAACCAAGTTACCTGAGAGTATACTTATACATAGCAAACACATATATATGCATATGATACATCAAGTGATTCGATCATATAATGGTAAGCTAAATATAGTAAAACTAGTACAAGATAAGCAATCAGCTTGCTGTATATAACATCAAAATCCACTAGGGTAACAATCTCCCCCTTTTTGATGATTATATACCAATATGTGATTGAGCTAAAAGCTCCCCCTTAATCATTGATCAATACTTCCTGCAAAACAAGATTAGATAGATAAACATGAAGTATTAAGATACAACCTTTGTATTCATCATCAAAACATCACGGTATCATTCTCCCCCTTTTTGATGATGACATACTTGAATACATCAGAGAGACTATGTTGCTCCCCCTAAAACAATGCTCCCCCTGATTAACATAATATCTCATCATATAATCAGGTTAGCACAATTCATCATATGCAATAAGATATAAATACGACTCATCCCTGCATGAAACATTAGTTGATAAATCCAACATATAACATTATATCCTCATGTATTCATGTTCTTCTCCCCCTATGACATCATCAGAAAAGGGTCAAGAAGATAAGCATATAAGAATAAAACATGTGGTAAAGCATTTAACAAGCATGAGGCTAGTTATAATTATAAAGTTGAATAAATCAAACCAGCATGCTGAAAACACATTTCCAGAATATTCATCGATAGCAATTGTTCTTCTGGACTGGAAAATGTCTTGCTGATTAGACAATATACATTCCAACTGATCATAATAGTATTCTTCTTTCTTGTTTCCTGCATAATACAATACATATACATATATTTGTCCCATCTATGTACTAGAGGAATCTCGTTAGTACCATAAAAATAGTATAATCATATTCAAATAAATGTACGAGGACAAATAACATACTTACTACTTGAGTACCCAAATTTTATTGGATCCACCATGATTTGTTGATAGGACATAAAGAACATGTAGATCAGATTTCTTGATCCACTGTTGTATCACTTTTGGTGCTTGATTTGTAGTCCTTTGTGTTCTGCCAGACTGATAATGGTAAGCTGTTTGTCTTCTATCATTTGCTTTCTGGTATGCTGACTGTTGTCTGACTGATCCATTCTGGTAAGCTGTCTGTCTTCTGCTATTTGCATTCTGGTATGCTGTTTGTCTCATGTCTGGTCCATTCTGGTAAGCTATTTTCTGTCTGACTGATCCATTCTGGTATGCTGTTTTCGTCTTATGATATACTTGAACCACACAATTCTTTTCCAGATGTCCTTTTCCACCACATTTGTTGCATGTCTTCCAAGGCATAGCATAATTGTAGGGAATGCCATTCCTTCCATCATATTTGAGCACCTTATCTTTCATGTTGAAGTTTAGACCAACACCTTCTCTGACTAAGGGGACATTTGCCTTCTTCATCATTGTCTTTAAAGTGTCTTCACCTTGAACAAAAGTTTCCATGCCCTTCTTGAGATCTTTGACTTCTGTTTCTAGGAGAGTGATCACTTCAGCTTGCTGTTTGATGAGTTCAGCTTGCTGACCTCTCTTTTCAGCAGTTTTTGAGGATTCGGCTTGACTAGATTCCTTCATCTTGTATGATTCCAATGCTTTAGCTTTAGTTTTAACATCAGACCTTAGCTCTTTGATTTCTTCAGTCAATGTCTTGTTTCTCTTTTCGAGTAGCTTGACATTAGCCTCTAAATGGCTGTTCTTAGTATTTAGTTCCTTGATCTCTGTAGTTTTACTAAATGAAGTTGAATCCCATTCTTCCATTTTTGGCAACAAATCTTTCACCATTTTGGATAGATAGCCGTTCTTATCAATCAGCTTGCTGATTTCAGCCTTTAGTGCCAAATGTTCCTCAATGGTTACACTTTTTGATTCTTGCATTGTTAGTGATCCCATAATAATATTTTCAGAAGATTTCCAGGAGTGAAAAGAGTTTACCTCACTAGAATCTGATTCTAAATCAGACACATCTTTATCTACAAGAACTTCTTCCGTGTTTTCTATATCATCAATGCCAACAAATGCAGAGTTTATTATCTCTTCACTTGATACTTCACCAGAAATAGCTTTTTCATCATTCGAAGTCAATTGAGCCTTTGACTTCCTTTTATCTTTCAAATCAGCACGCTGTTTTGTTGTTGTAGCTTTATAATGCATTTTTAAGGTATCCCATATGTCTTTTGCAGTGCTACATGAAGAGACCATGTCATAATCTGACTCTGAAAGACCACATATTAATGTATACTTTGCTTTCCCATTATAGCCTGATTTTATCAATTCTGATTCTGAGAAATCGTCAATGTCTTTTGGCTTGCCATCTTTGTCAAGAAAAGTGAATGGACCCTTTTTAACGACTCTCCATTCAATTGCATCATCTCTGTTGAGAAGCACCTTCATTCTCTGTTTCCAAGCATCATAATTTTCAATCCCATTGAGAAGTGGTGGCATGTCTAAATAATCTCCTTCTACATAAGCGGGTGCCATAGGATCTGTACTTTCCTGTTACAGAAATGTTAGTACACCAAAGCTCTGATACCAATTGAAAATGCACCCTAGAAGGGGGTTGAATAGGTGTAAATGGCTAACTATATTCAACTAAGTCCGATTTTAAAAATTACCAGAAACAGCTTACTGATTTCGTTTTATGCAGAGACAGATGGTAAGCTGAATGCAAACATTAAGCAAAATACAAGCAGAAAATAAAGAGCAGAAAATAAATAACACAGAGACTTTTAGCCAGGTTCGACCCCTAACCCCTATGGTCTACGTCCTGGTCCCTTACCAACCCGGTAAGAGAATATATTATTGATCAACGAAATAAACCAATTACAAGATACAATAATATATCTCCCTTAATCCCAGCTGCTGACAAATAGCTTGCTGAACACCTGTTTCTGAACCTGCTCTCTAAGCTATACTTCCCAAGTATACTTCTCTAGCAACGTTCACCAAACCCTTGTTCCTTAGCCAATATGCCCAGCAACTCAACCTTACCAATCCTGCTGACAAATAGCTTGCTGTTTGCTGTGCTGAACCAACTTTCTAAGCAATACTTCCAAAGTATCCTTCTCTAGTCTAGTTCAACCCACCCAAACCTGTAAGCCAAACTTGTACAGCAACTATTCAATACAAATTGAACAATACAATTTTTGAATCAATACAACTCAACCTAATGAACTCTCTAAGATATAGCACGTATATGATATATTAAGAGCTCGAGAGAATCGAAAGGATATAGCAATGCAAAACTGAGTTGTGTCTTCTTTGTGTGCTTCTCTGATTGATTAAAAACGAATTGAGCACAAGAGCAACCTTATAAAGCTTCACAACCAACGTTCTAAAATCAATCAATCAATTTCAAACGTTTAGAAATCTATTTCTAACGTTCAATTGGTTAGAGAGATTTTGCAACGTTCTTGTGACCGTTTAACAGAGGGTTTGGAAGAAAGAGATCGATGAAAGCTTAACCCTTCTGAATTGTATACATATAAAACGCGTATAGGAGATTTGAAAGAAATAAAATCTTTTAAATAAGGAAACTCCTATAAGTTTTATAGAATGATTTTAAAGAAAGATATTTGGAAAAGATTTGAGCTCTAGAATATATTGTGTACGTAATATATAATAAAGAATTCTCACAATATATTTCCTGAATAAAATCCATGAGAATTTGACTTGATACATGTCTTCAGGATTTCTGTCAGTTGCGAATGGCTTGCTGTTTGAGTCTGCCAGTGTGAAATGGCTTGCTGGACTGTCTCTGTTGTAGCACCAGATAGCTTGCTGTTTGTATATTCTCCATTCTGTGCTTGTCAGCTTGCTGTTTTGGTTCTGGCGAGCTGAACAGATAGATAGCTTTAAATCTTTGCCTTTCCATATCATCAACCAAGTTACCTGAGAGTATACTTATACATAGCAAACACATATATATGCATATGATACATCAAGTGATTCGATCATATAATGGTAAGCTAAATATAGTAAAACTAGTACAAGATAAGCAATCAGCTTGCTGTATATAACATCAAAATCCACTAGGGTAACAAAGAGGTACAATTGATAAAACCTTGTTTTATTTGAATCATGGTAAGGATTTGCTGTTAGTTCAAATTTATGTTGATGATATCATTTTTGGGTCAACTAACTCCAAATTATGTGAGAAGTTTTCAAAGTTAATGCAGTCTAGATATCAAATGAGCATGATGGGAGAAATGAGCTATTTCTTAGGTCTGCAAGTTAAACAGACTGATGATGGGATTTTTATCAATCAGTCAAAATACACAAAGAACCTCTTGAAGAAGTTTAACATGCAAGACAACTCTACTGCATCAACTCCCATAGCTACAACTACCAAGCTTGATCCTAATCAAGGTACTGAGGTAGATGTAACCAATTACAGAGGTATGATTGGCTCACTCTTGTATCTAACTGCTAGTAGACCAGATATCATGTATGCAACATGTCTATGTGCAAGATTTCAAGCAAATCCCAGAGAGCCACATCTCATAGCAATCAAAAGGATTTTCAGATACTTGAAAGGCACACCATCTCTTGGCCTTTGGTATGCTAAGGAATCTGATTTTAATTTATGTGGTTACTCAGATGCTGATTTTGCAGGCTGCAAAATAGACAGAAAAAGTACTTCAGGCAGTTGTCAGTTTCTTGGAGGAAGACTTGTTTCTTGGTTTAGTAAAAAGCAAAAGTATATCTCTACATCAACTGCAGAAGCTGAGTACATTGCTTCTGGAAGATGTTGTGCTCAGATTATGTGGATGAGAAATCAGCTAATGGACTATGGTTTGTCATATTCAAAAATACCTATTTATTGTGATAACCAAAGTGCTATTGCTATGATAGGAAATCCAGTGCAGCATTCTCTTACTAAGCATATCAGTATTAGATATCATTTTATAAGAGAGCAAGTGATGGAAGGGACAATTGAGTTACACTTTGTTCCTACTGATCAACAGCTAGCTGATATATTCATCAAGCCACTTCCTGAAACTACATTTACAAAGTTGGTGAATGAACTGGGAATGGTAAACTATGATAGTTTCTGAGAACAGAGAAAGATCAAATACTGATACTCGTCGAATCCTGATGCATCTCGAATCCTGATGAAAAGTCAATCCTGACTTCAGTCAAACATCGAATACTGATGCAACGTTTCACTTATCAGTAATGTATTTTAGTACTTTGTTTACTGCTCTGATTTCCTGATATACTTGTGACTATTGAACTTGTTAATAAGGTGATCACTTTAATTAGTTTTCATGTTTATTTCTTTGATTTAAATATGTGAAGAACAAGTTCAATGCAAAAAATAATGAATATAAATTAGAGAAACAAAATTTCATTGATAATAAGAAAGAAATTACATTCATAGATTACATCTTTTTGTTCTCTATCTACTAATCTATTCAACAGGGAAATAAAGTCCAAACCACTCCATTGTTAACAGCTATCCCAGATCCTATTTTTGCCACTTTGTTTGGGTGGAAGTTGATTGGTATAAGGTTATTTTTGCTGACATATTCATTAACAATGGTTGATGGAGTTGGATGAGGATGTCTTAGACGAAAGCCATGCTAATGTTGCTTGGAGGGCAGCATCGATGTAAATCACTTTTGTAGGTCTTTCTTTCTCGATTTCTTCAAGACCAGCATCCATCTGCAACCAAAGAGTCTCAAGTTGTCTTTCCCAGTTGAAAGCATCAAACTCTTCACGAGTATAACTGAAAATATCCCTCTTCTCGACGAGATGTAGATTCTTTTCTTTGATAGTAAGACTCAACATCTCTTTTACTAAGATATTTTAGGAGAAGAGTTTTTGATTTGCAGGAGAGAAGAAGAAGGGTTAAAAAGATGCTGGACAAGTCTATAGGCGTTAAATAGAGAAAGGAGAGGAACGAGAATATGAAACGATTCATATTCTGATGTTGGTACCAGGTATTTTTAGATTGTGATGTTTTAATTTCTTTAATTAAAACAAATTACCTTGTTTTATTTTTAATCACAATCTTATTTCTCGAAAACTGCGGGCGCGTGTATAACACTTATGTGAGTATATACTTACAGTTATGAAAATCGTGTCGCGTGCGGTTATCACCACTCTTACACGTAATTTGGTCCATTACTTATGTGTGCACGAGTTGATTACTAACACCTGTCTCTGAGAAATCATTCATTTTGTCTAAAATCAATTTAGTGTCCCAAATTGATTCATTATTCTCGAGCAATCAGTATTTTAACCATCTTCTTCAGTTTATGCGACCACAAACCCTAAATTTCAAAATCACAAATTCCTACTCATTCTAATTAAGAATGTCTTCTCCTGCATTCATGAACAATAAAGTTGTAATTCATGGTGTCACTTTTGCTCCTAACAACTTTACTGCAGTTCTTGATCATCAGGAACTAGAGAATGATTTTCAAATCATTCAGGATCTTTTGGCCTCAAGTCCAATCAATTACGCTCTAACTCAGCCTGCCAAAGTTTCTTTTAAGTGTGTTATGCAGGTGTGGCGTACTGCTGTCTTTGGTGAATGTATGACATTAGGAAGGTAAAATATGACTTTTGAATACAATGGTGTTACGCATCATGTTACTCCAGATGTTGTTTGTAAAGCTCTTCAACTACCATCTCTAAATGGTGAGACTCCAGAAAAGGTTACTGATGCTTCTCTTCTGGAGTTTGCTTTAAGTTTATGCTACAATGGACAACCAAAAAATTTGGAGATTTATTCAGAACCAAGCTAAAGAAGGAATGAAATTTCTTCTTTGATACCATAAGTAGGTGTTTCCTGAATAAGGTGTCTAACTTTGATGCCTTACCTACTGCTTCAGTTCACATTGGGTACTCTCTAATCTATGAAACTCCGTTTGATTATAGCTCTTTCATATTGCGAGCATTAACTGCTAGAAAGAAAGATAAATGTGGTTTTGTCTGCTATATTAGATTTATTCAGTTAATATTCTCGTACCTATGTCCCAATGTTGAATTTGCTGATGATACAGATTTGTCTATCTTTAAGATTTCTGCTAACAATATAAGTTCTCTGCTTAAAAGTGATAAGGCAAATGGTTTTGAAGGTACTAATACATTTATTCCTAATGAGGTCAGGCTTCTTTTAGCCAAGAGAATGTCTACTCATTATGGATCGAATACTGAGGGTCATGAGTCTGATTCTGGTGCTATGAGACATGACACTACCCATCCTGTTTATGACCAAAGCACTCGATCAACCCAAACACTCTACCAAACAGTCATCCACCTCTGGTGTCTCACAAAAGGCATCAGTTGTAAAATCAAAGAAATTAGATAAATCTAATGTGTCTGGAAGACAATCAGGATCAAAGAATTTCTTCACTCCAATCCACTCTCAAAAGAAGTCACAAGGGGGTGAACAAGGGGTCCTGGCTAAGGATGAAATCTGTGCTTGAAGTTGATCAATATTTGATTGACACATGGGTGTATAATGAAACAGGAGAGAAGAGGAAATTCAGTCAGACAAATGATTTTGAGTCTGATTATGATTCTAATGATGACAAAGTACCATTTTCAGTTTCTTTGAAGAAAAAGGAAGTCATTGCTGTTGCTCCTAAAGAAATGGCTGTTTCTGAAAAGCCAAAGAAGAGAAGGAGATTACTTAAAAAGAGCCAATACTTCATTCCTCTAGAGATACAGAATCTTGATGATGATATAGAGAATATTCTGAATCCGGTTGTATCATCAGTTCCTGACTCAACTACAAATCTTGATATCTCTACTCCTGATACTTTACCTGTGAAGACTGTTGAAATTTCTGATTCTTCAGTCTCTACTTCACCAAAGAGGAGAACATTTGATATGTCACTGGAACAGGTTGTTGGCATTGCTGTAAAACTTGGACAAAAGCCACCACCTCTTTATAAGCAACAACAAGCTACAACAAAAGTTTTTGAACGACAAAAGAAACAGAGGACATCATCACCTCTAAAAGGATCTAGCCCACAAGAACCTGAACTTCAAAGTAGTTCAGCAGCTACTGCAAATCCAGTCACACAAGAACCATTCATTCAAAGTATGGATGCAGACATTGCTGAAGGAATAGTCCCACAAGAACCACTTTCTCAAAGGGAAAGTGTAGACAAAAATATTCCTGCTCCACAAGAACCATCTTCTCAAAGTGAAGATGCAAGCAAAATCACATTAGCAAAGGAGTTTCCTGACACTGCTCAAGGGGCTTCTGAAATTGAATTTGACTTAGTTCAAAGTCTGGCAGATAAAGCTCCTCATGCTAAGCATATTGCTGAATGTGATGAAATACTGAAGGATACTGCACATGAGGGAAGCACACAAGAACCTTTGACTCAAAGTGTTGAAGAAGCTTCACAACCTCAGACTACACAAGAACCATCAGTAGCAAATACTGATGCAAGTCATGCTTTAGTTGCATTTGTCAATCCTGATGCAAGTACTACTGATCCACATATTCCACTGCTTATCGAGCCAATTTCTGTAAGGCCAATGGAATCTTTAACTACTTCCTCATGTAACACTTCTATCTCTACTTCTCTTAATACTGATAGTATGATTACAGATAGACCTGATACAAGGGATACCTCTATTTGTATGACTTCAGTTCACTCTCCTCAGCCACCTCTTATTTCTTTGAATTTGTTGAGCCAGAACCTTTCTAGTGAGACTGAGAGTAAACAATTAGAGAAAAAGAAGAGTGAAGAGAGGTAGTCTCCTGAACTGGCAAAAGGTGAGGTAGAACAGAGTGAGAAGTTACAAACTTCCGGAGAGGTAGTAGTTACTATTGAAAGTAACTTAGGTAATGCTGTGAGAAGTGATGATATCACTTTAAAAGAAAGGAGAGATCTAGGAAATGTTTCTATTCCCATTGCAGGTCTTCAGAAACCAACAGTTCCATCTACTGTTTATTTGAAATTGAAAGGAGTTATGAATCCTGAAGATAATGTGGATGATAAATTTCCTGAGGCTGATGGTAGCTCAGATGATGATGATCATGCTGATGATGATCCTGAGGCAATTTAAATGCAGGCCGCTCTCAAAGCAAGTCTAGGATCTGCTCTTGGATCTTCTAGTCGGTACATGCAATCTGTTACTCAAGAAGAGTTCAGAGGGGAGTACAGTTCTATACTTCCTGAACATACTCGAGCAACTAGGGGATATAAATGGGATACTGAATGGAATCAACCAGATGCTGAGATGAATTTCAATAATGCTCTTTTTCATTCCAGTCATATTGCCACTAGGATGTCTACTCCCGAGCTTAAGGCTCTTGTCAAGACTAATGCTCTGCTAGCAAAAGGATTGAGGAATGAGATTGATTGTATCAAGGTTGACAATGCTAAAGTTCAAGCTGATATTCATACAATTGTTTCTATATCTGCTACTGCTTCTCAAGTTCGTATTCTTACCAGTGATGTTAAGGCACTTGAAAAGAAGATGGATTCAAGAATGGATGTCTTGGAATCTAAAGTTGACACTATTGATGAAACTCTCAAGCTTATTTTATCTTTCTTTATTAAGGAGGGTTCTGATGTCAAAAAGGGGGAGAAGGTAGTAGTCAAAACAAAATGTACACCTAATCCAGTTGTGAGAAAGGATAATGATACTTCTGGAAATGATGGTGGTGTAAGTGCTCAACAACATGGAAAAGGAAAAGGAACCTCTGATGTTGGTTTGGTAAAGAGGAGGAGTTCAACTCAGACTCAAACAATTTTCATCATCTGGTCAAGGTTAAAGGCAAACTCGTCCAACAATTCCTGGAGAGAATGAAGATTTGTTCATTTCTAACATACAAGATGCTCCTCATCTCTTTGAAGAGATTATCACTGAATCAGGTGGAAGTGAACTTGTTTATCGAAACAGTGATAAGTTTCATCAGTATCATGCTAAGAAGGCACTTGAATTAACTTTTGAAGAAAATCCTAATATGACTACTTATGAAATTGTAAAGGAGCAAAACAAGATTTTTGAGGAGATTGCTAAACAGAAAGAAGCTCCTACTGCAGGTAGAGGAAGAGGTAGAGGAAGCAGAGGCAGTGGTAAAGGAAGAAAGCCTACTCAGACAGTCAAAAGGCAGACAAGATCTAGTGGAATCAGAATAGAGGAGATTACTGAAGATTTAAAGAAGAAAACTCCATTATCACTTGAATATTTCCATCATCAAATGTTTTTGATGAGCCTGGTACAACAGAAGAAGAAACTCCTTTTGTGAGAAAGAAAATTAAAGTTGAAGAAGCAAAGAAGGAGACTGTTGATTCTGATACTGGTGGTGTTAGAAAATCTAGAGGAGTCAGGGACAGTGCAAATGATATTGCTGAAAGAGCTAGCAAAGAATATTTCAGAAGGCTGGTTAATTCTGAAAAGGAATTATTTGTTGATAAATCTAAGCAAGTGAAGGAGGAAGAAGCAGAACCTAATGATCCACAAACAAAGAAGAGAAGGAAAAAGTGGATGGAAGTTGATGACATGAAGTATACTGGACCAGTTGTTTTTAAGTCTGGTAGAGTAATCTCAGAACCTCCAATGATTTCTGGACTTCAGAAAGAAAAATCTTCTAAGCCTGATAAAGGTCCACCAAGGTGGATTAAGTTGAGTTCTGATCTGAAGGGACTGGAACCTTACAATCAAGGAGGAATTAGTTCTATGGATCTGAAGGGACTGGAACCTTTCAAGCAGATCAACATTTTCTTACTAGAAGATTGGGTGACAAACTATCTGTTGATGATCTTTGGGAGCTTGAATCTGTTACAATTGTTGCGTGCAGGATGGATGGTAAGATGATGGAAAGATTATTGTACTTCATGAAAGACAAAAGTGTCAAGAGGCTGAGCATTCATGAGGTATTGTTCAAGTCAACAAGAGAGCTGAAATATGTTCTCTATTTTCTTGAAAATAGAAGCATTCCTGATGTAGAAGCCAGTGTTTACAAAAACTGGTGTACCATGATTTTCATGACAACAAAATCCAGATATTTGGAAGGAGGATCAAGGTATGATGGTAATTATACTCCCATGTACTGGAATTCTGAAGGATAAGAAGTACATATGTAAAAGGGTTCATCTGTTAAAGAAGTAATATTGTATCAAGAACAGTTGTCTTTGAATCCTGGTGGAAGAGATCTTGCATATTTACCGTTGGGAGAGTTAGACTTACCAAAAAGCTCAATTCAAAATCTCAGGGCTGGTATCTATCAGATTGACAAGAACAATGAAGAACTTAAAAAGTTGAAGAAAAGATTGATTCAAATTATGGAAGAAAAAGAAGAGGAGTTACTATCAAGTTTCTTGCAGATAAGTAATTTCTTTGTAATGATTTCTGAGACTGAGCCTGAAGATTTCTTGTAGAATTTTGTTTTGAGTTTTTGACATCATTGAATCAAATAATTTGTGCTTTATTTTATTAAGTACAAATTGGGGGAGATTGTTAGATATTGATTCAAGTGATATCAGGATCTGGACTACTGATCAGATACTGATGCTGACGTACGTCATCAATAATACAACGTCAGTATTGGGTTGTTATCAAGATTAGAAGCTGGTCAGTATTTCGTGAAGATTCTCATCAAACCAGAGATCAAGGAAGATTGATATGTCGGTTCCTAAATTACAGGAAGGCAGCTATCATACAAGATATGCATTCATTGTGATATGTAATTGATTTAGAATATCTTGTAATTGATAGTGTAACTGTGTACACTATATAAACACAGTTTAGGTTTTACATTATTGTAATCGCTTACACGAGTTATTTTGTAACCTAGCAGCTCTTAAGAACATAAGGATTTCTTAAGAGAGTTTGTAACAGTTTTATATCAGAATTAATAAATTGCTGTTATTGATTCATACTTGTGTTATTTCTGTTTAAGTCGAAAATCTTATACAATTGTATTCAACCCCCCTTCTACAATTGTTAATTACTGGGCAACATGTGAGAGCGTATTCAAATAACTGACCATAACTGCGATTCTATTCTATCCAAATCAATGAACCGATAGCAAAATTCTGTAAATCTAAGATCTCAGATGCCAAAATAAAGGAACCTACTCTCAAAAGAAAAAGAACAAAACCACTAACGGGATACTAGACTCTCAATAAAGAGATATATTTATTGAAAACAAAGTAAAATCAAGTTAAAAAATGGGAGTTATCATTCACAAGAAAAAAGTACTAAATCCAATATATCAGTAGATAAAACCCACCAACGTGGTACTAGACTCTCAACAAAGAGAGATATTGAAAAACAAAGCTAAATCAAAGAAAACAATAAAAATGGGTTTATCATCAACCAAAACGCATATATAGCCCCTAAACTTTAGTTTAGTATTTTTAGAAGAGGAAGAGAGAGAGAAACGACTATAGTAATCGTTTAAAAATCAATATTATTGATAACTAGATAGGTCGATACATACAAAATTCTATATTGTTTCTAAGAAAAGGTGCCCATTTTAATTTTGTATTCTTGAATTCAAGTAATAGTATTCAATTCTCATATCCTAATCTAAGAGCAGACATATAATATGCTTAGATAACTTGGGCAGAGAGTAACATTACATGTAATTGTCATATTTTTTCTTTTCGCATATTTTTTTCGTTTCGTGTACAAAAACAATTGCGTAGTTTAGGAACATTTTGTGTTCGAATTTTGGGTACACAAAATAATTTCATGCAAGATCCCAAAGACACATGGCATGAGTGTACACAACACAACCGATTTTCTAGATTTACGAAAGCTCTTTCTTTTAATATATGTCGGAAAAATATATTCAGTGTTAAATGAACATGAATTTCATTTATTTAACTCAATAATTTAATTACAAGGACACCTATATAATAATGTGATTACGTGTTTATATATTACACATTTGATTTTAGTTTCATGTACAGTTTTCTATTTTAACATGTTAGTCAAATAGGAAAAAGTTAAGTGATACTCATTTTCAAATGTCTTATTTTACGCGTTTGGATGACAACGGGTTGGATTTGATCCGAATTTTGTAAAATCCAAACTCACGTCCAAATATTTTTGGGTTTTAAAAATAAATCCAAATCCAAAACTTAATATCCAAAACCAAATTCGTCGGATTTCGGATTAGATTTGATTTTTTTCGAATCCAAAATTAATAATAATGTAGTCAAAATTAAAATAATTGCTACACGCAACCAATATTAATTATATTTGTACCAAAAATAAAAATTAAAATGATTAACTTAAGTAGTCAAATATAATATATTATACGAATTAACGTACTAAGTAAATTTAAAATATGTTAAAAATATTATTCTTTTTATACACAAAAAAGAAAATTTTATGTAAAGCAAAAAAAATTATATATTAAATATATCAATAAAATTTGAGATTGTGAAATAGAAGTTCTAATTACTGAATTTGTATTAATTGTTTCCAATGAAATATTTGAATAAAAATAAATAAAATAATATGTCTTACATCTAAAATTTTACATCAATAATTTCAAATTAAAGTATTAAATTATTTATGTATCGGGTTTCAATAGTGGATCGGGTTTCGGATTTCGAATAGGATATCGGTTCGATACAACTTAAATCCAAATGCAAATCGAAACTATTTCGGGTTTAAAATCTATATTCAAACCTAAATCCAAAAATTTGGTCGGTATATCCAAAATTTTGGGGTTCGTCTCGGGTACCATCAGATTGAATTAATTTTCCTTCCTTGTGGGTAAAAGAAAACTAATATTTAATATACCATATTCTGATAGAAAAGATTAAACAATTCAACATACAAACTCCCAAACTGAATATAACATTTTAAGTTGTCATTAAAAATAAGATGATGGCAATCACTGTAAACTCTAACAGTCATATCTTACTAAAGAACGGGATATATTGGATTTTTTGGTTAATTGATAATGTTTATTTTTCTATAGTAAATCAATTTACTAATAAAAGAACATAAAATTTGTAAAAATGATATGGAACAAACTAGAGATGCACAAAAGGCCCATCGGGCCGGGCTTTGACCGGGCTTTGAAAGCCCGGGCTTTTTGGTCAAAGCCCGGCCCGGGCTTTGACTTTGACCGGGCCGGGCCGGGTTTCTGTGAAAAATGTGAGCCTGTTTAGGCCCTCGAAGCGGGTCGCGATGGGCTTTTTTCCGGGCCTGAAGCGGGCCGGACCAGATCGGGCTTTTTTCGGGATCAAATTGGATGGAGATTTTATGTTATATAAGAATGTTCTTTATGAATAATGGCAATAATGGCAGACATGTGTTAAACAATCTATATTGCCGATACAAATATTACATTTATCGATTTAATTTTTGATTTGATGATATATTAATTGATTACACACGTGTACTTAACTTGTTTTCGTTCATGTATCGTAATATATGCATATAAATAATCTTATTATTAATAATGAATATGTAAATATATATGTACTTAAATTATTTTTATATTTGTAGGAATACATAAATATTTATGTAAGTATACTAGAATAATCGAATTTTACCCGGGCTTTTTCGGGCCGAACCGGGCTTTTAATCGGGCCGGGCAGAAGACCGGGCTTTTGCCGGGCCGGGCCGGGCCGAGCTTTGCCCAAAAATATAGGGACCCTTTAAGGCCCTCGGGCCGGGCTTGACCGGGCCGGGCTTTGACCGGACCGGGCTTTGATCGGGCTTTGCCGGATCGGGCCGGGCCAGATTTTCGGGCTCGTGCTTTTTGTGCATCTCTAGAACAAACACATATGAAACTAGATTAGATGAAAATTTTCCTTTATCATGATTACGTTCGTTTAATGGATCTTGCACAATTGTGATCTTTTCTCATATCGTTGAAACATGCACTTTTTTTTGAAAGATAATCTAATGATTTGTAACGGTTGTTAGACATATGTGTTTATGAATTTTTAATATGTATTCGAAAAATTAATCGCGATCCATGCAAATATTTTGAATATTAATATTATTAAAATTATAAAAAACCGATTGTACTGCACATTTAAATATACTAAATTTTCAAAATAACAAAACTTAAAATATGGTTAAAAAAATTCATGAACTTGGTTGAAAGATTCTCAAAAATGAGAGAAATCAAATAAAAAATAAAATTAAGAAAAAATAATAAAGAAGGGTTTAGAATGTTTGAGCGGGGGTGTGAATGTTATGATATTTGTTTGATAATATTGATATTAATGTAATTGGCATTAATTGACTATAATTTTATATAATTTTAATGAAATATTTTTTTATAAATAATGATTAAAATAATATATTTATATTAATTAATTAATAAATTTGCCATTCGGTGTGTAGCACGGGTACAATGCTAACCAATCAAAATGACAATTCACTTTTTGGGATTTTTTTTTGGAAAGTTTTTTGGGAACTCTAGAATTACTCCAAAAAATTGCTGATTTCCTATTTTATTTGCATTTATAGAATGAAAAATATGTATTTGATTTATTTTTCTATTAATAATTATGTTTTTATTATTCTCTACGCCTGATCCTCAAAACATCATGATTATATTGAACTGAACTTTCTATCGTTAAATTACTTGGGGAAAAACCAAAAGGGAATAAGAAAATTGATACGTATCTTAGGTAAATATTATCATATATCAAGTTAATGCGTTTTGATATTAATATTTTTTTTATATACACAATTTTTCAAAATCGTTTAACACGCGCCATACAGTTACACATGATATATTTTTGTAACTATTTTGAAATTTTAAATTGTGCTTTCTATGCTTATCATGGATAAAATGCTAATTATTTTAACATGATCATAATTATTGTAATACTTTATTTTACGATAAAATTAAACATGCAGCAAATTCTTTCAAAATTATATTAGAAAAATAGAAAAAGAAAACCTTTTGCCTTTTCACAAACCAATCGCAAGTTAGACCAAAGTTTGAATGAAAGGCATGTTATACAATCTTTAAACAATATTTTATTTATAATATATAATGATAAGAACACACTTTGTACGTTTTAGTAATTTTCCACTAAAAATTCATGCAAACTTAGTATAGTACAACCGTAAGTAGCTCCCATCTCTTCAATGGAAGAGATTTTCATTGAAGCCATGCATGATTTAGATTAATTGACCCATATTTATCATATTCATCTGTCAAAACTAATACTAAGACAATGGATTTGAGTATTTCGAGAACATTCATCATTGATGATGAATAAATATTGGACACGACCATCTTTTTAGAGTACTATTTCGTCCTATATATCTAAGAAATTAGTACTACTTCGTTATTTGATTTTTACGTTCAAATTTATTCAATTTTGATTGATAATTAAAATTTATATATTTATAATTTTGAAAATCCAAAAAATACATTTTAAAATAAATTAAATATATTTTCCAATAATACATATTTTGTAATTATTTTTAATTATCTGCTATATGTAAATTTCAATCAAAGTTAAAAAAAATTATTTATTGAAAGTCAAATAAACCGGAACTGAGGGAATATATGATTTCTTTATGAGAGAGATGGATATATTGGAAGGGGGTAATGTTAGTGGGGATAATATACTTTTTAGCTTTTGTTATGTAGTTTACAGTTTACACCTTTCCTTTCAAGGTCTTGGTGCATGCTGAAGCCTCCTTTACTTTGTTATATGGTAACAGAAACTTGTATAGCTCACCACCAGGTAAAGACTCAGTATCTTTATTTAGCATTTGTTTGGAATTGTTGGTCCCGTGAAGGCCTTCTTTATAGGAAAGCCTATCATTTTGAGTCATTGGCTCGGCTCATGGTAGGGTTCATCAGGCCGCATGGCAGGGGATAGTGCATGTATACGGGGACATTTTACTTGCCAATTATCCTTAATATTTCGATTATGCAATCAACCTTTTTTAATGATTGTACACAAATGAGCCACTTAACTTCGAAAAGCAGCTTGGCTCCTTTATTCAATTTCATTCCCACAGGAAACATATATGTCTGCAAATCTTAATACATACAACACATACACATATATTGAACCGAACTTTCTATCGTTAAATTACTTGGGGAAAAACCAAAAGGGAATAAGAAAATTGATACGTATTTTAGGTAAATATTATCATATATCAAATTAATGTGTTTTGAATTTAATATTTTTTTATATACACAATTTTTCAAAATCGTTTAACACGCACCATATAATTAAACATGATACATTTTGGTAACTATTTTGAAATTTTAAATTCTGCTTTCTGTGCTTATCATGGATAAAATGCTAATTATTTTATCACGATCATAATTATTGTAATGCTTTATTTTATGATAAAATTAAACTTGCAGCAAATTCTTTCAAAATTATATTAGAAAAAGAAAACCTTTTGCCTTTTCACAAACCAATCCCAAGTTAGACCAAAGTTTGAATGAAAGGCATGTTATGCAATCTTTAAACAATATTTTATGTATCTATACTATATTATAATAAGCAAAAGGGGTATAATTTGTAGTTGGTTACCCCTTTTTTGGTTATCCCCATTTTTGGTTATCCCTCATTTATCACCATTAGATCAGCAACTCAAGTAGATCATGACCGTTAGATATAATACTATATTATAATAAGCAAATGGGGTATAATTTGTAGTTGGTTATCCCTTTTTTGGTTATCCCCATTTTTGGTTATCCCTCATTTATCACCGTTAGATCAGCAACTCAAATAGATCATGACCGTCAGATATAACAATACTAAAAGTTGTTATATGAAGAGGTTCAAGGTTCTTTTCCCGCCAATAACATATTAATTTATATTTAATACTAAAAATTATTATATACTATATATCTATACTATCTATACTATATTATAATAAGCAAAAGCGGTATAATTTGTAGTTGGTTACCCTTTTTTGGTTATCCCCATTTTTGGTTATCCCTCATTTATCACCGTTAGATCAGCAACTCAAGTAGATCATGACCGTTAGATATAACAATACTAAAAGTTGTTATATGCAGAGGTTCAAGGTTCGATTCCCGCCAATAACATATTAATTTATATTTAATACTAAAAATTATTATATATAAAGATGTACGGTTCGAATCAATAACATATTTAAATTAATATTTATAATATTATATTATATTATATTATATTATAAATAAATTATAAAAAATTAAAAGTAACCCGTGCTTTGCACGGGCTATAAGCTAGTAATATATAATGATAAGAACACACTTGGTACGTTTTAGCAGTGTTCCAGAAATCGCTAGGCCGTCCAGAGCGGTTAGGGTACCGCCTAGTGCCTAGTCGGGTAAGCAGGGATTAATCGGACGGATTAATCAGAGCATTAATTGGATATTATAATAATATTTAATATATTAGTCTAATTTACAATTAAACATATCATTTTAAATAAATTAACAGGATTAATCGAATTTCAAAAATCGAATCGATTGATTACCTTATAGAAGATTAATCGGGGATTAATCGATTGAATCTGGGATTTTTAGAACAGTGGGTTTTAGTACTTTTCCACTAAGAAATCATGCAAACTTAGTATAGTACAACTGTAAATGTAAGTAGCTCCCATCTCTATTCTCTTCAATGGAAGAGATTTTCATTGAAGCCATGCATGATTTAGATTAATTGACCCATATTTATCATATTCATTTGTCAAAACTAATAAGACAATGGATTTGAGTATTTCGAGAACATTCATGATTGATGATGAATAAATATTGGACACGACCATCTTTTTAGAGTACTATTTCGTCCTATATATCTAAGAAATTAGTACTACTTCGTTATTTGATTTTTACGTTCAAATTTATTCAATTTTGATTGATAATTAAAATTAATATATTTATAATTTCGAAAATCCAAAAAATACATTTTAAAATAAATTAAATATATTTTCCAATAATACATATTTTGTAATTATTTTTAATTATATGCTATATGTAAATTTCAATCAAAGTTAAAAAAAATGATTATTGATTATTTCTTTATGAGAGAGATGGATATATTGGAAGGGGTAATGTTAGTGGGGTAATATACTTTTTAGCTTTTGTTCGTAGTTTTACACCTTTCCTTTCAAGGTCTTGGTGCATGCTGAAGCCTTTACTTTGTTATATGGTAACAGAAACTTGTATAGCTCACCACCAGGTAAAGACTCAGTATCTTTATTTAGCATTTGTTTGGAATTGTTGGTCCCGTGAAGGCCTTCTTTATAGGAAAGTCTATCATTTTGAGTCATTGGCTCATGGTACAATTCAATCAATGTGCACCTTGAATTTAAGTTATTGGCTCATGGTAGGGTTCATCTGGCCGCATGGCAGGGGATAGTGCATGTATACGGGGACATTTTATTTGCTGACTAATTATCATTAATATTTCGGTTATGCAATCAATCTTTTCTATTGATTGTACACAAATGAGCCACTTAACTTTGAAAAGCAGCTTGACAAATCCTAATACATACAACACATACACATATATTGTGCTCAATAAGTGGCTTAAAAGGGGAGGAAAAATAAAATAAAATTTGGTCCAGAAACATTTCATTCGTTAATTGTTTACTCTTAACATTTTTCTTGTATATTTTTATCGAAAATTACACATATAGCAAACGTTTGTGTTACTTTACACATATAGTTAAACATGAGTTTAGATAAATAAATACATAAAATTTCTTTCAAATTAAAATTATAAAATGTTAAATGTTAAACTAATACTAAGACAATGGATTTGAGTATTTCGAGAACATTCATCATTGATGATGAATAAATATTGGACACGACCATCTTTTTAGAGTACTATTTCGTCCTATATATCTAAGAAATTAGTACTACTTCGTTATTTGATTTTTACGTTCAAATTTATTCAATTTTGATTGATAATTAAAATTTATATATTTATAATTTTGAAAATCCAAAAAATACATTTTAAAATAAATTAAATATATTTTCCAATAATACATATTTTGTAATTATTTTTAATCAAAGTTAAAAAAATTAATTATTGAAAGTCAAATAAACCGGAACTGAGGGAATATATGATTTCTTTATGAGAGAGATGGATATATTGGAAGGGGGTAATGTTAGTGGGGATAATATACTTTTTAGCTTTTGTTATGTAGTTTACACCTTTCCTTTCAAGGTCTTGGTGCATGCTGAAGCCTCCTTTACTTTGTTATATGGTAACAGAAACTTGTATAGCTCACCACCAGGTAAAGACTCAGTATCTTTATTTAGCATTTGTTTGGAATTGTTGGTCCCGTGAAGGCCTTCTTTATAGGAAAGCCTATCATTTTGAGTCATTGGCTCGGCTCATGGTAGGGTTCATCAGGCCGCATGGCAGGGGATAGTGCATGTATACGGGGACATTTTACTTGCCAATTATCCTTAATATTTCGATTATGCAATCAACCTTTTTTAATGATTGTACACAAATGAGCCACTTAACTTCGAAAAGCAGCTTGGCTCCTTTATTCAATTTCATTCCCACAGGAAACATATATGTCTGCAAATCTTAATACATACAACACATACACATATATTGTACGCAATAAGTGGCTTAGGAGGAAAAATAAAATAAAATTTGGTCTAGAAACATTTCATTCGTTAATTATTTACTCTTAACATTTTTCTTATATATTTGTATCGAAAATTACACATATAGCAAACGTTTGTGTTACTTTACACATATAGTTAAACATGAGTTTAGATAAATAAATACATAAAATTTCTTTCAAATTAAAATTATAAAAGGTTAAATGTAAGTGTACATATATTTCTTATTTTTCTTACTTTGTCACCCATAAAAATTATACATTTTGGAAATAATATTAACATATTCCAAATTAGGATTATTATTTCATCATGATCATGATTATTATAATATTTTATTTTATGATAAAATTAAACATGCAGCAAATTCTTTCAAAAATATATTACCTACCTGCAAGCTAGACCATAATTTTGGATGAGAGGCATGTTATATCACCTTTAATTAGGTCCTATTTTTAATATATAAATAATAAAATAATTTTTTAGCCAAATGATATCGATCCATACAGGAGAAATTGGAATCCCTAAATGTGATTAAAGGCTACATCATTATATTGTATTTTTTGGTGCATTGGGACTCGGGAGTAGGCTACATCAATTCTTTGTACATGGGAAAAGATTGCTCTTTAGATTGACCCATACATGGATTGACCCATACATGTACGTCAAAGTCACCTGTTTTCGAGGATGTTATTGGTGATGATTAAATAGTGTATGGGCACCTGCTTCTCTTTTGGGTGCATGATTCATTTTTTTTGAAGTACTCCCTCCGTCCCAAAATACATGTCCCTTTCTAAAACAAATTTGTCCCAAATTACATGTCCCTTTTCTCTTTTCAATGCAAATTTAAGTGTAGTTTTACAAAACTATCCCTACATTTATTGTACCAAAATTTTGACTTTTTTAAATTTAACTCTATTCTCATTTACCAATGTATTAAATAGGGGTATTAGTTGGAAAATTTTATTCAACTAACTTTATCTTAATATGTGTGCTTTTTAGAAAAGGGACATGTAAATTGGGACGGAGGGAGTATTATTTTGTCCTATATGTTTAAAAAATGCTCCCTCTGTCTCAGTATAAGTTGCTCATTTCATATGTCGGGATTGTTCATAACATGAGACAAATTACTAATTTACGTCTAATCTATAAGGCCAAATATAGTCATGAGTGATTTTATTGGATTCGTATTTATGAGTACTTTAATACAGTGAAGTTTTTATATTTAATATTAATACAAAATTCAAGATATTAACGATCAAAAGTGTGCGTTGGAAAATGTGTCCGGAGGAAACAGGAAACATATTTAGAGACGGAGGGAGTACTGCTACTGTATTTGAATAATACCTCCCACTTACTTTTTTTTTTGAAACAAAAAGAAGTCAATTCATTAATAAAAACCATACCACATCTACAAATACAATAGTAAGAACAGACGCTTAAGGAGATCGCTGTTGAATCCTTCCTAGAGGAAGCCAAGCGATTTGAAGATAATTGATATATACATGTTTTTACTGCAACAATTATCATCGAATTGTTCTGGACCGACAATCATATATGCGATTCCATAGTAACCTTCATCTCTGAATCAAAATCATGAAAAACTTGCCGATCTATAACCACGGCCATGGAAAACTACCAAATCCAATCAGAACAAAAAACCAAACTCTCACAAGGAGAGACTAACACAACCCAAATAAATTGGGAATTATTAAAACCTAAATAAATTGGGAACTTTATTGAAAAGAAACAAGAAAAAAGTAAGGAAAATGAAAAATGAATTGGGGGGGCTTTCCACCGGTGAAACCCGATGGAAGCCCCCTCAAAAATCTTTAATGGAGGCTAGGGTTAGAAGGGAGAGAGAGATACCTCCCACTTACTTAAAACGTAGCATCCAATGGAAATTGAGAAAACTGGGCCTGAGGACAACCTCAGGAATCTCCCCTGAGGTTATAAGAATTATTGCTTATAAAGTAAGGGGCCCGCAGGGGTAGTTTTGTAAATCTAAATTTTTATCATTAATTTACACAAATGCCCTTAAATTTTGTATTGATTTGTTCTATCCTCAGGGTTCTAACCTGAGGATAATGAAACTCATGGAAATTTTGTATTTATATTTATTTTCATTTTTTTTATTTTTTTGGTGAATCTAAATAAGTAGTTTTTTATATATGGCAGTCGCACATGAAGCTACAATATTCAGTAATAATTTTTTCAAAATGTTGTTTTTATTTGATTGTTTAATGCTTCCATGTTATAGTTGTTACCCTAATAATGCAAATGTTTAAAGGAAGGATATACCTTGTCTCTCTTTTGAATGCAATATTCCACGAGTATATTGTCGTGTTTTAATTAAGAAAGGATTGTTTGAAAAATGCTAAGTACCCTAAATTATTATTCAAAAATTGTTCAAAATTAACGTGTTAGATTGAAAAATTTTGATTGGGGAGGTTAGTGTGAATTAGGGGTGGAAAACGGATAATACGGATACGGATTCAGCTATATCCGAATTCGGACCCGTTTTTTACAACCGTATCCGTATTCGAATCCGGGAATATCCGAGAAAACCTTATCCGAATCCGGCAAATGTTATCCGGATACGGATAATATCCGGATCCGAATCTGTTTTGCAAAAAAAGAATTTTTTTTGTGAAATTTGAATTATTATAAAAAACAGGCATATTTTTCAAAAACAAAAAATAAAAAAAACAGACATATTAAAGAGATACTCGGTTCTAATTTACAAATTACAAAAACCATAAAATTATCCAAATTTGCATATGCAAATTTATATCAGAATAACTTCATTACACATCGAGAAACTTGCAAGTTCATCAAAATTCATTACAATGGGAACTCGATAAATACTATCACTCTCACTTCTTTGAGGTGCATCCTTCAGCTTTTTTGAAATTCTGTTGGGTCTGCAAAATTTGTTGAAAAGAATTATCAGAAATACCTGGAGAATGACAACAAGCATATCAAGTAAAAAATAAAATTAGTCAAATGGCCAACATGAAATCCAAGTCATTTATTTACTAGGAAAGTAAAAGGCATGAGATAAAAACTTTATAAAGATTTCCTGTTATCAATAATTCCTTGTGAAGTTTTTCACTTCGGGTTAATCAAACTTTATTCTCATTTACCTATGAATGATGCAGCCCTGTTTAGTACAATAAGTATAAAATACAGAGGTACAATTACAAGTTGAGAACCAACTTTGAAAGAAAAAAAATAAAAAGTGGTCACCAGCAATTAGAAAGGCCAAACAGAATGATTAAACTCAACCATTGGGGCTCAACATGGATAAAGCTTAAATCAAACTTTATCATCAAAATCAAAACCTATATATATTGGCAACAATGTTCTCAAGGTCACTATTTAGTTGCTAACAAGTATGACAAGTATCTAAATTAAATGATAACAAGTACACATTTAGTTGATTTCATTCCAACTGAACTAGAGGCTGCAGATGGAGTTGAACTTGAAGTTTTTCCTGCAATTTTATACACACACAAGTATAAATAATAATCATAGGTTGTATGAATCAAAGCTTGTTCAAATCAGTTGGAGATGTATAAACACAAGCTACACAAGTCTACCTTGTTCCATTGACAGGGACCTTAATGAATTAAAGATCTGCAATAATAATCAAATAAATCAAATCTTTAGCAGGGCAATACAAAACTATATAGTATATACTATATGGCATATACAAATAATTAAATTAAAGACCATAATCAAGAAACTTCAAATAATTGAATCTTCTAAAAAATAAATACAAAACTATATACTATATGCCATATACGAACTAATCAAATAAAGAAATAGATATAGAATCGAAAGTTTTTATGGTTAGGATTAGGATCGAACCTTTTTAGGGCGATGGAGCGGCGATGCGGGCGGTGAAGATCTAGTTCTTTGAAGAAGAGAGCCGCACAGCAGTGGTTTTAGGTTTTATCTTTAATCTTTGAAGTAGATACTTTACTACTTTACTCTTTAGATAATTAGATTTTAGAAATTAGAATAGAACGTGTACGTTGTATCACTCCGCTCGACTAATTTTTATCTTTACTACTGTGACTACTCGACTAATTTTTATTTCATTTTATTACATTTTTATTTTTAAGAGTAAATAATAAAAATTAAAAATATTTAAAAATATATTATATATAATTACTTTCGGATACGGATGTGCCTATATCCATATTCGTATCCTAAACTCTCGGATTCAGATATGGATGATATCCGGTTAACTCCGGATACGGATAATATCCGCTTTTTTCCAGATACGAATACAGATATTTCGGTCGGATATCGGATTTTTCGAAAATTTTTTCCAGCTCTAGACTGTGAATGCATGAGTACATTTTTTTTTTTTTGACTATGTAGAGTTCTAAGATAATTCTAAAAGATAAAATGATACACCTTTACCCTTCTAGAGTACATTTTATTATGACCAATTATAATAATATATACTCCCTCCGTCCCAAAATACATGTCCCTTTTCTAAACAAATTTGTCCTAAATTACATGTCCCTTTTCTCTTTTCAATGCAAATTTAAGTGTAGTTTTACAAAACTATCCCTACATTTATTGTACCAAAATTTTGACTTTTTTAAATTTAACTCTATTCTCATTTACCAATGTATTAAATAGGGGTATTAGTTGGAAAATTTTATTCAACTAACTTTATCTTAATATGTGTGCTTTTTAGAAAAGGGACATGTAAATTGGGACGGAGGAAGTATAACATTTGAAAATTATTTTGAAAACCAATTTACATACTTAGCATTTTTCAAATGAAAAAGGTAGGTGGTGAATCAGAAACTTTAAATGCAATATGGTAGATTATAGATGTAATCCCAAGCAAGCATTGTCATCCATAGTTTTGAATGAGAGGCATGCTATACAATCTTTAATTACTATTTTATTTATAGTAAATAATGATATGAACACACTATACACGTCTTATGAAAACTGTTTTATTATAATAGTATTATTAATAGTATTAATCAAACTTATAATAAATTATAAGTTCAAAAGTAACTTATCATAAATAACAATTTACTCATACATGATTTTTTTCAAAAAAAAAAATAACGTAAGAATCTACAAAGCTGGTAAAGGAAAGGAAGTACAAAAATAGTACTCCCACGTACTCTATCTTGTTTGTGCATTGGAGGAGGACCCATACATAAATCATAAATGTACATCAAAATTCATCTGTCAAAAGTCCTAAAAGTAAATAGGGTATGGGCATGCTTCACTTTTGGGTGCAAGATTCATTCTTTTGAGATATTTTTTTGTTTTATATGTTTAAAATATAATATTTGAATAATACCTCACCCTTGTTACACTCAATGGAAATTTTGTAGTTTTATTTATTTTCATTTATTTTTATTTTTTCGTGAATTGTATAACTAATTTTTTTTATATATAAGTATAGCATGAAGCTACAGTATGTAGTAATAATTTTTTTTAAAAAAAATGTCGTTTGTTTTATTTATCTAATGCTTTCATGCTATAATTGCTACTCCCTCTATCACAAAATGTTCTTCTCATTTACAATGTCGGTCATGTTCATAACATGAGACAAATTACTAATTTACGCATAATCTATAAGACCAAATATAGTCATGAGTGATCTTGTTAGATTCGTATTTATGAGTGCTTTAATATAGTGAAGTTTTTATATTTAATACTAATACGAAATTGAAATCAAAAGTGTGCGTTGACAAACGTATTTTTTGAAATGAAAAGAGTTTTTTGAGACGGAGGGAGTACCGTAATAAAGCAATATGTTTGATAGCCAGCTCTTTTGGACGCAAAATCGAGGGAGTATTCTGTCGTATTTGCTATTCTGTCGTATTTGCACGTTTCAGTAATTTTTGAATAAAAGCTCCTGCAAAGCTGCAATGACAGTGACAATAACATAGTACA
The DNA here is from genome assembly GCA_037693485.1 of Kitagawia praeruptora. Taxonomy (NCBI): domain Eukaryota; kingdom Viridiplantae; phylum Streptophyta; class Magnoliopsida; order Apiales; family Apiaceae; genus Kitagawia; species Kitagawia praeruptora. The sequence continues at coordinate 136,974,458 of CM075350.1, read as the reverse complement.
CACTGTAACGTCTACTACGTAGCTTCTTCTCAATTATTTTATTGAATTATTTGGTTGAAAGTATTACTCCGTGATTACACCAAAATTCCCAATTCGAAGTAAATAATTATATATAATTAGATAGTTGATTAATTATTTTTAAAATACTAGGTAATTATTGTTTTTAAGTCTAATTATTCAAAAAATATATAATGTAATTATATCCCATATACATATATAATTGATTGATGTAACTTGTAAGGAAGTTATTGTGGGTTGGTGTCATTTCGTAAATATTATAAGTAAAAAAAATATAAAAATTGTTGATTTTGGAATTAGAAAAAAATGAATTCAAGTAAATACAATAACAACTAAAAAAATAAAGGTTAACATTAATGAATATTAATAAATAAAGATCATCAATTTAAAGAAAAGTGTAATAATATTTAATATATAAGACTAATAAATAATATCGATAAAAAGGTGATCAATGCATGTTTAATTTACGATGGGGCCGGTTTAAATAACCCAGTCTGGTCCTGCATGTGCATGCATCACCTATTCAGTTGTACAATCTTTTATATAACGAAAAACACATAGACAATAATACACTCTGGTTCTTTCATCCCTCACCTTGGGAAATTAAGGGGGTGTTAGGTGGGGGTCAAGGGGGTTGGGTTGAACTGGGTTGTGCTAGGTTGGGGTGGATCATAAAAAATCAAGTTTGGTAGTTGAGGAAGGTTTTTGAGGGGTTGGAGGGTTCATCTCGTGATAAAACTGAGCATTTCTAACCCCAAATCGGGGTGTTGGTTTCTCGATCTCGCTGCTCCTACCTCCGCTCCTCTCTCCGGTAAATTCTATAATTTTACGCTCTCTCTCTCTCTCTCCCAATCTCTCTCTTTCCCAATCTCTCTCTCATCTCCCCCCCCCTCTCTCTCTCTCTCTCTCTCTCTCTCTCTCCCTCCCTCCCTCTCTCTCTCTCTCTCTCACATCTCTCTCTCTCTCTGTCTCGCTTCGGTTTAAGTGCAATGTTTTACTTGGATATATGAATTTAATTGTTTATAGTTTGATTTGTATATATGTGGTAGGGCTCTTTATTTGTTTGGTGATGATTATCTTGATCGATTTGATTTCTCAAGGTCATCAAATCTGTATGTATCATATTTTGCACAATGTTCTAGCTCCACATTTAATTTCCTATATTCAGGTTTGATTTTTTTTTTTAGGGTTTGTGGGATTTAATGAATTTTCTCTTTCTGCATGCAGGTTAAAGCTATCATTACCTTCCCAAATTAAAAGTTTTAGCTTCATATTTTCTTTTATTGGTTTCCGACCATTATAGCTTCTAGATCAACAACGTTCTTGCTAGGTATACAAATTTGTGCCTTGCTTTGCTTTTACATCTGCACAATTCTTATTTGGTAATTAATTCATTAAATTGGCGCTTTGACTTTGGATGGATTGCATTGATTTATTAATAAAATGGATGAATTTGAAGACGATTGTTGGCGGAGAAAGATATATCTAGCTAGGTTAGATTGAAGAAAATGAGGTACAAAAGTTTAGGTTGCAATTGGAGACCGGGAAGGAAGAGTGAATAGGTGTCATGCATAGATCTTGTTTAAATTCTAATTTCTTACCATATTCAGTCCCACGAATTAGCTTACTTTCTCTATTAAACTAAACTTGGTAACTTTTCAGCTTTGCATACATACATCTTCTTTCTACTCACGCTTATTGTCGGAAGAACAGGTGCAACACTCCGATGAGTTCAAATAGAGGAGGTCGAGGTCGAGGTCAAGGTCGGAGGAATTCAGGTACTCCCATCACGCTACCTAGCACCTAACACTTTTCTAAACTAGTTATCAAAAATACATGATTAGTTATAACCAAGATTTTCTAAGTATTAATTTCCATACTAACATATTCCAATTTGAAGGTTCGGAGTCGTCTTCCTCCGCTTTCGACAATATTTCTTCAGCATTCACTCAAGCATTAGTAGACTTCCCGCCGTTCTTTGAGCAGCCAGGGCAGATAGGTAACAATTCTTCTATAAATACATGTATTATCATTCTGCTGGAAAAGTATATAATAAACCTGTAGTTTGATGGTTATACCCCTCTCCCTCTCTAGATCCATATTGTCTAGAAATTGTTCCTTCATGTCACGCATCTGAACAGTACCCGATGTTTGAAGTAATTTATCTGCTAATGTTGATTTCCTTTGGTCAATGTCTGCAATAATGCAAAAGTTCCTAATGTTTGATAAGGGAACCTGTATGCAATAAACAAATCTCAATATCTGAAGAAAACGCTACAATATAAGGATAATTATGCAGTAGACAATGTTTGAGATTCAAGATGACAGATATTTTATATAACGAAAAATGTTTAAATTTTCTGATAAATCAATGTATTTTTATTTTTTGATCAAAGGGTAAGTCAATGTTTTCATTTTGGTTAAATTGCCTGGATATAGAATGTTTAATTTATTTATTTGTTCTAACTAAATAGAGTATATAAATAAACAAATAAATATAAGTTTTGTAAACTTGAAAAAAAAATGTAATTAAGAACGGTCTAGCTGTTTAGTTTTGCTAATGTTCTTTGTGATGAAGTTTAACAATATTAAAATAATTCCATATTATTTGTGATTGGTAGAAAAATTATTTGTGATATGTTGGGCCAAGCCCATTACAGCTACCAGACCAAACCACACCAACAACAACCAAACTGGACTCAACAATAAATCGGGTTTGAAGCATTATTATTGGATTTCTTTTCTTTTTTTTTTTATAGTATTTGTGATTGGATTTAAAACTACAGAATAGAGTCAACAGATTTTGGATCAGAAAAAGCAAACTTAAATGGGCTTAAGCCCATTTCTACTTAATATACACCGTTTGGATAATTTATAAAATGGGCTTTTTAACGGTAGATAAGTCCATTATATCCTATATATAATTGGCGTAAGGAGGTTTAGGTGGTCTGGTCGTCAGGGGTTAAAAAGTAGTAACTTGATTAGAAATTAGAAATGGGCCAAACAACAATGAGTTGGGCCATAAATATTGGTTTAAAAGCTATGCTACCAAGTATTTTTAATTTAACAAAGAAGATCAAAAAAGAATGCACTAAAATAAATAACACAAGATAAAAAAGAAAAAATTTAAGTTAAGAAAATTATTGTCAACCATAATGAAAAATAAATCACAAATTCATTTTTTCTATAAAATAAACAAGTATACAAAGAATACGATCAGAATTTCAATTCAAAAAATAATTTTTTGAAAAACAAAAATTTACATTTAATAACAAAACAATTTTTTTTAAAAGAAAATATATGGTAAAACAAGATATTAAAAAAGTAATCAAAAAATATGTTATAATTCGAAATGATACCAAAATTTAACAAAAACTAATTTACAAAACAAACGCTAATTCAAAAAAAAAATCTAAATTTAGAAAATTAAAATAAACAATAAAATTTAATATAATGCACTTAAAATAAATATAAACCAACACAAAAATTTAAAAAGAAAGCACAAACGTTCTTTAAAAAAAAGTACAAATGTATGTTTGTTCACATGCATGTTAAATTACATAATATATATAAAGAATAGTTATACTAATAAGTTCCCACAAGTCTAAATTATATATATTATATATATTCTAATAAAATAGAAGAAAACATCTTAAAAAATATGAAATATTAAAATATATGTTAGGCTAAAGCTTAAAATATAATTTATAAAAAAAATCTTTTGCCAATAAAAATCATAAAAAAGTTTGACAAAAAATATGCTTCTAAAATTAACAAAAAAGGATAAAATAGCGAAAAATCATAATTAAAAAATAAGTTACAAATTCATTCTTTATATGTAACAAACAAAAAAAAAGTCTTTAAGAAAATATTTGGTAAAACAAGATATTAAAAAAGTAATAAAAAAACATGTCATAATTGGAAATGACACGTAAATTCAACAAAATATAATTTACAAAACAAACGCTAATTCAAGAAAAATATTTAAATTTAGAAAACTAAAATTAACAATAAATTTTAATATAATGCACTTAAAACAAATATGAACACGCTCTTGAGCACGAGATTTTGAGTCTCGAGTTTCTGCCTCATACAGCTCGGGCCGAAGACCGGGGGAAGTTTAGGAGAGATGGGGAGACCCAGCAGCTGCCAGTCGGGGCGGACACCAGACCGGATAATTCCGACAACTTCAGGAGAAAAAGAGGCATTTACCTATTACAGAGATGGTGCGATTTGATTCTTTTTTATTGCTCTCAATCTTAGGAAGAGGGTCATAGCTTATTCAACTTGCAGTCAATTATCCCTTTTTTTGAGAACTTTTATAAAATCCTTTATCCTTTATACTTGTTCCTGAAGTAGAAAACGTTCCATCTGTTCCTGAATAGCTTCTTTCAAAAGGCCTTCTGCTTCCTCGGTGAATGTCTTGGTAGAAGATATAGCGCAGGTGTTCGTCAACGATGAAAGCCGCTGAACTTAAGACTCGAGTTGAGACCCGAATCCATTAGTATGGAACATTTTCTTTTCCAAGAGAAATCCAACCAACACAAAAATATAAAAAGATTGTACATACTTTCTTTAAGAAAAGTATAAAGGTATGTTCATATGTATATGTTAAATTACATAATATATATAAAGAATAGTTATACAAACAAGTTTTCACATATCTAAAGTTTATTATATACATTCTAATAAAATAGAGGAAAATATAGCCAAAAATATGAAATATTAAAATATATGTTAGGTTAAAACTTAAAATATAATTCAGAAAAAAAATCTTTTACCAAATAAAAATGCTTTAAGAAAAATATCATTTTAATAAAAATCATTAAAGATTATCTTTTTAGATTTGAAAACAAATATGTTTCTAAAATTAACAATATAAAATAGCGAAAAATCATATTTAAAAAATAGGTCACAAATTTATTATTTATATATAATAAACAAGTAAACAAAGCACACCATCACAATTTCAATTTCAATCGAAAAAATAATTTTTTAAAAACAAGAATTTAAATTTAATTATAAAACAAAAAATATCTTTAAGAAAATACATGGTAAAACAAGATATTAAAAAAGTAATCAAAAAACATGTCATTAGAAATGACACCAAAATTCAACAAAATATAATCTAGAAAACAAACGCTAATTTTAATTTTTTTTTATCTAAAGTTAGAAAACTAAAATCAACAATAAATTTTAATATAATACACTTAAAACAAATATAAACCAGCACAAAAATATAAAAAGATAGTACAAACTTTATTAAAAAAAGGTACAAATGTGTGTATGTTCACAATTTCATAATCTTACATATATAAAAAAATATTTATACCACTAAGTTCCCACGTGCCTAAAGTATATTATATATATTCTAATAAAATAGAGGAAAACACCTAAAAAAATATGAAATATTAAAATATATGTTAGGCTAAATTTTAAAATATAATTTACAAAAAAAATCGTTTACTAAATAAAAGTGCATTAAGAAAAATATTGTTTAATAAAAATCATTAAAGATTCTATATTTAGGTTTGACAACAAATATGTTTCTAAAATTTAAATTAAAAAAATGGCAGCACAAATGAACATATTCTTACTTTGCAAAGAAAAAATTTAATTAAAAAAAAAAGAACACAAATCAATAAATAAACATTTTTTTAATTGAAAAACAATTCAAACATCCACAAAATAAATTTATATTAATATCTAAATATGATACAACATAAAGTTTACTCTTGAACAAAAACACATAATAAACACTACACATAGCAAATACATAAAATTAACATGAAAAAATAATCAATATTCAATGAAATAAAAAAAATTTAATGCCACACATATTTTCAAAAAAGTTAAAAAAAAATACTTTTAAAAACTATAAAAACACTATAACAATAGATCTAAAAATTTTAAGATAACCATTAAATTACATAATCGAAAATATAAAAAAAATGTTACACGAATATAATACCTACATGTTTCAAGTATATCATTTATAATCTAATAAAATGAAAAAATAATTATGAAATATTAAAAAATATGTTAACCTAAACATTGAAATATAAATTATAGAAAAAACATTTACAAGGAAAAAAATATTTGTATACTATAAGCCATCTGTATGCTACAAACCATATAACATATGTATTATTATTATTAAAAGTAAAAATAAACTATTCAAAATGCTATAAAATAATTTTACAAAAAAAAATTATAATCAAAAGTATATTCCAAAATATTCATAAAATTATCCGTGCATCGCACGGGTATAAAGCTAGTATCTAAAAAGTATAGAAACGGGTTCTTTTTTCTCTTACTGATCTCGTTTCTTTAGCAAACTAGATTTTAGTAAAAATAGATAAATCTATATTTCTTAAAAGAAAAGTAAATTATTATTCTATTTCTAAACTAATTAATTAAAAAATTTGGCAAAAAAAAATTAATTAAAAAAAAAGAAGAGCAAAACTAAATTATTTCAAAAATTATTAAAAGTAGAAAATTCAAATTTAACTAATTTTTATTTACATAAATTTTTTATTAAAATTTCGACACGACTCGTTTATAGATTCGACTAGCCAAAAACATACTTAATCAACACAAAAAATTCGATCCAAATCGGAAACTAAACACTGCTAAACAAAACGAAAACTCAGGTAAATGAACAATAAAACCAAACGCACAACTCAGGAACAAAAACGCAGACTTTAGCAATCAAACTTGAATCAGTAAATCCAGAACACTCGTTTCTTTCGCCTCCGTTTGTTTTCCCCAATCTGATTAGCACGTTTTCTTCTGTTGTCTACATTTCCTTCCCACTCGTAACTCGTCAAGGTATTTCCCCAATTTTTTTACTGTACATATATATGTATTTACATACATATATATATGTTTGTACATATGATAAGTCATGTGTATTTCGAAAACAGTACCATGGGGGTTATCATATGGGTTTCCTTCAATATCAGACTTAGCTAAACTAACATGGACTTGCATAGTTAATTAATTTTATCTTATATATGTTAATTTGTAGGGGGGTATAGCCAAAATATAGATCCAGAACAATATCAAAATGCGGGTTATAATCCAGGTATTATTTATCATTTATTGTTGGTGCATCGATTATTATCTATGTTGGATGCTCTTTGGATAATTTTGGATTGAATGTTTTAATGAAGGTTTCCAAGTTGCCTTTCCTGAAACCCAACTTGTCCCGTTCCCAACAGCAGAAACAGGTAATAGTATTATGGTTGCTACAGAATCATATGCACATATATAAAATATACAATTAGTGGTCAATTGACAAAAATACTGATTTTAGTTCATAGATTTCTGTTTCAAATTCTTTTAAAGAATTTTGTTAAATAACAAAAGATGCATACAATTACAAAATTAGCTTCCACGGTAAGTCCTTGTTTACACCCAAGGTTGAATGATTTGTTCCATGAATATATTTAGTCCTCATCCATCATTGTCTCCAACATTTTAGATTTAGGACAATCAAGTGTAGGTTGACCACCAATTGTAAAAGTTATCTGTCTTTGAATGCATCCTCATAAGTCATTATGATTCAATCTCAATTTTGCAGGCCCATTATATCAAGATCCTAGTCATTATCCACTTGGTCTGATAAATTCAGGTATTACAAAATCTATGGATCTAAATATAATAATTTGTTTTTCTTGATTAAGTTGATGTATGTCCATATAGACATGGTTTTCCAAATTGTAAAGTATCTTGTACATGTAATCTTTTTGTTTTATAAATTTCAACATGTTTTGAAAGGAGTATACAATACTATAGAAGGAATTATACTTGTAATTAATTTTAACTAAAATAATTCATGTTACAAATATTTAGTTATTTTGATTAAAAAACAATTCTTCATTTATAATGAGTTCTAATACAGATCGTGGAACTCGAGGAATTCGTGCTCCCTCGTGTATTCTTTAATACATAAGCAAAATTTCCTTGACATTAATAAAAGAAATGTACCTTTGATACTCTTACCCCACAATACTTTACTTTAATTTTATCAACATGGTTATCTTCATTTTTGATATGAAATTGGAAATCCAAACTACTATTAGGTGATTTTAGTAAAATTGATATTGCGTGTTTAATTGTTTTCAATAAAATTTCATCTTTCTATTGTTCTTAATTAGTTCACTTATTTAACTTATTTTGTCAACATGTATCTATGGCCACCCTCGATTATAATGTAAATATTGATGCACATATATTGATTTTGAATGAACTATTCATTAGATAGATATGCAATAATTGTGTATGTGTCACAAATTATCATGAGAATTTGGAATTTATATGATCAATTACCTATTGCTATGTTACAGGTGCTAGGTGTAGGTTGTAGAAATTAAAATCAAAGAAATTTGCAGTAAAAATATTTTAGAAATCACTCTTGTTTTTTTCAAATGTTTTCATACGAAAATGAGCCTAGAAAAAATATCTCATCAAAATTAATGCTTAATTATTGAAAAAAAAATACATATTTAGAAAAGAAATATTAAAAGTATAATAATACAATTTTATTTTTAAATCCATATTTTGTGTATTTTATTAGGTGATTACTTGTATTAAAACACTTGTAAAGTTTGTATTTTAACATTGAAATAAAATAAATATGATAATAATTTAAGTTTGTGATATATAGACGAAAACAAGCCTTGATTTTTTTTTTTTTAAGTAAATGAGATAATTCAATAACAAAAAGCCATACGGCATCTACATAAACAGTCGCGTCGAACAAACAAAACACAGAAACAATCACGGATTAATCCATTTTTCTTGAGTCACGTGATTTGTCGAAGATGATATTTACACATACTTCACCACTGCCGAAACGAGTTTGAGCTATCGACCGAAAATGCAAACCCCTAACAACTTTCATCACTAAATCAATCACCATACTCACACAAACGGTGAGAAAAACAAAACTCACACAAACGGTGAGAAAACCCAAACGGAGAGAAATCAACAAAACCAAACTTACAACTTCGAAAATTAAATACTAAATAAAGCTAGCCTAGACAATCCTAGATCTGGGGAACAAAACCGCAAGAACAAGATAACTCAGACCACTTTCAAGAACAAAATCCCTGTGAAGAACGAGAAATCCGGGAGTTCCGTGGAATTGAGATCTAAGAAATTTAAGCCACTCGGAAAAGGTTTTGAAACCTTAAATCCGAAAATACAAACTAAAATCGATACTTTAAAACAAGATTTATTAAAGGGAAAAGAAAAAGTAAAGAAAATGAAAGATTTTAGGGCTTTCCACCGATGGAAGTCCCGGCGGCTGCTATACAAAGAAGAGGAGCGGCGGCTAGAACAGAGAGAGAAAGGAAAAAGAGAGAGAAACTCAGTAGCTCGAAAGACTTGATCGTCCCAAGAATAACAAGCCTTGATCTTAAATTATTAGTATAAACTACAAGGTGAAATTTTCAATATTTTATCACATGAATAGGAGAGACCGCGAGAGAGACGGAGAAACTAAATAAAAGATAGAGAATCTAAATTCGGGTACAAAAGGAAAAGCACCAACTAATAAATGGATTTTTATCCTAACTTTCTTAATAAAAATTTTAAATTATTAATGAAATAAAATAAGGAGAATATAAAAATATTAGTAAATCATAAAATCTAGAATTATTGCAACATCTTCTTGCCTGGTGCATGGTAGAATGCCCTAGTATTTTTAGAATATAAAAATGAAGTCAATTAGTTATTTAAAAATAGAAAATGTAACATGTTTTTACCAATAATAAATATTTAACTAAGAATAATTAAGAGAAAAGAAATTTTGAAAATAAGAAATATTAGTAAGAAAATATGGAAAATATATTAATTTTAGCTGAAAAAGGTAATAAATTAGTTATTAGTAATTATAATTTTATTAGTTTATTTCATTAATAGAATGACCCGTGATATTTTTGGAAATGAGAGATTGTGGTTAGAAAAGTTAGAAAAGATAATGCGTTTTAGCTGAAAAAGGTAATTGGTTAGTTATTAGAAACCATAATATCATTATTTGATTTTATAAAATATAAATACATTTTTCTACCAATAGCAAATATTTAAGTAAGGATAAGTAAGTAAAAAAATCAAGTTTGAAAATGAGATATTTTTGTTAGAAAATATAAAAAGGATATTAACTTTTAGTTGGAAAAGATAATTAGTTAGTTATTAAAAATTATAATATCAATAGTTTATAAAATTAATTAGAACGATCATATTTTTGGAAATAAGATATTTTAGTTAGAAAAGTTTGAAAAGATAATTAGTTAGTTATTATTTAGGAGAAAATGAGATATTTTAGTTAGAAAATATATTACCTTTTAGCTGGAAAAGATAATCAGTTAGTTATTATTAATTATAATATTATTAATTTATTTCACTAATTAAAACGATCATATTTTTGGATAGAATAGATTTTAGTTAGAAAAGCTAAAAAAGGTAATAGCTGAAAAAGATAATTGGTTAGTTATTATTTAGGAGTATAGAAATGATATTGATTTTTATCTGGAAAGGTAATCAGTTAGTTATTAGTGATTATAATATTATTAGTTAATTTCATTAATTAGAACGGTCACATTTTTTAAAGTAAAAGGTAATCAGTTAGTTATTAGTAATTATAAAATTATTAGTTTATTTCATTAATTAGAACGACCATATTTTTTAAAAAAAAGAAATTTTAAATAAAAAAGTTAGAAAAGGTAATAGATGACAAAGGTAATTGATTAGTTATTAATTAGGAAGGGTTGGGAAGAGCTTAGTTATTATAAAAGATTGTGATTTAATTTTTCATAATTAAGTTAAATAATTAATGGTAATAAAGTAAAATAATTAGTATAATATAGATTTGGATGTGTTTGTGTGAATGTTTTGTTGGGCCAAGCCCATTACAACTACCAGACCAAACCACACCAACAACCAAACTGGACTCAACAAAAAATCGGGTTTGAACCAAAACACAAATGTTAAGCATTTGTGATTGGTTTTTTTTTTTTTTGATAGTATTTGTGATTGGATTTTAAAACTACAGAACAGAGTCAACAGACTTTAACAAAACAAACTTACTCAAAATAAGAATACTACTTGACCGAACTGAACAAAATAAAAGCTTAAAACTTCAAAACTAACCACCACCACAATCCTTTAATCACCAGCACCATTAGGCATCTTGACTCTGACCATATTAATTGTAACTGAGTTATGCTAGAGGAGCTTCCTTATAGTATCTGTGCAGTAATCTTGAACTTAAACGATTAGTACGTGAAAACAGAGAGAGTATCAAACTCTTTTAACATTAGTTGTCTAAAATAAATATCAGTTCATCTAGAGAGCAAGTCAAATATTTGTGTATTTCGAAAACTGTACCATGGGGTTATCATATGGGATTCCCTTCAATATCAGATTTAGCTAAACTAACATGGGCTTGTATAGTTAATTAATTTTATCTTATATATGTTTGTAGGGGGATATAACCAAAATAGCTAAACTAACATGGACTTGCATAGTTAATTAATTTTATCTTATATATGTTTGTAGGGGGATATAACCAAAATACAGATCCAGAACATTTTCAAAATGCGGGTTATAATCCAGGTAATATTTATTATTTGTTGTTGGTGCATCGATCATTATCTAAGTTGGATGCTGTTAAGTTAAGATAATTTTGGACTAAATATTTTAATGAAGGTATCCATGTTGCCTTTCCTGAAGCTCAACTTGTCTCGTTCCCCACAGCAGAAACAGATAATAGTATTATGGTTGCTGCCTAGAACAGAATCATATGCGCATATATAAAATAGTGGTCAATTGACAAAAATATTGATTTTAGTTCATAGGTTTCTGTTTCAAATTCTTTTAAAGAATTTTGTTAAATAACAAAAGATGCATACAATTACAAAATTAGCTTCCACAGTAAGTCCTTGTTTACACCCAAGGTTGAATGATTTGTTCTATCAATATATATAGTCCTCATCCACCATTGTCTCCAACATTTTAGATTTAGGACAATCAAGTGTAGGTTGACCACCAATTGTAAAAATTATCTGTCTTTGAATGCATCCTCATAAGTCATAACGATTCAATCTCAATTTTGCAGGCCCATTATATCAAGATCCTAGTCAGTATCCACTTGGTCTAAATTCAGGTATTACAAAAACTATGAATCTAAATATAATAATTTGTTTTTCTTGATTAAGTTGGTGTATGTCCATATAGACACGATTTTCCAAATTATAAAGTATCTTGTACATGTAATCTTTTTGTTTCATAAATTTCAACATGTTATGAATGGAGTAGACAATACTATAGTTGGGATTATACTTGTAATTAGTGTTAACTAAAATAATTCATGTTACAAAAATTTAATTATTTTGATTAAAAAAAATTCTCCATTTCTAATGAGTTCTAATACACATCGTGGAACTCGAGGAATTCGTGCTCCCTCTATATTCTTTAATACATAAGCAAAATTTCCTTGACATTAATAAGAAAATGGTACCTTTTGATACTCTTACCCAACAATACTTTACTTTAATTTCATCAACATGCATGGTTATCTTCATTTTTGATATGAAATTGGAAATCCAAACTACTATCAGGTGATTTTAGTAAAATTGATATTGCATGTTTAATTGTATGCAGTAAAAATTCATCTTACTATTGTTCTTAATTAGTTCACTTATTTTGTCAACATGTATCTATGGCCACCCTCGATTATAATGTAAATATTGATGCACATATATTGATTTTGAATGAACTATTCCTTAGATAGATATGGATTAATTGTATACGTGTCACAAATTATCATGAGAATTTGGAATTTATATGATCAAGTACCTATTGCTATGTGATAGGTGCTAGGTGTTGGTTGTAGAAATAAAAATCAAAGAAATTTGCAGTAAAAATATTTTGGAAACAGAATTCGGGTACAAAAGACAGAGAAACTAAATTCGGTTACAAAAGGAAAAGCACCAACTAATAAATGGAATTTTTATCCTAACTTTCTTAATAAAAAGCTTAAATAATTAATAAAATAAAATAAAGGGAATATAAAAATATTAGTAAATCAGAAAATCTAGAATTATTGTAACATCTTTTTGGCTGGTGCATGGTAGAGATTGCTTCGTTATAATTATTATAATTTGTAGATGGAGATCTTTGTGTATTAGGATACAATTTGAATGTGTCTGTGTGTAAATGTTTTTTAGGAGAGGAAAAGTGTGTAAAGATAATTTAAATTTTGTGGAAGATATGTAAAACTGTACGTATAATTTTTTGGTGTTTAATATATTGTGCCGTATATTGTTATATATAAATTATTAAAATACATGATTTTTTTTTTGATAAAATTTAAATACATGATTAGTTATAACCAAGATTTTCTAAGTATTAATTTCTATACTAACATATTCCAATTTGAAGGATCTGAGTCTTCTATAGTTGGGATTATACTTGTAATTAGTGTTAACTAAAATAATTCATGTTACAAAAATTTAATTATTTTGATTAAAAAAAATTCTCCATTTCTAATGAGTTCTAATACACATCGTGGAACTCGAGGAATTCGTGCTCCCTCTATATTCTTTAATACATAAGCAAAATTTCCTTGACATTAATAAGAAAATGGTACCTTTTGATACTCTTACCCAACAATACTTTACTTTAATTTCATCAACATGCATGGTTATCTTCATTTTTGATATGAAATTGGAAATCCAAACTACTATCAGGTGATTTTAGTAAAATTGATATTGCATGTTTAATTGTATGCAGTAAAAATTCATCTTACTATTGTTCTTAATTAGTTCACTTATTTAACTTATTTTGTCAACATGTATCTATGGTCACCCTCGATTATAATGTAAATATTGATGCACATATATTGATTTTGAATGAACTATTCCTTAGATAGATATGGATTAATTGTGTACGTGTCACAAATTATCATGAGAATTTGGAATTTATATGATCAAGTACCTATTGCTATGTGATAGGTGCTAGGTGTTGGTTGTAGAAATAAAAATCAAAGAAATTTGCAGTAAAAATATTTTGGAAATAGAATTCGGGTACAAAAGACAGAGAAACTAAATTCGGTTACAAAAGGAAAAGCACCAACTAATAAATGGAATTTTTATCCTAACTTTCTTAATAAAAAGCTTAAATAATTAATAAAATAAAATAAAGGGAATATAAAAATATTAGTAAATCAGAAAATCTAGAATTATTGTAACATCTTTTTGGCTGGTGCATGGTAGAGATTGCTTCGTTATAATTATAATTTGTAGATGGAGATCTTTGTGTATTAGGATACAATTTGAATGTGTCTATGTGTAAATGTTTTTTAGGAGAGGAAAAGTGTGTAAAGATAATTTAAATTTTGTGGAAGATATGTAAAACTGTACGTATAATTTTTTGGTGTTTAATATATTGTGCCGTATATTGTTATATATAAATTATTAAAATACATGATTTTTTTTTGATAAAATTTAAATACATGATTAGTTATAACCAAGATTTTCTAAGTATTAATTTCTATACTAACATATTCCAATTTGAAGGATCTGAGTCTTCCTCGGCTTTAGACAATATTTCTTCTGCATTCACTCAAGCATTAGTAGACTTCCCGCAGTTCTCTCAACAGCCAGGTAACATTTCTATAAATATGTATAAAAAATGTTAACCACATCTCTAAAGCCGTTGTTAAGTATTAAATAAACTCTTTTAACATTAGTTGTCTTAAAATAAAAAATCAGTTTATGTAAAGAGTAAGTCAAATATTTATGTGTATTGGCAGAAAATTGTTTCTGAATAAAATTATTACAAGTCAAATCACTGTCATATACTTCGTTTGTTCAATTCATTGATCATATGACAGAAAATTGTTTCTGAATAAAATTACGATCACTTTTCTCTAATTTTTAAATGGTTAAAGATACTCAAAATGTACCAACATGACCTCTAATGCCTTCTCAATTTATATAGTTCATATGTTGTAAAACACATCTCCATTTTCGCTTTAATCGAATCGTTTACACAAGTAGCACAGTACTTAATATAACTACTAATCTTTAGCAGTCGTGTATTCTATAAACATCCATATTGCTTGAATCATTTACTTTGAAAACTTCTCATGTCTTTATTGATTTAAGTCTTGGAAAATGTGTATTTCGAAAATTGATAAGAATATTAGTAAAATATATATGTTCTTCTAGTGACAATGGTTCTATGTAAGTTATGGTAAGTTTTATGTTAGCATATAAAATTCTTTCATAACTGTTATATTTCTCATCTTTATAAAATCATGTTCTTGTACATTACTTTTACTATATACGAATAAACATATGGATTTCATCGAGCATACTCTTTTACTCTTGAACAAAATAGTACCATGGGGTTATCATATGGGATTTCCTTCAATATCAGACTTAGCTAGACTAACATGGACTTATACAGTAAATTAATTTTATCTTATATATGTTTATAGGGGGATATAATCAAAATACAGATCCAGAACACTATCAAAATTCGGGTCATAATCCAGGTATTATTTATCATTTGTTGTTGGTGCATCGATTGTTATCCAAGTTGGATGCTCTTAAGTTAAGATAATTTTGGACTGAATGTTTTAATGAAGGTTTCCAAGTTGCCTTTCCTGAAACCCAACTTGTCCCGTTCCCCACAGCAGAAACAGGTAATAGTATTATGGTTGCTGCAGAATCATATGCACATATATAAAATATACAATTAATGGTCAATTAACAAAAATACTGATTTTAGTTCATAGGTTTCTGTTTCAAATTCTTTTAAAAAATTTTGTTAAATAACAAAAGATGCATACAATTACAAAATTAGCTTCCATAGTAAGTACTTGTTTACACCCAAGGTTGAATGATTTGTTCTATCAATTTATTTTAGATTTAGGACAATCAAGTGTAGGTTTTAGACCACCAGTTGTAAAAGTTGTGTCTTTGAATGCATCCTCATAAGTCATAAGTCATAATGGTTCAATCTAAATTTTGCAGGCCCATTGTATCAAGATCCTGATCAGTACACACTCGGTCAAAATTCAGGTATTACAAAAATTATGGATCTAAATGTAATAATTTATTTTTCTTGATTAAGTTGGTGTATGTTCGTATAGACAAGATTTTACAAATTGTAAAATATCTTGTACATGTAATTTTTTTGTTTCATAAATTTCAACATGCGATGAATGAATGAAGTAGACAATAGTATAAAAGGGATATTTAATTATTTTGATTATAAAAAACTCTCCATTTCTAAGGAGTTCGAATACACAAGGTGGAACTCAGAATTCACGTACTCCCTATGTGTTCTTTAATACATGAGCAAAATTGTCTTAACATTAATTAAAAAATGTAGCTTTTGATACTCTTATCCCACAATACTTTGCTTTAATTTTATCAACATCATTATCTTCATTTTTAATATGAAATTAGAAACCCAAACTACTATTAGGTGATTCTATTAAAATTGATATTTCACGTATTGATATTGATGCACACACATTAATTTTGAATGAACTATTCATTAGATAGATATGAAATAATTGTTTGTATATTTAACAGTATGTATAACAAATAATCATGAGAATTTTGAATTTATATGATCACGTACCTAGCTATTGCTATGAGACAGGGGCTAGGTGTAAAATGTTTAATTTATTTATTAGTTCTAACTAAAAAAATAAATAAGCAAAAAAATATTTGAATTGTACAAGTTGTCTGGTCTTTGAATTCCATATATGTTTTTGCACAAAAAATAATTCCTGTGGTTCAATCTCAATTTTGCAAGTCCCCTATGTTAATCAGATCAAAATTTAGGTATTATAAAAACTATGGTTCTTGATGTAATAATTTGTTTTTCTTAATTAAGACTTATACATTATAAAATATCTTATATATTTTATCTTCTTATTTCATGAATTTCCACATGCGATGAATGAAGTAGACTATGGCATAGAAGGGATTATACTTTTTTTTTGAAGCTAAAAAGCACATCTTCATTCATTAGAAAAATCAACCATAATAGTCTCCAACAATTGAGTAGGAGGAGACGTAAAAACATGAAAGCAATTGATAGAACAAGGTAATCTAGCTAATCTATGAGCCGCCTTGTTTGCTTGCTTGCGAATATGAGAAACCGCTAGACCAGGAGCCGATTGAAGGAGCCACTGACAGTGATCAATCACATGGCCAACCTCCAGTTTGTACTTTTTCTTGCCTTGCAAAGCTCGAACAGTGAGCAGAGAATCAGTCTCAACTATAACACTTGCATCGCCTCTCTGCATAATCCAAGACAAAGCCTCCCTTACTCCAATACTTTCTGCCTCTAACACCGTAGCAGGACACGGTAATGCTGCAACTCTTGCTTCAATAAAACTTCCTCTATGATCCCTCATCACCATACCTACTGAGAACGAATCAGACTGAGGGAACACCGAAGCATCTACATTTACTTTCAGCACGCCTTGAGGAGGAGGACACCACTTCCGAACCTTAGTCACACAAGGATACACAATACCAGCTGTATTAGTTACCTCTTTCTTCCTCGCCTTCCTCCATTCCTGCACACTCTTGAAGCTTAATTCCATAGCTAACTCTGCAGTCACCACCTTATCCTCCCAGACCTTCTTATTGCGCCAAAACCAAATGCCCCACAAGACAGTGGCCAATTTAATAATATCCGTCTGAGACAGCACTTCCAACTTACCCAGTAGCCATTCTGGAGCCGAGAAAACTTGAGACATGTCATATGAAAGCCCTGCAACTTGCCAGCAACAACTTGCAAATGTGTAGTCAAAGAACACATGAAGTAAATGCTCCACATCCACCATGCACATAGGACATAGGATAGTAACAGAAACACCCTTATGCCTAAGTCTATTCCTCACTGGAATGTTATTCCTGCAGAATCTCCATAGAAATATCTTCATTTTGTGAGGTATATTGAGTCTCCACAGCTTGTTCCAACCCCCCGACCTCGGACATACTGAATCACCAACATAATGATTATGCCAGAAATGGTACCCAGTCTTAACATTATATAAAAGAAGGGATTATACTTAAAATTAGTGTTAACCAAAATAATTCATGCTACAAATATTTAATTAGTTTTATCTCATTTTTGCAGGCCAATATGCATTCAACCCACTCCAAAATGAGAGCTACGGTATATGTAAATTGTATTGTTTAGCTACTTTATGTTTTATTATTGTTAGTTTTTTTTTTGCTAAGCCTTTTGATATATACTTTTAAACACATGAATTCCACCAAGCATGTGTTTCTTCCTGTCATGTGTTTCTTCCTTTTGAACAAAATAATTTCATAGTATGATCGTATGGTTTCCTCCTTAGCTAGCTAACATAGATATGAAAATTAAATTAATTATATCTTATTTATGTTTGCTATGCTTGCAGAGGTATACCAAAATGCAGAGTACTACCAATATGCGGGTCAGAACCCAGGTATTATTTAAAATTTGTTATCACTACATCCACTATTAGCCAATACATTCAATACATCCCTTACCCCATTACATACTCTTAAGTTAAACTAATTTTGGTCCTCATCCATCATTGTTTCCAACTTTTTAGATTTAGATTAATTAAGTCAAGGTTTTAGGCCACCTCTTACAGGAGTTGCTTCTTGCCAGTTTTTGAATGCGAAGATTCACCAGTAAACAACTCCTCATAACCGTAATTCTATCTCATGCCCACTATGCCAAGTTGCTAATCAGTATTCGTGATCTTATTATAATAATTTGTTTTTCTTGATTAAGTTGGTGTATGTTCGTATAGACATGACTTTGCACATTGTAAATCACCTTGTACATGTAGTCTTCATGTTTCATGAGTTTCAACATGCGATGAATAAATTAGACTATAGATCAATAATATGGTTTATATTTGAAATTAGTGTTAACCAAATAATTCGTGCTACAAATGTTTAATTAGTTTGATCTCATTTTTTGCAGGCCAATATGCAAACCCCAACTACCATCCAACTCAGGATGCATCCGGTGCAAACTTATGTAATATAAAATAGTTGTATTATTTATCTAGTTTATGTGTCATTGTTAGTTTTTTCATCTTTAAAATCATGTGTACATGTGCAGACATGTAAATTAAATTAATTATATCTTATATATGTTTGCAGGGGGAAACCAAAATGCAAATCCCGAGTACTATCAAAATGTGGATCAGAACCTAGGTATTATTTAACATTTATGGTCTCCGCATCGACTATTAACTAATACATTCAATAGATTCCTTACCCTATTGCATATTCTTAAGTTAAAAAGTAATTTTGGTCCTCATCCGCCATTGTCTCCAACTTTTTAGATTTAGGATAATCAGTGCATGTTTTAGACCATCTTTTGTAGGAGTTGCCAGTCTTTGAATGTGAAGTTCCAGAAATAAATAATTGCAAATTCTATCTCAATTTTGCAGGCTCACTAGACCAATATGCTAATCAGGATTTACTCGATCAAAATTCAGGTATCATAAATCGAACTTATTATAATAATTTATTTTTCTTAAGTAATCTGGTGTATGTTTGTATAAACACGAATTTAATCCTTTAACAATATAGAATGTTCACATTTTAGAGCACCTTGTACATATAGTCTTTCTTTGTGTGAGTTACAATTGTTGCAAACGTGTATGGGTTTATACCAAGTAGGAAGTCTGTAAATCTCAACCCCCTGCTACATTTGTAATATAATTTCAAAATAAATGTAGTAGATTAGTAGTTAGTTTGGTTAATTAATTACAAAGTTCGTGACAACTTACTATTAAAATTCCTGAATCCATTTTACATATGTTGCCACTGGATCCTACATATGTAGACTTATTTATAGTTAGTTATGTAATCCATTCTTTAGTTAATAAACACGCATATGTAATTAAGATTCTCTTACGTTTACTCTCATATATCTGGACACTGATCCATTTTTGAAGGGCTCGGGTCTTCTTCATGGCAAGCTGTATCCAAATTGGGTGGTAGTGGTAGCATGGTTCAGGCTCAGCAGCCTCAGCAGCCTCAGGACTCAAGTAAGGATGTGTTAGGTCTTATCAATTAAATATTTTGCTCATATACGTACATAGAATGATTTCAAATTCACTGACTGCTAATGGACTATATATATAGAGTAGAGATAATATAAAACAATTTGTACGGTCCTTGTGATTTATGAGTCATATAACAAATGCATGAAGTAGATGAATTATTTTGTTGGTTATTTATGAACATACATGATTGCCAAACTAATTCGAAAATCCACAATCAATTAACGATATAGGCGTGTTTATGTATACATTGCTTAAGAAGAGAGAGAGAGAGATAGAGAGATTTTACATTCCTTAATGTGTCATATTTACAAAGTGATGAAAGTTGAAATAAAGAATATACAGAATGTTTCTATGTGTTGGCACACTCTAGCCTGACTAATTTGTTACTAACTGTAATGATAAGACAAAAGCCTTATTATATACATAAAAGTTAAACTCGCACTATATAGGTTAAACTGATCACTTTATTTAGAAATCATTAAGCACTTGAATGAAATTAAATACTATAAACTACAAAAATATTGTCACTGCAATATAACTACTAGCCTTGTTAGATTTTGTTTTAAGGTTGAAGCTAAATGTGACAGGTGAGGTGTCTTTCAATACAACTGAAGCTATAGGTCAACTTATCCAAAGTGATTTCCCACTGCATGATAACGAGATACAAAATGCAGTTGATATTCTCACAAACCAACATCCAAAACTAAGAGATATCATGCATGGACAATCGATACCGGTGATTGACATCGAGGGTTTGTCAATTTTCCAAAGATTGCTTAAATGCTTGTTGTACCAATTAGCTAGCACAATCACACGATATACAATCTATGATGAAGTGGTGCAATTTTGCCAAAGACGGGGGGATAATGTAAACCCCCAGTCCGTCATTGCTATCCCTGAATCCTTTTGGAAAAGAGTTGAAGTCAAAGGCAGCAATAAAAAAGTCATAACTGAATTTGCAATGGAGTACGATGAGGGGCACTCTTTCTCAGACCAGCTCTGCATGAGGCTTCGATCGGAACAATTACTTAAAAATCTAGTACAGCTGAAAGGAGTGGGGTACAAAATTGGATTTTTTATGATTCTTTTTGGGCTCCGTAGGTTGGACTTTGTACCTGCAATGGATTCTGATTTCAGGAAAGCATGGAAGGCGTATCATGGACGGAACAAAACTCCTGTTGAAGACATAAGCAAAGATCTTACATGGGCTCCATATAGTGGCGTTGCAGCATACATTGTTTGGTCCTTTGGTAAAGGTGCCCCTTAGGCATATTAAAATGTTTGAACTGTAATCTGTGGTTGGTTTATGTAACTGAATCTTGGATCTTTTTTTTAAATCTGTTATCTGTATTTGACAATGAATCAATCTGTTATCTGTATTTGACAATGAATCTGTATTTGACGATGAATGATTGTGTTTGCGTGTTTCCTTTAATTTACCTGTTACCTATTTTATTTACTATATATCAATATCACAAAGAGCAATGTAGGTCAAAATTAAGGTATAATAATAATTAGATTACAAGTTGCCTTTTAAGTTACCCATTACCTATTCTAAAAAGAGACATGCTAAAGATTTGAAATCAACAGATTTTATGTAAAAGATTTAAAATCTACATATTTTAGAAACTTGCTCAAATATTCTTTAATTTCCATCTTGGAGGAATCTCGGGCTCTGTATATAATCACATTCACCAATGTCTTATTGCGTTGCTTCTTCTCTAATCCCCTAAGCTGGACAAACTCACCCAATACCAGGTAATACTAGAATTGTAGGATGACGGGTGATCAAGTCCGCACAAGGCAATTTTTTGTGAGAAGAGCCAAGACAGCAGATGCTAGATGTAGAGTTTGCGATACAGCTGTTGGTCCTGAAAGGAGGAGACTAGTAGTTTGCAGTGGTGGTGGTATTAAGACAAGCGATATAGTTGTTGGTCGGGACAAAAGCGATATGTTGCAACATTGTGATAGAGATAGGATCAGCAACTTACCACAAGACTTAATACTTTGTATCTTAAACCGTTTGTCAATTCATGATGCAGCAACAACTAGTGTTCTGGCTAAAGAATGGAGGTATTTATGGGGAAACAACACCCAGCTAGTTCTTGATAAGTCATTCTTCTCACAACTGACTTCTAATAAAGAGAAAGACGCAAACCAATTTGTTTTCTTAAGAGCTCTTGAAAGAATCTTTTCAAGTCATATTGGTCGCATATTCAGCTTTAGTCTTTACATTCCTCCGGACATTGATCCGTGCCCTGTAGCACGCTGGATCGAACACTTCTTGAAGAAGGGGATAAGATATTTAGTGATCGATAATTCTGAAAATAAAGCCTGTGAAATTCCATCTTGTTTGCTTGATTGTGCGGAACTGATCAGCTTAGCGCTTAATACATGGATATGGAGTACACCCCATAAAAGCACAAGCTTCACTAATCTAATATGGGTCGAACTTGCTAATATCTCATTCAGTGCTGACATATCATTTGGGACTCGACTAAAACATCTGAGATTAATAAATTGTACTGGGATTAAACACCTGGGTTGTCAATTTACAAATGGTAACAGTCTCACAAATGTGTTTCTTACTGTGAGCGAACAAATTGATTGGCGATGGTTCAAATGCACTCCACAACTGAGAATCTTGGGTTTGGTATTCATCTCCCCTGCAACTATAAACATGAAAAATCCCATCAATTTTATCAAGCTCCTGAGCAATTTACCTAGCCTCAAGACAGTTAAAACAAGTGGTTTCACTCTCCAGGTAAATTATGAAAGCAAGTCTAGTTAATGCATGCATATTCTCTGTAGGAGTATTAGAAAGGACCGATATATGTAGGTCATGTCTTAACGAATTGTTTATAAATATAGGTTTGGAGACCAGAACTCAGTGTCGTAATGAATAGGTGTGCAACAAAAGTTCAGAACTTGAAAGATTTGTTCTTGCACCCGCTTGGATGCTATAATTTTCGCCAGATTCTAAATACACTTCACTTAATGAGATGCCTGCCCAACTTGCAAAGTCTTGTAATAACACTGGTGAGAACTAAAACTTCTGTGAAGCAATGTAATAGGAAAGAGTAAATTACTTATGTTCTCTGTGCTCAAGTTTTAGTGTGTACTATTATAAAGTAGCCGTAATCAATTTAAATTATTATGCATTGATGAAGATATATTATTAAATAATATTTTTATGTTATATGTAGGTCAACGATAAGAGCTTTTACAATCCCAGAGATCTAACTGCAGTCAATCTGGACTTGATAGATTGGAAAGACATGTTACTAGGCGAACTTCATTCTGTATTAATACAGGGTGCGGTGGCGTCGAACTATGTCTTCTATTTTTTAAAGCTTTTGCTTACATCTTCACCATCACTTGAAAGGATGTTAGTAATCTGCAGCAGCGAAGTTACTGATCCCAGTGAAAAGTTGGAAATTAAACGAAAGTTGACACGTTTCCCTAAAAGATCGTCAACGGCTGAAGTATATTTCAAAGAAGCTACTACTCCGGTGAACTTCATGTGATGGCTTTCAAGTATTTTTAGGTACTAGCATTTTCAAATTTGAATTGAGTTTCTTAATATAAATTGATACATATAGCTCGGACCACGTAGAATAATTTTGTTTGTATATGGAGTTTCAAATACATGAAGTTCTTTATGCTGCCATCCTATGTCTTTCTAGCTACAAGAATGCAGACTGATCTATTCTACCAAATGCATTTATAATTATTTATAAATTTTATCCGACTGCAAACTGCTCAGTTATTCATAACAAAGCATCTATCAAATAGCTGTTGCTAAGAAAGAGAAAATGCATGAAAAAGAATTATGAGTTGCACATAATTTTACTAATTAAGCATGTATTTAGTAATTAGCAAATCAAGCTTATTGTACAGCAGAAAATACAACAAATAAAATGATCCATAAACCTGTAATCTGAACTATCTGATCACCTAACCTGCAAGAATGGGATTCCGACCTTCATCAAATCCAGTTAATGACAAGGAAATAATCTGAGTCTTAACCACTTGGTACAACAGATGGAGATGGTCCTTTTATGCTGGCAATTACCGCGAAGGAAAATGCATAACCTGAAAATAAGTCGGGTCAAAAACTTCATCCAGGATTGCAACTTTATAGAGTAGTATCTAATCACTCATTGTAAGTTTACAATTTCAAAAGATGAACGTACGGTAGCAAGCCTGCAACGCCACTGGTACTCAAAACTCGGGTCTATGATATTGATGACAATCCATGAGTTTATGAATTCTTATCATGTGTCAAAAATCAAAACATAGTTTTAAGTGATGGTTCACCGTCTCAGCCTTAACAGAGTACCTATTTCGAAGTTCAACATATTGATTTTGCAAGAAGAACGTGCTAGTAGAAGGTCAACATTAACAAATCAAATGTATAAAAATATTATTTGAAACAAAATTATTACTTATCTATATTCAAATAGAGCTTGGCCTTCCCTGATATCCAGCTCTAAAGAAGGCAAGTCCGCGATGGTGGTTGGTGGTTCTGAAAATTTTCTCTACAACTTAGTGAGCTTTAATCTCTACATTCCCCCGAAAATTGATCGGTGCCCTGTCACTCGACGGATTGAACATTTCGTGAAGAAAGGGACAAGATATTTAGAGCTCAATAACTATGAAAACAATGCCTATGAAATCCCATCCTGTTTGTTTGGTTGTGTGACATTGAGGGGCTTAAAGCTCAATACATGGATATTGAATGCACCCAAATGTACAATTTTTACTAATCTATTGCAGGTTATACTATCAAATGTCACATTCAATGCTGACATTTCATTTGGGACTCAACTAAGACGTCTGAGATTGGAATAGTGTACTGGGATTATACACTTAGGCAGCCAATTTAGGAAGGGTAACAGTCTCGCAATTGTGGTTCTCATTGTGGGGGGGGGGAACAAATTGATTGGCGATGGTTCGAGTTCACTTCACTACTGAGATACTTGCTCCTGGAATTCACTTCCTATTCCAATTTCAACCGGAAGAAACCTATCAATATAATCAAGGTCCTTAGAAAATTACCTAGCATCTTTAATTTTCTTATAAGCGGTTTCACTCTTGGGGTAAGATGAATATACACCATAATTTTACTACAATATGCTTTACTGCAACCTTTTTACCATTTGGAATAGTAATAAACTCAATAGGATTTACCTCTGTGTAGTAAGCAAAACAGTTCAAATCTGAACACATGTGATCAGTGGCTCCACTGTCAATAAGCCAATTACTCATATTATTATGATCTGTCAAAAAACAAAACTTACCAGCTAACAAAGCATGGCCAGCACTATCTTTTGTCTGAGAGTCATTAGAATCACATGACTGATTGTTAAGAAAAGACAACAGCTATGCAACAGAAATGGTACCAGCCTGATCAACATTTGCAGTAGATAATGCTGCAACTTTCTTATCCTTATTAGACTTAAAACCAGGTGGATAGCCATGCACTTTGAAACATCTTTCAAGACTATGACCACTCATCTTGCAATGAGTGCAATAGAATTTAGACACTCTTTTAGTTCCATCACTTGGTTTATTTCCTGAAGCATTAGCTGTTTGTCTCTGAAAACTATTACTTGCAGTAACTTTGTCATAAGATTTCTTGGCCCCTGCTAGAAAAGCTAATGATTCTGTGTTAGAACCATTCTGAGAGATTTCTTGATGTCTTTCTTCCTGGGAAAACATTCTAAAGGCTGCAGAAATGTTAGGCAATGGCAATTGCATCAAGATATTGCCTCTAACAACAGAAAACTTATCACTAAGTTTCATCATGAACTGAATAAGTCTGTGATCCTGTTCTCTTTGATAAACCTTCTGAGTAAGATTACAGGTACAGTGATTGCAAGTGCAAGAAGGCAAGGGACTTGCATCATTCATTGCATCCCAAAGTGTCTTAATCTCAGTGAAGAACTCAGAAACAGATTTAGGACCTTGATTTAGCTCTGTCAACTGTTGTTCTAAAGCATAACTTTGTGCAACTGATGCATAACCAAAACGATCCTCTAAATCACACCAAATCTCTCTTGCAGTTTTGTAGAATAGAACACTTTTAGCAATATTCTCATCAAGATTCGTTAGTAACCAAGAACAGACTAGATCATTGCATCTTTCCCATGCTTTTACATCAAAAGAAGAGGCTAACACAGAGGTGACTATAGGCTTTGGAATTGTTCCATCCATAAAACCTAACTTGTTTTTAGCAGATAAGCTCAACACCATAGCTCGTTTCCAATTAGCAAATCCAACTCCATTAAACTTCACAGTTACTAATTGAGACGAACTTGCATCTGAAGGATGTATGTAATATACACTAGAAGTGTCATTATTAGATTGTGTATTAGTTCGATTATTGATATTCCAAGTGCTTGACTCAGCCATTGTTGTTACAGATCACAGTCAAGAAGATCATATTTATAACGACACCGTACAAAAGATCGAAAAACAAGATTCGAACAAGAAATTTGCACAGAAATCAAACAAGAAACTGAGAACGAAGAACAAGAACGAAGAAGATAAAACCTCTCGTATGAAGCTTTAATGGCAGAAATGAAGCTTTTAATGGCGGAAACGATCAGAAAATGCAAAAAACAATCATCAAAACACACCGGAAAACGCAAAGTGAACGATCAAACAATACAGAATCTTCATCTTGAATCTCTGATACCATGATAAACTACAAGTAATGAAGAGAAAAGGAAGTGTTTATTCTCTGGTGCTCATAGAATAGCTCATTGTTTTGTTACAAGAACGAAATGAAAATGAATCACCTACAACTGACATGATGCTTACAGCTTTTATACAACACACAGAACGTAACTAACTCTCTAACAAACTCAGCTGACATGGCAACTCACAGCTGGCAATGCTTACGTGGAAACTATATCAGTTTTATCAGTTTCATTAAAGTCTATATAGTTGATGCATTTTCTCTTTATTATAGAAGGCATTATTCAACGTAAGTGGCTCGTGTCCTAATTAGGGATGGGAACGGGTCGGGTCGGGTTCGGCTCGGGTTTTGCAAAATTCAAATCCAAATCCAAATATTTTCGGGTTTCGGATCGTATCGGGTTTCGGATCCAAAACTCAATATCCAAATCCAAATCCGTCGGGTTTCGGATCGGATCGGGTTTTTTTCGGGTATTCAAAATTAAAAATAGTGTAAATAAGTTGCTTAACAAAAAAATAAAAAAAATGTGTAAGTAAGTTAAAAAATACCGCTACATCCATGACAATTTATTTTCTCGATCTTTCCATATCTTATGTCTCAAAGATATGTGTATGTATAATATGTATTTATAATATACATTTATATATATATATATATATATATATATATATATATATAATATATATAATAGTGTATGTATAATATGTATTTATAATATACATTTATATATAATATATAATATATAAAATATAAAATATAATAAATAAAAGTCGGGTATTTTTCGGGTTTCGGGTTCGGTTCGGGTTTTGATCGGGTTTCGGGTTTCGGATCGAGTTTCATGAAATCCATATCCTTATCCAAAATCTTTCGGGTTTAAAATTTAAATCCATATTCATATCCAAATCCAAAATATCGGGTTCGGATCGGATAAAAAATCGGATTTCGAATCGGGTATCCGTCGGATCAGTGTTATAAGCATAGGTTGTTGGAGGTACCTTGAGATCATCATTTTCAGTCTGAGTAGTAGCCATGAGAGCATAGTTGACTTCCTCATCTGAATCTGAAGTGTCTGCCCAATCTCTGCCTTTGGTGTAGAGTGCCTTTTCAGTTTTACCCTTCTTGCACTCAGGAGCATAGTGACCCATCTCCTTACACTTGTAGCATTGAATTTCAGACTTATCTTTCTTACCAGATTTGAAGTCCTTTCCCTCAGCTTTCTTGAAATTCTTCTTGTCAGACTTTGAGTAGTCCCTTGAGAATCTCTTTCCCTTCTTGAAGTTCTTGAAACCCATCTTCTTAAAGGTCTTTACCATCAATGCAGCCATTTGCATCATGTCCTCATCATCTTCAGAATCAGATGAACCATCTGTGTTTGAGTCAACATCAGTGTTCGATGACTCATTCTCTGAATGGATGACTAAGGCTTTCCCTTTTGCCTTTCTCCTTGATGCCTCCTTCTTTGATGGTTTCTCCTCAACCTTGAGAGCAACAGACTTTGACTTTCTACTAGATCTTTTGTTTCTCTGCTCCAATTCCAATTCATGGGTTTTGAGCAGTCCATAAATTTCATCAATCTCTGTTTCACCAAGTTCATAATTATCTCTTATAGTGGTCGTTTTCACATCCCACTTTTCAGGTAGAGAGAGAAGAAACTTGAGATTTGAATCTTCCAAATCATACTCTTTGTTCACCAATGACAAATCATTGAGCAGTTTACAAAATCTGTCAAATGTTTCTGTCATGGTTTCATCAGATTTTGCCTCAAAATGCTCATACTCCTGTGTGAGTATGTTCCTTCTGTTCTTCTTAATTGCAGGTGTTCCTTGACATCTAACCTCAAGTGCATCCCAAATCTCCTTTGCAATTGTGCAGTTTATCACTTTATTAGACATAACATTGTCTAATGCACTGTGAAGTAAATGCCTTACCTTCGCATCCTTTGCAATAGATGAAAAATCCTCAGCAGTTAGATCTTTCTTCTCTTTTGGAATGACTTTTGGTTCCTCACCAGCAGCAGCAGCAGATAACTTTGTAGGTTTATGAGGACCTTCATAAATTCTGTCCAGATATTCTGGATCTGTAGCCTCCAGAAACATGGTCATTTTCACCTTCCAAATTGCATACTCTAATGGCCTCAGTATAGGAACCCTAATTGTTTCATACCTACTAACAGTAGTAGGGGCTTTCTCAGATGGTGGAGGTATCTCTGCCATTGATTACTATTGTGTTTGGATCTTTAACTGTAATAAAGTAACAGATTTGTCTCTGATACCACTTGTTAGGACGAATTCACAATAAATAATCAAGAACTATATAAATAAGTAACAAGAACACACGTTTTAACTCTTTAAAACTGTTTGGAATTAATAATTCCTCTCTCGGTGATGTAAAGTATCACAGAGAGCTGCTTAGGTTACAAGAATGATATTCGTTCACGATAGATACCCTTCTAGGGTTAACCTAACTGTATTTATAAGATATACAGCTACGTACAATCGTAAATTGATTCTCCTAAAATTAAGCTATACAATTGATATCAATTACGATTGCTACACGTCTTCTAAGTCAACTCGATCTCTTTGATAGCTATCCAATCTTCAAAGATATCGCTTCCATATTAATATTAAATTAATCTTCAAACTCTGTTGACTTGTAGACGCTCCCAGTAGACAGACTTTAGCAAACTCTGTTCTCTCAACGCTAACAGCGTTTGCGCTTCCATGTATTCAGCTATCAGTGTTTATGCTTTCCTCTGTCAGCGTTTGCGCTTCCAGCAATCAGCGTATACTCAAA
The DNA here is from genome assembly GCA_037693485.1 of Kitagawia praeruptora. Taxonomy (NCBI): domain Eukaryota; kingdom Viridiplantae; phylum Streptophyta; class Magnoliopsida; order Apiales; family Apiaceae; genus Kitagawia; species Kitagawia praeruptora. The sequence continues at coordinate 136,944,822 of CM075350.1, read as the reverse complement.
CTCTGTTAAAACTGCTTTCAATAACAAGTTAAACTCTCTTTACCTGAAACACTTAAACACTGACATTAAATCACATCAATTATATCTAACAGGTCCAATCAATGACCCCAGCAGATGCAACCGAACTACCACTAGCAGGAATTTCACTCTCGTTAACCATTATGCTAAATACTATATAACTAATTATCTCTTCAATAATGTTGGAAATATTGACTAAAACAGCAACATAGAGGCAGTTATATATCGTATTTAACAAGCCAAGGCCAAACAAACAATTAAAGAAACAAAACATGAAGGTATAACACATGCATATCAGTAACTGAAAGAACAAAGGAAAGATAGGAGACATACCAGTAGCCATAGCTATATCAGTATATCAAACAAGAATGAAAACAGGTGAGTCGTCCGGATTTGCAAGAAGTCATGACTATTCTTGAAGAGATAATTGCCCCCACTTACACTGTGTCAGGATGCTGGCAATATTCTTCCAGGATAAAACAGCTCCGAGTTATATGATCACAGCAACCAGATAACTCAACTTCGACTAGCACCTCAGTTCGCCAGAAAAACTCACAAGCAAAACAGCTTTGACAGTAAGGGAAAAGAGAGTGTAGAGAAGAGAAGAGAATGTAGGGTGTGTTGTATATATTCAGTATATTTACAATCAGTAGCTTAGCTCTCTATTTATAGGAGAGGCCAAACGTAACTGATGCCACCCAATTAATATTGTAACTGCTGATTTACAATTAATATAGCAAAACGGCTGATTTATATTAAATAAATCGTAACTGTTACACTATATTTGACCCACTCATGATTTCTAATTAATAGAATAAATGCTCAGACTCTGCTGTCAACAAGTCTCGACAGTACCTTTAAAGTAACTGTCATCAGTTTGAACTTGACAGTATGTTTACTTTCTGACAGCAACCTTGTTCCTGACAGTATGTTTACTTTCTGACAGCAAGTTTTACCTTCCTGACAGCAACCTTGTTTTTTACAGCAAGTTTTCACCTTCCTGACAGCAACCTTGTTATGACAGCACAGTCTGGCTCTCTATAGTTTACAGGACTTTCAATCCAACTCTTGACAGCATGTTTATAATATTAAAATAAATCAATAATCCATGCAATAAAATTCCTCGCCCAGGTCGCCTCGCGTACGCGAGACGCCGAGACATTCACCCAAATCGCCCTTCGACCGAGCCGACCCGAGTCGAGTCGTGACGTGGCGTGGCGAGGCGGGCGGCGGCGGCGCGCGCGTGTGTGTGTGTGTGTGTGTGCGCGTGGAGCACACAGTAACACCATGCACCATCATACACCTTAGTAGTTGTACACTACCCATGTGTGTGATTCTATATAAAGCCAACAACCCCCTTTATTCATTTCAATGTGGGACAAATACACATTCTCATTTTCAAGCTCTTTCAAGCTACCAATTCCAACTTCATTTCTCTATGGATTCCACTAAGAAAATTACTTAGACCCATATATGAAAATTGAAGTCCTCATAGCAAGGAACAATTTCCAATTATTAAAATCCGGAATTAACATCAAGAACATAAAATACTTATGTTCTAAAAACTCCATTTTCTAACAATCCCCCATAAATCCATACAGAAATGCTTCAGGTTTTCCATCATGACTTGTTTTTCAGAGTCGGTACCCTTCCGAGTTTGAACCCTCCTAAGTCCCCTACTTCAATGATTACCGGATTCAGATGGAATTTTTCACCTTGATTCTTAATCCGTTTGGTGTAACCATGTTCCATAGACGACGACAAGTCAAAGGCTATGGTGCCAATCTACGGCTTTGAGACATTAATGGTCTTGTCTCGATCCTGTTCGTCGAATGCTTCAAGGAATAACCCTTTCCTCTAAATGCGACCACACAATTACATTCGCTTAGCAGGGCATCTCCAGAGATGTACTGCTACCATCTCGTCGAATGACTTGACCCCATTCAGAGTTATAATAACTCTTGCTATCTAGCAGTATCAGTACCTTCTAGGTTTACAGGGGATAGACTCAGATACAACAGTATCATCTATGTAGCAAAGGTACTACCAATTCATCCTTACAGCTTGTTATTACCACATTGAATACACTTCAAGGGATCTCCTCTCATGTGTATTGGGTTCCTACTGATAATGAACTATGATGGGTTGACAGCCCCATCCCCAACCTTGACTTAAGGACCACTGCAGGTTCCAGTCCTTTAGTTAAAGGATTAGCTATATTATTCTGAGTTCCTATGAACTCTACAGCAATAATCCTATCAGACACTAAACCCCTAATAGACTTTAGTCTAACTTGGATGTGCCTCTTTGTTTTAGCATTATACTTTTTACTGCTAATCTTGTCGATAGTTGTTTTACTATCACAATGAATAGCAAACGCAGGAAGCGGTCTGCTTACTACAGGTATCGTGGACATAAGTCCATGTAACCATTCTGCCTCCGTCCCCGTGGCATCAAGCGCACACAACTCAGCCTCAAAAGTAGACCGAGTTACTATAGTCTGTTTGGTCGACTTCCAGGATATTGCTCTACCTGCTAAAGTGAACACGTATCCAGTTACTCCATTGGAAACAGACTTCTTAGCTATCCAACTTGCATCACTGTACCCTTCAAGTACACCAGGAAATCTCCTATAGTGTAAACTAAGGTGCATTGTGCCTTTCAGATATCTAAGCACTCTATCAAGAGCATCCCAATGAGTTTTGTTTGGACAGCTTGTATATCTAGCCAACTTAGACACAGAGTATGAAATATCTGGTCTAGTACAGTTAGCAAGATACTGTAAACTCCCTATAATCTGAGAATACCTTAACTGAGACACAGGTACTCCTGAAGCATTCTTAACAAGGGCAACTTTAGGATCATAGGGTGTACTAGCGATTCTACACTGTGAATAACCATATTTCTCAAGTATAGATTTCTCTATATAATGAGACTGCGATAAAGTTATTCCCTCAGCTAACTGTGTCAATTTGAGACCAAGAATCACACTAGCCTCACCCATATCCTTCATTTCAAAGTGCCTTTTCAAGAAAGCTTTTGTCTCGTTAATAATCTCAATATTGGTTCCAAACAATAGTATGTCATCTATATATAGGCACATGATGACACACTCACTACCTTTAACTTTGGTGTAGACACACTTGTCACTATCATTAATATCATAACTGAACGGCACTATAGTTTCATCAAACTTTTTATGCCAATCCCTAGGAACTTGTTTCAAGCCATAGATGGATTTGATCAACTTACATACTTTCCTTTCGTTACTAGATGCAAAATATCCCTCAGGCTGATCCATATAAATCTCTTCTTCAAGTTCACCATGAAGAAAAGCTGTCTTTACATCCATTTGATGGATGATAAGACCATGTACGGAAGCCAATGCTACAAGCATTCGGATTGTTGTCATCCTAGCTACAGGAGAGTATGTATCAAAGTAATCAATACCCTCTTTTTGCTTAAAACCCTTAGCTACCAGTCTAGCTTTGTACTTATCTATTGAGCCGTCAGGGTTCAACTTCCTTTTAAAGATCCATCTGCACCCGATAGTAGAACACCCAGGAGGGAGATCAACTAACTCCCATGTTCCATTAGAAACAATAGAGTCAATTTCAATCTTTACAGCGCCCGTCCAGTGCCTAGACTCTGAAGAATCCATAGCTTGTCGGAAAGTTAAAGGTTCGTCCTCGACATTGTAAGTGATAAAATCACTTCCAAAATCCTTGACTACCTTTGCACGCTTACTCCTTCGTGGTTCCTCTATCTCCTTAGGAGTAGAGCTACTACTAGGTTCCACCCCCACATTTGTCATCTTTTCCACATGATCAGGAATAGAACTTGATGTCTGAGTAGGATCTTCAGTAGAAGTATCTTGAGGCATACCAGTCTTTATAGGGTAAACATCCTCAAAGAATGTAGCATCACGAAACTCAACTATCGTGTTTGCCACTATACCATCTATGTAAGATTTTAATACTAAAAATCTCATAGCTGTAGTGGTCTCAAGATAGCCCAGAAAGATACAGTCAACAGTCTTTGGACCCAGTTTCTTTCTCTTGTGTTCAGGGACAAGTACCTTAGCAAGGCACCCCCACACACGAAGATACTTAAGACTAGTCTTCTTGCTCTTCCATAACTCATATAGTGTCTTATCCATGTGTTTCAGAGGAACTCTATTCAGAATATGGCAAGCCGTATTCAGAGCTTCTCCCCACATGTATTTAGGCAACCCAGAATTAATAAGCATACTATTAATCATATCTTTAAATGTTCTGTTCTTTCGCTCATCAACCCCATTAGACTCAGGTGTGTATGGTGGGGTAACTTCATGAACTATACCATTGTTTGCACAAAATTCATTAAAAGCGTTACTCGTATACTCAGCACCTCTATCAGATCTCAACCGTTTAAGTTGTTATCTCTCATTTATCCTTAGTTTGTAATAATTTTGTCCTTGATTAGTATGTTAGTAGCATTTTAATTTGGATTTGATGTTAAGATGATTTTTTATGTTTATAGGATAATTTTGGAAGCAAAAGGAGCCTGATTTCACATCATCAAGAGACCGTAGTTTAGACCTGGACGAACAATGAGGAAATAAGAATTGTCACAAAAATATGGAAAGTGATATATTGTTAAAGCAGGAATCCCGGTTGGAATTAATATAATCTTTGTGAAGCAAAAGGAGTCCGGTTTCAGGTCCGCAAAATACCGCAACTTATGACTTAAGGATTTATTTATATTAATAAATATTTAATTTATTTAGAAAATTATATTTATAAATATCTAATAATATTAGATATTTATTTTTATAATTTCTGGATTTAATTAATTATTTATTAATTAAAGATTATAAGTTGTGCGGGTTAAAAAGCATTTCTACGAAGCCCATTCATGTAAAACAAAATAAGCCCCTTTTGTTGAAAGAATTGAAGCCGCCCACCAGTTTCAGAATAAAGAAAGAAAAGGAAATATTCAATCATTCAAAACAAGTGCTGAAGCCGAAAGTATCAAAATTCAGTGTATTTTAATTCTTTTGTGCTGGTTGCTTTAGCCCGGTTAGTTTCTTTATTGTACTTGGTGTGCTAAGTATTTGCTATAAATAGGGTTGTACTTCTTAGGTTTTAGAAAATCAATCATGTATCAGACTTCCTGTAATCAAAATCTCAGTTTATTATTTAGTAGTTAGTTTAGGAGTAGATAATAAAAGTAGAGAAGAAGAAAATACTTCGAAGGAGAGCTTGGGCAAGGGTTGAAGGGATTCAATTCAGACTTACAGATTTCTTCAAAGTTGTATTTTTCTTAACTCTATACTCTTGTAAATATTCTTTTGATTTTATATATATGTTTGTGTTATTTATCTAGCATGTGTAACTAATTCTATAATTCGAGAATTAGGTAGTATTCATTGGTAATATATAATTGTTTGATTGTGATGCTAATTCTCTACTTTTGCTAATCTATCATTGAGGGCTTAACCCAATTAAGGGAGTCATGAACCATTAATTGTATTTCTATGAATTGTAATGAATTGGGAGAGGATTTACAATTCTAGTACATGATATGATAGACATAATTCTATTATTGAATCGGGAGATTAATAAAAGGACTATGAAACTTATAATTCTTGGGTCTTAATAATCTAAAATTATATTTCGATTGATCATGGGAGTGACTTTTGAGATATAATTATAGACACTATTTTGTATCTTGGGAGAGAACATTATAGAATTTAGAAGCATTGTTTTTAGCGAAGTACGAGAAATAGATATAGCATCACATCAACATTATGGAACCAATTGAAGAAACCTAGTTCTCGAGTTACTTTCCTTATCGATAAAACTTAATTTTAATTGCTTATTTTAGTTAAATTTAGTTAGAAACAAACACCCAATTTTTTTCTCCACACTTCTAGATTGTAAGAAATTAAAACCTGAACTTGTATTAACAGTCCTTCCCTGCGAACGAACTTTACAAAAATACTAACAACAAATTGGCGCCGCTGCCGGGGAAGGCATCAATATTAAGTTTACGTTATTTATTTGAGAAAATGACCAAAATACCTCAAAATGAGGTACCCATTGCCCAAAATGCCTAAAATCGGAACAGAAGGCCCTATCTACCCACGGGATACGCCACTTGAAACGGCGTATCCCCTGTACTGTTCATCTCCCACATCTTTCTTCTCTCCCCGTCTCTCTCGTACTCCCCGATCTCTCTCCCCCTCTGTTTGCTCTCTCCAGCACCTCCACCATAATCGACCACACCAAAACAATCACCACAGATTACGTTTCGTTTTGCCTCAACTGATTTATCAAAATCTGGCCCTGCAAGGGCGTAGCGACCTCGTCGGAAAATCGAGGCAGTTGTTAGGGTTCGAGTTGGGTTTGTAAATTCCGGCGAATGAAATGGTTAAACAATGGTATGGTTGTGTCAATCTTTGAGAGATGAATCGTTTGGTCTATACCACGTAACTGGAAGATTACTTGAACGTTGGTTGGCTGGAGATTTCTGTTTTCCGGCGAAATCGCCAATAATCGCCACACCCAACTGACTGGTCGCGTAAAATCTGAGAAAATGTGATGATTACGTCAGCAGAGGTGATACGCATTTCACAACCGCGTATCACCGGATGCGCCAGTCATGAATGCGTGTCTCTAACGAATTTTCAACTCCAACTGAAGCGTATCTTCAATACACGCTGATTGCACTGCCGTATCTTCCATATACGCCATTTCTATTAGCGTGTCTTCAAGACGCTCCTTCCCGAGTGGCGTGTCCCGTGGGTATTTAGGGCCACCAGAACTGGCGGTGGGTATTTTGGTTCTGGATTATTTTTTTGTGGTTATTCTGGGCCATCACCCTATTGATTTCTTATAATTTAGATTTTATTATTTTTTTAAAAAAAACACAAAAATATTAGTTTTTAATTTTCAGTACGTATTCTTTATTCCTGTTAATTCGAAACCTCATATTAAATCCTCTGTTTTGTGAGTATAGTTGTACATCTCTGTTTTTATCAAACCCAGTTCTATCTCATCCCCCATTTCTCATCCTTCTCTCCACCCATTTCATTCAACAACCCACACAAACAACCACTGCAGTTCCTTCCTACCTCCACCACGCCTCCACAATACACCATCAATCCTCTTCTCCTTCCTCCCCTTTCTTTTTCTTCCTCCGAACAAGCACCGCACCACCTCCGTTCGCCTCCATTTCCACCACCCACAACAACCCGAGCCTCTTCTTTCTTTCTCCGCGCCATCTTCCTTCTCCGTCACGCCGCTGCTCCACTTGCAAAACAACACTCTCCCCTCTTCTCTCCGTACGCAAACCCACAACCATCTCCTCCCTAGCCCTTCCCCTTACTCCCCTCCTCCTTTCACCACATCTTCTCCACCGCGCCGCACTGCATTTCACCTCTTCCACCACCAACAACCTACTCGCCGTCGGCTTCAACACCAACATCCCATCTCCCCCTTGTCGTTCTTCAAACACCGTTCCATCTCCTCTCCTTTTCTCTTTGCGGGAAAACCACCACACCACAATCTCCCCTGTTTCGATTTTAACAAATCCCCAATCTTCTCCTTCTACGTTCAAACAACCCCATTGCTACCAGTCAGCTACTATTGGCCAACACCGGTCTCCTTCCTCCCCTTTCTCCATTCACACCAGCCACACCCAACTCCTCCATCGCTGACCACTTCCTTCACCACACCCATCCCCTCACCTTCTCCGCACAACTCCGTCCGCCTCCCTCACCATCCTCCTCCATCACTCTAACCTCACTGATCCGCCTTCAAACCATCACACCCACCTCGGCCACAAATACCCCCCAACTACACAAATTCCCTCTTTTCCTTTCGCATAAATCCCCTTCCCCTGTTTCGGATTGTAATGAAATTGAAAACGAAATTTTGGTTGTGAGTTGCTAGTCTTTGTTGCCGAATTTACTGAGTCGAGGCTGCCGAGTTAACTCGGTCTTTGATGTTGTTTATTCTTACGAGTTTTCTGAGTTTAGCGAGTCTTGGAGTCGCTGTTATGTTAGCTGAGTTTTGTCTTGTAGAATGAAAGTCCTTGGTTGCGAGGTTGTCAAGCTGTTATTCGCGAGTTGAATCTTGACGCTGTAGTTCGAAGTCTCTGGGTTGTGTGAAATTGTGGTTGGTTCGCGAGTTGGTTGATGTAGTTGAATTGCCGAGTTGCTATTTTTGTTCGAGTTTTGGTAGATCGAAATCCTGTTGAATTGTTTGCTGAGTTGATGGTTGTGCTTCGATTTTTCTGTTATTGCCGAGTTCTTGGTTTGCTGCATTTTACCGAATTAGCCAAGTAGTCCCTGAGTTGTGTTTTCGTGTCCGAATTTTGTAACTAGTCGACCGGTGTTGTAACCACTGAGTTCGAATGCACCGAGTTCATCCGAGTAATCTTGCGAGTCGAACTGGGTCGTTTTGCCTGTTTACTGAGTTAAAGTTTGAGTCCATTTCGCGAGCCGTGTCTTTGTGTTTGAATGGTCTGTTTTGTCGAGTTGTAGTGTACTAGTGTTTACGTTCTGAGTTTTTTTTTTTTTTATTTATTTCGCAGTTTGGTTCCTGAGTACTATACTGAGTTTTTACCGAGTTTGTAATAACCCTAACTTCAGTAATGCTACAGTGGTCACATGAATAGTAAATTTCGAGGATTTAGAAAAATGGTATATAGGTACTCTATAATGGAAACATAAAATGAATAAACAGAAACCATATTAGTGTTGTACAATGGAAATAAGTGACTCGAAATGACGATAGATTCCAGAAATTCCTGAAACATGGATTTTGAGGATTTTGATTTCGAATAAGCTTCTATTGGACATTTAGGAGCATGGAAACATTATAAGAATTATATATTGAGGAATTAGTGAATTTAGATTTAACCTAGGGATTATTAAGTTAAGAGAATACCAAAGGAAATTGGATTGTTAAACGATTTCAAAACCACTTGGATAACGAGGTATATTCGAAACGAATCGCAATTAGACGAGTATGGAAACCAAGCAACCAAGATTAGTAATATAACAAGGATACATACCACATTATGTTATTCAAGATTATTAGCATTATAAGTAGAAAATCAAAATGGGATTTATTGAATCATCAAAGTGGTGTCATTAGCCATTAACTTGTTTTTAAGGGTAAATTAGTAACTTTGCAAGGTGTTAAACACAAAATATCTTTCCAAGCTTCCATAACACTCTAGATTAAGCAAGATTAAGATGAGAAAAGATCAAAACAAAAGCAAGAAACTCTCCCCCATCCATTATCATCATTTTCGGCCAAAAAAGACAGCAGGTTGGTAAATCGACCATAACTCCTTCGTTTCTCAGCCGAATTTCGTGTTCTTTAGCTTTTTGGAAAGCCCATGAGATGCTCTACAACTTTCATTTAGACGCCTCCTCCAGAAAACGTAGGTAAGACCTTCGTTTTTGCGATTCTTTCAGCTGAGTAAACAGTAACTTCGAATTTTTAACTTTGTTTTATGGTTTCTTTAGTTAATACAAGCTATACTAAGGTTGTTAAAGGTGTGCCCAAGGTTTATCAAGGATTTTTAAGGGTTATCAAAGCTTCAAGAAGGTATAATCATGCTTGCTCTTTTATGTTTGTGATGGATATAGTTGTGTTTAGTGATTAAGTGGTATAAATGTTATGATTATGATGTTATAAGTGTTTGTAAGTGATTAAAGTTGATTTTGGAAGGAGTATGTGCTTGTAACCATGGTTGGTAAGATGACCACATGGTGTAGGTGATGGTGTATAAGGTGGATGATTGATTTGGAGGAGTTTGATTTTGGAAAGTATGAAATTACAGCAGTTATAATGTCCGATTTTCGTTAGAACGAAAACTGCCCTGTTTTGTGACCCCTGCATTCGTACGGTACCTCACTGCCTAGGTTACCAATTGACCATGAAATGATAGATCTTAGTTCATAGATCGTTTCGATATAAGGTGCGTTAAAATCTGATGAACGGTTTAGGAGAAAAGTCAGTTTTAGTGAAAGGTGTTCGAAAACCGAGAAACCATAATTGTATCAACTTTGAGGCTATGATCAACCTACTTAGACATTTTTAAAAATTATGAAACTTTGGGAAAATATGGTAGGGTAGCCAAAGATACATTACCAGTTGACCTTGTAGTAAAAGTCGAAATCTATAATTTATGGGGATTTTTACAGTTAAGTGTGGTCGTTAGGAGAAATGGTGAAAAACCACTGAAACTTCGATTGAGCTTGTAAATGGTTAAGTCCTTGACCCTTTGGGGTAATAATAATACGTTAAACATATGTTGAAGTGTAAAGGGTTTTGTTATACAAGAGGGTAGTGAGTAAGAGATGTGGTATTCTAATGACGGTCCTTTTGTGTTTATAGAAATTTCGGAGGAGGGACCAGCCATACTATCAGGATACAGAAACCAAGGCAAGATCCTTCTATCCCTACTTTAAAAATTATTTATCTTCGGAATAATAATGATATCATGGAATATATTTATGTATATGTGATGCTTTTGTTGCTATATTGCAAAGAATATATTCTCTTGATTGTGGAAAGTTAAAGAGAGATGGATATGTTTTCTGAAATATGAATATAGAGATGATTACGAATGGAGCGAATATGCTCTAGGGTAAAAGAGATATGAAAGAGAATGGTATCAGTTGTTATCTAGGGTTATATGGTTTATAATGCTATATTATAAACATTCTTTTTAGTGTATGTTATATACTTATATTTTATAGAAATAATGTGCGAGAATGGAAGTGATATACGGGAATGGAAATGTGAAATGGTGTTGATAAATTGAATAATAATCTTATAAAAAGGGGAATTTACAACAGTAAGCGTAAGAGGCCGTGTGGAAGTTGCACAGTCCAGCACTTAATAAGCGTAAGAGGCCGTGTGGAAGTTGCACAGTCCGGCACTTAATGTAAGCGTAAGAGGCCGTGTGGAAGTTGCACAGTCCAGCACTTAATGTAAGCGTAAGAGGCCGTGTGGAAGTTGCACAGTCCAGCACTTAATATTTCATTTCGGCCCAAGAGTTGCCGAAGGAGGATGTAGTGGTAGACCTTCCTCCTGGGGGATGGTGGCAGACCTACCTCCGTCTACCGGTAGTAAAAAGGGACGGATACGGAGGGCGACTGATCATCGTGCCTCACGTATTCGGCAACAGTGAAAACCCCTACAATATTTGAATAAAGAATGAATGATAAAGTCAGATTGGTATACTGAAAAGGGAAAATGATATGAAAGATGGAATTATTGTTATAGATGAAGAGAAACTGATTTTATATTAAATTATAAAATTGCTGTATAGGAAGGAAATGAGAAGATGATAGTGAGAGATTTATTCAAGTATTCATATTATTTTAAAATATTACACTGAAAGGGTATATTGATTGTTACATTATTTAAGAAGAGAAACTGATACTGTATTATCTTAGGTTTCTTTCTTATAATAGTAAGTGGATGATGTATTATTAAATAAGAGTTTTATTCTTCCTTAAAGTTTATAATTTGGTTACTGCTTACATATGTATATACATGTATACTTGGTTACATTTTAAATTCTAGTTTACAATATTATCTTGCTGAGCTATTATAGCTCACTCTTGCTACTTATCTATATACAGCTAGGTATGCCAATACTACGCAGAACGCCCCGCAAGAGGGTAAGGGAAAGGCGACCTTCTGAGAGCTCGTTAGCATCAATCCCCGAGGTAGACGACCAGCGCAAGGGGTTTAGTGGTCTTATGTATATTAAGTGTGTAAGTGTGTAAGGTTGTAATAAATTTGGTTGTTGAAATGCTTCTTGTAGAAGCATCACTCAACAATGTACTTAAGTATGATTCTGGGTTTGTAATAACTTTCTAACTCTAAACTTTTATTATGGTGAATGTTGTTCTCTGAGCATATGACTGGTGTATGTGTGTGTATTACTGTGGGGTCAATTGCATAAGTATTAATTATATAAAAAAAAAAAACCCAAGAGATATTGATTTTGAATGGAAGTTGGTCCGTGATGGCCCAGATTTATGACCCCGGATTTGGGGCTGTCACAGAGTTGGTTTCCCGTGACATACGATTTGGTTCGATTTTTGGCAAACTCTTTAAATGAACCCATTTTTTCTAAAATTTCCTGTAAAAAGAAAAATAAAAAAATAAAAAATACATAAAATAAAAAAATAAATAAAAAGTTTTAGAATAAAATCTAGTTGTTAATTTATTTATTTTTTGTTATTTTCTGTTTTGTTGTTTGTTGAAAAAAATAAAAAAATACAAAAATAAAAAAATAATAATAAAAATAATAAAAAAATAATAATAATAAAAAGTGAGTAATCTAGAGCAAGCTTTTGAGGCAAAGAGGCGACATGGAGTACAATTTTGGTTGGAACAATGCTCAGAATTTCTACAACAGTCAAGAACGATATCAAGACTTCAATCCTTACCCGCAATTCAATGCTTATGAGGATTGTAATGCATATCAGGTGAATTCGTTCTATTCTGAGAACTCATTTTATGCTCCATACTCCCCTAGCAATGATTTTTCATTTGCCTTAGAAAATCAATATCATGATGATCTTAATCCATATATGTGCAATGATGTTGATACGAGTGTAATTCAATCTGATCCTTCTTTACTTTCAATGGGAGTTTTTAATCACTTTGAGGACCCACCATTAGAAATTGCTAGTGATAATGATATTTCATGTGATTCAATAGCTTGGTACGAGGAGAATGCTAAATTAAATAATTTTATTTGGGAAGTTCGAGCAGTGTGGCATGATGGTTGTTCTCTAACTCCCCCTTGTGTCAATTTTCCTCTATGTCATGATTCTTGTTTAGCAATTGATGATAATGTTGTGTCTGATGAGTCTACTTGTGTAGTTGATAATCGTCTCATGCGCATTAATGATAAATTGGATGCAACTGAAATTCTACCAAATTTGGAAAATATTTTTGAGCTTAAAGAACTGGTAGATGAGACAAAAGTTGATGAGTGTCCAATTTTAATTGAGAAGGAATCCAAATTTGATGAAATTGAAAATCTTGCTTTAGAGTATAAGGATCCGATTTGGGAGGAGTTTATGAGTCGTATTTATGATGATTATTCTGACGACTTTTCTGGCTACTTTTGCAAGTCTCCTGAGCATGTGAGATTCATGAAAGTTTTCCTACCTTTCAATGAATCTAAGGTTTATTTGCACATTATGGTTTTATTACTAATTCGTAGATATGTGCATTTATTTGCTTTTTCTCCTCATTGAAGATTTATGTATAAATAAGTCGAGCTAATGACGTTAAACAAGCGCTATTTGGGAGGCAACCCAAGGAATTTTGTTGTTTGAATTATGTGTTAAGATTTGTATAATAGTCTTGTGTGTTTGGACTATGCAAGGAGATGGAAACATGTGGCAAGTGAAAAATTGATGGGACATTGCAGAAGAATTCAAGGGCTTGAAATTAATTCCAAGGGCCTGAATCATGATTTCTTTGTTGCACACTACCACCTCGACTATGACTCAGGGGAGTTCTTTCTTTTCTTCCTCGCATGATAGTCAATTGTGTTGTTTTATATATATATATATTGTTTGTTTCTTTAGGTTATATGTGGTTAGTGGTTGTTTATTGTGGACAAGAAACGTGATAAGTTGGGGGGTGTGTTCATTGTGTGGTGTTATATATATTAAAAAAAAATTGAAAAATTAAAAATCACAAAAATAATTCTGGCCTTGTAAAGAGATCATTTGTTGTAATTTGCCTTAATACACTCATGCATGCTATAGGAATTTTGTGTTATTGACGCTTTTGATTGAGAAGTGATATGTTTTGTTCTTGTGCACACACATACACTAGCAAGTTAAGCAAATGAACTCATTGAATTTTGTAAGTGATAAAAAGGACATGAATTTGTGTAAGATGAGTTGGTTTGCATGCTTTGAGTACAAATAGGTGCATTAGAGAGACTTTTATTTGGGATTGATTATGCTTTGTCATACCAAGTGAGTTTTGAGCCTATATGCATATCTTCTGCATGATTTTTCGTTTGCTTGAGTGTCCGCATGTTGTTTGCATTGCTAGCACTTGTTTGAGGTTTTTCTTGAAATGCATAACATTATTTGATGATAAGATGATAAAGGCGGTTAGGTATAACCTCATAATTCCCATATTACCACACCATTTAAACATGATCAATTAGTTACCCCCATTGAGCTTAATCCTATTCTTTCGGTGACACACCACATTACTTGCCTAGACCTTTTTCTTGTATTGGCCTTACTTTATCTTGAACCCAATTGTCAATGGCTAATACAGTGCTTAAGGGAGTGATAAGGTGTGCAAAAGGGGGGGTTTATCGATGATCATTACTTTTGGGAAAATATTGGGTTTGGTTGTTACTTGTTAGTCGAAATTTGTAATAATATCAATGGATCATTGTTCTTGTTTATATTTAGCTCTCTTTAAAAAAAAATTATATATATATATATATATATTTATTTATATGAGAGCATACTTATGTTTATATGATTTTTTTTTTTCATTCGACTAGTCAAGTTACTTGTTAAAAGAGAATAAAAAGATTCAAGTGTGGGGATGATAGATGGGGAGTTGAAAAATTTATGTTGTTGGGTACTAGCTTTTGACATTTAACCTGTTTTGGCTTTATTTGACATACCTTGTCCCTAGCCCCAGTACAACCCGAATAAAGACCTTTTGATTATCATCAGTGGTGTATGTTGTGTTAAAGTTAGATTGATACCAAATGTCAAGCATGCTTATGATTTTGTTGGAATTGAGTGATACACTTACCCTTGTTCTTGAGTGAATATTCTTTTGTGAGTGAATGGTGAGTTATTACTTGAATTTTTGCATATGAGATCCCAAGTTTTGACTCAAAGATGTACTCTTGTGGGCTTAGCATGGTTACCAACTTATTCTTACACTTGACATGGACTTTTGAGAACTTATGCATCTTCTTTGAGTAGACTATGTGAATACTTGTAACTTCGACACCAAGACATTGCATTATTCACTTTGATTCGTAAGTTGATGTGGCATGAGAGGACTTGTATGTGTGGTGTTGTATTGGCATTCGATCTTTTACATGAGCTAGATGGATTTTGTGGGTACATTCACTATAGGCCCTCACGAGACAAAACTCGTCCTACTAGGGCTACCTAGGGGTTTAACGGCTTGTTGCATGTGCTCAATGCAATCGTGTCACCTACGAAAGTGGTATTAATAAGTAGTTATTTTATAGTGGTTTACTCGAGGACGAGCAAAGGTCAAGTTGGGGGGTATTTGATACATGCTAATTTTATGTACATTTTATAGCATGTTATCTCTCATTTATCCTTAGTTTGTAATAATTTTGTCCTTGATTAGTATGTTAGTAGCATTTTAATTTGGATTTGATGTTAAGATGATTTTTTATGTTTATAGGATAATTTTGGAAGCAAAAGGAGCCTGATTTCACATCATCAAGAGACCGTAGTTTAGACCTGGACGAACAATGAGGAAATAAGAATTGTCACAAAAATATGGAAAGTGATATATTCTTAAAGCAGGAATCCCGGTTGGAATTAATATAATCTTTGTGAAGCAAAAGGAGTCCGGTTTCAGGTCCGCAAAATACCGCAACTTATGACTTAAGGATTTATTTATATTAATAAATATGTAATTTATTTAGAAAATTATATTTATAAATATCTAATAATATTAGATATTTATTTTTATAATTTCTGGATTTAATTAATTATTTATTAATTAAAGATTATAAGTTGTGCGGGTTAAAAAGCATTTCTACGAAGCCCATTCATGTAAAACAAAATAAGCCCCTTTTGTTGAAAGAATTGAAGCCGCCCACCAGTTTCAGAATAAAGAAAGAAAAGGAAATATTCAATCATTCAAAACAAGTGCTGAAGCCGAAAGTATCAAAATTCAGTGTATTTTAATTCTTTTATGCTGGTTGCTTTAGCCCGGTTAGTTTCTTTATTGTACTTGGTGTGCTAAGTATTTGCTATAAATAGGGTTGTACTTCTTAGGTTTTAGAAAATCAATCATGTATCAGACTTCCTGTAATCAAAATCTCAGTTTATTATTTAGTAGTTAGTTTAGGAGTAGATAATAAAAGTAGAGAAGAAGAAAATACTTCGAAGGAGAGCTTGGGCAAGGGTTGAAGGGATTCAATTCAGACTTACAGATTTCTTCAAAGTTGTATTTTTCTTAACTCTATACTCTTGTAAATATTCTTTTGATTTTATATATATGTTTGTGTTATTTATCTAGCATGTGTAACTAATTCTATAATTCGAGAATTAGGTAGTATTCATTGGTAATATATAATTGTTTGATTGTGATGCTAATTCTCTACTTTTGCTAATCTATCATTGAGGGCTTAACCCAATTAAGGGAGTCATGAACCATTAATTGTATTTCTAGGAATTGTAATGAATTGGGAGAGGATTTACAATTCTAATACATGATATGATAGACATAATTCTATTATTGAATCGAGAGATTAATAAAAGGACTATGAAACTTATAATTCTTGGGTCTTAATAATCTAAAATTATATTTCGATTGATCATGGGAGTGACTTTTGAGATATAATTATAGACACTATTTTGTATCTTGGGAGAGAACATTATAGAATTTAGAAGCATTGTTTTTAGCGAAGTACGAGAAATAGATATAGCATCACATCAACATTATGGAACCAATTGAAGAAACCTAGTTCTCGAGTTACTTTCCTTATCGATAAAACTTAATTTTAATTGCTTATTTTAGTTAAATTTAGTTAGAAACAAACACCCAATTTTTTTCTCCACACTTCTAGATTGTAAGAAATTAAAACCTGAACTTGTATTAACAGTCCTTCCCTGCGAACGAACTTCACAAAAATACTAACAACATAAGTACCTTACTAGTTTTTTTTCTAATTCAGTTTTATATATAATGAATTTACTAAGTGCTTCATCCTTATGTCTAAGTAAATAAACATAACAGTATCTACTACTATCATCTATAAAGGTAATGAAGATGGTCCTTAGTCAACACACCACCAAATTCACAAATATCAGTGTGTACTAAATCTAACAAGTCTGATTCCCTAACAATATTATGAAAAGGTTTCCTTATTTGTTTAGCAGACACACATACTTGACATTTAGAATTCTTTTCTATAGTGTGTTTTGGAATCAACTCTAAGTTCATCATATTTTTAAGAGCACCAAAATTTAAGTGACCAAGTCTAGCATGCCATAAATCTGAAGATTCAACATAGTTAACAGAAGGAGTAATTTTATTTAAAGCACCCAAAATGGGCTCAGCATTTATTACAAACAAACCATTTGACAAGTAACCCTTGCCAAAAAATGTACCAGTATGAATAAGAACTACTTTATTACATTTGAGAGAGACTTCAAAGCCATTAGCTACTAAACAGCTACCACTTATTATATTTCTACGCATGTCAGGAACATGATGCACTCTCGTCAGGGATAGAACACGACCCGAAGGAAACTTCAAGTCCACGTTTCCTATTCCATGTACTTGAGCAGCACTTGCGTTCCCCATCGTCACTGTCAAGCTATGACTATATTGATAAGATACAAATAAACTAATGTCAGCACAAATATGCACATTAGCTCCAGTATCAATCAACCATTCATTTGACAGATAAGTGGAAAATAGTACAGGGTTGTAGGTAACATACCGGTCTTCGTTGGTTTCAGAAGCCAAAGCTTCACCAACAACCATGTTCGCTACAGGCCCACTTGAGGTTCCAAGCACAGCATTCGCTTGAGCTACCCCCTCGACTTTCTTTGCCTTTGGTTTCTTGGCCTTATCCTTGTCATTCTTAGGTTTATTACTATTTCCCTTCTTAGAGACAGCCTTCCTTTTATGTCCTACAGTTGCTACGTTTACCTTCGAACTTCCATGCTCAGATGGCATCACATGTCCCTGTTTGGACTTGTGTTGTTCTTGCACCGAGATGTCCAGCATAAGGTTGGTCCAGGTGATCTCTCCTTTCTGTCTTTTCAGGGAGAGAGAGAACTCTTCCCAAGACTTTGGAAGCTTTTCAATCACACTCATTACCTTAAACTTTTCGGGGAGGTCCATTCCAGACTCCTTCAAAGCATGCACTATCATCTCGAATTCATGCACTTGCTCAGTCATGGACTTATTGTCCACCAGCTTGAAATCAAGGAACCTAGCCACAAAATACTTTTCCAGACCTTGTGAGTCAGTATTATGTGTCTGGTCTAGCTTCTCCCATAAGAGTTTTGCGGTGTAGGCATCAGAGGAGTACACATCAAACAATGTGTTGGTTAGAGCAGCCAGAATTGCTGCCCTAGCAACCCCATCCTTTTCAGCCCACTTCGCATAACTCTTAACTGATTCAGCCTTCTCTTGATCCACAACCGGCTTCTCATATTCCACAACATGCCATAGACCCTTTACAGTCAACCACAACTTCATCCTTTTCTGCCAACGAGAAAAGCCAATCAATGACCCCAGCAGATGCAACCGAACTACCACTAGCAGGAATTTCACTCTCGTTAACCATTATGCTAAATACTATATAACTAATTATCTCTTCAAGAATGTTGGAAATATTGACTAAAACAGCAACATAGAGGCAGTTATATATCGTATTTAACAAGCCAAGGCCAAGCAAACAATTAACGAAACAAAACATGAAGGTATAACACATGCATATCAGTAACTGAAAGAACAAAGGAAAGATAGGAGACATACCAGTAGCCATAGCTATATCAGTATATCAAACAAGAATGAAAACAGCTGAGTCGTCAGGATTTGCAAGAAGTCCTGACTATTCTTGAAGAGATAATTGCCCCCACTTACACTGTGTCAGGATGCTCGCAATATTCTTCCAGGATAAAACAGCTCCGAGTTATATGATCACAGCAACCAGATAACTCAACTTCGACTAGCACCTCAGTTCGCCAGAAAAATTCACAAGCAAAATAGCTTTGATAGTAAGGGAAAAGAGAGTGTAGAGAAGAGAAGAGAATGTAGGGTGTGTTGTATATATTCAGTATATTTACAATCAGTAGCTTAGCTCAAATCGCCCTTCGATTGAGTCGAGTCGAGTCGAGTCGCGGCGTGCGGCGGCGGCCGCGCGCGCGTGTGTGTGCGCGCGTGGAGCACACAGTAACACCATGCACCATCATACACCTTAGTAGTTGTACACTACCCATGTGTGTGATTCTATATAAAGCCAACAACCCCCTTTATTCATTTCAATGTGGGACAAATACACATTCTCATTTTCAAGCTCTTTCAAGCTACCAATTCCAACTCCATTTCTCTATGAATTCCACTAAGAAAATTACTTAGACCCATATATGAAAATTGAAGTCCTCATAGCAAGGAACAATTTCCAATCATTAAAATCCGGAATTAACATCAAGAACATAAAATACTTATTCTCTAAAAACTCCATTTTCTAACAATTTGTACCTTAATCCCGCATACTTAGCGATCATCCCCATTGACATCGGAAGGAACTGCAATTCTATAGAGAATTTTACGAGCGAATAATATAAAGTTTTTTTTTTATATCATAAAGGTTGTTAATATCAAGTATTGAGTAAAAACAGTTGCCGCATATAAATTAGTTTGTCTTGACATAGAAGCAGACACTACTACAAAAACTGTCTTGCATAGCGTTCATATTTGAACTTGCATAGCGTTTTTAAACGCTATGCAAGTAGGCGCTATGGAAGTGCAATTGCACTTGCATGGCGTTTTTATATACGCTATCTAAGAACATCACTTCTATAGCGCTTATGAAAGCGCTATGCAAGTAAGCATTTCCTAAGTGAATGGACTTCAATAGCACTTAAAAGAACGCTATCTAAGTGATTAATTTCTGAAAATTTATATTTTAATTATTTTTCTGGATTTGGTTTTTACTTGGGATATTCTTAAAATTTTCAAAAATACAATAAAAAATTAACACAAGTCAAGGTAAACTAAAATATAATTTGAATAAATCACATATATCAACTTTTATAAAACTAAAATATATCACTAATTCCGTTAAAAGAAATTACTAATACACAATATTCCGGATTGGTTCATACAATACACAATAAACCTAACAGATTACTACATTACATTAAAAAACTACTCGTCATTGCACACCAAAAACATGTTGTCCATCTGTGCTGAGAGCTGTGAAAGTCCACCATATTTGCAAGTCTGGATTCTTGATATTTTCAAGTCACTGCACAAAAGATATATGTCTACACTGGATGAAGCTTGTCTTTTTTCTCCTGCAGCTTCTTAAGCTCATCCAGCCTGGGATCATCATCACTGGGCAACAGAGCAACGGGCATTGCCCTTCTAACCAAATCCACAACCACAACCTGAACATGCATAATATTAAATATACTGTTAACCACAATCAAAATAAAATCAAGCATAAACGAAAAATTAAAATAAAAGACTTGTAAAAAAACCCAGAAAGAGAATAAAGTAAACTTTCAAACTGTTTTATCTCTATATATATGTTATGCATAGGAATTAAGAGTAATCTAATTTAAAGCTTTAGATAGACACCAAATATAATTTAGTAGAAACAAAAAACCTCAGCTATAGAGGCAGCTACAGCAGCTGCAGCTTGAGTCTTGTGGGAAAGCTCCCGAAGATATCGACCAAATTTACGTACAGTGACAACTGAATACACATGATACCTTTATCAGAAACTGATAGCAGCAATGTCTGTGACGGCAACTGAATAACTGCACACTAGATGTTTATAACAAAGATGTCAACACAGAACTTGGTTGTTAAGGAATTTATATTATATTTCTCCTCAAGAGATTGATACATATTGACTTCATGAACCAAGTCAGATTAAATATCAGGTGCGAGGATGACAAAACAGATTAAATATGATATAGGAAACAAAAATTATGCAATACAATATCCAGTTGATTGCTCATTTTATTATAACAGATGCGGCATTAAGTTAAACAACAGAAATAAACAACTACCCATTGGGTTACACAAAAAATGTAACTTCTAATTTCAGGAAATAGGAATTTCTGTTTAAACAGTAATTAGTCAGGTTCCGTTTTTATCTCAGTAGGGGCATAACATCAGTTGCTCCAAATGAAATTTTCGACACTCAAAGTAGATCAGCAAATAATCAGATGATATAATAATTGGGATAGAGGTCACCCCCAAACTTAAACCGATGCTTGTCCTCAAGCATTAACAATTACAACTAACTAACTAGTACCACTTCCGTAGGTGATCACGGTTGCATTTGGCATATGCAACAAGCCCTTTAAACCCCTAGGCAGCCCTAGTGGACGAGTAAGGTCTCGTGAGGGCCTATAGCGAATGTACCCACAAAATCCATTTAACCTAATGCAATGCAATGCATGAATGCAACTACTATGAAAATGCAAGATCCCCTTCAAACTCACCAAAACCAACTAACAAGCAAATATCTCAAAGAATGTAACAAATCCAAGCAGAGCTCGACTAAATCCCCGTATACTAACAAATACATGAACAGAAACGTGCGTGTGTGCGATGCTCATCAGAAATACTCCCAAAACTAGGTCAAAAATCATACATGCTTTCCGTCAAGACAATCACAGGTTTATAATCAGAATAGACTGTAGACACTCCATAACCTAGGAACACCTCCACCCTTATCCAAGGTAGACAGAACTCATGCTTTATTACTATGACACATAATAGAATATACAATACGCATGCTTATTTAACCGTGCAATGAATGAGACCCCAAAAGGCTTATACAATAATACCCATGTAGCGAGTGTTAGGTCAGCAATCCCAAACCACAAGGGCTTTAGGTTACTAGGACTAAGTCCCCTCAGACTTAATTACTCGAGTATTAAAGAGCTCACTCTGGTTAATTTTGCATTAAAAAACAATACTTGACTCTTTTTTTTTTCCTCTTTTTTTTCTTTTTCTTCTTTTTTTTCTTTTTTGTTTTTTTTTTCAATCTGGAATGAGCCTTTCTCATTTCCAACCCAAGACTACTCATATAAATATGAGCTGGCTACTAGCCATTTGACGCCTAGCCTTTATTGACACATATTAACAACTAGCATGAAAATTCCTGGTTTCCCCCAAACTTAGACTTTAATGTTCCTACGCTATAAAGGGAATAACGAAAATTCTAAATATAAACAAGTGATTAAATCTCAAAACATCCCACAGGCATGACCCTAACCTAGCCCAAAAGCACCCCAATGAGACTGTGTAATAAATTTTGTTCCCGTAACATGCAAGTCAATTTCATAGAAACTATAAATCAGCCCTCTACTCATCATCATCACACCCAAATCAACATCCACCTATCAATCAGAATCAGCTCGTCCTAAGGGATCATGAAATATGCATGCCATGAAAATGCAACTAAATGAAAACTCACATGGTATACGAAAATAAAAAATAGAATGTCCTATATGAAACAAACGTAGATAATACGAACATAACAATCATGCATGAATTATCACTACTATGCAAACATGATATCCTATATGAACACAAAATACAACAATATATACAACTACTAATCCCTCAAACCACCCCCAAACTTAACATATTCAATGCCCTCATTGAATGGAAGTAAATACAAGGGATAGCAGAAAACATACCTGAATATCGAAGCAGTCACCCTCCTCGGATGAATCTGGTGGAGGATATTGCGCACGAGCTCCATAGACTGGTCACCTTGCCTGAATACTACAAAACCCACAATTGACAAGAACACAAATTCGTAATAAAAATAAGATTAGAGAAAAAGATTTATCCAATACGAATCAAAGAGGTGAACTTGCAATTAATTCCTCTTGAGAATTGAATTTATAGAGATTTAAATAAAATAGAAGAGGAATTGGATTTGTATGTATAGGTGTATATATAATAATAATAATAATAATAGATAATAATAATAATAATAAAGAAAATAATAAAGAAAATAATAATAATAATAATAATAACTATAATAATAATAATAATAATAAATAAAAATAATAATAATAATAATAATAAAATAATAATAATAATAATAATAAGAAATAAGAATTAGAAAAGAAATTGGTTTAGAATTTTGGAGAAAAGATGGAAGGTTTTGGAATAGAAAAAGGAAAAGAATTAGGGAGAATGGGGGTATAAATAGATAAATAGGGGTGAAAGATTTTTTTTTTTTTACACAAAGACAACAACAACCGCGCACAACACAAAACACAAGCTGACAGTTTTTTCACCAATGGAGAACCACGCGCAAGTTGCCCAGCGTGGGGGCAACTTGCCCTCCTTCCAGACACGCCAATGCAACTAGCGTGTCAGGGGCGCTAGTTGCCTCACAGTCAGTTGCGCAGGTGCAACTTGCGCAACAGGCGCGCAAATTGCCCTGTAACGCAGGTTGCTCCTGCGTGACACCCAAAAAAATTCGATTTTTTCGATTTTTTTTTTTTTTTTTTTTCCACACAACACTCCAAATTCTTTTTTTTTTCTTTTTTCCTATACTAATGCATGGGTTGCCTCCCACCGAGCGCCTTTCTTTAACGTCTTTAGCTAGACTTGGCCACAATTTTCCTCTTGAAAATTTTCTACACCGCATCACTATAAGGCCATTTAATGATCTTTTCTGGAGCGACATCTTCAACAACAAGCTTTACCCGTATTCGCTCCTCACAAGATCTCTTAACAACATTCTCCCGCCTACCTGAAAAGTTAGCAGCAATAACAATAGCAAGCAAAGGATTTGAATTACAAGAAACATACCCCATGTGAACTAGCAATGTTTTGAGCTCGAGTTCGGGAGCTCCTTCAATTGATGGCTTAAGGCGCACCTGAGAATTCCAGAGATCTTCCACTCCAAGCAACTTATGTGGAATACGTAACCCTATCAACCAAGGCACTGTAATCCTCAGTTGGCCATGCTTTGCCTTCTCCTTCTCCGTGTCATACTTTTTACTCTGCCCTGCATCAACCAATTTCAAGCTAAAACACTCCTCATCCTCCGCCGTCAAATTCATGGCTAGAGTTTGCTTCTGAAGCCTCTGTGGATATGGAGGAGGAAAATTGATTTGGACGATCTCTGTAGTCTTCTCCGGAGTAGATTTGTCAACAGGAGTGATGCTCTTTTCCTCTTCGGCCTCCAGCTGGTCTAAGTCAGATTGCAACGGAGCGGCATTCAACAACTGAACATGCTCTTCTAATTCATCATCTTCCACACTGAGACACTCTTCATCCTTCAAAGGAATTAGCATAGCCACTTGAGCCTTGGAATTTTCTTGATCTTGGGCTGATTCTTCAAAATTTTCAGATTGCAAAGGAAGTGGTTGCGGTTGATTATTCAGAATTGAATTTTCTGATTGGTTTGCCTCCGACTCTGCTTCCTTATCAGCTTCATGTTCTGCTTCTTCCCCATCTCTGCCCTCAGACTCTCCTTCTTGAACTTCGATCATGGTCTCACCTGTGGCTAAGAAAGGCCAGTCAAGACTGATAGTAAGGTTCTTGTCCTCCTCCTCTACATCTAGGCCTTCTGTGTCACTTGCAATTGGATTCAATGTTTGTAATGCATTTGCAATTTGACCAATCTGATCTCCTATTCTCTGGAGCGACAATGCATTGCTTTTAGCCATCAACCTCAATTCTTCTAATTCAGCTTCTTCGGTCGACTGTTGGATAGACCAAGTCTGAAATTGCTGCTGCTGAAATTCAGGAGGTTGAAAGTGTTGATGCACTGGGGCATACTGATGCTGAAATTGTTGCCCCTGTTGCTGCTGAATTCCCCCTGGATTGTATGGCTCATCTTCAAACTGCTGATTTTGGAGCGGGTAGAATGGATATTGAGATTGCTCCATACCACTCTGATTGTAGTCCCAGCTGAAATTTGGCCGGTTTCTGTTATACTCACATTGATGAGTGTAATGTCCACCTGCACACAGCTCACAAACAATTACGAATTCCTGCTCCCAATAATCCATCAAATAAAAAAAACGTCCGAGTCAGTGAATTTAACCCAATTGATGACAAGATCATAAACTAAACAAACAATGAACCGAGTCCCCGGCAGCGGCGCCAAAAACTTGTTCGCACTTATTCACGCAAGAGAACGTGGTCAACAAGTAATATAGAGTAAATAGGATTCGTTCCCACAGAGACTCAAATTGTTCGTTATGTTCACTTATGCACCAGCTAATGATTTACACTCACTGCTAAGACAATCACAATATTGGTTTGATTTAACTACTGATTAATTACCAACTAAGCCAATTACGAGAAAATAACTTAACGATTAACTTATAATAAACAGACATGGGATTTCAACTTCAATTACTACTTCATCTAGAATCTTATGCCCTTTAGCCTAGCATGTGACCGAGTTGATTACTGATTAGATGCACTAAACTGATACATACCAACTTTCGTTGTGCATATACCATCCTACTGATCATCCACAATTGATAGAAGTCAAGTAGTCACCAAATATGTGTAGTCCCTATATGTCTATAGCAATTGAACACATACCGGTTGAAAATCAAGCACCCATTAAACCACATAGTCAATGCAAGACGGTTAGAATCACATCACAAATTAATACATGTTCTTCACATGCAAAAACCTATGCTAGCATGAATTGTTCTAAACCCTAGATCCACTTTCGCATTCACTAGGATTAAACAAACAATTACAAGTGTTCGCGACGCACTTATAACGAATAAGCATAAACATACTAGGCAATCAATACATTCAATCACACACCAAGGCATAGTTAACACTCAATCACTAGAATCCATAGCAAAATCCATTAAAACCCCATGATAACGAATTAGCCCATAATTGACCTAATTGTCATCATGGGTTCTATTGAAAACATAATTCTAAAATAAACAAGTAAAAAAAACAGAAGAAGAAAATAAGGTTTAGAATTAAATCCCCCCAATAGAAGAATACAAAGGTTTCAAGAATAATCCTTGCTTGTCACTAGCTTGGAAGAATTCCTTCTCCTCTTCTCTCTTCTGACAAACTAGGTTATAATATGTAACGTATGTATATGATTACAAGGGTAGAACGTTGATATATAAAAAACGTTTCCTCCCTCTTGCCCAATAAAAATATTTAATATTCTATTACAATTAGAATTTAATTAAGGTGCTAAAACCTGCCCGGAATATAATTAGAACTCGAAAAGGGCAAAACAGGAATTTCCCAGCCATGCTTCACAAAGTCTGCACGCGCGAATTAACTCAGTACTTTTCTTGCACGTGATTCCTATTCCAGGTTGTAGAAAATCTCTCAAGCTTCGCGTGGGCAGTAAGATCGCTGAAAACGGACTTACAGAACTCCAGATATTGCCAAAACAGTGTAAGCTGCGCAGCCTTCCCAGAAAATCCGAATTTTAATCAATTAATTCCCAAAAAATTGTAGAAGCATCCACCTTAATCAACATTCTCGTAAACCTGCACAACTAAGCAAAACACATCAAAACTACAAGAAACTTGAGTCCAAGACAATCAATTTAAGCCGATTTAGAATGTTCCAAGTAGATATAAAATCCACTTATCACAAGCACTGTGCAGTACGTCGCACAGAACTTCTGTAGCTTCTGATCCACCATATACCAGCCACATGATATTCGTAATGAATAATCAATCCTTCAATCTGGCAGTTCATATACAGGACACTCTTACAAACATCATCTAACAACTACAAGGTATCCTCAACATCCTATCTACAATAATGATTATATAGGCTTTAAGTGTTTAATTTTCAACCTTAAGATAGGTCAGCATTAACTCTGCTCACTCTGACTTTAATTCTAGAACTTCAACCACCCATTACGACTTTTCATGCGTATTCCTAGAGTTCTAGGTCAACTGAACTTAACATTACCAAAAGAAATTGTCTGTAAAAGGTCCTCTGATGGATTCATGAACATTATGAGTCCATAACTTTCATCTGCGCTATAGAATTTGAATCAGCAATTGTGCTTCTGAGCTAAGATTCTTGGATATGGTAAATATTGACTTTGCAACCTTATTCATCAACCTTACGTCTGATTATAAGCTAATCAGACCACATAAACACCAAGTATCACACAAGATCACATAAACTCTATTGCAGTATAGTAAATTAAGAATTACACAGAGAATTGATTAATCAAATATCAATCAAATTAGTTTCAAACAACCATCGCAGTTCGACATTCATCACTAAATCAAAATACAAGGATTCGAATGAGATACCTTAATCATGGCGTTAATACACATGATTATTACTAACTAAAATTAACACAAGCAAATTATTACAGAGCACCACATGTATCCAAATTACTCCGAGATATCACGGAGTAAAGACGATGAAACCACTGAAAGACTCACAAAATCGGGACCGGAAATTTGAAAACAAAAACTAGGGTTTTGATTTGGGTAAAATCATTACCGGGATGAAAACACGATTTTGATGGTATAATTTTGTAGAGAATGAAGAGAGGATCATGACTATGTGATCAATTTTGACAACCGATGGATATTTTGATTGGAAAAACGATTTCAAGGTCTGGGTTTCGATGGGGTGAGCGGCGAGAGGATTATGCTAACTCGAGTCTAATCTATATACAGTGAATATGGGTAATATAAGTAGGTTTTTTACAAAATGTAAATTACTTAGAATATGTTTACTTAGAAAACGTTTTAACAAGTGTTATATAAGTATAGATAATTTTAAAAATAACTAATCCAAAATTACTTAAAATACGTAACCTTCCATAGCGGTTCTGTAAATGCTATGTAAGTGGAAACTTACATAGCGTATCAAAGAAACGCTATCTAAGTAACATTTCCTAAGTCAAATTTGTAACTTGTATAGCGGTTTTTATATAAACGCTATGTAAGTGACTCACTTGCATAGCGTATCCAGAAAAACACTATGCAAGTAGTGTTTCCTAAGTTCATTTTTGTAGTAGTGAGAATCTAACATGAAACTTTAAGTCAAAGCAAACAGGT
The DNA here is from genome assembly GCA_037693485.1 of Kitagawia praeruptora. Taxonomy (NCBI): domain Eukaryota; kingdom Viridiplantae; phylum Streptophyta; class Magnoliopsida; order Apiales; family Apiaceae; genus Kitagawia; species Kitagawia praeruptora. Next base: position 136,916,747 of record CM075350.1, on the reverse strand, counting down.
TTTAGTTTTAGAGACGTCGTGCCAACCAGAATTCAGAAGCTTCTCTGCACATTGCATGTAAATCGAATTAATTTCTTCAGATTTGTGGACCATAATTCTACCAATACCAGGGCCTTGACAATTCACAAACATTAAAAGTATTAGTATTTATGTCTAAAAGTATCCCCTGATTCCAGTTTGGTTGCAGTACTGGAGAGGCTGAATTGGCCATCAAGAAGTTCATTTTAAAGAAAAAAAATGGAAGAACAGTAGTAAAATGTCTATTAACAATGCAGCAAAAATATCTGAGATATCAAAAATGTTCATCAACAGCATGTTGCAAGTTTTGCACACATATGACTCCAGCTATACGTGTCAATTGTCATCAAGTAATTAAACTTTAAAAAGAGTGCAATTTAATTATTTTCCGCCCTAATATCCTGCTGGTGAGATAAATAAATATGCAGTAAAAATACCACTGTTCTAAAAATCCCCGATTCAACCGATTAATCCCCGATTAATCTTCTAGAAGGTAGCCAACCGATTCGATTTTTGAAATCCGATTAATCCTGTTAATTTATTTAAAATGATATGTTTAATTGTAAATTAGACTAATATATTAAATATTATTATAATATCTGATTAATACTCCGATTAATCCGTCCGATTAGTCCCCGTCTACCCGATTAGGCGCTAGGCGGTACCCCAACCGTCCTGGACCGCCTAGCGATTTCTGGAATATTGAAAAATACTATATCGGTCCCTCATTTAATTGTCCATTTTACTTTTTGCACACTTATTTGAAGGTGTTACTAAGGCATGGTTTTGACCCCCTTATTGCTAATTATAAGTTATTTATTTTGAAACAAATTCATATTTACATAATTTTTTTTTTAGAAAAAAATATGTATGGAGACTTTAACATTCGTTAGGTTGTAAAAATAAGTTACTTATTTCTAGAAAAAAATAATATTTATTTACTTTTTTCAAAATTAGTAACTTATTCTTATTTCTAGAATTAATGATTCAAATGATATCGTTTTTGAATTTTGAATTGGTGGTTTACTTGATACATTCGAGTACAAATGGGTGGTCACTTTGATATAAAACCCCTACTAAAAAACAACATGCCCATAATTTATAATTTGTTTGTCCATGTTATGGAGCCGGTCCTTGTAATTAACAGACCTGCAACTTAGAGCATTGCCATCCAACAGGAGAAAACTCGTACGTATGGTTAATGTTGCAAAAGCAGGCTTACGGAACTACAATTTTACAACATTTAATTTGTTGAACTTCAGTTGATTTATTTCTATTGGCCAAATTTGTTTTATTTTTGAGATTATTTCACACACTTTTCTATTGCTTTTTTTAAAAATATCCTATAAATTTTCAAATTAAACATTCTAATGTATGTCTCACAAAATCCTACCCCATCCAATTTATTTTTTTTTGATTAAAGATGTAAATTCATTCAAATAATCAAATCCGTATCAAGTACATGAGAAATAACACCAGGAGGAGTACTTAACCACTCTTCTAGATCTGACATAGAATAAGAGGCTTTTGCTAACACAAGAGCCACCATATTCGCAGATCGATACACAAATTGAACTAGCACTAGATTAATGTGCTTTAACAAATAGAGACAATCCTCTACTATCGTACCAAAACAGCCTCTTCCCTTCTTTCCATTGCAAGCCAGGGCTAAACCATGAGAATCGGTTTCAAAAACACATTGCTGATAACCTTTCTGGATACTCCAAATCAATGCCTCCTTTAACGCTAAAGCTTCCGCCTCCCTGGGATGCCATGCACCTCTGATCCTCCTGCAACAAGCTGCCACAAACTCTCCTTGATCATTCCTAACAACAGCACCAATTCCTATGCTACCATCCTGGAAGACTGCTGCATCAGTGTTGATCTTCACCCAACCACTACCTGGCCTGGTCCAACTACGAGCTCCCATCTCTCCTGCACTCACCTGGGCATCAACCCTCAGCTGTTCCTCCCTCCAATCTGTTAACAGGTGCATAGCTGCTGCTTTCACACCAAACACTGACCCATTTATGCGATCCCACACCCATCTATTTCTTCTGCACCAAATAGCCCAACACAGCATAGCCACCTGGACACATTGCTCCTTAGAAACTCTAGCAAAAATATTACTAATAACCTCCACTGCTGTATCATTCTCAGAGCACTGAATACTTTCATTTAAACCAACAGTCAACCAATTTACTTTTCCTCTTGTGATTCTTTTTCATCATTTCCTTTTTAGCATGCTACCCAGTACCCACCCACCTACAAAACTTAACAGAAATGTAATTTTAAAAGTATAAAAAGTTGAGGGAAACATAGCTGAAATACGTGCAAGCATTATTTACTTATTTATTAGCAATTTTTGTTCAAGATCATAAAAACTACAAACATCCTTTTAGTTTCATGTTTCAATGACAATAAAATCCAATGATAATAAGATATTATTAGAATCTTTCTTAATACTTTGGTTAATTATATATTTCCATTCCAAATTAGTGCTTCAATTGAACATTAAAAATTGAAAATAATTTTTATTAAAATAAAAAAAAGTTCAGATAAATGAAGACATTTATTTGTAAAATTGCTTCTAAATTAAAATTTTGAAGATGTAAACATAAGTAGAGTAGCACTCCATGGAGAAACATATTACGTTGAGAACCACCTTATTTTTTTTATTCTGTAATAATATGGGATAAAAGTAAGCCCTTAAGATACATTTAATATGACAATAATTAGACCTAGAATGGTCCAAACGTGGAGTCCACCAGATGGGCCCAAACCCTATTTATAATATTAATTTCGTAATTAATATTAGGGGTAATAAATAACTCAGCAAATAAGAGTTAAACAAGGATATTACTCTTGCCTGACTTAGCCTCCAAGATACATACTTCAACATGGAAACTGATTCCTACAAGGAAGGGGTCTAGAACCTTCCTCAAGGCGGTGGTTTGCCCACCAAGTCTCTGACTCCTACCATAATTCTAAGGCTTCTCAGCCTATATAAGGGCCTAACCCCTCATTCCTAGAACTACGTCTTGGCTTGATTCTCAATAACGAGATACGTAGGTACTCTGTGAGGACCGATTAGTCTCGAACACGGAAGCAGCCATTAAAACACGAAGCTCCCGAGCCCTAGCATTAAATACATATTCGTAACCTAGTTTTTATTCCACAACATTTGGCGCCGTCTGTGGGAAGACAACATCAACCATGGTGACCACACGAAGAACACCACCAACCTCTACTGAGGCCTTGTCTCTAAACTCTGCTCCGCTAGTCACTGAGCAAGTACCCCCAACAACAGGGGCAATCACTCAAACTCAAGTTTCTCAACCTCCAGGGACGAATCCCCATGCTGAGAGAACGTTACCCATGGTCGTCCACCCAAGCCAAGAAACCAGCTCTCTTCAGGTGTTGGTTTCTCCTCTGGTTGATCCCAATCGCCCGTTGCCACCGGGGCTACAGATCCATACAACGGATCTCCCCACGAATACCAACCTGATGTATGGTCTGCCTAACTACCCTCCAATTACTCAAGGTCCCGGACCCAGTGGCCATGCCTTACAGATCTGAGATCGAGATTATTACGACTACTCTGGTCCATATACCGATGATTCATCATCTGATGATGATGATTGTGATGAAGCCCCGATGAGGCGACATGCTAGCAGAGAACCTAGAAGGATAACACAAACTATCCATGACGGACCCCCTCTGACAGCTGTTGAGAGAATCAAGGCTCATGAGGCCGAGATTTTAAGGATAAAGGAAGATATTGCGAGGGAATAAGCTAGGTTGAACCAAACTCAACCTCCTCCAACCTCAGGACCGATTCCAGTTATAGACTTAGAAAGGTCCTCCAAGAGACAGAGAAGGGTTGACGCCCCAACCGGAAGAACAATGAGGGTGGAAACCCCCAAGAGCAACCCCAAGGATCTGATGCCACTTGGGGATCCTGACGATCCCACACCCCCGTTTACTGATGAGGTGATGAATGCTCGTATTTCAAAGAAGTTTAAGATGCCAACAATTAAGGCTTATGATGGAACGGGTGATCCCGCAAACCACGTTAGGACATTCTCAAACGCACTATTATTGCAACCTGCCAGTGACGCCTTGAAGTGTAGGGCGTTCCCTCAAACTCTGTTGAGCATGGCTCAAAGATGGTATAGTCGGTTGCCTGCAAACTCAATTGGCTCTTTCAAGGAGTTAAGTGTTGCCTTTGTTAGTCAGTTTATCAGCGAGAAGGTGCATGAGAAAAGCTCTACATCTCTTATGTATGTGGTGCAGGGGAAGAATGAGAATCTGAGAGACTACCTTAAGAGATTCACTAAGAAGACGATGAACATCACTGATTTGGAGAATAAGGTGGCGATGGTAGCCTTGGAGCATGGCACCACTGACCTATACTTTAAAAGGTCATTGGCAAAGCATCCTCCCGAGAATATGGCTGAGCTCCAACGAAGGGCTGACAAGTATATCAAGGCTGAGGATAGTATAAAGAAGGAGGTCATAGTAAGCAACGGTCAAGGTAATAACGACTCCAAGAAGCGAAAGTAGGATCAAGAGTATGATGCTAGGGACAAGTATCCCCGTACTAGCAAAGACTCTGAATCAGCACCAAAAAAGAATCTTGGACCGAGGTTTTCTGACTATGCAAGGTTGAATGCTCCTAGGAGTCAAATCTTGTTAGAGGTTGAGAAAGATAAAGACTTTCGATGGCCAAAGCCACACAGGGGCGACCCCACAAAGAGAGACAAGGAGCAATACTGTAGGTTCCACCGAGATGTAGGGCATGATACAGATGATTGTAGGCAGTTAAAGGATGAGATTGAGTTCTTAATCCGCAAAGGAAAGTTGAATAAATTCACTAAGGGTGAAGATCGTGGAACCCAAAGAAGGGACTACGATAGGAGAGACAATGATAGAAGAGATAATGATCGTAATCGTAATACACAGCCCCGAGGGCCAGTTATCAACATGATTTAGGGAGGCCCGACAGCGGCCGGTACAACTCGAAATTCTCGAAAGGCATATGCCAGGGAGGTGATGCACATCGTGGGGGAAGCCCCGAAGCGTGCTAGAACTGAAATCGCAATCGGCTTTGATGATTCTGATCTTGAAGGGGTGAAGTTCCCTCATGACGACCCGTTGGTCATAACCCCTATGATTGGGAACTCGGAAGTGAAGCGAGTTTTGATAGACAATGGAGCTTCAGTTGATATTTTGTTTCATGATGCATTCGTGAAGATGGGATACACTGATTCTCAGTTAACCCCAACGAACATGCCGATCTATGGATTTAATGGAGTTGAGTCCAAAGTCGAAGGGATTATCCAGCTGCCTATAACGATCGGGCAAGAACCTAAGGAGGCTACTCAGATGTTGAATTTTCTGGTAATTAAGGCGGCCTCGACTTATAACGCAATCCTGGGAAGGACTGGACTTCATGCATTTAAGGCTGTTGCCTCAACTTACCACATGAAGATTAAGTTTCCAACTCGGAATGGTGTTGGAGAACAAAAAAGGCGACTAGAAGATGGCGAGGAGTTGTTATGTATCTGTTTTAAGAGCTGATGGAGTCGGGGGGCAGGTACTCCCGATTGAAGACATGGATGTCCGTGGTGATGATGAACACCGAGGGAAGCCAGCAGAGGATTTGGTCCCCATACCTCTAGAGCTAGGAGACCCTGAGAAAGTTACTTATGTAGGAGCTTCGCTGAAGGAACCCTTGAAGGGCAAGTTGACGGCCTTCTTACAAGAAAACAGTGATGTGTTTGCTTGGACTACGGCTGATATGCCAGGGATTGATCCCCAACTCATAACTCACAGGTTGAATGTTGATCCTGAACGGAAAACGATAAAACAAAAGAAAAGGAATTTTGCTCCCGAAAGGCAAGAGGCCATCAAGCAAGAAGTTGACAAACTCCTAGAGGCTGGGTTTATTGAAGAGATTCAGTTCCCCGAATGGTTAGCTAACCCAGTAATGGTCAAGAAGGCGAATTGAAAATGGAGGATGTGTATAGATTTCACTGATCTGAATGATGTGTGTCCAAAGGATTGTTTTCCCCTTCCAAGGATAGACATGTTGATAGATGCCACAGCTGGACATGAAATGTTGAGCTTCATGGATGGGTTCAGTGGCTATAATCAGATTAAGATGCACAAGGATGACATCCCAAAGGTATCTTTCATAACTGACTTTGGTGTTTTTTGCTATCTTGTTATGACTTTTGGTCTAAAGAATGCAGGAGCTACTTACCAACGATTGGTGAATAATATATTCGCCCATCTGATTGGAAAAACCATGGAGGTATATGTGGACGACATGTTGGTCAAGAGCCTATCCAAGGTAGATCATATCAAGCACCTCAGAGAGGCATTCGAAGTACTGAGGCACCACAAGATGATGTTAAATCCAGCCAAGTGTGCTTTTGGCGTTGGATCAGGAAAATTTTTGGGATTGATGGTTTCGAAAGAGGCATAGAGGCCAACCCTGATAAGATCAAAGCTATCTTAGACATGGATCACCCCGCTCCATACGGGATGTACAGAAGCTAACTGGCCGAGTTGCGGCCCTAGGCAGATTCATCTCCAAGTCTGGTGACAAGTGTTTGCCTTTCTTTCAGGCCTTAAAGAAAGTAAAAAATTTTGAGTGGACTATAGAGAGCCAAGAGGCCTTTGAGCAGCTGAAGAAGTACATGGCTGAAGCCCCGTTGTTGGCCAAACCAAATCCCGGGGAGACTCTTTACCTATACCTGGCGGTATCTGAACAAGCATTGAGTGCTGTCCTTGTTCGAGAAGAGAAAAAGATTCAGAAACCTATCTATTATGTGAGCAAGGTTTTGCATGGGGCTGAGTTGAATTACTCAACCATGGAGAAGTTTGCATTGGCATTGATAACGGCCTCGAGAAAGCTACGACCGTACTTCCAGGCGCACAAAATTGAAGTCCTAACGGACCAACAGTTGCGGAACATATTGCATAGCCCAAAGGCCAGTGAAAGGCTAATCAAGTGGGCCATAGAGCTTGGAGAGTTTGATATCAAGTATAAGCCTCGGACAGCCATCAAGGCTCAGGCATTGGCTGACTTCGTGGTTGAATGCACCATTAACAACCAAGAAGTCGGGGGGGCAGGAGATAGTAACCACCCCTGAAAGTGGAGATAAAGATGAAGAACTTGTAGCTGATCAGAAGGAATACTGGGTGCTCTATTTTGATGGAGCATCAAAAACAAAATCTAGTGGTGCATTTTGGTTTTGCAAAGCCCCGACCCGATGGGTTCACAGTTGAGTATGCTTTGAAGTTGGATTTTCCTACTACCAACAATGAAGCTGAGTATGAGGCATTGATAGCTGGTTTAGGCTTGGCCGGAATCATGAGGGTCAAAAACCTTAAAGTTTGTGGAGACTCAAGACTTGTAGTATCGCAAGTGAATGGTGAGTTTGATGCCAAAGATGAAACTATGGCGAAATATCTAAGAGTTGTGAAAGCCGTTATGACTCAATTCGATGAGTGCTATGTGAAGCATATTCCGAGGGAAGAGAACGTTAAGGCTGATGCCCTATCCAAGTTCGCTTCTTCTGAAATCAAAAATTATGCAGGGAGTGTTTACTTCCAGGTCTTGAAGGCCCCGACCGTCAAATCTAAGTTGGTGGCACCGATTGATGTAGGAAGCTGCTGGATGGATCCTATCAAAGCTCACTTAGAAACTGGATGGCTCCCTGACAATGCCTTGGAGGCACGAAATCTGTCAGTGAGAGCATTGAGATACGCCTTGATCGAAGGCATCCTTTATAAAAGATCGTTCATCATCCCATATTTGAAGTGTTTGAGGACCCAAGAGGCTAAGGAAGCATTGGGAGAAGTTCATGAAGGGATCTGCGGGCAACACTTGGGGGGCAGAGCCCTAGCCCCACAAGATCACCCGTCTGGGATTCTATTGGCCAGAGATGCTGGCAGATGCGCAGAATTATGTCTAGAAGTGTGACAGATGCCAAAAGCATGCCCCAATTGTAAGGCAGCCGCCTGAGATGTTAACGTCAGTTAACTCTCCTATCCCGTTCGTAATGTGGGGGATGGACATACTTGGTCCTTTCCCTATGGCTTCAGCACAAAGGAAGTTTTTGATAGTGGCCATCGACTACTTCACCAAGTGGATTGAGGCTAAACCTCTTGCCAAGGTAACCACCAAGCAAGTTGCCCAGTTCTTCTGGGAGAACGTCATTTGCAGGTACGGAATTCCTCGAATCCTTGTGACAGATAATGGGACACAGTTCAACAATGAAGAGTTTAAGAAATACTGCAAGGAAAATGCAATTGAGCTTCATTTTACTTCAGTAGCACATCTGCAAGCTAATGGACAGGTAGAGGTAGCTAATCGAATTATCCTTGATGGACTAAAAAAAAGAGTTGAATGCTCAAGGAACACTTGGGTGGATGAGTTACTGCCTATACTCTGGGCATATCGTACCACTTGTAAGGTGACAACTGGAACAACCCCATTTTTGCTGGATTATGGAGCCGAGGCAGTTGTGCCCTTAGAGATCATGCATGCATCACCTCGAGTTGAGGCATACGAATAAGAGACCAATGAAGTAGGCATTTAATACTTTCATTTAAACCAACAGTCAACCAATTTACTTTTCCTCTTGTGATTCTTTTTCATCATTTCCTTTTTAGCATGCTACCCAGTACCCACCCACCTACAAAACTTAACAGAAATGTAATTTTAAAAGTATAAAAAGTTGAGGGAAACATAGCTGAAATACGTGCAAGCATTATTTACTTATTTATTAGCAATTTTTGTTCAAGATCATAAAAACTACAAACATCCTTTTAGTTTCATGTTTCAATGACAATAAAATCCAATGATAATAAGATATTATTAGAATCTTTCTTAATACTTTGGTTAATTATATATTTCCATTCCAAATTAGTGCTTCAATTGAACATTAAAAATTGAAAATAATTTTTATTAAAATAAAAAAAAGTTCAGATAAATGAATACATTTATTTGTAAAATTGCTTCTAAATTAAAATTTTGAAGATGTAAACATAAGTAGAGTAGCACTCCATGGAGAAACATATTACGTTGAGAACCACCTTATTTTTTTTATTCTGTAATAATATGGGATAAAAGTAAGCCCTTAAGATACATTTAATATGACAATAATTAGACCTAGAATGGTCCAAACGTGGAGTCCACCAGATGGGCCCAAACCCTATTTATAATATTAATTTCGTAATTAATATTAGGGGTAATAAATAGCTCAGCAAATAAGAGTTAAACAAGGATATTACTCTTGCCTGACTTAGCCTCCAAGATACATACTTCAACATGGAAACTGATTCCTACAAGGAAGGGGTCTAGAACCTTCCTCAAGGCGGTGGTTTGCCCACCAAGTCTCTGACTCCTACCATAATTCTAAGGCTTCTCAGCCTATATAAGGGCCTAACCCCTCATTCCTAGAACTACGTCTTGGCTTGATTCTCAATAACGAGATACGTAGGTACTCTGTGAGGACCGATTAGTCTCGAACACGGAAGCAGCCATTAAAACACGAAGCTCCCGAGCCCTAGCATTAAATACATATTTGTAACCTAGTTTTTATTCCACAACATTTGGCGCCGTCTGTGGGAAGACAACATCAACCATGGTGACCACACGAAGAACACCACCAACCTCTACTGAGGCCTTGTCTCTAAACTCTGCTCCGCTAGTCACTGAGCAAGTACCCCCAACAACAGGGGCAATCACTCAAACTCAAGTTTCTCAACCTCCAGGGACGAATCCCCATGCTGAGAGAACGTTACCCATGGTCGTCCACCCAAGCCAAGAAACCAGCTCTCTTCAGGTGTTGGTTTCTCCTCTGGTTGATCCCAATCGCCCGTTGCCACCGGGGCTACAGATCCATACAACGGATCTCCCCACGAATACCAACCTGATGTATGGTCTGCCTAACTACCCTCCAATTACTCAAGGTCCCGGACCCAGTGGCCATGCCTTACAGATCTGAGATCGAGATTATTACGACTACTCTGGTCCATATACCGATGATTCATCATCTGATGATGATGATTGTGATGAAGCCCCGATGAGGCGACATGCTAGCAGAGAACCTAGAAGGATAACACAAACTATCCATGACGGACCCCCTCTGACAGCTGTTGAGAGAATCAAGGCTCATGAGGCCGAGATTTTAAGGATAAAGGAAGATATTGCGAGGGAATAAGCTAGGTTGAACCAAACTCAACCTCCTCCAACCTCAGGACCGATTCCAGTTATAGACTTAGAAAGGTCCTCCAAGAGACAGAGAAGGGTTGACGCCCCAACCGGAAGAACAATGTGGGTGGAAACCCCCAAGAGCAACCCCAAGGATCTGATGCCACTTGGGGATCCTGACGATCCCACACCCCCGTTTACTGATGAGGTGATGAATGCTCGTATTTCAAAGAAGTTTAAGATGCCAACAATTAAGGCTTATGATGGAACGGGTGATCCCGCAAACCACGTTAGGACATTCTCAAACGCACTATTATTGCAACCTGCCAGTGACGCCTTGAAGTGTAGGGCGTTCCCTCAAACTCTGTTGAGCATGGCTCAAAGATGGTATAGTCGGTTGCCTGCAAACTCAATTGGCTCTTTCAAGGAGTTAAGTGTTGCCTTTGTTAGTCAGTTTATCAGCGAGAAGGTGCATGAGAAAAGCTCTACATCTCTTATGTATGTGGTGCAGGGGAAGAATGAGAATCTGAGAGACTACCTTAAGAGATTCACTAAGAAGACGATGAACATCACTGATTTGGAGAATAAGGTGGCGATGGTAGCCTTGGAGCATGGCACCACTGACCTATACTTTAAAAGGTCATTGGCAAAGCATCCTCCCGAGAATATGGCTGAGCTCCAACGAAGGGCTGACAAGTATATCAAGGCTGAGGATAGTATAAAGAAGGAGGTCATAGTAAGCAACGGTCAAGGTAATAACGACTCCAAGAAGCGAAAGTAGGATCAAGAGTATGATGCTAGGGACAAGTATCCCCGTACTAGCAAAGACTCTGAATCAGCACCAAAAAAGAATCTTGGACCGAGGTTTTCTGACTATGCAAGGTTGAATGCTCCTAGGAGTCAAATCTTGTTAGAGGTTGAGAAAGATAAAGACTTTCGATGGCCAAAGCCACACAGGGGCGACCCCACAAAGAGAGACAAGGAGCAATACTGTAGGTTCCACCGAGATGTAGGGCATGATACAGATGATTGTAGGCAGTTAAAGGATGAGATTGAGTTCTTAATCCGCAAAGGAAAGTTGAATAAATTCACTAAGGGTGAAGATCGTGGAACCCAAAGAAGGGACTACGATAGGAGAGACAATGATAGAAGAGATAATGATCGTAATCGTAATACACAGCCCCGAGGGCCAGTTATCAACATGATTTAGGGAGGCCCGACAGCGGCCGGTACAACTCGAAATTCTCGAAAGGCATATGCCAGGGAGGTGATGCACATCGTGGGGGAAGCCCCGAAGCGTGCTAGAACTGAAATCGCAATCGGCTTTGATGATTCTGATCTTGAAGGGGTGAAGTTCCCTCATGACGACCCGTTGGTCATAACCCCTGTGATTGGGAACTCGGAAGTGAAGCGAGTTTTGATAGACAATGGAGCTTCAGTTGATATTTTGTTTCATGATGCATTCGTGAAGATGGGATACACTGATTCTCAGTTAACCCCAACGAACATGCCGATCTATGGATTTAATGGAGTTGAGTCCAAAGTCGAAGGGATTATCCAGCTGCCTATAACGATCGGGCAAGAACCTAAGGAGGCTACTCAGATGTTGAATTTTCTGGTAATTAAGGCGGCCTCGACTTATAACGCAATCCTGGGAAGGACTGGACTTCATGCATTTAAGGCTGTTGCCTCAACTTACCACATGAAGATTAAGTTTCCAACTCGGAATGGTGTTGGAGAACAAAAAAGGCGACTAGAAGATGGCGAGGAGTTGTTATGTATCTGTTTTAAGAGCTGATGGAGTCGGGGGGCAGGTACTCCCGATTGAAGACATGGATGTCCGTGGTGATGATGAACACCGAGGGAAGCCAGCAGAGGATTTGGTCCCCATACCTCTAGAGCTAGGAGACCCTGAGAAAGTTACTTATGTAGGAGCTTCGCTGAAGGAACCCTTGAAGGGCAAGTTGACGGCCTTCTTACAAGAAAACAGTGATGTGTTTGCTTGGACTACGGCTGATATGCCAGGGATTGATCCCCAACTCATAACTCACAGGTTGAATGTTGATCCTGAACGGAAAACGATAAAACAAAAGAAAAGGAATTTTGCTCCCGAAAGGCAAGAGGCCATCAAGCAAGAAGTTGACAAACTCCTAGAGGCTGGGTTTATTGAAGAGATTCAGTTCCCCGAATGGTTAGCTAACCCAGTAATGGTCAAGAAGGCGAATTGAAAATGGAGGATGTGTATAGATTTCACTGATCTGAATGATGTGTGTCCAAAGGATTGTTTTCCCCTTCCAAGGATAGACATGTTGATAGATGCCACAGCTGGACATGAAATGTTGAGCTTCATGGATGGGTTCAGTGGCTATAATCAGATTAAGATGCACAAGGATGACATCCCAAAGGTATCTTTCATAACTGACTTTGGTGTTTTTTGCTATCTTGTTATGACTTTTGGTCTAAAGAATGCAGGAGCTACTTACCAACGATTGGTGAATAATATATTCGCCCATCTGATTGGAAAAACCATGGAGGTATATGTGGACGACATGTTGGTCAAGAGCCTATCCAAGGTAGATCATATCAAGCACCTCAGAGAGGCATTCGAAGTACTGAGGCACCACAAGATGATGTTAAATCCAGCCAAGTGTGCTTTTGGCGTTGGATCAGGAAAATTTTTGGGATTGATGGTTTCGAAAGAGGCATAGAGGCCAACCCTGATAAGATCAAAGCTATCTTAGACATGGATCACCCCGCTCCATACGGGATGTACAGAAGCTAACTGGCCGAGTTGCGGCCCTAGGCAGATTCATCTCCAAGTCTGGTGACAAGTGTTTGCCTTTCTTTCAGGCCTTAAAGAAAGTAAAAAATTTTGAGTGGACTATAGAGAGCCAAGAGGCCTTTGAGCAGCTGAAGAAGTACATGGCTGAAGCCCCGTTGTTGGCCAAACCAAATCCCGGGGAGACTCTTTACCTATACCTGGCGGTATCTGAACAAGCATTGAGTGCTGTCCTTGTTCGAGAAGAGAAAAAGATTCAGAAACCTATCTATTATGTGAGCAAGGTTTTGCATGGGGCTGAGTTGAATTACTCAACCATGGAGAAGTTTGCATTGGCATTGATAACGGCCTCGAGAAAGCTACGACCGTACTTCCAGGCGCACAAAATTGAAGTCCTAACGGACCAACAGTTGCGGAACATATTGCATAGCCCAAAGGCCAGTGAAAGGCTAATCAAGTGGGCCATAGAGCTTGGAGAGTTTGATATCAAGTATAAGCCTCGGACAGCCATCAAGGCTCAGGCATTGGCTGACTTCGTGGTTGAATGCACCATTAACAACCAAGAAGTCGGGGGGGCAGGAGATAGTAACCACCCCTGAAAGTGGAGATAAAGATGAAGAACTTGTAGCTGATCAGAAGGAATACTGGGTGCTCTATTTTGATGGAGCATCAAAAACAAAATCTAGTGGTGCATTTTGGTTTTGCAAAGCCCCGACCCGATGGGTTCACAGTTGAGTATGCTTTGAAGTTGGATTTTCCTACTACCAACAATGAAGCTGAGTATGAGGCATTGATAGCTGGTTTAGGCTTGGCCGGAATCATGAGGGTCAAAAACCTTAAAGTTTGTGGAGACTCAAGACTTGTAGTATCGCAAGTGAATGGTGAGTTTGATGCCAAAGATGAAACTATGGCGAAATATCTAAGAGTTGTGAAAGCCGTTATGACTCAATTCGATGAGTGCTATGTGAAGCATATTCCGAGGGAAGAGAACGTTAAGGCTGATGCCCTATCCAAGTTCGCTTCTTCTGAAATCAAAAATTATGCAGGGAGTGTTTACTTCCAGGTCTTGAAGGCCCCGACCGTCAAATCTAAGTTGGTGGCACCGATTGATGTAGGAAGCTGCTGGATGGATCCTATCAAAGCTCACTTAGAAACTGGATGGCTCCCTGACAATGCCTTGGAGGCACGAAATCTGTCAGTGAGAGCATTGAGATACGCCTTGATCGAAGGCATCCTTTATAAAAGATCGTTCATCATCCCATATTTGAAGTGTTTGAGGACCCAAGAGGCTAAGGAAGCATTGGGAGAAGTTCATGAAGGGATCTGCGGGCAACACTTGGGGGGCAGAGCCCTAGCCCCACAAGATCACCCGTCTGGGATTCTATTGGCCAGAGATGCTGGCAGATGCGCAGAATTATGTCTAGAAGTGTGACAGATGCCAAAAGCATGCCCCAATTGTAAGGCAGCCGCCTGAGATGTTAACGTCAGTTAACTCTCCTATCCCGTTCGTAATGTGGGGGATGGACATACTTGGTCCTTTCCCTATGGCTTCAGCACAAAGGAAGTTTTTGATAGTGGCCATCGACTACTTCACCAAGTGGATTGAGGCTAAACCTCTTGCCAAGGTAACCACCAAGCAAGTTGCCCAGTTCTTCTGGGAGAACGTCATTTGCAGGTACGGAATTCCTCGAATCCTTGTGACAGATAATGTGACACAGTTCAACAATGAAGAGTTTAAGAAATACTGCAAGGAAAATGCAATTGAGCTTCATTTTACTTCAGTAGCACATCTGCAAGCTAATGGACAGGTAGAGGTAGCTAATCGAATTATCCTTGATGGACTAAAAAAGAGAGTTGAATGCTCAAGGAACACTTGGGTGGATGAGTTACTGCCTATACTCTGGGCATATCGTACCACTTGTAAGGTGACAACTGGAACAACCCCATTTTTGCTGGATTATGGAGCCGAGGCAGTTGTGCCCTTAGAGATCATGCATGCATCACCTCGAGTTGAGGCATACGAATAAGAGACCAATGAAGTAGGCATTAGTCTGCAATAGGAAAGTTGACAAGGCATAAGGAGTTTATAAAGTCAAAATCAGCAAACCACATCGAACTTACTAGAAGGAGTGTCATACCTGATATAAGGCTTGAGCGCCCATAAGCTGAGATTCATCCATCTTGTCGCCGGCATGTAAAGTCACTCTATCGGGAGGAGTGATTGAAAGCTTAGACCAGTCTAGAGCTAGGTGAGGGCTCCCAAAGATTGAATCTTGTTCACAGATACCCCATGACGGTATAAAAGGGGTCCTAATACTCCCGTCAGCATTTCGGGATCTTTTCCCGCCTTGAGAGCAGCCTTCCAAGAAGTGAGGGACGCGAGGCTTAGTGGGATTCAGTAGCTCCGAAGCATTTTTCTTCATTCTTTAGTCACAATCGGTTGGTTTTGATGACGACTGTCAATCTCCTCAGCAGCTGAAATGCAACATGAAAAACATCGGAATAAGAACAAATAGAGTTCATAATATGGCTAAGTAAGAAAGTTACCCTCAATAGAAAGAAAGCTAAGGCCAGTCTCAACAAGATTCTTTTCATTTAGAAAAGTCTTATAATGGGTACGACCATCATCAGCTAGGAGCCTATCTCGATCTAGTAGCTCTGAATCCTTAAGTTCACACACAAAGTGTGAACTATCTTCCACATGGCCAAATCTCTTCACAAAGAATTGGCCCCAATCACCACCTTCCCATTCAAGGACTACAAACTCCCTTTCCCAGAAATGTTGAGAATCTGGGAAGGAAAAGGGATTCACCATGTGCGGGACTTTGGCTCGATGCTTAAGGCTGACCCATCCTTTCTTGCAGTCAGTAGAGTTTCTGGCCCCGAAGATACTCCGAAACATTGTAGTAGACAATGGGATTTTCAGCTGACGGCATTTTATTATGAAGATAATGATGAACCTCCAGGCATTGGGATACAATTGACAAGGGTGGATTTGATACTCCGCCAGCAATCTGATGATAAAATTATTGACCGGGAATCTGAACCCAGCTTCTATGGCACCCCAGGGAACACAAATCCTCTCAGGATGCCAGTTGCAAGTTCTGTCTGTTGGATTTGGAAGACGAACCTTAATAGCATCTAGAAAGTAATATATTCTCCTGATCTCTTCGACATCTTTCTCCTTTAACTTGCATGGACTATTAAATGAGTCTAAGCTTGCTCTATTGGGGAATACCTCCCTCATGATGTTTAGTTGATCTAGTAGGGATTCAAATTTATGCTCAACATATGAAGGGGTTTTATTTTTCTTTACCTTTGGCTGTCCTCATCTTGCTCCTCTTGGCGAATGCTTCCATCATGGAGACTGGAGGAGCAACTAGGCGGTTGTCTTCTGACATCTTGATCTTGAAACTTGAACTTGATCTTAAAACTGGAAACTTGATCTTGAAACTTGATCCCCGATTGGGACTAGAAATCTACAGAGCTTAAAAACTTGAAAACTTTGAAATGACGAAGTGAATGAAATGAAGGCTACCACTCTTCTTTTATAGAAGAAGCATGACCTGCTATGTCAGGTTGAAGTTCAGCTTGATTCGCGTTTACAGGTCATCTATCGTTTGAACATAAAAAAAGGACAGAAATTGCTCATTTTATACAGATAGGATCGTTATAATTCATACAAACTAGAGGAGAAACGGCAGACATAATTGCTAAAGCTGCAAAACAAATGACCTTTGAAAGGCTAATTACGCTTAATGAGTTAATTAAGGAGATCAACCGTAAGTACAAGATTAGCAATGCTAATTGTAAATTAGGGAGTAATTTCGCTAGAAGTCACGAATGACCAAAATAATAATTGGAGATCAAGATCAAGATTCTTGATCCTCAAGATCATGGACAATTTTGGATCCTAGATCCATGATAATAATTTGAGATCGAGATCAAGATTTTTGATCCTCAAGATCACAGATGATTTTAGACCCTAGATCCATGACTTCTTTTAAAACCACGGAGGGGTTTAGGTCCGGGCATTTTAGCCAACCACGACACCCGGAGGGCCGCAGCCGACCACGGAGTGGCCGACCATGATGCAGCCAAACACCGTACCCGAAGGAGCAACAGCCGACCACGAGGTGGCCGATCACCGCGCCTCAGGAATGCCAGCCGACCACCATCTAGCCGACCACGGTGAAACGAGGCCCTTCGGCCGATCATGGTGTAGCCGATCACGAGCTACCCGTTGATCCGGTCGATCACGGGTAGTTTATGGTCCCAGAACTTGACTTTTTCAGCGAACCTCGGATGATTTTCAGTACTGAAACGAGGTCAATGTTTAAACACCGTTTAGTGTCGTTTAGTACCGTTTAGCACCGTTTTATGCCGTTTAATGTCGTTTAACAGCGTTTAAATGCCGTTTATGGTTGTTTAAGCACAGTTTAGTGCTTGTTAGCACAGATTAGTGCTGATTAGCACCGATTAGTGTCGTTTAAGCACAGTTTAGTGCCTATTAGCACTGATTAGTGCCGATTAGCACCGTTTAGCACCGATTAGTGCCGTTAGTGCCGTTTTATGCCGTTTAACATCGTTTAAACGTTGTTTAAGGCTGATTAGCAATGTATAGTGCCGTTTAACATCGTTTAGTGTCGTTCAACATCATCGTAAATGCGTCAGTCGCTCCACGCTTTACATTAAGATGATATTGTTGTAAATACTCGTGTAAGAGCAATAAACCCTGTCCCAAGTCTCGGAAAAGGCCGTTAAAACTTCAAGGAAAACCTGATCAGTTTTCCTAGAAGTTGGGGGGCAAATGATATGGGCTAAAAGTAAGCCCTTAAGACACATTTAATGTGGCATTAATTAAACCTAGAATGGTCCAAACGTGGAGCCCACCAGATGGGCCCAAACCCTATTTATAATATTAATTTCATAATTAATATTAGGGGTAATAAACAGCTCAGCAAATAAGAGTCAAACAAGGATATTACTCTTGCCTGACTTAGCCTCCAAGATACATACTTCAACATGGAAACTGATTCCTACAAGGAAGGGGTCTAGAACCTTCCTCAAGGCGGTGGATTGCCCACCAAGTCTCTGACTCCTACCATAATTCTAAGGCTTCTCAGCCTATATAAGGGCCTGACCCCTCATTCTCAGAACTACGTTTTTGGCTTGATTCTCAATACGAGATACGTAGGCACTCTGTGAGGACCGATCAGTCTCGAAAACGGAAGCAGCCATTATAGCACGAAGCTCCCGAGCCCTAGCATTAAATACAGATTCGTAACCTAGTTTTTATTCCATAACATGTAACAGAACCAAATTTTTTCAAAAAAAACTCGGCGCTGCCACGTCATCGATGGCGTTATCACTACTGGCGTGGCACTGCCACGTCAACAGGGTTGACACGTCAGCATTTGGTGTAGTTTTTTTCGTAGAACAAAAAAAACAAATTTTTTTATAAAACCAAAAAAATTAACTTTAGTTCTGTCATAGAATTAGAAATTAGTGATTCTCCACGGTTCTTCACGTAAGATAGTTCTCTATAGAACAATGGCAACACAAGTACACTTATATTTTTTACTTTTCTTAATTTTACCTTCAAATAAGACGTTGATGTTTTAAATTTTGGCCATTATAAGTTCCGGTTATCCTTCCTTTATTATAATACCTTTATGAATTATTTTAGGAACAATCAAAGATCATTTCTAAATTTTAGACAAATCATATTATATTAAAAGTTTTCCTTATTTACCATTCTCATCCTATTATACTAACCATGGTTAGTTAATAATTTTAATTTAAATATAGTAATGACTTGATTTAACATACAATATCCATATATTACATATTTTTTTAATTTCAAAAAATATTTATAATAATTTAATATTTTAAATTAAAATCAATTAGGATTATACAAATATATACTATTAAGCGATTTTCACAATATGAATTTTGCACTCTTTTGATTTACAATTAATCATAATTGCATTATTATATATTACGAATTAATTTTCATAAAAATATGTAAAAGCCAATTAGAATTTACCACTAATATTAAATTAATTATAAAAATAAATCACAGTTATATTATTATATACTAGCACATTTGTTCTTTGTGCCGCTCTATATCTATGTATAGAGCCATTTTCTAAAATTGCGTATTTATTAATTATTTTTAATTAAAATATATTATTTTAATGCATGAGTCTATTTTATCTTTATTATAAAATATAATATTTTAATATCTCAAACACTCAATCTACAATATGCAAATTTGAATAAATCTACTCGTATTCAATTAAATATTTTAAAAATTAAAAAGTATTTACTACACTATTCTAAATACACCTTCAAAATTTAAGTTATATAAACTTTTAAATTAATAAATTATAAGAAAAGCTAAATTCAACCAATTAAAATATTAAAAATTGAATTTTAAACCAATTATCATTAACATTTTACTTATCGGCATATTTTAGTTATGCAAGAATTAATGAAACAAATAAATTGACTTGACAATATATTTGTATTATTCGAGATACTAAATAGACTCTCAAATAGTATTATATATTATATGATGTATAAATTAACAATCCAAAAAATTAAATTCATTATAGAGCCAATAAAAATATTGTTAGTGAATATTTTCATAGCAGATTGGTCAACTCAACGCAAAAATTCTAATAAATCACTATTTTTTTTGATATTTCACAGCAAATTGGTCAACTCAGCGCAAAAATTCTAATAAATCACTATTTTTTGAAATATATAATCTTTCTGGCAAAATAATCCAACAATTTATTCTAACCTTGAGGAAAAAACATATGTGATTTGTGCTATTAGATATTGATTCAAGTGATATCAGGATCTGGACTACTGATCAGATACTGATGCTGACGTCATCAGTAATACAACATCAGTATTGGGTTGTTATCAGGATTAGAAGCTGGTCAGTATTTCGTGAAGATTCTCATCAGACCAGAGATCAAGGAAGATTGATATGTCGGTTCCTAAATTATAGGAAGGCAGCTATCATACAAGATATGCATTCAGTGTGATATGTAATTGATTTAGAATATCTTGTAATTGATAGTGTAACTGTGTACACTATATAAACACAGTTTAGGTTTTACATGCTTATACGAGTTATTTTATAACCTAGCAGCTCTTAAGAACATAAGGATTTCTTAATAGAGTTTGTAACAGTTTTATATCAGAATTAATAAAGCTGTTATTGATTCATACTTGTGTTATTTCTGTTTAAGTCGAAAATCTTATACAATTGTATTCAACCCCCCTTCTACAATTGTTAATTACTGGGCAATAATTGGTATGAGAGCGAACTGATTAATAGTAATCAGAAACGATCTTAAGATGTCGACAAGCAAGTATGAAAGCATTAAGATTCCCATTCTCAAGAAAACTGAATATCCAACATGGAAGATGAAAATGTTGATGTATCTGGAAGCAACTGATCCTGACTATCTTGACAGGATCAATGATGGACCATTTCTTCCAACAAGAATAGTTGCAAGAACTGAGACTGTTGCTGAATACTATGCCATCAAGTCAAAGAGTGAGTGGACTCCAGAAGAAAAGGCTCAAGTGCTCAAAGATTCAAAGGTGAAGAATATTTTGCATAACAGTCTTGATAATGTCATGTCAAACAGGGTAATAGCATGCAAGACTGCTAAGGAAATTTGGGATACCTTGGAAACTCAATGCCAAGGCACTGAATCTATCAAAAGAAACAGAAGGGCTCTGTTGATTCAGGAGTATGAGCAGTTTGATGCTAAATCTGATGAAAGCCTTACTGATATGTATGATAGATTTCTGACACTGCTGAACAATCTATCTCTAGTTGGAAAAGAGTATGATCCAGTGGATTCAAATACCAAGTTTCTAAGAGCTCTAACTGAGGAGTGGGATACTCAAGCTTCAATCATAAGGCATCAGTATGATCTGAAGATGCTGTCTCTTGATGAAGTCTATGGAATGCTAAGAACCTATGATCTTGAGGTTCAACAGAGAAAGAACAAGAAAAATGTCAAAGCAAAATCTGTTGCTTTGAATGTTGAATCAAAATCAAAAAGAAAAGTTGAGGAGGTTTTAAGCAGAAAGAGTAGAGTTGTAGAGTCAATTCCTGATGACTCATCATCAGATACTGATGCTAAGTCTGATTCTGATACTGATGATGACTCTACTGATTCTGATATGATGGAGATGGTTGCTATGATAGTAAAGGGCTTCAAGAAGATGAAGTTCAGAAAGGCTAGGAAGCAAGGAAAATTCCAAAAGAAAATCTCCAATGCTGATAAAGACAGGTACAAGAAGAAAGAAGACAAAAGTAGCAAATTTGACAAGTCAAAAGTCAGATGTTATAACTGTGATGGAATGGGTCACTTTGCAACTGAGTGCAAGAAGACCAAGACTAAAGCTCTCATCTCTTCAAGCAAGGATTGGATGGACTCATCATCTGACTCTGAAGAAGAGAAAGTCAATTATGCCTTGATGGCTAATACTGATGAGACTTCTACTGCTGAAAACAAGGTATCTGAAATATTGTTTGATTTTGATACAAATAATGTCTCTGAGTTAAGGTCATTTCTTAAGTCTCTGCATATTAGCTTTGAGAGTCAATCTCTTGAAAATACGAGAATAAAATCTCAAATGGCAGAAGTAACTAAAAGAAATGATCATTTAGAAGCTGAGTTAATTTTCTTGTAGGAAGTTCAAACAGAATGTGATAATGCTAAACACATGAAACTAGAAATGGAGTTTAAATGTACTGAACTTGAAAAAGAACTTGAGGATGCTAAAGAAAAACTCAGAACCTGGACACACTCTGGAAAGAAAACTCAAAATATTATTACTGATAAGAATTGGAAAGAGTGCCTAGGTTATAATCCAGAGAATGAGAAAAAGAAAGGTAAAGTTGTTACTGATGAAACAACAAAACCAGGAAGAGTTGTTGTTAATGACTCAATAAATCCAAAAACCTACAGATATGTTACAGACAGTACTAAAACTAAGTTAAAACCCGTTAATTATGTGTATCCAGAAAATTCCAAATCTACTTCAGAAAAGGGATCCACTTCTACACATCATTCTGAGACTAGAACTGTCAAGAACAAGAATGTAGGTCTTTTGTCCAAGAAACAGTTGAGGGATAAAATCTGTGAGGTAACAGATAGGAAGAAAGTTCCAACTGTCAAAAGGAACAGGAATGGTAAAGTTGGAATAAACAAAGAGAATAATTATAAGTATATTCCAAATGCACCAAGAAAGACATGTTTTAATTGTGGTAACTCTAATCATCTTGCTATTGACTGCAGGAGGAGTAAGAAGAAAACTACTTTAATTCCTAAGTCTGACATTAGGAATAGGACAGTATTTTATAAACCACAAAATCCCTGTTTTCATTGTGGTAGTGAATGACATTCTATTTATACATGTGAAGAATACCATAATTTGTACTATAATTATTATGAGCCTTTGCCTAAGTTTAATAAAAGTGCAAATTTTAGTAAAACAAAGAACTTGAATTCTAAGCATGCATTTATTATATCTGATAAGAGAAAGACTAATTCTGATGGATTCAATCCTGATGAAGGTGTTTTTACTAAAAAATCTTCTGCTGCTAAAAATGTTAAGTTGCATGAAAAGAGAACCCAACAAGTGTGGGTTCTTAAAAATTCTAACTGAGTTCTTTGTGATTCTGATTGCAGGGTAAAAAGAAAAATGTGTTAGTCATGGATAGTGGATGTTCTGTGCACATGACTGGAGACAAAACCTTGCTATCAGAATTTGAGGAGAAGGCTCGCCCAACTGTGTCTTATGGAGATGGCAACATTGGACAAACTTTGGGATATTGCAGTATTATAATTGGAAATGTCATCGTTGAAAAAGTAGCTCTGGTGAAAGGACTCAAACACAATTTGCTAAGTGTTAGTCAAATCACAGACAGAGGTTATCATGTCAACTTCTATGATACTCACTTTGATCAGCAAAGCATCAGGAAAAGTTGCTCTAACTGGTCAAAGGCATGGAAACATTTATGAAGCCAACATCTACACTGATACTGATGAACCCACTACATGTCTCATCAGTAAAGCATCGGTAGATGAAAGTTGGAATTGGCATAAGAAGCTTTCTCATCTCAACTTTAACAACATAAATGAGTTGGTTAAGAAAGATTTGGTGAGAGGATTACCAAAAGCACTTTATACTCCTGATGGACTTTGTGATGCTTGTTAGAAAGCTAAGCAAAGAAGGATATCATTCAAGAGTAAAGCAGAATCCTCGATTAATGAACCATATCACATGCTTCATCTTGACTTGTTTGGACCAGTAAGCATAATGTCCATCAGTAAGAAGAGATATACTCTAGTCATTGTTGATGAGTATACTAGATTTACCTGGGTGTATTTTCTGCACAGAAAGGATGAAACAGCTGAGATACTTTTGGACCATGTGAGACTCATTGAGACTGGCACAAAGTACAAAGTCAAGATTCTAAGGAGTGATAATGGAACTGAATTCAAGAATTCAGCTATGGAAGAGTTCTGCAAATACAAAGGAATAGTTCAACAATTCTCTGCTCCTGGCACACCCCAGCAAAATGGAGTGGTTGAAAGAAAGAACAGAACTCTTATTGAAGCTGGCAGAACTATGTTGGTGGAAGCAAAACTACCTACATATTTCTGGGCAGAAGCAGTCAACACATCATGCTACACTCAGAACATTACATTGATCAACAGACATGGTGTAATTCCTTATCAGATGATCAAGGAAAAGAAGCCAAGTCTGAAGCATTTGCATGTATTTGGCTGTAAGTGCTTTGTTCTAAGACCTCATCCTGAACAGCTTGGAAAATTCGAGACTAAAGCTGATGAGGGCATCTTTATTGGCTATCCATCATCAAGAGCATTTAAAGTCTACAATCTAAGAACAAAGACAGTCATGGAGTCTATAAATGTATCTTTCGATGATAAGAAGATTACAGGAATTGCTGAAGACTTACATGATGATTTGACTTTTGCAAATGAAGCCTCCAAGAATTCTGATGAAATCTTGTCAGATACTGAGAATTCATCAAATTCTGATGAACCAGTTATTACTGATGAAACACAGATTACTGATGGGAATGCAAATGTTGAGGGGGAGCAACATCAAGAAACCATCAACACTGAATCAAATCAAACATCAGGAGGAGATTCATCAGAAATATATTCAAGTGACAATTCTGACAGCAGATCAAAAACAGATAGCAATATCTCAGGGGAGCTTCTAGCAACACTAGTTCTTTTGAAGATAACACCAATCCAGGGGGAGCATCAAATTCAAAGAATGATCTACCACCAACAAGGAAATGGACTAAAAGTCATACTCCTGACTTAATTATTGGGAATCCTGAAGTAGGTGTTAGAACCAGAAGTGCAACTCAAAATGAATGTCTTTATCACAACTTTCTATCAAAGGAGGAACCTAAGAAAGTTGAAGATGCACTCAAGGATGCTGATTGGGTTATGGCTATGCAAGAAGAACTAAATGCGTTTGAAAGAAATGAAGTCTGGAAACTTCTACCAAGGCCAAAAGGAAGGTCAATTGTAGATACAAAGTGGGTGTTCAGAAACAAGACAGATTCAGATGGCACCATTATTAGAAATAAAGCAAGACTAGTTGCAAAGGGATATTCTCAACAGGAAGGAATAGACTATGATGAGACATTTGCTCCTGTTGCAAGATTGGAAGCTATCAGAATCTTTCTGGCATATGCAGCCCATAAGAAATTTAAAGTTTTCCAGATGGATGTGAAAAGTGCTTTTCTCAATGGAGAATTAGAAGAGGAAGTTTATGTTGAAAACCTCCTGGCTTCATTGATTCAAAACATCCAGATTATGTCTACAGACTGGATAAAGCACTTTATGGACTAAAGCAAGCTCCAAGAGCCTGGTATGAGACATTGTCTCAATTCTTACTGGAAAGTGGATTCAAAAGAGTGAAAATGCACCCTAGAAGGGGGTTGAATAGGTGTAAATGGCTAACTATATTCAACTAAGTCCGATTTTAAAAATTACCAGAAACAGCTTACTGATTTCGTTTTATGCAGAGACAGATGGTAAGCTGAATGCAAACATTAAGCAAAATACAAGCAGAAAATAAAGAGCAGAAAATAAATAACACAGAGACTTTTAGCCAGGTTCGACCCCTAACCCCTATGGTCTACGTCCTGGTCCCTTACCAACCCGGTAAGAGAATATATTATTGATCAACGAAATAAACCAATTACAAGATACAATAATATATCTCCCTTAATCCCAGCTGCTGACAAATAGCTTGCTGAACACCTGTTTCTGAACCTGCTCTCTAAGCTATACTTCCCAAGTATACTTCTCTAGCAACGTTCACCAAACCCTTGTTCCTTAGCCAATATGCCCAGCAACTCAACCTTACCAATCATGCTGACAAATAGCTTGCTGTTTGCTGTGCTGAACCAACTTTCTAAGCAATACTTCCAAAGTATCCTTCTCTAGTCTAGTTCAACCCACCCAAACCTGTAAGCCAAACTTGTACAGCAACTATTCAATACAAATTGAACAATACAATGTTTGAATCAATACAACTCAACCTAATGAACTCTCTAAGATATAGCACGTATATGATATATTAAGAGCTCGAGAGAATCGAAAGGATATAGCAATGCAAAACTGAGTTGTGTCTTCTTTGTGTGCTTCTCTGATTGATTAAAAACGAATTGAGCACAAGAGCAACCTTATAAAGCTTCACAACCAACGTTCTAAAATCAATCAATCAATTTCAAACGTTTAGAAATCTATTTCTAACGTTCAATTGGTTAGAGAGATTTTGCAACGTTCTTGTGACCGTTTAACAGAGGGTTTGGAAGAAAGAGATCGATGAAAGCTTAACCCTTCTGAATTGTATAGATATAAAACGCGTATAGGAGATTTGAAAGAAATAAAATCTTTTAAATAAGGAAACTCCTATAAGTTTTATAGAATGATTTTAAAGAAAGATATTTGGAAAAGATTTGAGCTCTAGAATATATTGTGTACGTAATATATAATAAAGAATTCTCACAATATATTTCCTGAATAAAATCCATGAGAATTTGACTTGATATATGTCTTCAGGATTTCTGTCAGTTGCGAATGGCTTGCTGTTTGAGTCTGCCAGTGTGAAATGGCTTGCTGGACTGTCTCTATTGTAGCACCAGATAGCTTGCTGTTTGTATATTCTCCATTCTGTGCTTGTCAGCTTGCTGTTTTGGTTCTGGCGAGCTGAACAGATAGATAGCTTTAAATCTTTGCCTTTCCATATCATCAACCAAGTTACCTGAGAGTATACTTATACATAGCAAACACATATATATGCATATGATACATCAAGTGATTCGATCATATAATGGTAAGCTAAATATAGTAAAACTAGTACAAGATAAGCAATCAGCTTGCTGTATATAACATCAAAATCCACTAGGGTAACAATCTCCCCCTTTTTGATGATTATATACCAATATGTGATTGAGCTAAAAGCTCCCCCTTAATCATTGATCAATACTTCCTGCAAAACAAGATTAGATAGATAAACATGAAGTATTAAGATACAACCTTTGTATTCATCATCAAAACATCACGGTATCATTCTCCCCCTTTTTGATGATGACATACTTGAATACATCAGAGAGACTATGTTGCTCCCCCTAAAACAATGCTCCCCCTGATTAACATAATATCTCATCATATAATCAGGTTAGCACAATTCATCATATGCAATAAGATATAAATACGACTCATCCCTGCATGAAACATTAGTTGATAAATCCAACATATAACATTATATCCTCATGTATTCATGTTCTTCTCCCCCTATGACATCATCAGAAAAGGGTCAAGAAGATAAGCATATAAGAATAAAACATGTGGTAAAGCATTTAACAAGCATGAGGCTAGTTATAATTATAAAGTTGAATAAATCAAACCAGCATGCTGAAAACACATTTCCAGAATATTCATCGATAGCAATTGTTCTTCTGGACTGGAAAATGTCTTGCTGATTAGACAATATACATTCCAACTGATCATAATAGTATTCTTCTTTCTTGTTTCCTGCATAATACAATACATATACATATATTTGTCCCATCTATGTACTAGAGGAATCTCGTTAGTACCATAAAAATAGTATAATCATATTCAAATAAATGTACGAGGACAAATAACATACTTACTACTTGAGTACCCAAATTTTATTGGATCCACCATGATTTGTTGATAGGACATAAAGAACATGTAGATCAGATTTCTTGATCCACTGTTGTATCACTTTTGGTGCTTGATTTGTAGTCCTTTGTGTTCTGCCAGACTGATAATGGTAAGCTGTTTGTCTTCTATCATTTGCTTTCTGGTATGCTGACTGTTGTCTGACTGATCCATTCTGGTAAGCTGTCTGTCTTCTGCTATTTGCATTCTGGTATGCTGTTTGTCTCATGTCTGGTCCATTCTGGTAAGCTATTTTCTGTCTGACTGATCCATTCTGGTATGCTGTTTTCGTCTTATGATATACTTGAACCACACAATTCTTTTCCAGATGTCCTTTTCCACCACATTTGTTGCATGTCTTCCAAGGCATAGCATAATTGTAGGGAATGCCATTCCTTCCATCATATTTGAGCACCTTATCTTTCATGTTGAAGTTTAGACCAACACCTTCTCTGACTAAGGGGACATTTGCCTTCTTCATCATTGTCTTTAAAGTGTCTTCACCTTGAACAAAAGTTTCCATGCCCTTCTTGAGATCTTTGACTTCTGTTTCTAGGAGAGTGATCACTTCAGCTTGCTGTTTGATGAGTTCAGCTTGCTGACCTCTCTTTTCAGCAGTTTTTGAGGATTCGGCTTGACTAGATTCCTTCATCTTGTATGATTCCAATGCTTTAGCTTTAGTTTTAACATCAGACCTTAGCTCTTTGATTTCTTCAGTCAATGTCTTGTTTCTCTTTTCGAGTAGCTTGACATTAGCCTCTAAATGGCTGTTCTTAGTATTTAGTTCCTTGATCTCTGTAGTTTTACTAAATGAAGTTGAATCCCATTCTTCCATTTTTGGCAACAAATCTTTCACCATTTTGGATAGATAGCCGTTCTTATCAATCAGCTTGCTGATTTCAGCCTTTAGTGCCAAATGTTCCTCAATGGTTACACTTTTTGATTCTTGCATTGTTAGTGATCCCATAATAATATTTTCAGAAGATTTCCAGGAGTGAAAAGAGTTTACCTCACTAGAATCTGATTCTAAATCAGACACATCTTTATCTACAAGAACTTCTTCCGTGTTTTCTATATCATCAATGCCAACAAATGCAGAGTTTATTATCTCTTCACTTGATACTTCACCAGAAATAGCTTTTTCATCATTCGAAGTCAATTGAGCCTTTGACTTCCTTTTATCTTTCAAATCAGCACGCTGTTTTGTTGTTGTAGCTTTATAATGCATTTTTAAGGTATCCCATATGTCTTTTGCAGTGCTACATGAAGAGACCATGTCATAATCTGACTCTGAAAGACCACATATTAATGTATACTTTGCTTTCCCATTATAGCCTGATTTTATCAATTCTGATTCTGAGAAATCGTCAATGTCTTTTGGCTTGCCATCTTTGTCAAGAAAAGTGAATGGACCCTTTTTAACGACTCTCCATTCAATTGCATCATCTCTGTTGAGAAGCACCTTCATTCTCTGTTTCCAAGCATCATAATTTTCAATCCCATTGAGAAGTGGTGGCATGTCTAAATAATCTCCTTCTACATAAGCGGGTGCCATAGGATCTGTACTTTCCTGTTACAGAAATGTTAGTACACCAAAGCTCTGATACCAATTGAAAATGCACCCTAGAAGGGGGTTGAATAGGTGTAAATGGCTAACTATATTCAACTAAGTCCGATTTTAAAAATTACCAGAAACAGCTTACTGATTTCGTTTTATGCAGAGACAGATGGTAAGCTGAATGCAAACATTAAGCAAAATACAAGCAGAAAATAAAGAGCAGAAAATAAATAACACAGAGACTTTTAGCCAGGTTCGACCCCTAACCCCTATGGTCTACGTCCTGGTCCCTTACCAACCCGGTAAGAGAATATATTATTGATCAACGAAATAAACCAATTACAAGATACAATAATATATCTCCCTTAATCCCAGCTGCTGACAAATAGCTTGCTGAACACCTGTTTCTGAACCTGCTCTCTAAGCTATACTTCCCAAGTATACTTCTCTAGCAACGTTCACCAAACCCTTGTTCCTTAGCCAATATGCCCAGCAACTCAACCTTACCAATCCTGCTGACAAATAGCTTGCTGTTTGCTGTGCTGAACCAACTTTCTAAGCAATACTTCCAAAGTATCCTTCTCTAGTCTAGTTCAACCCACCCAAACCTGTAAGCCAAACTTGTACAGCAACTATTCAATACAAATTGAACAATACAATTTTTGAATCAATACAACTCAACCTAATGAACTCTCTAAGATATAGCACGTATATGATATATTAAGAGCTCGAGAGAATCGAAAGGATATAGCAATGCAAAACTGAGTTGTGTCTTCTTTGTGTGCTTCTCTGATTGATTAAAAACGAATTGAGCACAAGAGCAACCTTATAAAGCTTCACAACCAACGTTCTAAAATCAATCAATCAATTTCAAACGTTTAGAAATCTATTTCTAACGTTCAATTGGTTAGAGAGATTTTGCAACGTTCTTGTGACCGTTTAACAGAGGGTTTGGAAGAAAGAGATCGATGAAAGCTTAACCCTTCTGAATTGTATACATATAAAACGCGTATAGGAGATTTGAAAGAAATAAAATCTTTTAAATAAGGAAACTCCTATAAGTTTTATAGAATGATTTTAAAGAAAGATATTTGGAAAAGATTTGAGCTCTAGAATATATTGTGTACGTAATATATAATAAAGAATTCTCACAATATATTTCCTGAATAAAATCCATGAGAATTTGACTTGATACATGTCTTCAGGATTTCTGTCAGTTGCGAATGGCTTGCTGTTTGAGTCTGCCAGTGTGAAATGGCTTGCTGGACTGTCTCTGTTGTAGCACCAGATAGCTTGCTGTTTGTATATTCTCCATTCTGTGCTTGTCAGCTTGCTGTTTTGGTTCTGGCGAGCTGAACAGATAGATAGCTTTAAATCTTTGCCTTTCCATATCATCAACCAAGTTACCTGAGAGTATACTTATACATAGCAAACACATATATATGCATATGATACATCAAGTGATTCGATCATATAATGGTAAGCTAAATATAGTAAAACTAGTACAAGATAAGCAATCAGCTTGCTGTATATAACATCAAAATCCACTAGGGTAACAAAGAGGTACAATTGATAAAACCTTGTTTTATTTGAATCATGGTAAGGATTTGCTGTTAGTTCAAATTTATGTTGATGATATCATTTTTGGGTCAACTAACTCCAAATTATGTGAGAAGTTTTCAAAGTTAATGCAGTCTAGATATCAAATGAGCATGATGGGAGAAATGAGCTATTTCTTAGGTCTGCAAGTTAAACAGACTGATGATGGGATTTTTATCAATCAGTCAAAATACACAAAGAACCTCTTGAAGAAGTTTAACATGCAAGACAACTCTACTGCATCAACTCCCATAGCTACAACTACCAAGCTTGATCCTAATCAAGGTACTGAGGTAGATGTAACCAATTACAGAGGTATGATTGGCTCACTCTTGTATCTAACTGCTAGTAGACCAGATATCATGTATGCAACATGTCTATGTGCAAGATTTCAAGCAAATCCCAGAGAGCCACATCTCATAGCAATCAAAAGGATTTTCAGATACTTGAAAGGCACACCATCTCTTGGCCTTTGGTATGCTAAGGAATCTGATTTTAATTTATGTGGTTACTCAGATGCTGATTTTGCAGGCTGCAAAATAGACAGAAAAAGTACTTCAGGCAGTTGTCAGTTTCTTGGAGGAAGACTTGTTTCTTGGTTTAGTAAAAAGCAAAAGTATATCTCTACATCAACTGCAGAAGCTGAGTACATTGCTTCTGGAAGATGTTGTGCTCAGATTATGTGGATGAGAAATCAGCTAATGGACTATGGTTTGTCATATTCAAAAATACCTATTTATTGTGATAACCAAAGTGCTATTGCTATGATAGGAAATCCAGTGCAGCATTCTCTTACTAAGCATATCAGTATTAGATATCATTTTATAAGAGAGCAAGTGATGGAAGGGACAATTGAGTTACACTTTGTTCCTACTGATCAACAGCTAGCTGATATATTCATCAAGCCACTTCCTGAAACTACATTTACAAAGTTGGTGAATGAACTGGGAATGGTAAACTATGATAGTTTCTGAGAACAGAGAAAGATCAAATACTGATACTCGTCGAATCCTGATGCATCTCGAATCCTGATGAAAAGTCAATCCTGACTTCAGTCAAACATCGAATACTGATGCAACGTTTCACTTATCAGTAATGTATTTTAGTACTTTGTTTACTGCTCTGATTTCCTGATATACTTGTGACTATTGAACTTGTTAATAAGGTGATCACTTTAATTAGTTTTCATGTTTATTTCTTTGATTTAAATATGTGAAGAACAAGTTCAATGCAAAAAATAATGAATATAAATTAGAGAAACAAAATTTCATTGATAATAAGAAAGAAATTACATTCATAGATTACATCTTTTTGTTCTCTATCTACTAATCTATTCAACAGGGAAATAAAGTCCAAACCACTCCATTGTTAACAGCTATCCCAGATCCTATTTTTGCCACTTTGTTTGGGTGGAAGTTGATTGGTATAAGGTTATTTTTGCTGACATATTCATTAACAATGGTTGATGGAGTTGGATGAGGATGTCTTAGACGAAAGCCATGCTAATGTTGCTTGGAGGGCAGCATCGATGTAAATCACTTTTGTAGGTCTTTCTTTCTCGATTTCTTCAAGACCAGCATCCATCTGCAACCAAAGAGTCTCAAGTTGTCTTTCCCAGTTGAAAGCATCAAACTCTTCACGAGTATAACTGAAAATATCCCTCTTCTCGACGAGATGTAGATTCTTTTCTTTGATAGTAAGACTCAACATCTCTTTTACTAAGATATTTTAGGAGAAGAGTTTTTGATTTGCAGGAGAGAAGAAGAAGGGTTAAAAAGATGCTGGACAAGTCTATAGGCGTTAAATAGAGAAAGGAGAGGAACGAGAATATGAAACGATTCATATTCTGATGTTGGTACCAGGTATTTTTAGATTGTGATGTTTTAATTTCTTTAATTAAAACAAATTACCTTGTTTTATTTTTAATCACAATCTTATTTCTCGAAAACTGCGGGCGCGTGTATAACACTTATGTGAGTATATACTTACAGTTATGAAAATCGTGTCGCGTGCGGTTATCACCACTCTTACACGTAATTTGGTCCATTACTTATGTGTGCACGAGTTGATTACTAACACCTGTCTCTGAGAAATCATTCATTTTGTCTAAAATCAATTTAGTGTCCCAAATTGATTCATTATTCTCGAGCAATCAGTATTTTAACCATCTTCTTCAGTTTATGCGACCACAAACCCTAAATTTCAAAATCACAAATTCCTACTCATTCTAATTAAGAATGTCTTCTCCTGCATTCATGAACAATAAAGTTGTAATTCATGGTGTCACTTTTGCTCCTAACAACTTTACTGCAGTTCTTGATCATCAGGAACTAGAGAATGATTTTCAAATCATTCAGGATCTTTTGGCCTCAAGTCCAATCAATTACGCTCTAACTCAGCCTGCCAAAGTTTCTTTTAAGTGTGTTATGCAGGTGTGGCGTACTGCTGTCTTTGGTGAATGTATGACATTAGGAAGGTAAAATATGACTTTTGAATACAATGGTGTTACGCATCATGTTACTCCAGATGTTGTTTGTAAAGCTCTTCAACTACCATCTCTAAATGGTGAGACTCCAGAAAAGGTTACTGATGCTTCTCTTCTGGAGTTTGCTTTAAGTTTATGCTACAATGGACAACCAAAAAATTTGGAGATTTATTCAGAACCAAGCTAAAGAAGGAATGAAATTTCTTCTTTGATACCATAAGTAGGTGTTTCCTGAATAAGGTGTCTAACTTTGATGCCTTACCTACTGCTTCAGTTCACATTGGGTACTCTCTAATCTATGAAACTCCGTTTGATTATAGCTCTTTCATATTGCGAGCATTAACTGCTAGAAAGAAAGATAAATGTGGTTTTGTCTGCTATATTAGATTTATTCAGTTAATATTCTCGTACCTATGTCCCAATGTTGAATTTGCTGATGATACAGATTTGTCTATCTTTAAGATTTCTGCTAACAATATAAGTTCTCTGCTTAAAAGTGATAAGGCAAATGGTTTTGAAGGTACTAATACATTTATTCCTAATGAGGTCAGGCTTCTTTTAGCCAAGAGAATGTCTACTCATTATGGATCGAATACTGAGGGTCATGAGTCTGATTCTGGTGCTATGAGACATGACACTACCCATCCTGTTTATGACCAAAGCACTCGATCAACCCAAACACTCTACCAAACAGTCATCCACCTCTGGTGTCTCACAAAAGGCATCAGTTGTAAAATCAAAGAAATTAGATAAATCTAATGTGTCTGGAAGACAATCAGGATCAAAGAATTTCTTCACTCCAATCCACTCTCAAAAGAAGTCACAAGGGGGTGAACAAGGGGTCCTGGCTAAGGATGAAATCTGTGCTTGAAGTTGATCAATATTTGATTGACACATGGGTGTATAATGAAACAGGAGAGAAGAGGAAATTCAGTCAGACA
The DNA here is from genome assembly GCA_037693485.1 of Kitagawia praeruptora. NCBI lineage: Eukaryota > Viridiplantae > Streptophyta > Magnoliopsida > Apiales > Apiaceae > Kitagawia > Kitagawia praeruptora. Next base: position 136,882,851 of record CM075350.1, on the reverse strand, counting down.
AATGATTTTGAGTCTGATTATGATTCTAATGATGACAAAGTACCATTTTCAGTTTCTTTGAAGAAAAAGGAAGTCATTGCTGTTGCTCCTAAAGAAATGGCTGTTTCTGAAAAGCCAAAGAAGAGAAGGAGATTACTTAAAAAGAGCCAATACTTCATTCCTCTAGAGATACAGAATCTTGATGATGATATAGAGAATATTCTGAATCCGGTTGTATCATCAGTTCCTGACTCAACTACAAATCTTGATATCTCTACTCCTGATACTTTACCTGTGAAGACTGTTGAAATTTCTGATTCTTCAGTCTCTACTTCACCAAAGAGGAGAACATTTGATATGTCACTGGAACAGGTTGTTGGCATTGCTGTAAAACTTGGACAAAAGCCACCACCTCTTTATAAGCAACAACAAGCTACAACAAAAGTTTTTGAACGACAAAAGAAACAGAGGACATCATCACCTCTAAAAGGATCTAGCCCACAAGAACCTGAACTTCAAAGTAGTTCAGCAGCTACTGCAAATCCAGTCACACAAGAACCATTCATTCAAAGTATGGATGCAGACATTGCTGAAGGAATAGTCCCACAAGAACCACTTTCTCAAAGGGAAAGTGTAGACAAAAATATTCCTGCTCCACAAGAACCATCTTCTCAAAGTGAAGATGCAAGCAAAATCACATTAGCAAAGGAGTTTCCTGACACTGCTCAAGGGGCTTCTGAAATTGAATTTGACTTAGTTCAAAGTCTGGCAGATAAAGCTCCTCATGCTAAGCATATTGCTGAATGTGATGAAATACTGAAGGATACTGCACATGAGGGAAGCACACAAGAACCTTTGACTCAAAGTGTTGAAGAAGCTTCACAACCTCAGACTACACAAGAACCATCAGTAGCAAATACTGATGCAAGTCATGCTTTAGTTGCATTTGTCAATCCTGATGCAAGTACTACTGATCCACATATTCCACTGCTTATCGAGCCAATTTCTGTAAGGCCAATGGAATCTTTAACTACTTCCTCATGTAACACTTCTATCTCTACTTCTCTTAATACTGATAGTATGATTACAGATAGACCTGATACAAGGGATACCTCTATTTGTATGACTTCAGTTCACTCTCCTCAGCCACCTCTTATTTCTTTGAATTTGTTGAGCCAGAACCTTTCTAGTGAGACTGAGAGTAAACAATTAGAGAAAAAGAAGAGTGAAGAGAGGTAGTCTCCTGAACTGGCAAAAGGTGAGGTAGAACAGAGTGAGAAGTTACAAACTTCCGGAGAGGTAGTAGTTACTATTGAAAGTAACTTAGGTAATGCTGTGAGAAGTGATGATATCACTTTAAAAGAAAGGAGAGATCTAGGAAATGTTTCTATTCCCATTGCAGGTCTTCAGAAACCAACAGTTCCATCTACTGTTTATTTGAAATTGAAAGGAGTTATGAATCCTGAAGATAATGTGGATGATAAATTTCCTGAGGCTGATGGTAGCTCAGATGATGATGATCATGCTGATGATGATCCTGAGGCAATTTAAATGCAGGCCGCTCTCAAAGCAAGTCTAGGATCTGCTCTTGGATCTTCTAGTCGGTACATGCAATCTGTTACTCAAGAAGAGTTCAGAGGGGAGTACAGTTCTATACTTCCTGAACATACTCGAGCAACTAGGGGATATAAATGGGATACTGAATGGAATCAACCAGATGCTGAGATGAATTTCAATAATGCTCTTTTTCATTCCAGTCATATTGCCACTAGGATGTCTACTCCCGAGCTTAAGGCTCTTGTCAAGACTAATGCTCTGCTAGCAAAAGGATTGAGGAATGAGATTGATTGTATCAAGGTTGACAATGCTAAAGTTCAAGCTGATATTCATACAATTGTTTCTATATCTGCTACTGCTTCTCAAGTTCGTATTCTTACCAGTGATGTTAAGGCACTTGAAAAGAAGATGGATTCAAGAATGGATGTCTTGGAATCTAAAGTTGACACTATTGATGAAACTCTCAAGCTTATTTTATCTTTCTTTATTAAGGAGGGTTCTGATGTCAAAAAGGGGGAGAAGGTAGTAGTCAAAACAAAATGTACACCTAATCCAGTTGTGAGAAAGGATAATGATACTTCTGGAAATGATGGTGGTGTAAGTGCTCAACAACATGGAAAAGGAAAAGGAACCTCTGATGTTGGTTTGGTAAAGAGGAGGAGTTCAACTCAGACTCAAACAATTTTCATCATCTGGTCAAGGTTAAAGGCAAACTCGTCCAACAATTCCTGGAGAGAATGAAGATTTGTTCATTTCTAACATACAAGATGCTCCTCATCTCTTTGAAGAGATTATCACTGAATCAGGTGGAAGTGAACTTGTTTATCGAAACAGTGATAAGTTTCATCAGTATCATGCTAAGAAGGCACTTGAATTAACTTTTGAAGAAAATCCTAATATGACTACTTATGAAATTGTAAAGGAGCAAAACAAGATTTTTGAGGAGATTGCTAAACAGAAAGAAGCTCCTACTGCAGGTAGAGGAAGAGGTAGAGGAAGCAGAGGCAGTGGTAAAGGAAGAAAGCCTACTCAGACAGTCAAAAGGCAGACAAGATCTAGTGGAATCAGAATAGAGGAGATTACTGAAGATTTAAAGAAGAAAACTCCATTATCACTTGAATATTTCCATCATCAAATGTTTTTGATGAGCCTGGTACAACAGAAGAAGAAACTCCTTTTGTGAGAAAGAAAATTAAAGTTGAAGAAGCAAAGAAGGAGACTGTTGATTCTGATACTGGTGGTGTTAGAAAATCTAGAGGAGTCAGGGACAGTGCAAATGATATTGCTGAAAGAGCTAGCAAAGAATATTTCAGAAGGCTGGTTAATTCTGAAAAGGAATTATTTGTTGATAAATCTAAGCAAGTGAAGGAGGAAGAAGCAGAACCTAATGATCCACAAACAAAGAAGAGAAGGAAAAAGTGGATGGAAGTTGATGACATGAAGTATACTGGACCAGTTGTTTTTAAGTCTGGTAGAGTAATCTCAGAACCTCCAATGATTTCTGGACTTCAGAAAGAAAAATCTTCTAAGCCTGATAAAGGTCCACCAAGGTGGATTAAGTTGAGTTCTGATCTGAAGGGACTGGAACCTTACAATCAAGGAGGAATTAGTTCTATGGATCTGAAGGGACTGGAACCTTTCAAGCAGATCAACATTTTCTTACTAGAAGATTGGGTGACAAACTATCTGTTGATGATCTTTGGGAGCTTGAATCTGTTACAATTGTTGCGTGCAGGATGGATGGTAAGATGATGGAAAGATTATTGTACTTCATGAAAGACAAAAGTGTCAAGAGGCTGAGCATTCATGAGGTATTGTTCAAGTCAACAAGAGAGCTGAAATATGTTCTCTATTTTCTTGAAAATAGAAGCATTCCTGATGTAGAAGCCAGTGTTTACAAAAACTGGTGTACCATGATTTTCATGACAACAAAATCCAGATATTTGGAAGGAGGATCAAGGTATGATGGTAATTATACTCCCATGTACTGGAATTCTGAAGGATAAGAAGTACATATGTAAAAGGGTTCATCTGTTAAAGAAGTAATATTGTATCAAGAACAGTTGTCTTTGAATCCTGGTGGAAGAGATCTTGCATATTTACCGTTGGGAGAGTTAGACTTACCAAAAAGCTCAATTCAAAATCTCAGGGCTGGTATCTATCAGATTGACAAGAACAATGAAGAACTTAAAAAGTTGAAGAAAAGATTGATTCAAATTATGGAAGAAAAAGAAGAGGAGTTACTATCAAGTTTCTTGCAGATAAGTAATTTCTTTGTAATGATTTCTGAGACTGAGCCTGAAGATTTCTTGTAGAATTTTGTTTTGAGTTTTTGACATCATTGAATCAAATAATTTGTGCTTTATTTTATTAAGTACAAATTGGGGGAGATTGTTAGATATTGATTCAAGTGATATCAGGATCTGGACTACTGATCAGATACTGATGCTGACGTACGTCATCAATAATACAACGTCAGTATTGGGTTGTTATCAAGATTAGAAGCTGGTCAGTATTTCGTGAAGATTCTCATCAAACCAGAGATCAAGGAAGATTGATATGTCGGTTCCTAAATTACAGGAAGGCAGCTATCATACAAGATATGCATTCATTGTGATATGTAATTGATTTAGAATATCTTGTAATTGATAGTGTAACTGTGTACACTATATAAACACAGTTTAGGTTTTACATTATTGTAATCGCTTACACGAGTTATTTTGTAACCTAGCAGCTCTTAAGAACATAAGGATTTCTTAAGAGAGTTTGTAACAGTTTTATATCAGAATTAATAAATTGCTGTTATTGATTCATACTTGTGTTATTTCTGTTTAAGTCGAAAATCTTATACAATTGTATTCAACCCCCCTTCTACAATTGTTAATTACTGGGCAACATGTGAGAGCGTATTCAAATAACTGACCATAACTGCGATTCTATTCTATCCAAATCAATGAACCGATAGCAAAATTCTGTAAATCTAAGATCTCAGATGCCAAAATAAAGGAACCTACTCTCAAAAGAAAAAGAACAAAACCACTAACGGGATACTAGACTCTCAATAAAGAGATATATTTATTGAAAACAAAGTAAAATCAAGTTAAAAAATGGGAGTTATCATTCACAAGAAAAAAGTACTAAATCCAATATATCAGTAGATAAAACCCACCAACGTGGTACTAGACTCTCAACAAAGAGAGATATTGAAAAACAAAGCTAAATCAAAGAAAACAATAAAAATGGGTTTATCATCAACCAAAACGCATATATAGCCCCTAAACTTTAGTTTAGTATTTTTAGAAGAGGAAGAGAGAGAGAAACGACTATAGTAATCGTTTAAAAATCAATATTATTGATAACTAGATAGGTCGATACATACAAAATTCTATATTGTTTCTAAGAAAAGGTGCCCATTTTAATTTTGTATTCTTGAATTCAAGTAATAGTATTCAATTCTCATATCCTAATCTAAGAGCAGACATATAATATGCTTAGATAACTTGGGCAGAGAGTAACATTACATGTAATTGTCATATTTTTTCTTTTCGCATATTTTTTTCGTTTCGTGTACAAAAACAATTGCGTAGTTTAGGAACATTTTGTGTTCGAATTTTGGGTACACAAAATAATTTCATGCAAGATCCCAAAGACACATGGCATGAGTGTACACAACACAACCGATTTTCTAGATTTACGAAAGCTCTTTCTTTTAATATATGTCGGAAAAATATATTCAGTGTTAAATGAACATGAATTTCATTTATTTAACTCAATAATTTAATTACAAGGACACCTATATAATAATGTGATTACGTGTTTATATATTACACATTTGATTTTAGTTTCATGTACAGTTTTCTATTTTAACATGTTAGTCAAATAGGAAAAAGTTAAGTGATACTCATTTTCAAATGTCTTATTTTACGCGTTTGGATGACAACGGGTTGGATTTGATCCGAATTTTGTAAAATCCAAACTCACGTCCAAATATTTTTGGGTTTTAAAAATAAATCCAAATCCAAAACTTAATATCCAAAACCAAATTCGTCGGATTTCGGATTAGATTTGATTTTTTTCGAATCCAAAATTAATAATAATGTAGTCAAAATTAAAATAATTGCTACACGCAACCAATATTAATTATATTTGTACCAAAAATAAAAATTAAAATGATTAACTTAAGTAGTCAAATATAATATATTATACGAATTAACGTACTAAGTAAATTTAAAATATGTTAAAAATATTATTCTTTTTATACACAAAAAAGAAAATTTTATGTAAAGCAAAAAAAATTATATATTAAATATATCAATAAAATTTGAGATTGTGAAATAGAAGTTCTAATTACTGAATTTGTATTAATTGTTTCCAATGAAATATTTGAATAAAAATAAATAAAATAATATGTCTTACATCTAAAATTTTACATCAATAATTTCAAATTAAAGTATTAAATTATTTATGTATCGGGTTTCAATAGTGGATCGGGTTTCGGATTTCGAATAGGATATCGGTTCGATACAACTTAAATCCAAATGCAAATCGAAACTATTTCGGGTTTAAAATCTATATTCAAACCTAAATCCAAAAATTTGGTCGGTATATCCAAAATTTTGGGGTTCGTCTCGGGTACCATCAGATTGAATTAATTTTCCTTCCTTGTGGGTAAAAGAAAACTAATATTTAATATACCATATTCTGATAGAAAAGATTAAACAATTCAACATACAAACTCCCAAACTGAATATAACATTTTAAGTTGTCATTAAAAATAAGATGATGGCAATCACTGTAAACTCTAACAGTCATATCTTACTAAAGAACGGGATATATTGGATTTTTTGGTTAATTGATAATGTTTATTTTTCTATAGTAAATCAATTTACTAATAAAAGAACATAAAATTTGTAAAAATGATATGGAACAAACTAGAGATGCACAAAAGGCCCATCGGGCCGGGCTTTGACCGGGCTTTGAAAGCCCGGGCTTTTTGGTCAAAGCCCGGCCCGGGCTTTGACTTTGACCGGGCCGGGCCGGGTTTCTGTGAAAAATGTGAGCCTGTTTAGGCCCTCGAAGCGGGTCGCGATGGGCTTTTTTCCGGGCCTGAAGCGGGCCGGACCAGATCGGGCTTTTTTCGGGATCAAATTGGATGGAGATTTTATGTTATATAAGAATGTTCTTTATGAATAATGGCAATAATGGCAGACATGTGTTAAACAATCTATATTGCCGATACAAATATTACATTTATCGATTTAATTTTTGATTTGATGATATATTAATTGATTACACACGTGTACTTAACTTGTTTTCGTTCATGTATCGTAATATATGCATATAAATAATCTTATTATTAATAATGAATATGTAAATATATATGTACTTAAATTATTTTTATATTTGTAGGAATACATAAATATTTATGTAAGTATACTAGAATAATCGAATTTTACCCGGGCTTTTTCGGGCCGAACCGGGCTTTTAATCGGGCCGGGCAGAAGACCGGGCTTTTGCCGGGCCGGGCCGGGCCGAGCTTTGCCCAAAAATATAGGGACCCTTTAAGGCCCTCGGGCCGGGCTTGACCGGGCCGGGCTTTGACCGGACCGGGCTTTGATCGGGCTTTGCCGGATCGGGCCGGGCCAGATTTTCGGGCTCGTGCTTTTTGTGCATCTCTAGAACAAACACATATGAAACTAGATTAGATGAAAATTTTCCTTTATCATGATTACGTTCGTTTAATGGATCTTGCACAATTGTGATCTTTTCTCATATCGTTGAAACATGCACTTTTTTTTGAAAGATAATCTAATGATTTGTAACGGTTGTTAGACATATGTGTTTATGAATTTTTAATATGTATTCGAAAAATTAATCGCGATCCATGCAAATATTTTGAATATTAATATTATTAAAATTATAAAAAACCGATTGTACTGCACATTTAAATATACTAAATTTTCAAAATAACAAAACTTAAAATATGGTTAAAAAAATTCATGAACTTGGTTGAAAGATTCTCAAAAATGAGAGAAATCAAATAAAAAATAAAATTAAGAAAAAATAATAAAGAAGGGTTTAGAATGTTTGAGCGGGGGTGTGAATGTTATGATATTTGTTTGATAATATTGATATTAATGTAATTGGCATTAATTGACTATAATTTTATATAATTTTAATGAAATATTTTTTTATAAATAATGATTAAAATAATATATTTATATTAATTAATTAATAAATTTGCCATTCGGTGTGTAGCACGGGTACAATGCTAACCAATCAAAATGACAATTCACTTTTTGGGATTTTTTTTTGGAAAGTTTTTTGGGAACTCTAGAATTACTCCAAAAAATTGCTGATTTCCTATTTTATTTGCATTTATAGAATGAAAAATATGTATTTGATTTATTTTTCTATTAATAATTATGTTTTTATTATTCTCTACGCCTGATCCTCAAAACATCATGATTATATTGAACTGAACTTTCTATCGTTAAATTACTTGGGGAAAAACCAAAAGGGAATAAGAAAATTGATACGTATCTTAGGTAAATATTATCATATATCAAGTTAATGCGTTTTGATATTAATATTTTTTTTATATACACAATTTTTCAAAATCGTTTAACACGCGCCATACAGTTACACATGATATATTTTTGTAACTATTTTGAAATTTTAAATTGTGCTTTCTATGCTTATCATGGATAAAATGCTAATTATTTTAACATGATCATAATTATTGTAATACTTTATTTTACGATAAAATTAAACATGCAGCAAATTCTTTCAAAATTATATTAGAAAAATAGAAAAAGAAAACCTTTTGCCTTTTCACAAACCAATCGCAAGTTAGACCAAAGTTTGAATGAAAGGCATGTTATACAATCTTTAAACAATATTTTATTTATAATATATAATGATAAGAACACACTTTGTACGTTTTAGTAATTTTCCACTAAAAATTCATGCAAACTTAGTATAGTACAACCGTAAGTAGCTCCCATCTCTTCAATGGAAGAGATTTTCATTGAAGCCATGCATGATTTAGATTAATTGACCCATATTTATCATATTCATCTGTCAAAACTAATACTAAGACAATGGATTTGAGTATTTCGAGAACATTCATCATTGATGATGAATAAATATTGGACACGACCATCTTTTTAGAGTACTATTTCGTCCTATATATCTAAGAAATTAGTACTACTTCGTTATTTGATTTTTACGTTCAAATTTATTCAATTTTGATTGATAATTAAAATTTATATATTTATAATTTTGAAAATCCAAAAAATACATTTTAAAATAAATTAAATATATTTTCCAATAATACATATTTTGTAATTATTTTTAATTATCTGCTATATGTAAATTTCAATCAAAGTTAAAAAAAATTATTTATTGAAAGTCAAATAAACCGGAACTGAGGGAATATATGATTTCTTTATGAGAGAGATGGATATATTGGAAGGGGGTAATGTTAGTGGGGATAATATACTTTTTAGCTTTTGTTATGTAGTTTACAGTTTACACCTTTCCTTTCAAGGTCTTGGTGCATGCTGAAGCCTCCTTTACTTTGTTATATGGTAACAGAAACTTGTATAGCTCACCACCAGGTAAAGACTCAGTATCTTTATTTAGCATTTGTTTGGAATTGTTGGTCCCGTGAAGGCCTTCTTTATAGGAAAGCCTATCATTTTGAGTCATTGGCTCGGCTCATGGTAGGGTTCATCAGGCCGCATGGCAGGGGATAGTGCATGTATACGGGGACATTTTACTTGCCAATTATCCTTAATATTTCGATTATGCAATCAACCTTTTTTAATGATTGTACACAAATGAGCCACTTAACTTCGAAAAGCAGCTTGGCTCCTTTATTCAATTTCATTCCCACAGGAAACATATATGTCTGCAAATCTTAATACATACAACACATACACATATATTGAACCGAACTTTCTATCGTTAAATTACTTGGGGAAAAACCAAAAGGGAATAAGAAAATTGATACGTATTTTAGGTAAATATTATCATATATCAAATTAATGTGTTTTGAATTTAATATTTTTTTATATACACAATTTTTCAAAATCGTTTAACACGCACCATATAATTAAACATGATACATTTTGGTAACTATTTTGAAATTTTAAATTCTGCTTTCTGTGCTTATCATGGATAAAATGCTAATTATTTTATCACGATCATAATTATTGTAATGCTTTATTTTATGATAAAATTAAACTTGCAGCAAATTCTTTCAAAATTATATTAGAAAAAGAAAACCTTTTGCCTTTTCACAAACCAATCCCAAGTTAGACCAAAGTTTGAATGAAAGGCATGTTATGCAATCTTTAAACAATATTTTATGTATCTATACTATATTATAATAAGCAAAAGGGGTATAATTTGTAGTTGGTTACCCCTTTTTTGGTTATCCCCATTTTTGGTTATCCCTCATTTATCACCATTAGATCAGCAACTCAAGTAGATCATGACCGTTAGATATAATACTATATTATAATAAGCAAATGGGGTATAATTTGTAGTTGGTTATCCCTTTTTTGGTTATCCCCATTTTTGGTTATCCCTCATTTATCACCGTTAGATCAGCAACTCAAATAGATCATGACCGTCAGATATAACAATACTAAAAGTTGTTATATGAAGAGGTTCAAGGTTCTTTTCCCGCCAATAACATATTAATTTATATTTAATACTAAAAATTATTATATACTATATATCTATACTATCTATACTATATTATAATAAGCAAAAGCGGTATAATTTGTAGTTGGTTACCCTTTTTTGGTTATCCCCATTTTTGGTTATCCCTCATTTATCACCGTTAGATCAGCAACTCAAGTAGATCATGACCGTTAGATATAACAATACTAAAAGTTGTTATATGCAGAGGTTCAAGGTTCGATTCCCGCCAATAACATATTAATTTATATTTAATACTAAAAATTATTATATATAAAGATGTACGGTTCGAATCAATAACATATTTAAATTAATATTTATAATATTATATTATATTATATTATATTATAAATAAATTATAAAAAATTAAAAGTAACCCGTGCTTTGCACGGGCTATAAGCTAGTAATATATAATGATAAGAACACACTTGGTACGTTTTAGCAGTGTTCCAGAAATCGCTAGGCCGTCCAGAGCGGTTAGGGTACCGCCTAGTGCCTAGTCGGGTAAGCAGGGATTAATCGGACGGATTAATCAGAGCATTAATTGGATATTATAATAATATTTAATATATTAGTCTAATTTACAATTAAACATATCATTTTAAATAAATTAACAGGATTAATCGAATTTCAAAAATCGAATCGATTGATTACCTTATAGAAGATTAATCGGGGATTAATCGATTGAATCTGGGATTTTTAGAACAGTGGGTTTTAGTACTTTTCCACTAAGAAATCATGCAAACTTAGTATAGTACAACTGTAAATGTAAGTAGCTCCCATCTCTATTCTCTTCAATGGAAGAGATTTTCATTGAAGCCATGCATGATTTAGATTAATTGACCCATATTTATCATATTCATTTGTCAAAACTAATAAGACAATGGATTTGAGTATTTCGAGAACATTCATGATTGATGATGAATAAATATTGGACACGACCATCTTTTTAGAGTACTATTTCGTCCTATATATCTAAGAAATTAGTACTACTTCGTTATTTGATTTTTACGTTCAAATTTATTCAATTTTGATTGATAATTAAAATTAATATATTTATAATTTCGAAAATCCAAAAAATACATTTTAAAATAAATTAAATATATTTTCCAATAATACATATTTTGTAATTATTTTTAATTATATGCTATATGTAAATTTCAATCAAAGTTAAAAAAAATGATTATTGATTATTTCTTTATGAGAGAGATGGATATATTGGAAGGGGTAATGTTAGTGGGGTAATATACTTTTTAGCTTTTGTTCGTAGTTTTACACCTTTCCTTTCAAGGTCTTGGTGCATGCTGAAGCCTTTACTTTGTTATATGGTAACAGAAACTTGTATAGCTCACCACCAGGTAAAGACTCAGTATCTTTATTTAGCATTTGTTTGGAATTGTTGGTCCCGTGAAGGCCTTCTTTATAGGAAAGTCTATCATTTTGAGTCATTGGCTCATGGTACAATTCAATCAATGTGCACCTTGAATTTAAGTTATTGGCTCATGGTAGGGTTCATCTGGCCGCATGGCAGGGGATAGTGCATGTATACGGGGACATTTTATTTGCTGACTAATTATCATTAATATTTCGGTTATGCAATCAATCTTTTCTATTGATTGTACACAAATGAGCCACTTAACTTTGAAAAGCAGCTTGACAAATCCTAATACATACAACACATACACATATATTGTGCTCAATAAGTGGCTTAAAAGGGGAGGAAAAATAAAATAAAATTTGGTCCAGAAACATTTCATTCGTTAATTGTTTACTCTTAACATTTTTCTTGTATATTTTTATCGAAAATTACACATATAGCAAACGTTTGTGTTACTTTACACATATAGTTAAACATGAGTTTAGATAAATAAATACATAAAATTTCTTTCAAATTAAAATTATAAAATGTTAAATGTTAAACTAATACTAAGACAATGGATTTGAGTATTTCGAGAACATTCATCATTGATGATGAATAAATATTGGACACGACCATCTTTTTAGAGTACTATTTCGTCCTATATATCTAAGAAATTAGTACTACTTCGTTATTTGATTTTTACGTTCAAATTTATTCAATTTTGATTGATAATTAAAATTTATATATTTATAATTTTGAAAATCCAAAAAATACATTTTAAAATAAATTAAATATATTTTCCAATAATACATATTTTGTAATTATTTTTAATCAAAGTTAAAAAAATTAATTATTGAAAGTCAAATAAACCGGAACTGAGGGAATATATGATTTCTTTATGAGAGAGATGGATATATTGGAAGGGGGTAATGTTAGTGGGGATAATATACTTTTTAGCTTTTGTTATGTAGTTTACACCTTTCCTTTCAAGGTCTTGGTGCATGCTGAAGCCTCCTTTACTTTGTTATATGGTAACAGAAACTTGTATAGCTCACCACCAGGTAAAGACTCAGTATCTTTATTTAGCATTTGTTTGGAATTGTTGGTCCCGTGAAGGCCTTCTTTATAGGAAAGCCTATCATTTTGAGTCATTGGCTCGGCTCATGGTAGGGTTCATCAGGCCGCATGGCAGGGGATAGTGCATGTATACGGGGACATTTTACTTGCCAATTATCCTTAATATTTCGATTATGCAATCAACCTTTTTTAATGATTGTACACAAATGAGCCACTTAACTTCGAAAAGCAGCTTGGCTCCTTTATTCAATTTCATTCCCACAGGAAACATATATGTCTGCAAATCTTAATACATACAACACATACACATATATTGTACGCAATAAGTGGCTTAGGAGGAAAAATAAAATAAAATTTGGTCTAGAAACATTTCATTCGTTAATTATTTACTCTTAACATTTTTCTTATATATTTGTATCGAAAATTACACATATAGCAAACGTTTGTGTTACTTTACACATATAGTTAAACATGAGTTTAGATAAATAAATACATAAAATTTCTTTCAAATTAAAATTATAAAAGGTTAAATGTAAGTGTACATATATTTCTTATTTTTCTTACTTTGTCACCCATAAAAATTATACATTTTGGAAATAATATTAACATATTCCAAATTAGGATTATTATTTCATCATGATCATGATTATTATAATATTTTATTTTATGATAAAATTAAACATGCAGCAAATTCTTTCAAAAATATATTACCTACCTGCAAGCTAGACCATAATTTTGGATGAGAGGCATGTTATATCACCTTTAATTAGGTCCTATTTTTAATATATAAATAATAAAATAATTTTTTAGCCAAATGATATCGATCCATACAGGAGAAATTGGAATCCCTAAATGTGATTAAAGGCTACATCATTATATTGTATTTTTTGGTGCATTGGGACTCGGGAGTAGGCTACATCAATTCTTTGTACATGGGAAAAGATTGCTCTTTAGATTGACCCATACATGGATTGACCCATACATGTACGTCAAAGTCACCTGTTTTCGAGGATGTTATTGGTGATGATTAAATAGTGTATGGGCACCTGCTTCTCTTTTGGGTGCATGATTCATTTTTTTTGAAGTACTCCCTCCGTCCCAAAATACATGTCCCTTTCTAAAACAAATTTGTCCCAAATTACATGTCCCTTTTCTCTTTTCAATGCAAATTTAAGTGTAGTTTTACAAAACTATCCCTACATTTATTGTACCAAAATTTTGACTTTTTTAAATTTAACTCTATTCTCATTTACCAATGTATTAAATAGGGGTATTAGTTGGAAAATTTTATTCAACTAACTTTATCTTAATATGTGTGCTTTTTAGAAAAGGGACATGTAAATTGGGACGGAGGGAGTATTATTTTGTCCTATATGTTTAAAAAATGCTCCCTCTGTCTCAGTATAAGTTGCTCATTTCATATGTCGGGATTGTTCATAACATGAGACAAATTACTAATTTACGTCTAATCTATAAGGCCAAATATAGTCATGAGTGATTTTATTGGATTCGTATTTATGAGTACTTTAATACAGTGAAGTTTTTATATTTAATATTAATACAAAATTCAAGATATTAACGATCAAAAGTGTGCGTTGGAAAATGTGTCCGGAGGAAACAGGAAACATATTTAGAGACGGAGGGAGTACTGCTACTGTATTTGAATAATACCTCCCACTTACTTTTTTTTTTGAAACAAAAAGAAGTCAATTCATTAATAAAAACCATACCACATCTACAAATACAATAGTAAGAACAGACGCTTAAGGAGATCGCTGTTGAATCCTTCCTAGAGGAAGCCAAGCGATTTGAAGATAATTGATATATACATGTTTTTACTGCAACAATTATCATCGAATTGTTCTGGACCGACAATCATATATGCGATTCCATAGTAACCTTCATCTCTGAATCAAAATCATGAAAAACTTGCCGATCTATAACCACGGCCATGGAAAACTACCAAATCCAATCAGAACAAAAAACCAAACTCTCACAAGGAGAGACTAACACAACCCAAATAAATTGGGAATTATTAAAACCTAAATAAATTGGGAACTTTATTGAAAAGAAACAAGAAAAAAGTAAGGAAAATGAAAAATGAATTGGGGGGGCTTTCCACCGGTGAAACCCGATGGAAGCCCCCTCAAAAATCTTTAATGGAGGCTAGGGTTAGAAGGGAGAGAGAGATACCTCCCACTTACTTAAAACGTAGCATCCAATGGAAATTGAGAAAACTGGGCCTGAGGACAACCTCAGGAATCTCCCCTGAGGTTATAAGAATTATTGCTTATAAAGTAAGGGGCCCGCAGGGGTAGTTTTGTAAATCTAAATTTTTATCATTAATTTACACAAATGCCCTTAAATTTTGTATTGATTTGTTCTATCCTCAGGGTTCTAACCTGAGGATAATGAAACTCATGGAAATTTTGTATTTATATTTATTTTCATTTTTTTTATTTTTTTGGTGAATCTAAATAAGTAGTTTTTTATATATGGCAGTCGCACATGAAGCTACAATATTCAGTAATAATTTTTTCAAAATGTTGTTTTTATTTGATTGTTTAATGCTTCCATGTTATAGTTGTTACCCTAATAATGCAAATGTTTAAAGGAAGGATATACCTTGTCTCTCTTTTGAATGCAATATTCCACGAGTATATTGTCGTGTTTTAATTAAGAAAGGATTGTTTGAAAAATGCTAAGTACCCTAAATTATTATTCAAAAATTGTTCAAAATTAACGTGTTAGATTGAAAAATTTTGATTGGGGAGGTTAGTGTGAATTAGGGGTGGAAAACGGATAATACGGATACGGATTCAGCTATATCCGAATTCGGACCCGTTTTTTACAACCGTATCCGTATTCGAATCCGGGAATATCCGAGAAAACCTTATCCGAATCCGGCAAATGTTATCCGGATACGGATAATATCCGGATCCGAATCTGTTTTGCAAAAAAAGAATTTTTTTTGTGAAATTTGAATTATTATAAAAAACAGGCATATTTTTCAAAAACAAAAAATAAAAAAAACAGACATATTAAAGAGATACTCGGTTCTAATTTACAAATTACAAAAACCATAAAATTATCCAAATTTGCATATGCAAATTTATATCAGAATAACTTCATTACACATCGAGAAACTTGCAAGTTCATCAAAATTCATTACAATGGGAACTCGATAAATACTATCACTCTCACTTCTTTGAGGTGCATCCTTCAGCTTTTTTGAAATTCTGTTGGGTCTGCAAAATTTGTTGAAAAGAATTATCAGAAATACCTGGAGAATGACAACAAGCATATCAAGTAAAAAATAAAATTAGTCAAATGGCCAACATGAAATCCAAGTCATTTATTTACTAGGAAAGTAAAAGGCATGAGATAAAAACTTTATAAAGATTTCCTGTTATCAATAATTCCTTGTGAAGTTTTTCACTTCGGGTTAATCAAACTTTATTCTCATTTACCTATGAATGATGCAGCCCTGTTTAGTACAATAAGTATAAAATACAGAGGTACAATTACAAGTTGAGAACCAACTTTGAAAGAAAAAAAATAAAAAGTGGTCACCAGCAATTAGAAAGGCCAAACAGAATGATTAAACTCAACCATTGGGGCTCAACATGGATAAAGCTTAAATCAAACTTTATCATCAAAATCAAAACCTATATATATTGGCAACAATGTTCTCAAGGTCACTATTTAGTTGCTAACAAGTATGACAAGTATCTAAATTAAATGATAACAAGTACACATTTAGTTGATTTCATTCCAACTGAACTAGAGGCTGCAGATGGAGTTGAACTTGAAGTTTTTCCTGCAATTTTATACACACACAAGTATAAATAATAATCATAGGTTGTATGAATCAAAGCTTGTTCAAATCAGTTGGAGATGTATAAACACAAGCTACACAAGTCTACCTTGTTCCATTGACAGGGACCTTAATGAATTAAAGATCTGCAATAATAATCAAATAAATCAAATCTTTAGCAGGGCAATACAAAACTATATAGTATATACTATATGGCATATACAAATAATTAAATTAAAGACCATAATCAAGAAACTTCAAATAATTGAATCTTCTAAAAAATAAATACAAAACTATATACTATATGCCATATACGAACTAATCAAATAAAGAAATAGATATAGAATCGAAAGTTTTTATGGTTAGGATTAGGATCGAACCTTTTTAGGGCGATGGAGCGGCGATGCGGGCGGTGAAGATCTAGTTCTTTGAAGAAGAGAGCCGCACAGCAGTGGTTTTAGGTTTTATCTTTAATCTTTGAAGTAGATACTTTACTACTTTACTCTTTAGATAATTAGATTTTAGAAATTAGAATAGAACGTGTACGTTGTATCACTCCGCTCGACTAATTTTTATCTTTACTACTGTGACTACTCGACTAATTTTTATTTCATTTTATTACATTTTTATTTTTAAGAGTAAATAATAAAAATTAAAAATATTTAAAAATATATTATATATAATTACTTTCGGATACGGATGTGCCTATATCCATATTCGTATCCTAAACTCTCGGATTCAGATATGGATGATATCCGGTTAACTCCGGATACGGATAATATCCGCTTTTTTCCAGATACGAATACAGATATTTCGGTCGGATATCGGATTTTTCGAAAATTTTTTCCAGCTCTAGACTGTGAATGCATGAGTACATTTTTTTTTTTTTGACTATGTAGAGTTCTAAGATAATTCTAAAAGATAAAATGATACACCTTTACCCTTCTAGAGTACATTTTATTATGACCAATTATAATAATATATACTCCCTCCGTCCCAAAATACATGTCCCTTTTCTAAACAAATTTGTCCTAAATTACATGTCCCTTTTCTCTTTTCAATGCAAATTTAAGTGTAGTTTTACAAAACTATCCCTACATTTATTGTACCAAAATTTTGACTTTTTTAAATTTAACTCTATTCTCATTTACCAATGTATTAAATAGGGGTATTAGTTGGAAAATTTTATTCAACTAACTTTATCTTAATATGTGTGCTTTTTAGAAAAGGGACATGTAAATTGGGACGGAGGAAGTATAACATTTGAAAATTATTTTGAAAACCAATTTACATACTTAGCATTTTTCAAATGAAAAAGGTAGGTGGTGAATCAGAAACTTTAAATGCAATATGGTAGATTATAGATGTAATCCCAAGCAAGCATTGTCATCCATAGTTTTGAATGAGAGGCATGCTATACAATCTTTAATTACTATTTTATTTATAGTAAATAATGATATGAACACACTATACACGTCTTATGAAAACTGTTTTATTATAATAGTATTATTAATAGTATTAATCAAACTTATAATAAATTATAAGTTCAAAAGTAACTTATCATAAATAACAATTTACTCATACATGATTTTTTTCAAAAAAAAAAATAACGTAAGAATCTACAAAGCTGGTAAAGGAAAGGAAGTACAAAAATAGTACTCCCACGTACTCTATCTTGTTTGTGCATTGGAGGAGGACCCATACATAAATCATAAATGTACATCAAAATTCATCTGTCAAAAGTCCTAAAAGTAAATAGGGTATGGGCATGCTTCACTTTTGGGTGCAAGATTCATTCTTTTGAGATATTTTTTTGTTTTATATGTTTAAAATATAATATTTGAATAATACCTCACCCTTGTTACACTCAATGGAAATTTTGTAGTTTTATTTATTTTCATTTATTTTTATTTTTTCGTGAATTGTATAACTAATTTTTTTTATATATAAGTATAGCATGAAGCTACAGTATGTAGTAATAATTTTTTTTAAAAAAAATGTCGTTTGTTTTATTTATCTAATGCTTTCATGCTATAATTGCTACTCCCTCTATCACAAAATGTTCTTCTCATTTACAATGTCGGTCATGTTCATAACATGAGACAAATTACTAATTTACGCATAATCTATAAGACCAAATATAGTCATGAGTGATCTTGTTAGATTCGTATTTATGAGTGCTTTAATATAGTGAAGTTTTTATATTTAATACTAATACGAAATTGAAATCAAAAGTGTGCGTTGACAAACGTATTTTTTGAAATGAAAAGAGTTTTTTGAGACGGAGGGAGTACCGTAATAAAGCAATATGTTTGATAGCCAGCTCTTTTGGACGCAAAATCGAGGGAGTATTCTGTCGTATTTGCTATTCTGTCGTATTTGCACGTTTCAGTAATTTTTGAATAAAAGCTCCTGCAAAGCTGCAATGACAGTGACAATAACATAGTACACACTGTAACGTCTACTACGTAGCTTCTTCTCAATTATTTTATTGAATTATTTGGTTGAAAGTATTACTCCGTGATTACACCAAAATTCCCAATTCGAAGTAAATAATTATATATAATTAGATAGTTGATTAATTATTTTTAAAATACTAGGTAATTATTGTTTTTAAGTCTAATTATTCAAAAAATATATAATGTAATTATATCCCATATACATATATAATTGATTGATGTAACTTGTAAGGAAGTTATTGTGGGTTGGTGTCATTTCGTAAATATTATAAGTAAAAAAAATATAAAAATTGTTGATTTTGGAATTAGAAAAAAATGAATTCAAGTAAATACAATAACAACTAAAAAAATAAAGGTTAACATTAATGAATATTAATAAATAAAGATCATCAATTTAAAGAAAAGTGTAATAATATTTAATATATAAGACTAATAAATAATATCGATAAAAAGGTGATCAATGCATGTTTAATTTACGATGGGGCCGGTTTAAATAACCCAGTCTGGTCCTGCATGTGCATGCATCACCTATTCAGTTGTACAATCTTTTATATAACGAAAAACACATAGACAATAATACACTCTGGTTCTTTCATCCCTCACCTTGGGAAATTAAGGGGGTGTTAGGTGGGGGTCAAGGGGGTTGGGTTGAACTGGGTTGTGCTAGGTTGGGGTGGATCATAAAAAATCAAGTTTGGTAGTTGAGGAAGGTTTTTGAGGGGTTGGAGGGTTCATCTCGTGATAAAACTGAGCATTTCTAACCCCAAATCGGGGTGTTGGTTTCTCGATCTCGCTGCTCCTACCTCCGCTCCTCTCTCCGGTAAATTCTATAATTTTACGCTCTCTCTCTCTCTCTCCCAATCTCTCTCTTTCCCAATCTCTCTCTCATCTCCCCCCCCCTCTCTCTCTCTCTCTCTCTCTCTCTCTCTCCCTCCCTCCCTCTCTCTCTCTCTCTCTCACATCTCTCTCTCTCTCTGTCTCGCTTCGGTTTAAGTGCAATGTTTTACTTGGATATATGAATTTAATTGTTTATAGTTTGATTTGTATATATGTGGTAGGGCTCTTTATTTGTTTGGTGATGATTATCTTGATCGATTTGATTTCTCAAGGTCATCAAATCTGTATGTATCATATTTTGCACAATGTTCTAGCTCCACATTTAATTTCCTATATTCAGGTTTGATTTTTTTTTTTAGGGTTTGTGGGATTTAATGAATTTTCTCTTTCTGCATGCAGGTTAAAGCTATCATTACCTTCCCAAATTAAAAGTTTTAGCTTCATATTTTCTTTTATTGGTTTCCGACCATTATAGCTTCTAGATCAACAACGTTCTTGCTAGGTATACAAATTTGTGCCTTGCTTTGCTTTTACATCTGCACAATTCTTATTTGGTAATTAATTCATTAAATTGGCGCTTTGACTTTGGATGGATTGCATTGATTTATTAATAAAATGGATGAATTTGAAGACGATTGTTGGCGGAGAAAGATATATCTAGCTAGGTTAGATTGAAGAAAATGAGGTACAAAAGTTTAGGTTGCAATTGGAGACCGGGAAGGAAGAGTGAATAGGTGTCATGCATAGATCTTGTTTAAATTCTAATTTCTTACCATATTCAGTCCCACGAATTAGCTTACTTTCTCTATTAAACTAAACTTGGTAACTTTTCAGCTTTGCATACATACATCTTCTTTCTACTCACGCTTATTGTCGGAAGAACAGGTGCAACACTCCGATGAGTTCAAATAGAGGAGGTCGAGGTCGAGGTCAAGGTCGGAGGAATTCAGGTACTCCCATCACGCTACCTAGCACCTAACACTTTTCTAAACTAGTTATCAAAAATACATGATTAGTTATAACCAAGATTTTCTAAGTATTAATTTCCATACTAACATATTCCAATTTGAAGGTTCGGAGTCGTCTTCCTCCGCTTTCGACAATATTTCTTCAGCATTCACTCAAGCATTAGTAGACTTCCCGCCGTTCTTTGAGCAGCCAGGGCAGATAGGTAACAATTCTTCTATAAATACATGTATTATCATTCTGCTGGAAAAGTATATAATAAACCTGTAGTTTGATGGTTATACCCCTCTCCCTCTCTAGATCCATATTGTCTAGAAATTGTTCCTTCATGTCACGCATCTGAACAGTACCCGATGTTTGAAGTAATTTATCTGCTAATGTTGATTTCCTTTGGTCAATGTCTGCAATAATGCAAAAGTTCCTAATGTTTGATAAGGGAACCTGTATGCAATAAACAAATCTCAATATCTGAAGAAAACGCTACAATATAAGGATAATTATGCAGTAGACAATGTTTGAGATTCAAGATGACAGATATTTTATATAACGAAAAATGTTTAAATTTTCTGATAAATCAATGTATTTTTATTTTTTGATCAAAGGGTAAGTCAATGTTTTCATTTTGGTTAAATTGCCTGGATATAGAATGTTTAATTTATTTATTTGTTCTAACTAAATAGAGTATATAAATAAACAAATAAATATAAGTTTTGTAAACTTGAAAAAAAAATGTAATTAAGAACGGTCTAGCTGTTTAGTTTTGCTAATGTTCTTTGTGATGAAGTTTAACAATATTAAAATAATTCCATATTATTTGTGATTGGTAGAAAAATTATTTGTGATATGTTGGGCCAAGCCCATTACAGCTACCAGACCAAACCACACCAACAACAACCAAACTGGACTCAACAATAAATCGGGTTTGAAGCATTATTATTGGATTTCTTTTCTTTTTTTTTTTATAGTATTTGTGATTGGATTTAAAACTACAGAATAGAGTCAACAGATTTTGGATCAGAAAAAGCAAACTTAAATGGGCTTAAGCCCATTTCTACTTAATATACACCGTTTGGATAATTTATAAAATGGGCTTTTTAACGGTAGATAAGTCCATTATATCCTATATATAATTGGCGTAAGGAGGTTTAGGTGGTCTGGTCGTCAGGGGTTAAAAAGTAGTAACTTGATTAGAAATTAGAAATGGGCCAAACAACAATGAGTTGGGCCATAAATATTGGTTTAAAAGCTATGCTACCAAGTATTTTTAATTTAACAAAGAAGATCAAAAAAGAATGCACTAAAATAAATAACACAAGATAAAAAAGAAAAAATTTAAGTTAAGAAAATTATTGTCAACCATAATGAAAAATAAATCACAAATTCATTTTTTCTATAAAATAAACAAGTATACAAAGAATACGATCAGAATTTCAATTCAAAAAATAATTTTTTGAAAAACAAAAATTTACATTTAATAACAAAACAATTTTTTTTAAAAGAAAATATATGGTAAAACAAGATATTAAAAAAGTAATCAAAAAATATGTTATAATTCGAAATGATACCAAAATTTAACAAAAACTAATTTACAAAACAAACGCTAATTCAAAAAAAAAATCTAAATTTAGAAAATTAAAATAAACAATAAAATTTAATATAATGCACTTAAAATAAATATAAACCAACACAAAAATTTAAAAAGAAAGCACAAACGTTCTTTAAAAAAAAGTACAAATGTATGTTTGTTCACATGCATGTTAAATTACATAATATATATAAAGAATAGTTATACTAATAAGTTCCCACAAGTCTAAATTATATATATTATATATATTCTAATAAAATAGAAGAAAACATCTTAAAAAATATGAAATATTAAAATATATGTTAGGCTAAAGCTTAAAATATAATTTATAAAAAAAATCTTTTGCCAATAAAAATCATAAAAAAGTTTGACAAAAAATATGCTTCTAAAATTAACAAAAAAGGATAAAATAGCGAAAAATCATAATTAAAAAATAAGTTACAAATTCATTCTTTATATGTAACAAACAAAAAAAAAGTCTTTAAGAAAATATTTGGTAAAACAAGATATTAAAAAAGTAATAAAAAAACATGTCATAATTGGAAATGACACGTAAATTCAACAAAATATAATTTACAAAACAAACGCTAATTCAAGAAAAATATTTAAATTTAGAAAACTAAAATTAACAATAAATTTTAATATAATGCACTTAAAACAAATATGAACACGCTCTTGAGCACGAGATTTTGAGTCTCGAGTTTCTGCCTCATACAGCTCGGGCCGAAGACCGGGGGAAGTTTAGGAGAGATGGGGAGACCCAGCAGCTGCCAGTCGGGGCGGACACCAGACCGGATAATTCCGACAACTTCAGGAGAAAAAGAGGCATTTACCTATTACAGAGATGGTGCGATTTGATTCTTTTTTATTGCTCTCAATCTTAGGAAGAGGGTCATAGCTTATTCAACTTGCAGTCAATTATCCCTTTTTTTGAGAACTTTTATAAAATCCTTTATCCTTTATACTTGTTCCTGAAGTAGAAAACGTTCCATCTGTTCCTGAATAGCTTCTTTCAAAAGGCCTTCTGCTTCCTCGGTGAATGTCTTGGTAGAAGATATAGCGCAGGTGTTCGTCAACGATGAAAGCCGCTGAACTTAAGACTCGAGTTGAGACCCGAATCCATTAGTATGGAACATTTTCTTTTCCAAGAGAAATCCAACCAACACAAAAATATAAAAAGATTGTACATACTTTCTTTAAGAAAAGTATAAAGGTATGTTCATATGTATATGTTAAATTACATAATATATATAAAGAATAGTTATACAAACAAGTTTTCACATATCTAAAGTTTATTATATACATTCTAATAAAATAGAGGAAAATATAGCCAAAAATATGAAATATTAAAATATATGTTAGGTTAAAACTTAAAATATAATTCAGAAAAAAAATCTTTTACCAAATAAAAATGCTTTAAGAAAAATATCATTTTAATAAAAATCATTAAAGATTATCTTTTTAGATTTGAAAACAAATATGTTTCTAAAATTAACAATATAAAATAGCGAAAAATCATATTTAAAAAATAGGTCACAAATTTATTATTTATATATAATAAACAAGTAAACAAAGCACACCATCACAATTTCAATTTCAATCGAAAAAATAATTTTTTAAAAACAAGAATTTAAATTTAATTATAAAACAAAAAATATCTTTAAGAAAATACATGGTAAAACAAGATATTAAAAAAGTAATCAAAAAACATGTCATTAGAAATGACACCAAAATTCAACAAAATATAATCTAGAAAACAAACGCTAATTTTAATTTTTTTTTATCTAAAGTTAGAAAACTAAAATCAACAATAAATTTTAATATAATACACTTAAAACAAATATAAACCAGCACAAAAATATAAAAAGATAGTACAAACTTTATTAAAAAAAGGTACAAATGTGTGTATGTTCACAATTTCATAATCTTACATATATAAAAAAATATTTATACCACTAAGTTCCCACGTGCCTAAAGTATATTATATATATTCTAATAAAATAGAGGAAAACACCTAAAAAAATATGAAATATTAAAATATATGTTAGGCTAAATTTTAAAATATAATTTACAAAAAAAATCGTTTACTAAATAAAAGTGCATTAAGAAAAATATTGTTTAATAAAAATCATTAAAGATTCTATATTTAGGTTTGACAACAAATATGTTTCTAAAATTTAAATTAAAAAAATGGCAGCACAAATGAACATATTCTTACTTTGCAAAGAAAAAATTTAATTAAAAAAAAAAGAACACAAATCAATAAATAAACATTTTTTTAATTGAAAAACAATTCAAACATCCACAAAATAAATTTATATTAATATCTAAATATGATACAACATAAAGTTTACTCTTGAACAAAAACACATAATAAACACTACACATAGCAAATACATAAAATTAACATGAAAAAATAATCAATATTCAATGAAATAAAAAAAATTTAATGCCACACATATTTTCAAAAAAGTTAAAAAAAAATACTTTTAAAAACTATAAAAACACTATAACAATAGATCTAAAAATTTTAAGATAACCATTAAATTACATAATCGAAAATATAAAAAAAATGTTACACGAATATAATACCTACATGTTTCAAGTATATCATTTATAATCTAATAAAATGAAAAAATAATTATGAAATATTAAAAAATATGTTAACCTAAACATTGAAATATAAATTATAGAAAAAACATTTACAAGGAAAAAAATATTTGTATACTATAAGCCATCTGTATGCTACAAACCATATAACATATGTATTATTATTATTAAAAGTAAAAATAAACTATTCAAAATGCTATAAAATAATTTTACAAAAAAAAATTATAATCAAAAGTATATTCCAAAATATTCATAAAATTATCCGTGCATCGCACGGGTATAAAGCTAGTATCTAAAAAGTATAGAAACGGGTTCTTTTTTCTCTTACTGATCTCGTTTCTTTAGCAAACTAGATTTTAGTAAAAATAGATAAATCTATATTTCTTAAAAGAAAAGTAAATTATTATTCTATTTCTAAACTAATTAATTAAAAAATTTGGCAAAAAAAAATTAATTAAAAAAAAAGAAGAGCAAAACTAAATTATTTCAAAAATTATTAAAAGTAGAAAATTCAAATTTAACTAATTTTTATTTACATAAATTTTTTATTAAAATTTCGACACGACTCGTTTATAGATTCGACTAGCCAAAAACATACTTAATCAACACAAAAAATTCGATCCAAATCGGAAACTAAACACTGCTAAACAAAACGAAAACTCAGGTAAATGAACAATAAAACCAAACGCACAACTCAGGAACAAAAACGCAGACTTTAGCAATCAAACTTGAATCAGTAAATCCAGAACACTCGTTTCTTTCGCCTCCGTTTGTTTTCCCCAATCTGATTAGCACGTTTTCTTCTGTTGTCTACATTTCCTTCCCACTCGTAACTCGTCAAGGTATTTCCCCAATTTTTTTACTGTACATATATATGTATTTACATACATATATATATGTTTGTACATATGATAAGTCATGTGTATTTCGAAAACAGTACCATGGGGGTTATCATATGGGTTTCCTTCAATATCAGACTTAGCTAAACTAACATGGACTTGCATAGTTAATTAATTTTATCTTATATATGTTAATTTGTAGGGGGGTATAGCCAAAATATAGATCCAGAACAATATCAAAATGCGGGTTATAATCCAGGTATTATTTATCATTTATTGTTGGTGCATCGATTATTATCTATGTTGGATGCTCTTTGGATAATTTTGGATTGAATGTTTTAATGAAGGTTTCCAAGTTGCCTTTCCTGAAACCCAACTTGTCCCGTTCCCAACAGCAGAAACAGGTAATAGTATTATGGTTGCTACAGAATCATATGCACATATATAAAATATACAATTAGTGGTCAATTGACAAAAATACTGATTTTAGTTCATAGATTTCTGTTTCAAATTCTTTTAAAGAATTTTGTTAAATAACAAAAGATGCATACAATTACAAAATTAGCTTCCACGGTAAGTCCTTGTTTACACCCAAGGTTGAATGATTTGTTCCATGAATATATTTAGTCCTCATCCATCATTGTCTCCAACATTTTAGATTTAGGACAATCAAGTGTAGGTTGACCACCAATTGTAAAAGTTATCTGTCTTTGAATGCATCCTCATAAGTCATTATGATTCAATCTCAATTTTGCAGGCCCATTATATCAAGATCCTAGTCATTATCCACTTGGTCTGATAAATTCAGGTATTACAAAATCTATGGATCTAAATATAATAATTTGTTTTTCTTGATTAAGTTGATGTATGTCCATATAGACATGGTTTTCCAAATTGTAAAGTATCTTGTACATGTAATCTTTTTGTTTTATAAATTTCAACATGTTTTGAAAGGAGTATACAATACTATAGAAGGAATTATACTTGTAATTAATTTTAACTAAAATAATTCATGTTACAAATATTTAGTTATTTTGATTAAAAAACAATTCTTCATTTATAATGAGTTCTAATACAGATCGTGGAACTCGAGGAATTCGTGCTCCCTCGTGTATTCTTTAATACATAAGCAAAATTTCCTTGACATTAATAAAAGAAATGTACCTTTGATACTCTTACCCCACAATACTTTACTTTAATTTTATCAACATGGTTATCTTCATTTTTGATATGAAATTGGAAATCCAAACTACTATTAGGTGATTTTAGTAAAATTGATATTGCGTGTTTAATTGTTTTCAATAAAATTTCATCTTTCTATTGTTCTTAATTAGTTCACTTATTTAACTTATTTTGTCAACATGTATCTATGGCCACCCTCGATTATAATGTAAATATTGATGCACATATATTGATTTTGAATGAACTATTCATTAGATAGATATGCAATAATTGTGTATGTGTCACAAATTATCATGAGAATTTGGAATTTATATGATCAATTACCTATTGCTATGTTACAGGTGCTAGGTGTAGGTTGTAGAAATTAAAATCAAAGAAATTTGCAGTAAAAATATTTTAGAAATCACTCTTGTTTTTTTCAAATGTTTTCATACGAAAATGAGCCTAGAAAAAATATCTCATCAAAATTAATGCTTAATTATTGAAAAAAAAATACATATTTAGAAAAGAAATATTAAAAGTATAATAATACAATTTTATTTTTAAATCCATATTTTGTGTATTTTATTAGGTGATTACTTGTATTAAAACACTTGTAAAGTTTGTATTTTAACATTGAAATAAAATAAATATGATAATAATTTAAGTTTGTGATATATAGACGAAAACAAGCCTTGATTTTTTTTTTTTTAAGTAAATGAGATAATTCAATAACAAAAAGCCATACGGCATCTACATAAACAGTCGCGTCGAACAAACAAAACACAGAAACAATCACGGATTAATCCATTTTTCTTGAGTCACGTGATTTGTCGAAGATGATATTTACACATACTTCACCACTGCCGAAACGAGTTTGAGCTATCGACCGAAAATGCAAACCCCTAACAACTTTCATCACTAAATCAATCACCATACTCACACAAACGGTGAGAAAAACAAAACTCACACAAACGGTGAGAAAACCCAAACGGAGAGAAATCAACAAAACCAAACTTACAACTTCGAAAATTAAATACTAAATAAAGCTAGCCTAGACAATCCTAGATCTGGGGAACAAAACCGCAAGAACAAGATAACTCAGACCACTTTCAAGAACAAAATCCCTGTGAAGAACGAGAAATCCGGGAGTTCCGTGGAATTGAGATCTAAGAAATTTAAGCCACTCGGAAAAGGTTTTGAAACCTTAAATCCGAAAATACAAACTAAAATCGATACTTTAAAACAAGATTTATTAAAGGGAAAAGAAAAAGTAAAGAAAATGAAAGATTTTAGGGCTTTCCACCGATGGAAGTCCCGGCGGCTGCTATACAAAGAAGAGGAGCGGCGGCTAGAACAGAGAGAGAAAGGAAAAAGAGAGAGAAACTCAGTAGCTCGAAAGACTTGATCGTCCCAAGAATAACAAGCCTTGATCTTAAATTATTAGTATAAACTACAAGGTGAAATTTTCAATATTTTATCACATGAATAGGAGAGACCGCGAGAGAGACGGAGAAACTAAATAAAAGATAGAGAATCTAAATTCGGGTACAAAAGGAAAAGCACCAACTAATAAATGGATTTTTATCCTAACTTTCTTAATAAAAATTTTAAATTATTAATGAAATAAAATAAGGAGAATATAAAAATATTAGTAAATCATAAAATCTAGAATTATTGCAACATCTTCTTGCCTGGTGCATGGTAGAATGCCCTAGTATTTTTAGAATATAAAAATGAAGTCAATTAGTTATTTAAAAATAGAAAATGTAACATGTTTTTACCAATAATAAATATTTAACTAAGAATAATTAAGAGAAAAGAAATTTTGAAAATAAGAAATATTAGTAAGAAAATATGGAAAATATATTAATTTTAGCTGAAAAAGGTAATAAATTAGTTATTAGTAATTATAATTTTATTAGTTTATTTCATTAATAGAATGACCCGTGATATTTTTGGAAATGAGAGATTGTGGTTAGAAAAGTTAGAAAAGATAATGCGTTTTAGCTGAAAAAGGTAATTGGTTAGTTATTAGAAACCATAATATCATTATTTGATTTTATAAAATATAAATACATTTTTCTACCAATAGCAAATATTTAAGTAAGGATAAGTAAGTAAAAAAATCAAGTTTGAAAATGAGATATTTTTGTTAGAAAATATAAAAAGGATATTAACTTTTAGTTGGAAAAGATAATTAGTTAGTTATTAAAAATTATAATATCAATAGTTTATAAAATTAATTAGAACGATCATATTTTTGGAAATAAGATATTTTAGTTAGAAAAGTTTGAAAAGATAATTAGTTAGTTATTATTTAGGAGAAAATGAGATATTTTAGTTAGAAAATATATTACCTTTTAGCTGGAAAAGATAATCAGTTAGTTATTATTAATTATAATATTATTAATTTATTTCACTAATTAAAACGATCATATTTTTGGATAGAATAGATTTTAGTTAGAAAAGCTAAAAAAGGTAATAGCTGAAAAAGATAATTGGTTAGTTATTATTTAGGAGTATAGAAATGATATTGATTTTTATCTGGAAAGGTAATCAGTTAGTTATTAGTGATTATAATATTATTAGTTAATTTCATTAATTAGAACGGTCACATTTTTTAAAGTAAAAGGTAATCAGTTAGTTATTAGTAATTATAAAATTATTAGTTTATTTCATTAATTAGAACGACCATATTTTTTAAAAAAAAGAAATTTTAAATAAAAAAGTTAGAAAAGGTAATAGATGACAAAGGTAATTGATTAGTTATTAATTAGGAAGGGTTGGGAAGAGCTTAGTTATTATAAAAGATTGTGATTTAATTTTTCATAATTAAGTTAAATAATTAATGGTAATAAAGTAAAATAATTAGTATAATATAGATTTGGATGTGTTTGTGTGAATGTTTTGTTGGGCCAAGCCCATTACAACTACCAGACCAAACCACACCAACAACCAAACTGGACTCAACAAAAAATCGGGTTTGAACCAAAACACAAATGTTAAGCATTTGTGATTGGTTTTTTTTTTTTTTGATAGTATTTGTGATTGGATTTTAAAACTACAGAACAGAGTCAACAGACTTTAACAAAACAAACTTACTCAAAATAAGAATACTACTTGACCGAACTGAACAAAATAAAAGCTTAAAACTTCAAAACTAACCACCACCACAATCCTTTAATCACCAGCACCATTAGGCATCTTGACTCTGACCATATTAATTGTAACTGAGTTATGCTAGAGGAGCTTCCTTATAGTATCTGTGCAGTAATCTTGAACTTAAACGATTAGTACGTGAAAACAGAGAGAGTATCAAACTCTTTTAACATTAGTTGTCTAAAATAAATATCAGTTCATCTAGAGAGCAAGTCAAATATTTGTGTATTTCGAAAACTGTACCATGGGGTTATCATATGGGATTCCCTTCAATATCAGATTTAGCTAAACTAACATGGGCTTGTATAGTTAATTAATTTTATCTTATATATGTTTGTAGGGGGATATAACCAAAATAGCTAAACTAACATGGACTTGCATAGTTAATTAATTTTATCTTATATATGTTTGTAGGGGGATATAACCAAAATACAGATCCAGAACATTTTCAAAATGCGGGTTATAATCCAGGTAATATTTATTATTTGTTGTTGGTGCATCGATCATTATCTAAGTTGGATGCTGTTAAGTTAAGATAATTTTGGACTAAATATTTTAATGAAGGTATCCATGTTGCCTTTCCTGAAGCTCAACTTGTCTCGTTCCCCACAGCAGAAACAGATAATAGTATTATGGTTGCTGCCTAGAACAGAATCATATGCGCATATATAAAATAGTGGTCAATTGACAAAAATATTGATTTTAGTTCATAGGTTTCTGTTTCAAATTCTTTTAAAGAATTTTGTTAAATAACAAAAGATGCATACAATTACAAAATTAGCTTCCACAGTAAGTCCTTGTTTACACCCAAGGTTGAATGATTTGTTCTATCAATATATATAGTCCTCATCCACCATTGTCTCCAACATTTTAGATTTAGGACAATCAAGTGTAGGTTGACCACCAATTGTAAAAATTATCTGTCTTTGAATGCATCCTCATAAGTCATAACGATTCAATCTCAATTTTGCAGGCCCATTATATCAAGATCCTAGTCAGTATCCACTTGGTCTAAATTCAGGTATTACAAAAACTATGAATCTAAATATAATAATTTGTTTTTCTTGATTAAGTTGGTGTATGTCCATATAGACACGATTTTCCAAATTATAAAGTATCTTGTACATGTAATCTTTTTGTTTCATAAATTTCAACATGTTATGAATGGAGTAGACAATACTATAGTTGGGATTATACTTGTAATTAGTGTTAACTAAAATAATTCATGTTACAAAAATTTAATTATTTTGATTAAAAAAAATTCTCCATTTCTAATGAGTTCTAATACACATCGTGGAACTCGAGGAATTCGTGCTCCCTCTATATTCTTTAATACATAAGCAAAATTTCCTTGACATTA
Source organism: Kitagawia praeruptora (assembly GCA_037693485.1). Taxonomy (NCBI): domain Eukaryota; kingdom Viridiplantae; phylum Streptophyta; class Magnoliopsida; order Apiales; family Apiaceae; genus Kitagawia; species Kitagawia praeruptora. The sequence goes on along the minus strand of CM075350.1, from coordinate 136,851,370 downwards.
ATAAGAAAATGGTACCTTTTGATACTCTTACCCAACAATACTTTACTTTAATTTCATCAACATGCATGGTTATCTTCATTTTTGATATGAAATTGGAAATCCAAACTACTATCAGGTGATTTTAGTAAAATTGATATTGCATGTTTAATTGTATGCAGTAAAAATTCATCTTACTATTGTTCTTAATTAGTTCACTTATTTTGTCAACATGTATCTATGGCCACCCTCGATTATAATGTAAATATTGATGCACATATATTGATTTTGAATGAACTATTCCTTAGATAGATATGGATTAATTGTATACGTGTCACAAATTATCATGAGAATTTGGAATTTATATGATCAAGTACCTATTGCTATGTGATAGGTGCTAGGTGTTGGTTGTAGAAATAAAAATCAAAGAAATTTGCAGTAAAAATATTTTGGAAACAGAATTCGGGTACAAAAGACAGAGAAACTAAATTCGGTTACAAAAGGAAAAGCACCAACTAATAAATGGAATTTTTATCCTAACTTTCTTAATAAAAAGCTTAAATAATTAATAAAATAAAATAAAGGGAATATAAAAATATTAGTAAATCAGAAAATCTAGAATTATTGTAACATCTTTTTGGCTGGTGCATGGTAGAGATTGCTTCGTTATAATTATTATAATTTGTAGATGGAGATCTTTGTGTATTAGGATACAATTTGAATGTGTCTGTGTGTAAATGTTTTTTAGGAGAGGAAAAGTGTGTAAAGATAATTTAAATTTTGTGGAAGATATGTAAAACTGTACGTATAATTTTTTGGTGTTTAATATATTGTGCCGTATATTGTTATATATAAATTATTAAAATACATGATTTTTTTTTTGATAAAATTTAAATACATGATTAGTTATAACCAAGATTTTCTAAGTATTAATTTCTATACTAACATATTCCAATTTGAAGGATCTGAGTCTTCTATAGTTGGGATTATACTTGTAATTAGTGTTAACTAAAATAATTCATGTTACAAAAATTTAATTATTTTGATTAAAAAAAATTCTCCATTTCTAATGAGTTCTAATACACATCGTGGAACTCGAGGAATTCGTGCTCCCTCTATATTCTTTAATACATAAGCAAAATTTCCTTGACATTAATAAGAAAATGGTACCTTTTGATACTCTTACCCAACAATACTTTACTTTAATTTCATCAACATGCATGGTTATCTTCATTTTTGATATGAAATTGGAAATCCAAACTACTATCAGGTGATTTTAGTAAAATTGATATTGCATGTTTAATTGTATGCAGTAAAAATTCATCTTACTATTGTTCTTAATTAGTTCACTTATTTAACTTATTTTGTCAACATGTATCTATGGTCACCCTCGATTATAATGTAAATATTGATGCACATATATTGATTTTGAATGAACTATTCCTTAGATAGATATGGATTAATTGTGTACGTGTCACAAATTATCATGAGAATTTGGAATTTATATGATCAAGTACCTATTGCTATGTGATAGGTGCTAGGTGTTGGTTGTAGAAATAAAAATCAAAGAAATTTGCAGTAAAAATATTTTGGAAATAGAATTCGGGTACAAAAGACAGAGAAACTAAATTCGGTTACAAAAGGAAAAGCACCAACTAATAAATGGAATTTTTATCCTAACTTTCTTAATAAAAAGCTTAAATAATTAATAAAATAAAATAAAGGGAATATAAAAATATTAGTAAATCAGAAAATCTAGAATTATTGTAACATCTTTTTGGCTGGTGCATGGTAGAGATTGCTTCGTTATAATTATAATTTGTAGATGGAGATCTTTGTGTATTAGGATACAATTTGAATGTGTCTATGTGTAAATGTTTTTTAGGAGAGGAAAAGTGTGTAAAGATAATTTAAATTTTGTGGAAGATATGTAAAACTGTACGTATAATTTTTTGGTGTTTAATATATTGTGCCGTATATTGTTATATATAAATTATTAAAATACATGATTTTTTTTTGATAAAATTTAAATACATGATTAGTTATAACCAAGATTTTCTAAGTATTAATTTCTATACTAACATATTCCAATTTGAAGGATCTGAGTCTTCCTCGGCTTTAGACAATATTTCTTCTGCATTCACTCAAGCATTAGTAGACTTCCCGCAGTTCTCTCAACAGCCAGGTAACATTTCTATAAATATGTATAAAAAATGTTAACCACATCTCTAAAGCCGTTGTTAAGTATTAAATAAACTCTTTTAACATTAGTTGTCTTAAAATAAAAAATCAGTTTATGTAAAGAGTAAGTCAAATATTTATGTGTATTGGCAGAAAATTGTTTCTGAATAAAATTATTACAAGTCAAATCACTGTCATATACTTCGTTTGTTCAATTCATTGATCATATGACAGAAAATTGTTTCTGAATAAAATTACGATCACTTTTCTCTAATTTTTAAATGGTTAAAGATACTCAAAATGTACCAACATGACCTCTAATGCCTTCTCAATTTATATAGTTCATATGTTGTAAAACACATCTCCATTTTCGCTTTAATCGAATCGTTTACACAAGTAGCACAGTACTTAATATAACTACTAATCTTTAGCAGTCGTGTATTCTATAAACATCCATATTGCTTGAATCATTTACTTTGAAAACTTCTCATGTCTTTATTGATTTAAGTCTTGGAAAATGTGTATTTCGAAAATTGATAAGAATATTAGTAAAATATATATGTTCTTCTAGTGACAATGGTTCTATGTAAGTTATGGTAAGTTTTATGTTAGCATATAAAATTCTTTCATAACTGTTATATTTCTCATCTTTATAAAATCATGTTCTTGTACATTACTTTTACTATATACGAATAAACATATGGATTTCATCGAGCATACTCTTTTACTCTTGAACAAAATAGTACCATGGGGTTATCATATGGGATTTCCTTCAATATCAGACTTAGCTAGACTAACATGGACTTATACAGTAAATTAATTTTATCTTATATATGTTTATAGGGGGATATAATCAAAATACAGATCCAGAACACTATCAAAATTCGGGTCATAATCCAGGTATTATTTATCATTTGTTGTTGGTGCATCGATTGTTATCCAAGTTGGATGCTCTTAAGTTAAGATAATTTTGGACTGAATGTTTTAATGAAGGTTTCCAAGTTGCCTTTCCTGAAACCCAACTTGTCCCGTTCCCCACAGCAGAAACAGGTAATAGTATTATGGTTGCTGCAGAATCATATGCACATATATAAAATATACAATTAATGGTCAATTAACAAAAATACTGATTTTAGTTCATAGGTTTCTGTTTCAAATTCTTTTAAAAAATTTTGTTAAATAACAAAAGATGCATACAATTACAAAATTAGCTTCCATAGTAAGTACTTGTTTACACCCAAGGTTGAATGATTTGTTCTATCAATTTATTTTAGATTTAGGACAATCAAGTGTAGGTTTTAGACCACCAGTTGTAAAAGTTGTGTCTTTGAATGCATCCTCATAAGTCATAAGTCATAATGGTTCAATCTAAATTTTGCAGGCCCATTGTATCAAGATCCTGATCAGTACACACTCGGTCAAAATTCAGGTATTACAAAAATTATGGATCTAAATGTAATAATTTATTTTTCTTGATTAAGTTGGTGTATGTTCGTATAGACAAGATTTTACAAATTGTAAAATATCTTGTACATGTAATTTTTTTGTTTCATAAATTTCAACATGCGATGAATGAATGAAGTAGACAATAGTATAAAAGGGATATTTAATTATTTTGATTATAAAAAACTCTCCATTTCTAAGGAGTTCGAATACACAAGGTGGAACTCAGAATTCACGTACTCCCTATGTGTTCTTTAATACATGAGCAAAATTGTCTTAACATTAATTAAAAAATGTAGCTTTTGATACTCTTATCCCACAATACTTTGCTTTAATTTTATCAACATCATTATCTTCATTTTTAATATGAAATTAGAAACCCAAACTACTATTAGGTGATTCTATTAAAATTGATATTTCACGTATTGATATTGATGCACACACATTAATTTTGAATGAACTATTCATTAGATAGATATGAAATAATTGTTTGTATATTTAACAGTATGTATAACAAATAATCATGAGAATTTTGAATTTATATGATCACGTACCTAGCTATTGCTATGAGACAGGGGCTAGGTGTAAAATGTTTAATTTATTTATTAGTTCTAACTAAAAAAATAAATAAGCAAAAAAATATTTGAATTGTACAAGTTGTCTGGTCTTTGAATTCCATATATGTTTTTGCACAAAAAATAATTCCTGTGGTTCAATCTCAATTTTGCAAGTCCCCTATGTTAATCAGATCAAAATTTAGGTATTATAAAAACTATGGTTCTTGATGTAATAATTTGTTTTTCTTAATTAAGACTTATACATTATAAAATATCTTATATATTTTATCTTCTTATTTCATGAATTTCCACATGCGATGAATGAAGTAGACTATGGCATAGAAGGGATTATACTTTTTTTTTGAAGCTAAAAAGCACATCTTCATTCATTAGAAAAATCAACCATAATAGTCTCCAACAATTGAGTAGGAGGAGACGTAAAAACATGAAAGCAATTGATAGAACAAGGTAATCTAGCTAATCTATGAGCCGCCTTGTTTGCTTGCTTGCGAATATGAGAAACCGCTAGACCAGGAGCCGATTGAAGGAGCCACTGACAGTGATCAATCACATGGCCAACCTCCAGTTTGTACTTTTTCTTGCCTTGCAAAGCTCGAACAGTGAGCAGAGAATCAGTCTCAACTATAACACTTGCATCGCCTCTCTGCATAATCCAAGACAAAGCCTCCCTTACTCCAATACTTTCTGCCTCTAACACCGTAGCAGGACACGGTAATGCTGCAACTCTTGCTTCAATAAAACTTCCTCTATGATCCCTCATCACCATACCTACTGAGAACGAATCAGACTGAGGGAACACCGAAGCATCTACATTTACTTTCAGCACGCCTTGAGGAGGAGGACACCACTTCCGAACCTTAGTCACACAAGGATACACAATACCAGCTGTATTAGTTACCTCTTTCTTCCTCGCCTTCCTCCATTCCTGCACACTCTTGAAGCTTAATTCCATAGCTAACTCTGCAGTCACCACCTTATCCTCCCAGACCTTCTTATTGCGCCAAAACCAAATGCCCCACAAGACAGTGGCCAATTTAATAATATCCGTCTGAGACAGCACTTCCAACTTACCCAGTAGCCATTCTGGAGCCGAGAAAACTTGAGACATGTCATATGAAAGCCCTGCAACTTGCCAGCAACAACTTGCAAATGTGTAGTCAAAGAACACATGAAGTAAATGCTCCACATCCACCATGCACATAGGACATAGGATAGTAACAGAAACACCCTTATGCCTAAGTCTATTCCTCACTGGAATGTTATTCCTGCAGAATCTCCATAGAAATATCTTCATTTTGTGAGGTATATTGAGTCTCCACAGCTTGTTCCAACCCCCCGACCTCGGACATACTGAATCACCAACATAATGATTATGCCAGAAATGGTACCCAGTCTTAACATTATATAAAAGAAGGGATTATACTTAAAATTAGTGTTAACCAAAATAATTCATGCTACAAATATTTAATTAGTTTTATCTCATTTTTGCAGGCCAATATGCATTCAACCCACTCCAAAATGAGAGCTACGGTATATGTAAATTGTATTGTTTAGCTACTTTATGTTTTATTATTGTTAGTTTTTTTTTTGCTAAGCCTTTTGATATATACTTTTAAACACATGAATTCCACCAAGCATGTGTTTCTTCCTGTCATGTGTTTCTTCCTTTTGAACAAAATAATTTCATAGTATGATCGTATGGTTTCCTCCTTAGCTAGCTAACATAGATATGAAAATTAAATTAATTATATCTTATTTATGTTTGCTATGCTTGCAGAGGTATACCAAAATGCAGAGTACTACCAATATGCGGGTCAGAACCCAGGTATTATTTAAAATTTGTTATCACTACATCCACTATTAGCCAATACATTCAATACATCCCTTACCCCATTACATACTCTTAAGTTAAACTAATTTTGGTCCTCATCCATCATTGTTTCCAACTTTTTAGATTTAGATTAATTAAGTCAAGGTTTTAGGCCACCTCTTACAGGAGTTGCTTCTTGCCAGTTTTTGAATGCGAAGATTCACCAGTAAACAACTCCTCATAACCGTAATTCTATCTCATGCCCACTATGCCAAGTTGCTAATCAGTATTCGTGATCTTATTATAATAATTTGTTTTTCTTGATTAAGTTGGTGTATGTTCGTATAGACATGACTTTGCACATTGTAAATCACCTTGTACATGTAGTCTTCATGTTTCATGAGTTTCAACATGCGATGAATAAATTAGACTATAGATCAATAATATGGTTTATATTTGAAATTAGTGTTAACCAAATAATTCGTGCTACAAATGTTTAATTAGTTTGATCTCATTTTTTGCAGGCCAATATGCAAACCCCAACTACCATCCAACTCAGGATGCATCCGGTGCAAACTTATGTAATATAAAATAGTTGTATTATTTATCTAGTTTATGTGTCATTGTTAGTTTTTTCATCTTTAAAATCATGTGTACATGTGCAGACATGTAAATTAAATTAATTATATCTTATATATGTTTGCAGGGGGAAACCAAAATGCAAATCCCGAGTACTATCAAAATGTGGATCAGAACCTAGGTATTATTTAACATTTATGGTCTCCGCATCGACTATTAACTAATACATTCAATAGATTCCTTACCCTATTGCATATTCTTAAGTTAAAAAGTAATTTTGGTCCTCATCCGCCATTGTCTCCAACTTTTTAGATTTAGGATAATCAGTGCATGTTTTAGACCATCTTTTGTAGGAGTTGCCAGTCTTTGAATGTGAAGTTCCAGAAATAAATAATTGCAAATTCTATCTCAATTTTGCAGGCTCACTAGACCAATATGCTAATCAGGATTTACTCGATCAAAATTCAGGTATCATAAATCGAACTTATTATAATAATTTATTTTTCTTAAGTAATCTGGTGTATGTTTGTATAAACACGAATTTAATCCTTTAACAATATAGAATGTTCACATTTTAGAGCACCTTGTACATATAGTCTTTCTTTGTGTGAGTTACAATTGTTGCAAACGTGTATGGGTTTATACCAAGTAGGAAGTCTGTAAATCTCAACCCCCTGCTACATTTGTAATATAATTTCAAAATAAATGTAGTAGATTAGTAGTTAGTTTGGTTAATTAATTACAAAGTTCGTGACAACTTACTATTAAAATTCCTGAATCCATTTTACATATGTTGCCACTGGATCCTACATATGTAGACTTATTTATAGTTAGTTATGTAATCCATTCTTTAGTTAATAAACACGCATATGTAATTAAGATTCTCTTACGTTTACTCTCATATATCTGGACACTGATCCATTTTTGAAGGGCTCGGGTCTTCTTCATGGCAAGCTGTATCCAAATTGGGTGGTAGTGGTAGCATGGTTCAGGCTCAGCAGCCTCAGCAGCCTCAGGACTCAAGTAAGGATGTGTTAGGTCTTATCAATTAAATATTTTGCTCATATACGTACATAGAATGATTTCAAATTCACTGACTGCTAATGGACTATATATATAGAGTAGAGATAATATAAAACAATTTGTACGGTCCTTGTGATTTATGAGTCATATAACAAATGCATGAAGTAGATGAATTATTTTGTTGGTTATTTATGAACATACATGATTGCCAAACTAATTCGAAAATCCACAATCAATTAACGATATAGGCGTGTTTATGTATACATTGCTTAAGAAGAGAGAGAGAGAGATAGAGAGATTTTACATTCCTTAATGTGTCATATTTACAAAGTGATGAAAGTTGAAATAAAGAATATACAGAATGTTTCTATGTGTTGGCACACTCTAGCCTGACTAATTTGTTACTAACTGTAATGATAAGACAAAAGCCTTATTATATACATAAAAGTTAAACTCGCACTATATAGGTTAAACTGATCACTTTATTTAGAAATCATTAAGCACTTGAATGAAATTAAATACTATAAACTACAAAAATATTGTCACTGCAATATAACTACTAGCCTTGTTAGATTTTGTTTTAAGGTTGAAGCTAAATGTGACAGGTGAGGTGTCTTTCAATACAACTGAAGCTATAGGTCAACTTATCCAAAGTGATTTCCCACTGCATGATAACGAGATACAAAATGCAGTTGATATTCTCACAAACCAACATCCAAAACTAAGAGATATCATGCATGGACAATCGATACCGGTGATTGACATCGAGGGTTTGTCAATTTTCCAAAGATTGCTTAAATGCTTGTTGTACCAATTAGCTAGCACAATCACACGATATACAATCTATGATGAAGTGGTGCAATTTTGCCAAAGACGGGGGGATAATGTAAACCCCCAGTCCGTCATTGCTATCCCTGAATCCTTTTGGAAAAGAGTTGAAGTCAAAGGCAGCAATAAAAAAGTCATAACTGAATTTGCAATGGAGTACGATGAGGGGCACTCTTTCTCAGACCAGCTCTGCATGAGGCTTCGATCGGAACAATTACTTAAAAATCTAGTACAGCTGAAAGGAGTGGGGTACAAAATTGGATTTTTTATGATTCTTTTTGGGCTCCGTAGGTTGGACTTTGTACCTGCAATGGATTCTGATTTCAGGAAAGCATGGAAGGCGTATCATGGACGGAACAAAACTCCTGTTGAAGACATAAGCAAAGATCTTACATGGGCTCCATATAGTGGCGTTGCAGCATACATTGTTTGGTCCTTTGGTAAAGGTGCCCCTTAGGCATATTAAAATGTTTGAACTGTAATCTGTGGTTGGTTTATGTAACTGAATCTTGGATCTTTTTTTTAAATCTGTTATCTGTATTTGACAATGAATCAATCTGTTATCTGTATTTGACAATGAATCTGTATTTGACGATGAATGATTGTGTTTGCGTGTTTCCTTTAATTTACCTGTTACCTATTTTATTTACTATATATCAATATCACAAAGAGCAATGTAGGTCAAAATTAAGGTATAATAATAATTAGATTACAAGTTGCCTTTTAAGTTACCCATTACCTATTCTAAAAAGAGACATGCTAAAGATTTGAAATCAACAGATTTTATGTAAAAGATTTAAAATCTACATATTTTAGAAACTTGCTCAAATATTCTTTAATTTCCATCTTGGAGGAATCTCGGGCTCTGTATATAATCACATTCACCAATGTCTTATTGCGTTGCTTCTTCTCTAATCCCCTAAGCTGGACAAACTCACCCAATACCAGGTAATACTAGAATTGTAGGATGACGGGTGATCAAGTCCGCACAAGGCAATTTTTTGTGAGAAGAGCCAAGACAGCAGATGCTAGATGTAGAGTTTGCGATACAGCTGTTGGTCCTGAAAGGAGGAGACTAGTAGTTTGCAGTGGTGGTGGTATTAAGACAAGCGATATAGTTGTTGGTCGGGACAAAAGCGATATGTTGCAACATTGTGATAGAGATAGGATCAGCAACTTACCACAAGACTTAATACTTTGTATCTTAAACCGTTTGTCAATTCATGATGCAGCAACAACTAGTGTTCTGGCTAAAGAATGGAGGTATTTATGGGGAAACAACACCCAGCTAGTTCTTGATAAGTCATTCTTCTCACAACTGACTTCTAATAAAGAGAAAGACGCAAACCAATTTGTTTTCTTAAGAGCTCTTGAAAGAATCTTTTCAAGTCATATTGGTCGCATATTCAGCTTTAGTCTTTACATTCCTCCGGACATTGATCCGTGCCCTGTAGCACGCTGGATCGAACACTTCTTGAAGAAGGGGATAAGATATTTAGTGATCGATAATTCTGAAAATAAAGCCTGTGAAATTCCATCTTGTTTGCTTGATTGTGCGGAACTGATCAGCTTAGCGCTTAATACATGGATATGGAGTACACCCCATAAAAGCACAAGCTTCACTAATCTAATATGGGTCGAACTTGCTAATATCTCATTCAGTGCTGACATATCATTTGGGACTCGACTAAAACATCTGAGATTAATAAATTGTACTGGGATTAAACACCTGGGTTGTCAATTTACAAATGGTAACAGTCTCACAAATGTGTTTCTTACTGTGAGCGAACAAATTGATTGGCGATGGTTCAAATGCACTCCACAACTGAGAATCTTGGGTTTGGTATTCATCTCCCCTGCAACTATAAACATGAAAAATCCCATCAATTTTATCAAGCTCCTGAGCAATTTACCTAGCCTCAAGACAGTTAAAACAAGTGGTTTCACTCTCCAGGTAAATTATGAAAGCAAGTCTAGTTAATGCATGCATATTCTCTGTAGGAGTATTAGAAAGGACCGATATATGTAGGTCATGTCTTAACGAATTGTTTATAAATATAGGTTTGGAGACCAGAACTCAGTGTCGTAATGAATAGGTGTGCAACAAAAGTTCAGAACTTGAAAGATTTGTTCTTGCACCCGCTTGGATGCTATAATTTTCGCCAGATTCTAAATACACTTCACTTAATGAGATGCCTGCCCAACTTGCAAAGTCTTGTAATAACACTGGTGAGAACTAAAACTTCTGTGAAGCAATGTAATAGGAAAGAGTAAATTACTTATGTTCTCTGTGCTCAAGTTTTAGTGTGTACTATTATAAAGTAGCCGTAATCAATTTAAATTATTATGCATTGATGAAGATATATTATTAAATAATATTTTTATGTTATATGTAGGTCAACGATAAGAGCTTTTACAATCCCAGAGATCTAACTGCAGTCAATCTGGACTTGATAGATTGGAAAGACATGTTACTAGGCGAACTTCATTCTGTATTAATACAGGGTGCGGTGGCGTCGAACTATGTCTTCTATTTTTTAAAGCTTTTGCTTACATCTTCACCATCACTTGAAAGGATGTTAGTAATCTGCAGCAGCGAAGTTACTGATCCCAGTGAAAAGTTGGAAATTAAACGAAAGTTGACACGTTTCCCTAAAAGATCGTCAACGGCTGAAGTATATTTCAAAGAAGCTACTACTCCGGTGAACTTCATGTGATGGCTTTCAAGTATTTTTAGGTACTAGCATTTTCAAATTTGAATTGAGTTTCTTAATATAAATTGATACATATAGCTCGGACCACGTAGAATAATTTTGTTTGTATATGGAGTTTCAAATACATGAAGTTCTTTATGCTGCCATCCTATGTCTTTCTAGCTACAAGAATGCAGACTGATCTATTCTACCAAATGCATTTATAATTATTTATAAATTTTATCCGACTGCAAACTGCTCAGTTATTCATAACAAAGCATCTATCAAATAGCTGTTGCTAAGAAAGAGAAAATGCATGAAAAAGAATTATGAGTTGCACATAATTTTACTAATTAAGCATGTATTTAGTAATTAGCAAATCAAGCTTATTGTACAGCAGAAAATACAACAAATAAAATGATCCATAAACCTGTAATCTGAACTATCTGATCACCTAACCTGCAAGAATGGGATTCCGACCTTCATCAAATCCAGTTAATGACAAGGAAATAATCTGAGTCTTAACCACTTGGTACAACAGATGGAGATGGTCCTTTTATGCTGGCAATTACCGCGAAGGAAAATGCATAACCTGAAAATAAGTCGGGTCAAAAACTTCATCCAGGATTGCAACTTTATAGAGTAGTATCTAATCACTCATTGTAAGTTTACAATTTCAAAAGATGAACGTACGGTAGCAAGCCTGCAACGCCACTGGTACTCAAAACTCGGGTCTATGATATTGATGACAATCCATGAGTTTATGAATTCTTATCATGTGTCAAAAATCAAAACATAGTTTTAAGTGATGGTTCACCGTCTCAGCCTTAACAGAGTACCTATTTCGAAGTTCAACATATTGATTTTGCAAGAAGAACGTGCTAGTAGAAGGTCAACATTAACAAATCAAATGTATAAAAATATTATTTGAAACAAAATTATTACTTATCTATATTCAAATAGAGCTTGGCCTTCCCTGATATCCAGCTCTAAAGAAGGCAAGTCCGCGATGGTGGTTGGTGGTTCTGAAAATTTTCTCTACAACTTAGTGAGCTTTAATCTCTACATTCCCCCGAAAATTGATCGGTGCCCTGTCACTCGACGGATTGAACATTTCGTGAAGAAAGGGACAAGATATTTAGAGCTCAATAACTATGAAAACAATGCCTATGAAATCCCATCCTGTTTGTTTGGTTGTGTGACATTGAGGGGCTTAAAGCTCAATACATGGATATTGAATGCACCCAAATGTACAATTTTTACTAATCTATTGCAGGTTATACTATCAAATGTCACATTCAATGCTGACATTTCATTTGGGACTCAACTAAGACGTCTGAGATTGGAATAGTGTACTGGGATTATACACTTAGGCAGCCAATTTAGGAAGGGTAACAGTCTCGCAATTGTGGTTCTCATTGTGGGGGGGGGGAACAAATTGATTGGCGATGGTTCGAGTTCACTTCACTACTGAGATACTTGCTCCTGGAATTCACTTCCTATTCCAATTTCAACCGGAAGAAACCTATCAATATAATCAAGGTCCTTAGAAAATTACCTAGCATCTTTAATTTTCTTATAAGCGGTTTCACTCTTGGGGTAAGATGAATATACACCATAATTTTACTACAATATGCTTTACTGCAACCTTTTTACCATTTGGAATAGTAATAAACTCAATAGGATTTACCTCTGTGTAGTAAGCAAAACAGTTCAAATCTGAACACATGTGATCAGTGGCTCCACTGTCAATAAGCCAATTACTCATATTATTATGATCTGTCAAAAAACAAAACTTACCAGCTAACAAAGCATGGCCAGCACTATCTTTTGTCTGAGAGTCATTAGAATCACATGACTGATTGTTAAGAAAAGACAACAGCTATGCAACAGAAATGGTACCAGCCTGATCAACATTTGCAGTAGATAATGCTGCAACTTTCTTATCCTTATTAGACTTAAAACCAGGTGGATAGCCATGCACTTTGAAACATCTTTCAAGACTATGACCACTCATCTTGCAATGAGTGCAATAGAATTTAGACACTCTTTTAGTTCCATCACTTGGTTTATTTCCTGAAGCATTAGCTGTTTGTCTCTGAAAACTATTACTTGCAGTAACTTTGTCATAAGATTTCTTGGCCCCTGCTAGAAAAGCTAATGATTCTGTGTTAGAACCATTCTGAGAGATTTCTTGATGTCTTTCTTCCTGGGAAAACATTCTAAAGGCTGCAGAAATGTTAGGCAATGGCAATTGCATCAAGATATTGCCTCTAACAACAGAAAACTTATCACTAAGTTTCATCATGAACTGAATAAGTCTGTGATCCTGTTCTCTTTGATAAACCTTCTGAGTAAGATTACAGGTACAGTGATTGCAAGTGCAAGAAGGCAAGGGACTTGCATCATTCATTGCATCCCAAAGTGTCTTAATCTCAGTGAAGAACTCAGAAACAGATTTAGGACCTTGATTTAGCTCTGTCAACTGTTGTTCTAAAGCATAACTTTGTGCAACTGATGCATAACCAAAACGATCCTCTAAATCACACCAAATCTCTCTTGCAGTTTTGTAGAATAGAACACTTTTAGCAATATTCTCATCAAGATTCGTTAGTAACCAAGAACAGACTAGATCATTGCATCTTTCCCATGCTTTTACATCAAAAGAAGAGGCTAACACAGAGGTGACTATAGGCTTTGGAATTGTTCCATCCATAAAACCTAACTTGTTTTTAGCAGATAAGCTCAACACCATAGCTCGTTTCCAATTAGCAAATCCAACTCCATTAAACTTCACAGTTACTAATTGAGACGAACTTGCATCTGAAGGATGTATGTAATATACACTAGAAGTGTCATTATTAGATTGTGTATTAGTTCGATTATTGATATTCCAAGTGCTTGACTCAGCCATTGTTGTTACAGATCACAGTCAAGAAGATCATATTTATAACGACACCGTACAAAAGATCGAAAAACAAGATTCGAACAAGAAATTTGCACAGAAATCAAACAAGAAACTGAGAACGAAGAACAAGAACGAAGAAGATAAAACCTCTCGTATGAAGCTTTAATGGCAGAAATGAAGCTTTTAATGGCGGAAACGATCAGAAAATGCAAAAAACAATCATCAAAACACACCGGAAAACGCAAAGTGAACGATCAAACAATACAGAATCTTCATCTTGAATCTCTGATACCATGATAAACTACAAGTAATGAAGAGAAAAGGAAGTGTTTATTCTCTGGTGCTCATAGAATAGCTCATTGTTTTGTTACAAGAACGAAATGAAAATGAATCACCTACAACTGACATGATGCTTACAGCTTTTATACAACACACAGAACGTAACTAACTCTCTAACAAACTCAGCTGACATGGCAACTCACAGCTGGCAATGCTTACGTGGAAACTATATCAGTTTTATCAGTTTCATTAAAGTCTATATAGTTGATGCATTTTCTCTTTATTATAGAAGGCATTATTCAACGTAAGTGGCTCGTGTCCTAATTAGGGATGGGAACGGGTCGGGTCGGGTTCGGCTCGGGTTTTGCAAAATTCAAATCCAAATCCAAATATTTTCGGGTTTCGGATCGTATCGGGTTTCGGATCCAAAACTCAATATCCAAATCCAAATCCGTCGGGTTTCGGATCGGATCGGGTTTTTTTCGGGTATTCAAAATTAAAAATAGTGTAAATAAGTTGCTTAACAAAAAAATAAAAAAAATGTGTAAGTAAGTTAAAAAATACCGCTACATCCATGACAATTTATTTTCTCGATCTTTCCATATCTTATGTCTCAAAGATATGTGTATGTATAATATGTATTTATAATATACATTTATATATATATATATATATATATATATATATATATATAATATATATAATAGTGTATGTATAATATGTATTTATAATATACATTTATATATAATATATAATATATAAAATATAAAATATAATAAATAAAAGTCGGGTATTTTTCGGGTTTCGGGTTCGGTTCGGGTTTTGATCGGGTTTCGGGTTTCGGATCGAGTTTCATGAAATCCATATCCTTATCCAAAATCTTTCGGGTTTAAAATTTAAATCCATATTCATATCCAAATCCAAAATATCGGGTTCGGATCGGATAAAAAATCGGATTTCGAATCGGGTATCCGTCGGATCAGTGTTATAAGCATAGGTTGTTGGAGGTACCTTGAGATCATCATTTTCAGTCTGAGTAGTAGCCATGAGAGCATAGTTGACTTCCTCATCTGAATCTGAAGTGTCTGCCCAATCTCTGCCTTTGGTGTAGAGTGCCTTTTCAGTTTTACCCTTCTTGCACTCAGGAGCATAGTGACCCATCTCCTTACACTTGTAGCATTGAATTTCAGACTTATCTTTCTTACCAGATTTGAAGTCCTTTCCCTCAGCTTTCTTGAAATTCTTCTTGTCAGACTTTGAGTAGTCCCTTGAGAATCTCTTTCCCTTCTTGAAGTTCTTGAAACCCATCTTCTTAAAGGTCTTTACCATCAATGCAGCCATTTGCATCATGTCCTCATCATCTTCAGAATCAGATGAACCATCTGTGTTTGAGTCAACATCAGTGTTCGATGACTCATTCTCTGAATGGATGACTAAGGCTTTCCCTTTTGCCTTTCTCCTTGATGCCTCCTTCTTTGATGGTTTCTCCTCAACCTTGAGAGCAACAGACTTTGACTTTCTACTAGATCTTTTGTTTCTCTGCTCCAATTCCAATTCATGGGTTTTGAGCAGTCCATAAATTTCATCAATCTCTGTTTCACCAAGTTCATAATTATCTCTTATAGTGGTCGTTTTCACATCCCACTTTTCAGGTAGAGAGAGAAGAAACTTGAGATTTGAATCTTCCAAATCATACTCTTTGTTCACCAATGACAAATCATTGAGCAGTTTACAAAATCTGTCAAATGTTTCTGTCATGGTTTCATCAGATTTTGCCTCAAAATGCTCATACTCCTGTGTGAGTATGTTCCTTCTGTTCTTCTTAATTGCAGGTGTTCCTTGACATCTAACCTCAAGTGCATCCCAAATCTCCTTTGCAATTGTGCAGTTTATCACTTTATTAGACATAACATTGTCTAATGCACTGTGAAGTAAATGCCTTACCTTCGCATCCTTTGCAATAGATGAAAAATCCTCAGCAGTTAGATCTTTCTTCTCTTTTGGAATGACTTTTGGTTCCTCACCAGCAGCAGCAGCAGATAACTTTGTAGGTTTATGAGGACCTTCATAAATTCTGTCCAGATATTCTGGATCTGTAGCCTCCAGAAACATGGTCATTTTCACCTTCCAAATTGCATACTCTAATGGCCTCAGTATAGGAACCCTAATTGTTTCATACCTACTAACAGTAGTAGGGGCTTTCTCAGATGGTGGAGGTATCTCTGCCATTGATTACTATTGTGTTTGGATCTTTAACTGTAATAAAGTAACAGATTTGTCTCTGATACCACTTGTTAGGACGAATTCACAATAAATAATCAAGAACTATATAAATAAGTAACAAGAACACACGTTTTAACTCTTTAAAACTGTTTGGAATTAATAATTCCTCTCTCGGTGATGTAAAGTATCACAGAGAGCTGCTTAGGTTACAAGAATGATATTCGTTCACGATAGATACCCTTCTAGGGTTAACCTAACTGTATTTATAAGATATACAGCTACGTACAATCGTAAATTGATTCTCCTAAAATTAAGCTATACAATTGATATCAATTACGATTGCTACACGTCTTCTAAGTCAACTCGATCTCTTTGATAGCTATCCAATCTTCAAAGATATCGCTTCCATATTAATATTAAATTAATCTTCAAACTCTGTTGACTTGTAGACGCTCCCAGTAGACAGACTTTAGCAAACTCTGTTCTCTCAACGCTAACAGCGTTTGCGCTTCCATGTATTCAGCTATCAGTGTTTATGCTTTCCTCTGTCAGCGTTTGCGCTTCCAGCAATCAGCGTATACTCAAACTCTGTTAAAACTGCTTTCAATAACAAGTTAAACTCTCTTTACCTGAAACACTTAAACACTGACATTAAATCACATCAATTATATCTAACAGGTCCAATCAATGACCCCAGCAGATGCAACCGAACTACCACTAGCAGGAATTTCACTCTCGTTAACCATTATGCTAAATACTATATAACTAATTATCTCTTCAATAATGTTGGAAATATTGACTAAAACAGCAACATAGAGGCAGTTATATATCGTATTTAACAAGCCAAGGCCAAACAAACAATTAAAGAAACAAAACATGAAGGTATAACACATGCATATCAGTAACTGAAAGAACAAAGGAAAGATAGGAGACATACCAGTAGCCATAGCTATATCAGTATATCAAACAAGAATGAAAACAGGTGAGTCGTCCGGATTTGCAAGAAGTCATGACTATTCTTGAAGAGATAATTGCCCCCACTTACACTGTGTCAGGATGCTGGCAATATTCTTCCAGGATAAAACAGCTCCGAGTTATATGATCACAGCAACCAGATAACTCAACTTCGACTAGCACCTCAGTTCGCCAGAAAAACTCACAAGCAAAACAGCTTTGACAGTAAGGGAAAAGAGAGTGTAGAGAAGAGAAGAGAATGTAGGGTGTGTTGTATATATTCAGTATATTTACAATCAGTAGCTTAGCTCTCTATTTATAGGAGAGGCCAAACGTAACTGATGCCACCCAATTAATATTGTAACTGCTGATTTACAATTAATATAGCAAAACGGCTGATTTATATTAAATAAATCGTAACTGTTACACTATATTTGACCCACTCATGATTTCTAATTAATAGAATAAATGCTCAGACTCTGCTGTCAACAAGTCTCGACAGTACCTTTAAAGTAACTGTCATCAGTTTGAACTTGACAGTATGTTTACTTTCTGACAGCAACCTTGTTCCTGACAGTATGTTTACTTTCTGACAGCAAGTTTTACCTTCCTGACAGCAACCTTGTTTTTTACAGCAAGTTTTCACCTTCCTGACAGCAACCTTGTTATGACAGCACAGTCTGGCTCTCTATAGTTTACAGGACTTTCAATCCAACTCTTGACAGCATGTTTATAATATTAAAATAAATCAATAATCCATGCAATAAAATTCCTCGCCCAGGTCGCCTCGCGTACGCGAGACGCCGAGACATTCACCCAAATCGCCCTTCGACCGAGCCGACCCGAGTCGAGTCGTGACGTGGCGTGGCGAGGCGGGCGGCGGCGGCGCGCGCGTGTGTGTGTGTGTGTGTGTGCGCGTGGAGCACACAGTAACACCATGCACCATCATACACCTTAGTAGTTGTACACTACCCATGTGTGTGATTCTATATAAAGCCAACAACCCCCTTTATTCATTTCAATGTGGGACAAATACACATTCTCATTTTCAAGCTCTTTCAAGCTACCAATTCCAACTTCATTTCTCTATGGATTCCACTAAGAAAATTACTTAGACCCATATATGAAAATTGAAGTCCTCATAGCAAGGAACAATTTCCAATTATTAAAATCCGGAATTAACATCAAGAACATAAAATACTTATGTTCTAAAAACTCCATTTTCTAACAATCCCCCATAAATCCATACAGAAATGCTTCAGGTTTTCCATCATGACTTGTTTTTCAGAGTCGGTACCCTTCCGAGTTTGAACCCTCCTAAGTCCCCTACTTCAATGATTACCGGATTCAGATGGAATTTTTCACCTTGATTCTTAATCCGTTTGGTGTAACCATGTTCCATAGACGACGACAAGTCAAAGGCTATGGTGCCAATCTACGGCTTTGAGACATTAATGGTCTTGTCTCGATCCTGTTCGTCGAATGCTTCAAGGAATAACCCTTTCCTCTAAATGCGACCACACAATTACATTCGCTTAGCAGGGCATCTCCAGAGATGTACTGCTACCATCTCGTCGAATGACTTGACCCCATTCAGAGTTATAATAACTCTTGCTATCTAGCAGTATCAGTACCTTCTAGGTTTACAGGGGATAGACTCAGATACAACAGTATCATCTATGTAGCAAAGGTACTACCAATTCATCCTTACAGCTTGTTATTACCACATTGAATACACTTCAAGGGATCTCCTCTCATGTGTATTGGGTTCCTACTGATAATGAACTATGATGGGTTGACAGCCCCATCCCCAACCTTGACTTAAGGACCACTGCAGGTTCCAGTCCTTTAGTTAAAGGATTAGCTATATTATTCTGAGTTCCTATGAACTCTACAGCAATAATCCTATCAGACACTAAACCCCTAATAGACTTTAGTCTAACTTGGATGTGCCTCTTTGTTTTAGCATTATACTTTTTACTGCTAATCTTGTCGATAGTTGTTTTACTATCACAATGAATAGCAAACGCAGGAAGCGGTCTGCTTACTACAGGTATCGTGGACATAAGTCCATGTAACCATTCTGCCTCCGTCCCCGTGGCATCAAGCGCACACAACTCAGCCTCAAAAGTAGACCGAGTTACTATAGTCTGTTTGGTCGACTTCCAGGATATTGCTCTACCTGCTAAAGTGAACACGTATCCAGTTACTCCATTGGAAACAGACTTCTTAGCTATCCAACTTGCATCACTGTACCCTTCAAGTACACCAGGAAATCTCCTATAGTGTAAACTAAGGTGCATTGTGCCTTTCAGATATCTAAGCACTCTATCAAGAGCATCCCAATGAGTTTTGTTTGGACAGCTTGTATATCTAGCCAACTTAGACACAGAGTATGAAATATCTGGTCTAGTACAGTTAGCAAGATACTGTAAACTCCCTATAATCTGAGAATACCTTAACTGAGACACAGGTACTCCTGAAGCATTCTTAACAAGGGCAACTTTAGGATCATAGGGTGTACTAGCGATTCTACACTGTGAATAACCATATTTCTCAAGTATAGATTTCTCTATATAATGAGACTGCGATAAAGTTATTCCCTCAGCTAACTGTGTCAATTTGAGACCAAGAATCACACTAGCCTCACCCATATCCTTCATTTCAAAGTGCCTTTTCAAGAAAGCTTTTGTCTCGTTAATAATCTCAATATTGGTTCCAAACAATAGTATGTCATCTATATATAGGCACATGATGACACACTCACTACCTTTAACTTTGGTGTAGACACACTTGTCACTATCATTAATATCATAACTGAACGGCACTATAGTTTCATCAAACTTTTTATGCCAATCCCTAGGAACTTGTTTCAAGCCATAGATGGATTTGATCAACTTACATACTTTCCTTTCGTTACTAGATGCAAAATATCCCTCAGGCTGATCCATATAAATCTCTTCTTCAAGTTCACCATGAAGAAAAGCTGTCTTTACATCCATTTGATGGATGATAAGACCATGTACGGAAGCCAATGCTACAAGCATTCGGATTGTTGTCATCCTAGCTACAGGAGAGTATGTATCAAAGTAATCAATACCCTCTTTTTGCTTAAAACCCTTAGCTACCAGTCTAGCTTTGTACTTATCTATTGAGCCGTCAGGGTTCAACTTCCTTTTAAAGATCCATCTGCACCCGATAGTAGAACACCCAGGAGGGAGATCAACTAACTCCCATGTTCCATTAGAAACAATAGAGTCAATTTCAATCTTTACAGCGCCCGTCCAGTGCCTAGACTCTGAAGAATCCATAGCTTGTCGGAAAGTTAAAGGTTCGTCCTCGACATTGTAAGTGATAAAATCACTTCCAAAATCCTTGACTACCTTTGCACGCTTACTCCTTCGTGGTTCCTCTATCTCCTTAGGAGTAGAGCTACTACTAGGTTCCACCCCCACATTTGTCATCTTTTCCACATGATCAGGAATAGAACTTGATGTCTGAGTAGGATCTTCAGTAGAAGTATCTTGAGGCATACCAGTCTTTATAGGGTAAACATCCTCAAAGAATGTAGCATCACGAAACTCAACTATCGTGTTTGCCACTATACCATCTATGTAAGATTTTAATACTAAAAATCTCATAGCTGTAGTGGTCTCAAGATAGCCCAGAAAGATACAGTCAACAGTCTTTGGACCCAGTTTCTTTCTCTTGTGTTCAGGGACAAGTACCTTAGCAAGGCACCCCCACACACGAAGATACTTAAGACTAGTCTTCTTGCTCTTCCATAACTCATATAGTGTCTTATCCATGTGTTTCAGAGGAACTCTATTCAGAATATGGCAAGCCGTATTCAGAGCTTCTCCCCACATGTATTTAGGCAACCCAGAATTAATAAGCATACTATTAATCATATCTTTAAATGTTCTGTTCTTTCGCTCATCAACCCCATTAGACTCAGGTGTGTATGGTGGGGTAACTTCATGAACTATACCATTGTTTGCACAAAATTCATTAAAAGCGTTACTCGTATACTCAGCACCTCTATCAGATCTCAACCGTTTAAGTTGTTATCTCTCATTTATCCTTAGTTTGTAATAATTTTGTCCTTGATTAGTATGTTAGTAGCATTTTAATTTGGATTTGATGTTAAGATGATTTTTTATGTTTATAGGATAATTTTGGAAGCAAAAGGAGCCTGATTTCACATCATCAAGAGACCGTAGTTTAGACCTGGACGAACAATGAGGAAATAAGAATTGTCACAAAAATATGGAAAGTGATATATTGTTAAAGCAGGAATCCCGGTTGGAATTAATATAATCTTTGTGAAGCAAAAGGAGTCCGGTTTCAGGTCCGCAAAATACCGCAACTTATGACTTAAGGATTTATTTATATTAATAAATATTTAATTTATTTAGAAAATTATATTTATAAATATCTAATAATATTAGATATTTATTTTTATAATTTCTGGATTTAATTAATTATTTATTAATTAAAGATTATAAGTTGTGCGGGTTAAAAAGCATTTCTACGAAGCCCATTCATGTAAAACAAAATAAGCCCCTTTTGTTGAAAGAATTGAAGCCGCCCACCAGTTTCAGAATAAAGAAAGAAAAGGAAATATTCAATCATTCAAAACAAGTGCTGAAGCCGAAAGTATCAAAATTCAGTGTATTTTAATTCTTTTGTGCTGGTTGCTTTAGCCCGGTTAGTTTCTTTATTGTACTTGGTGTGCTAAGTATTTGCTATAAATAGGGTTGTACTTCTTAGGTTTTAGAAAATCAATCATGTATCAGACTTCCTGTAATCAAAATCTCAGTTTATTATTTAGTAGTTAGTTTAGGAGTAGATAATAAAAGTAGAGAAGAAGAAAATACTTCGAAGGAGAGCTTGGGCAAGGGTTGAAGGGATTCAATTCAGACTTACAGATTTCTTCAAAGTTGTATTTTTCTTAACTCTATACTCTTGTAAATATTCTTTTGATTTTATATATATGTTTGTGTTATTTATCTAGCATGTGTAACTAATTCTATAATTCGAGAATTAGGTAGTATTCATTGGTAATATATAATTGTTTGATTGTGATGCTAATTCTCTACTTTTGCTAATCTATCATTGAGGGCTTAACCCAATTAAGGGAGTCATGAACCATTAATTGTATTTCTATGAATTGTAATGAATTGGGAGAGGATTTACAATTCTAGTACATGATATGATAGACATAATTCTATTATTGAATCGGGAGATTAATAAAAGGACTATGAAACTTATAATTCTTGGGTCTTAATAATCTAAAATTATATTTCGATTGATCATGGGAGTGACTTTTGAGATATAATTATAGACACTATTTTGTATCTTGGGAGAGAACATTATAGAATTTAGAAGCATTGTTTTTAGCGAAGTACGAGAAATAGATATAGCATCACATCAACATTATGGAACCAATTGAAGAAACCTAGTTCTCGAGTTACTTTCCTTATCGATAAAACTTAATTTTAATTGCTTATTTTAGTTAAATTTAGTTAGAAACAAACACCCAATTTTTTTCTCCACACTTCTAGATTGTAAGAAATTAAAACCTGAACTTGTATTAACAGTCCTTCCCTGCGAACGAACTTTACAAAAATACTAACAACAAATTGGCGCCGCTGCCGGGGAAGGCATCAATATTAAGTTTACGTTATTTATTTGAGAAAATGACCAAAATACCTCAAAATGAGGTACCCATTGCCCAAAATGCCTAAAATCGGAACAGAAGGCCCTATCTACCCACGGGATACGCCACTTGAAACGGCGTATCCCCTGTACTGTTCATCTCCCACATCTTTCTTCTCTCCCCGTCTCTCTCGTACTCCCCGATCTCTCTCCCCCTCTGTTTGCTCTCTCCAGCACCTCCACCATAATCGACCACACCAAAACAATCACCACAGATTACGTTTCGTTTTGCCTCAACTGATTTATCAAAATCTGGCCCTGCAAGGGCGTAGCGACCTCGTCGGAAAATCGAGGCAGTTGTTAGGGTTCGAGTTGGGTTTGTAAATTCCGGCGAATGAAATGGTTAAACAATGGTATGGTTGTGTCAATCTTTGAGAGATGAATCGTTTGGTCTATACCACGTAACTGGAAGATTACTTGAACGTTGGTTGGCTGGAGATTTCTGTTTTCCGGCGAAATCGCCAATAATCGCCACACCCAACTGACTGGTCGCGTAAAATCTGAGAAAATGTGATGATTACGTCAGCAGAGGTGATACGCATTTCACAACCGCGTATCACCGGATGCGCCAGTCATGAATGCGTGTCTCTAACGAATTTTCAACTCCAACTGAAGCGTATCTTCAATACACGCTGATTGCACTGCCGTATCTTCCATATACGCCATTTCTATTAGCGTGTCTTCAAGACGCTCCTTCCCGAGTGGCGTGTCCCGTGGGTATTTAGGGCCACCAGAACTGGCGGTGGGTATTTTGGTTCTGGATTATTTTTTTGTGGTTATTCTGGGCCATCACCCTATTGATTTCTTATAATTTAGATTTTATTATTTTTTTAAAAAAAACACAAAAATATTAGTTTTTAATTTTCAGTACGTATTCTTTATTCCTGTTAATTCGAAACCTCATATTAAATCCTCTGTTTTGTGAGTATAGTTGTACATCTCTGTTTTTATCAAACCCAGTTCTATCTCATCCCCCATTTCTCATCCTTCTCTCCACCCATTTCATTCAACAACCCACACAAACAACCACTGCAGTTCCTTCCTACCTCCACCACGCCTCCACAATACACCATCAATCCTCTTCTCCTTCCTCCCCTTTCTTTTTCTTCCTCCGAACAAGCACCGCACCACCTCCGTTCGCCTCCATTTCCACCACCCACAACAACCCGAGCCTCTTCTTTCTTTCTCCGCGCCATCTTCCTTCTCCGTCACGCCGCTGCTCCACTTGCAAAACAACACTCTCCCCTCTTCTCTCCGTACGCAAACCCACAACCATCTCCTCCCTAGCCCTTCCCCTTACTCCCCTCCTCCTTTCACCACATCTTCTCCACCGCGCCGCACTGCATT
This sequence comes from Kitagawia praeruptora, assembly GCA_037693485.1. NCBI lineage: Eukaryota > Viridiplantae > Streptophyta > Magnoliopsida > Apiales > Apiaceae > Kitagawia > Kitagawia praeruptora. The sequence goes on along the minus strand of CM075350.1, from coordinate 136,826,827 downwards.
TCACCTCTTCCACCACCAACAACCTACTCGCCGTCGGCTTCAACACCAACATCCCATCTCCCCCTTGTCGTTCTTCAAACACCGTTCCATCTCCTCTCCTTTTCTCTTTGCGGGAAAACCACCACACCACAATCTCCCCTGTTTCGATTTTAACAAATCCCCAATCTTCTCCTTCTACGTTCAAACAACCCCATTGCTACCAGTCAGCTACTATTGGCCAACACCGGTCTCCTTCCTCCCCTTTCTCCATTCACACCAGCCACACCCAACTCCTCCATCGCTGACCACTTCCTTCACCACACCCATCCCCTCACCTTCTCCGCACAACTCCGTCCGCCTCCCTCACCATCCTCCTCCATCACTCTAACCTCACTGATCCGCCTTCAAACCATCACACCCACCTCGGCCACAAATACCCCCCAACTACACAAATTCCCTCTTTTCCTTTCGCATAAATCCCCTTCCCCTGTTTCGGATTGTAATGAAATTGAAAACGAAATTTTGGTTGTGAGTTGCTAGTCTTTGTTGCCGAATTTACTGAGTCGAGGCTGCCGAGTTAACTCGGTCTTTGATGTTGTTTATTCTTACGAGTTTTCTGAGTTTAGCGAGTCTTGGAGTCGCTGTTATGTTAGCTGAGTTTTGTCTTGTAGAATGAAAGTCCTTGGTTGCGAGGTTGTCAAGCTGTTATTCGCGAGTTGAATCTTGACGCTGTAGTTCGAAGTCTCTGGGTTGTGTGAAATTGTGGTTGGTTCGCGAGTTGGTTGATGTAGTTGAATTGCCGAGTTGCTATTTTTGTTCGAGTTTTGGTAGATCGAAATCCTGTTGAATTGTTTGCTGAGTTGATGGTTGTGCTTCGATTTTTCTGTTATTGCCGAGTTCTTGGTTTGCTGCATTTTACCGAATTAGCCAAGTAGTCCCTGAGTTGTGTTTTCGTGTCCGAATTTTGTAACTAGTCGACCGGTGTTGTAACCACTGAGTTCGAATGCACCGAGTTCATCCGAGTAATCTTGCGAGTCGAACTGGGTCGTTTTGCCTGTTTACTGAGTTAAAGTTTGAGTCCATTTCGCGAGCCGTGTCTTTGTGTTTGAATGGTCTGTTTTGTCGAGTTGTAGTGTACTAGTGTTTACGTTCTGAGTTTTTTTTTTTTTTATTTATTTCGCAGTTTGGTTCCTGAGTACTATACTGAGTTTTTACCGAGTTTGTAATAACCCTAACTTCAGTAATGCTACAGTGGTCACATGAATAGTAAATTTCGAGGATTTAGAAAAATGGTATATAGGTACTCTATAATGGAAACATAAAATGAATAAACAGAAACCATATTAGTGTTGTACAATGGAAATAAGTGACTCGAAATGACGATAGATTCCAGAAATTCCTGAAACATGGATTTTGAGGATTTTGATTTCGAATAAGCTTCTATTGGACATTTAGGAGCATGGAAACATTATAAGAATTATATATTGAGGAATTAGTGAATTTAGATTTAACCTAGGGATTATTAAGTTAAGAGAATACCAAAGGAAATTGGATTGTTAAACGATTTCAAAACCACTTGGATAACGAGGTATATTCGAAACGAATCGCAATTAGACGAGTATGGAAACCAAGCAACCAAGATTAGTAATATAACAAGGATACATACCACATTATGTTATTCAAGATTATTAGCATTATAAGTAGAAAATCAAAATGGGATTTATTGAATCATCAAAGTGGTGTCATTAGCCATTAACTTGTTTTTAAGGGTAAATTAGTAACTTTGCAAGGTGTTAAACACAAAATATCTTTCCAAGCTTCCATAACACTCTAGATTAAGCAAGATTAAGATGAGAAAAGATCAAAACAAAAGCAAGAAACTCTCCCCCATCCATTATCATCATTTTCGGCCAAAAAAGACAGCAGGTTGGTAAATCGACCATAACTCCTTCGTTTCTCAGCCGAATTTCGTGTTCTTTAGCTTTTTGGAAAGCCCATGAGATGCTCTACAACTTTCATTTAGACGCCTCCTCCAGAAAACGTAGGTAAGACCTTCGTTTTTGCGATTCTTTCAGCTGAGTAAACAGTAACTTCGAATTTTTAACTTTGTTTTATGGTTTCTTTAGTTAATACAAGCTATACTAAGGTTGTTAAAGGTGTGCCCAAGGTTTATCAAGGATTTTTAAGGGTTATCAAAGCTTCAAGAAGGTATAATCATGCTTGCTCTTTTATGTTTGTGATGGATATAGTTGTGTTTAGTGATTAAGTGGTATAAATGTTATGATTATGATGTTATAAGTGTTTGTAAGTGATTAAAGTTGATTTTGGAAGGAGTATGTGCTTGTAACCATGGTTGGTAAGATGACCACATGGTGTAGGTGATGGTGTATAAGGTGGATGATTGATTTGGAGGAGTTTGATTTTGGAAAGTATGAAATTACAGCAGTTATAATGTCCGATTTTCGTTAGAACGAAAACTGCCCTGTTTTGTGACCCCTGCATTCGTACGGTACCTCACTGCCTAGGTTACCAATTGACCATGAAATGATAGATCTTAGTTCATAGATCGTTTCGATATAAGGTGCGTTAAAATCTGATGAACGGTTTAGGAGAAAAGTCAGTTTTAGTGAAAGGTGTTCGAAAACCGAGAAACCATAATTGTATCAACTTTGAGGCTATGATCAACCTACTTAGACATTTTTAAAAATTATGAAACTTTGGGAAAATATGGTAGGGTAGCCAAAGATACATTACCAGTTGACCTTGTAGTAAAAGTCGAAATCTATAATTTATGGGGATTTTTACAGTTAAGTGTGGTCGTTAGGAGAAATGGTGAAAAACCACTGAAACTTCGATTGAGCTTGTAAATGGTTAAGTCCTTGACCCTTTGGGGTAATAATAATACGTTAAACATATGTTGAAGTGTAAAGGGTTTTGTTATACAAGAGGGTAGTGAGTAAGAGATGTGGTATTCTAATGACGGTCCTTTTGTGTTTATAGAAATTTCGGAGGAGGGACCAGCCATACTATCAGGATACAGAAACCAAGGCAAGATCCTTCTATCCCTACTTTAAAAATTATTTATCTTCGGAATAATAATGATATCATGGAATATATTTATGTATATGTGATGCTTTTGTTGCTATATTGCAAAGAATATATTCTCTTGATTGTGGAAAGTTAAAGAGAGATGGATATGTTTTCTGAAATATGAATATAGAGATGATTACGAATGGAGCGAATATGCTCTAGGGTAAAAGAGATATGAAAGAGAATGGTATCAGTTGTTATCTAGGGTTATATGGTTTATAATGCTATATTATAAACATTCTTTTTAGTGTATGTTATATACTTATATTTTATAGAAATAATGTGCGAGAATGGAAGTGATATACGGGAATGGAAATGTGAAATGGTGTTGATAAATTGAATAATAATCTTATAAAAAGGGGAATTTACAACAGTAAGCGTAAGAGGCCGTGTGGAAGTTGCACAGTCCAGCACTTAATAAGCGTAAGAGGCCGTGTGGAAGTTGCACAGTCCGGCACTTAATGTAAGCGTAAGAGGCCGTGTGGAAGTTGCACAGTCCAGCACTTAATGTAAGCGTAAGAGGCCGTGTGGAAGTTGCACAGTCCAGCACTTAATATTTCATTTCGGCCCAAGAGTTGCCGAAGGAGGATGTAGTGGTAGACCTTCCTCCTGGGGGATGGTGGCAGACCTACCTCCGTCTACCGGTAGTAAAAAGGGACGGATACGGAGGGCGACTGATCATCGTGCCTCACGTATTCGGCAACAGTGAAAACCCCTACAATATTTGAATAAAGAATGAATGATAAAGTCAGATTGGTATACTGAAAAGGGAAAATGATATGAAAGATGGAATTATTGTTATAGATGAAGAGAAACTGATTTTATATTAAATTATAAAATTGCTGTATAGGAAGGAAATGAGAAGATGATAGTGAGAGATTTATTCAAGTATTCATATTATTTTAAAATATTACACTGAAAGGGTATATTGATTGTTACATTATTTAAGAAGAGAAACTGATACTGTATTATCTTAGGTTTCTTTCTTATAATAGTAAGTGGATGATGTATTATTAAATAAGAGTTTTATTCTTCCTTAAAGTTTATAATTTGGTTACTGCTTACATATGTATATACATGTATACTTGGTTACATTTTAAATTCTAGTTTACAATATTATCTTGCTGAGCTATTATAGCTCACTCTTGCTACTTATCTATATACAGCTAGGTATGCCAATACTACGCAGAACGCCCCGCAAGAGGGTAAGGGAAAGGCGACCTTCTGAGAGCTCGTTAGCATCAATCCCCGAGGTAGACGACCAGCGCAAGGGGTTTAGTGGTCTTATGTATATTAAGTGTGTAAGTGTGTAAGGTTGTAATAAATTTGGTTGTTGAAATGCTTCTTGTAGAAGCATCACTCAACAATGTACTTAAGTATGATTCTGGGTTTGTAATAACTTTCTAACTCTAAACTTTTATTATGGTGAATGTTGTTCTCTGAGCATATGACTGGTGTATGTGTGTGTATTACTGTGGGGTCAATTGCATAAGTATTAATTATATAAAAAAAAAAAACCCAAGAGATATTGATTTTGAATGGAAGTTGGTCCGTGATGGCCCAGATTTATGACCCCGGATTTGGGGCTGTCACAGAGTTGGTTTCCCGTGACATACGATTTGGTTCGATTTTTGGCAAACTCTTTAAATGAACCCATTTTTTCTAAAATTTCCTGTAAAAAGAAAAATAAAAAAATAAAAAATACATAAAATAAAAAAATAAATAAAAAGTTTTAGAATAAAATCTAGTTGTTAATTTATTTATTTTTTGTTATTTTCTGTTTTGTTGTTTGTTGAAAAAAATAAAAAAATACAAAAATAAAAAAATAATAATAAAAATAATAAAAAAATAATAATAATAAAAAGTGAGTAATCTAGAGCAAGCTTTTGAGGCAAAGAGGCGACATGGAGTACAATTTTGGTTGGAACAATGCTCAGAATTTCTACAACAGTCAAGAACGATATCAAGACTTCAATCCTTACCCGCAATTCAATGCTTATGAGGATTGTAATGCATATCAGGTGAATTCGTTCTATTCTGAGAACTCATTTTATGCTCCATACTCCCCTAGCAATGATTTTTCATTTGCCTTAGAAAATCAATATCATGATGATCTTAATCCATATATGTGCAATGATGTTGATACGAGTGTAATTCAATCTGATCCTTCTTTACTTTCAATGGGAGTTTTTAATCACTTTGAGGACCCACCATTAGAAATTGCTAGTGATAATGATATTTCATGTGATTCAATAGCTTGGTACGAGGAGAATGCTAAATTAAATAATTTTATTTGGGAAGTTCGAGCAGTGTGGCATGATGGTTGTTCTCTAACTCCCCCTTGTGTCAATTTTCCTCTATGTCATGATTCTTGTTTAGCAATTGATGATAATGTTGTGTCTGATGAGTCTACTTGTGTAGTTGATAATCGTCTCATGCGCATTAATGATAAATTGGATGCAACTGAAATTCTACCAAATTTGGAAAATATTTTTGAGCTTAAAGAACTGGTAGATGAGACAAAAGTTGATGAGTGTCCAATTTTAATTGAGAAGGAATCCAAATTTGATGAAATTGAAAATCTTGCTTTAGAGTATAAGGATCCGATTTGGGAGGAGTTTATGAGTCGTATTTATGATGATTATTCTGACGACTTTTCTGGCTACTTTTGCAAGTCTCCTGAGCATGTGAGATTCATGAAAGTTTTCCTACCTTTCAATGAATCTAAGGTTTATTTGCACATTATGGTTTTATTACTAATTCGTAGATATGTGCATTTATTTGCTTTTTCTCCTCATTGAAGATTTATGTATAAATAAGTCGAGCTAATGACGTTAAACAAGCGCTATTTGGGAGGCAACCCAAGGAATTTTGTTGTTTGAATTATGTGTTAAGATTTGTATAATAGTCTTGTGTGTTTGGACTATGCAAGGAGATGGAAACATGTGGCAAGTGAAAAATTGATGGGACATTGCAGAAGAATTCAAGGGCTTGAAATTAATTCCAAGGGCCTGAATCATGATTTCTTTGTTGCACACTACCACCTCGACTATGACTCAGGGGAGTTCTTTCTTTTCTTCCTCGCATGATAGTCAATTGTGTTGTTTTATATATATATATATTGTTTGTTTCTTTAGGTTATATGTGGTTAGTGGTTGTTTATTGTGGACAAGAAACGTGATAAGTTGGGGGGTGTGTTCATTGTGTGGTGTTATATATATTAAAAAAAAATTGAAAAATTAAAAATCACAAAAATAATTCTGGCCTTGTAAAGAGATCATTTGTTGTAATTTGCCTTAATACACTCATGCATGCTATAGGAATTTTGTGTTATTGACGCTTTTGATTGAGAAGTGATATGTTTTGTTCTTGTGCACACACATACACTAGCAAGTTAAGCAAATGAACTCATTGAATTTTGTAAGTGATAAAAAGGACATGAATTTGTGTAAGATGAGTTGGTTTGCATGCTTTGAGTACAAATAGGTGCATTAGAGAGACTTTTATTTGGGATTGATTATGCTTTGTCATACCAAGTGAGTTTTGAGCCTATATGCATATCTTCTGCATGATTTTTCGTTTGCTTGAGTGTCCGCATGTTGTTTGCATTGCTAGCACTTGTTTGAGGTTTTTCTTGAAATGCATAACATTATTTGATGATAAGATGATAAAGGCGGTTAGGTATAACCTCATAATTCCCATATTACCACACCATTTAAACATGATCAATTAGTTACCCCCATTGAGCTTAATCCTATTCTTTCGGTGACACACCACATTACTTGCCTAGACCTTTTTCTTGTATTGGCCTTACTTTATCTTGAACCCAATTGTCAATGGCTAATACAGTGCTTAAGGGAGTGATAAGGTGTGCAAAAGGGGGGGTTTATCGATGATCATTACTTTTGGGAAAATATTGGGTTTGGTTGTTACTTGTTAGTCGAAATTTGTAATAATATCAATGGATCATTGTTCTTGTTTATATTTAGCTCTCTTTAAAAAAAAATTATATATATATATATATATATTTATTTATATGAGAGCATACTTATGTTTATATGATTTTTTTTTTTCATTCGACTAGTCAAGTTACTTGTTAAAAGAGAATAAAAAGATTCAAGTGTGGGGATGATAGATGGGGAGTTGAAAAATTTATGTTGTTGGGTACTAGCTTTTGACATTTAACCTGTTTTGGCTTTATTTGACATACCTTGTCCCTAGCCCCAGTACAACCCGAATAAAGACCTTTTGATTATCATCAGTGGTGTATGTTGTGTTAAAGTTAGATTGATACCAAATGTCAAGCATGCTTATGATTTTGTTGGAATTGAGTGATACACTTACCCTTGTTCTTGAGTGAATATTCTTTTGTGAGTGAATGGTGAGTTATTACTTGAATTTTTGCATATGAGATCCCAAGTTTTGACTCAAAGATGTACTCTTGTGGGCTTAGCATGGTTACCAACTTATTCTTACACTTGACATGGACTTTTGAGAACTTATGCATCTTCTTTGAGTAGACTATGTGAATACTTGTAACTTCGACACCAAGACATTGCATTATTCACTTTGATTCGTAAGTTGATGTGGCATGAGAGGACTTGTATGTGTGGTGTTGTATTGGCATTCGATCTTTTACATGAGCTAGATGGATTTTGTGGGTACATTCACTATAGGCCCTCACGAGACAAAACTCGTCCTACTAGGGCTACCTAGGGGTTTAACGGCTTGTTGCATGTGCTCAATGCAATCGTGTCACCTACGAAAGTGGTATTAATAAGTAGTTATTTTATAGTGGTTTACTCGAGGACGAGCAAAGGTCAAGTTGGGGGGTATTTGATACATGCTAATTTTATGTACATTTTATAGCATGTTATCTCTCATTTATCCTTAGTTTGTAATAATTTTGTCCTTGATTAGTATGTTAGTAGCATTTTAATTTGGATTTGATGTTAAGATGATTTTTTATGTTTATAGGATAATTTTGGAAGCAAAAGGAGCCTGATTTCACATCATCAAGAGACCGTAGTTTAGACCTGGACGAACAATGAGGAAATAAGAATTGTCACAAAAATATGGAAAGTGATATATTCTTAAAGCAGGAATCCCGGTTGGAATTAATATAATCTTTGTGAAGCAAAAGGAGTCCGGTTTCAGGTCCGCAAAATACCGCAACTTATGACTTAAGGATTTATTTATATTAATAAATATGTAATTTATTTAGAAAATTATATTTATAAATATCTAATAATATTAGATATTTATTTTTATAATTTCTGGATTTAATTAATTATTTATTAATTAAAGATTATAAGTTGTGCGGGTTAAAAAGCATTTCTACGAAGCCCATTCATGTAAAACAAAATAAGCCCCTTTTGTTGAAAGAATTGAAGCCGCCCACCAGTTTCAGAATAAAGAAAGAAAAGGAAATATTCAATCATTCAAAACAAGTGCTGAAGCCGAAAGTATCAAAATTCAGTGTATTTTAATTCTTTTATGCTGGTTGCTTTAGCCCGGTTAGTTTCTTTATTGTACTTGGTGTGCTAAGTATTTGCTATAAATAGGGTTGTACTTCTTAGGTTTTAGAAAATCAATCATGTATCAGACTTCCTGTAATCAAAATCTCAGTTTATTATTTAGTAGTTAGTTTAGGAGTAGATAATAAAAGTAGAGAAGAAGAAAATACTTCGAAGGAGAGCTTGGGCAAGGGTTGAAGGGATTCAATTCAGACTTACAGATTTCTTCAAAGTTGTATTTTTCTTAACTCTATACTCTTGTAAATATTCTTTTGATTTTATATATATGTTTGTGTTATTTATCTAGCATGTGTAACTAATTCTATAATTCGAGAATTAGGTAGTATTCATTGGTAATATATAATTGTTTGATTGTGATGCTAATTCTCTACTTTTGCTAATCTATCATTGAGGGCTTAACCCAATTAAGGGAGTCATGAACCATTAATTGTATTTCTAGGAATTGTAATGAATTGGGAGAGGATTTACAATTCTAATACATGATATGATAGACATAATTCTATTATTGAATCGAGAGATTAATAAAAGGACTATGAAACTTATAATTCTTGGGTCTTAATAATCTAAAATTATATTTCGATTGATCATGGGAGTGACTTTTGAGATATAATTATAGACACTATTTTGTATCTTGGGAGAGAACATTATAGAATTTAGAAGCATTGTTTTTAGCGAAGTACGAGAAATAGATATAGCATCACATCAACATTATGGAACCAATTGAAGAAACCTAGTTCTCGAGTTACTTTCCTTATCGATAAAACTTAATTTTAATTGCTTATTTTAGTTAAATTTAGTTAGAAACAAACACCCAATTTTTTTCTCCACACTTCTAGATTGTAAGAAATTAAAACCTGAACTTGTATTAACAGTCCTTCCCTGCGAACGAACTTCACAAAAATACTAACAACATAAGTACCTTACTAGTTTTTTTTCTAATTCAGTTTTATATATAATGAATTTACTAAGTGCTTCATCCTTATGTCTAAGTAAATAAACATAACAGTATCTACTACTATCATCTATAAAGGTAATGAAGATGGTCCTTAGTCAACACACCACCAAATTCACAAATATCAGTGTGTACTAAATCTAACAAGTCTGATTCCCTAACAATATTATGAAAAGGTTTCCTTATTTGTTTAGCAGACACACATACTTGACATTTAGAATTCTTTTCTATAGTGTGTTTTGGAATCAACTCTAAGTTCATCATATTTTTAAGAGCACCAAAATTTAAGTGACCAAGTCTAGCATGCCATAAATCTGAAGATTCAACATAGTTAACAGAAGGAGTAATTTTATTTAAAGCACCCAAAATGGGCTCAGCATTTATTACAAACAAACCATTTGACAAGTAACCCTTGCCAAAAAATGTACCAGTATGAATAAGAACTACTTTATTACATTTGAGAGAGACTTCAAAGCCATTAGCTACTAAACAGCTACCACTTATTATATTTCTACGCATGTCAGGAACATGATGCACTCTCGTCAGGGATAGAACACGACCCGAAGGAAACTTCAAGTCCACGTTTCCTATTCCATGTACTTGAGCAGCACTTGCGTTCCCCATCGTCACTGTCAAGCTATGACTATATTGATAAGATACAAATAAACTAATGTCAGCACAAATATGCACATTAGCTCCAGTATCAATCAACCATTCATTTGACAGATAAGTGGAAAATAGTACAGGGTTGTAGGTAACATACCGGTCTTCGTTGGTTTCAGAAGCCAAAGCTTCACCAACAACCATGTTCGCTACAGGCCCACTTGAGGTTCCAAGCACAGCATTCGCTTGAGCTACCCCCTCGACTTTCTTTGCCTTTGGTTTCTTGGCCTTATCCTTGTCATTCTTAGGTTTATTACTATTTCCCTTCTTAGAGACAGCCTTCCTTTTATGTCCTACAGTTGCTACGTTTACCTTCGAACTTCCATGCTCAGATGGCATCACATGTCCCTGTTTGGACTTGTGTTGTTCTTGCACCGAGATGTCCAGCATAAGGTTGGTCCAGGTGATCTCTCCTTTCTGTCTTTTCAGGGAGAGAGAGAACTCTTCCCAAGACTTTGGAAGCTTTTCAATCACACTCATTACCTTAAACTTTTCGGGGAGGTCCATTCCAGACTCCTTCAAAGCATGCACTATCATCTCGAATTCATGCACTTGCTCAGTCATGGACTTATTGTCCACCAGCTTGAAATCAAGGAACCTAGCCACAAAATACTTTTCCAGACCTTGTGAGTCAGTATTATGTGTCTGGTCTAGCTTCTCCCATAAGAGTTTTGCGGTGTAGGCATCAGAGGAGTACACATCAAACAATGTGTTGGTTAGAGCAGCCAGAATTGCTGCCCTAGCAACCCCATCCTTTTCAGCCCACTTCGCATAACTCTTAACTGATTCAGCCTTCTCTTGATCCACAACCGGCTTCTCATATTCCACAACATGCCATAGACCCTTTACAGTCAACCACAACTTCATCCTTTTCTGCCAACGAGAAAAGCCAATCAATGACCCCAGCAGATGCAACCGAACTACCACTAGCAGGAATTTCACTCTCGTTAACCATTATGCTAAATACTATATAACTAATTATCTCTTCAAGAATGTTGGAAATATTGACTAAAACAGCAACATAGAGGCAGTTATATATCGTATTTAACAAGCCAAGGCCAAGCAAACAATTAACGAAACAAAACATGAAGGTATAACACATGCATATCAGTAACTGAAAGAACAAAGGAAAGATAGGAGACATACCAGTAGCCATAGCTATATCAGTATATCAAACAAGAATGAAAACAGCTGAGTCGTCAGGATTTGCAAGAAGTCCTGACTATTCTTGAAGAGATAATTGCCCCCACTTACACTGTGTCAGGATGCTCGCAATATTCTTCCAGGATAAAACAGCTCCGAGTTATATGATCACAGCAACCAGATAACTCAACTTCGACTAGCACCTCAGTTCGCCAGAAAAATTCACAAGCAAAATAGCTTTGATAGTAAGGGAAAAGAGAGTGTAGAGAAGAGAAGAGAATGTAGGGTGTGTTGTATATATTCAGTATATTTACAATCAGTAGCTTAGCTCAAATCGCCCTTCGATTGAGTCGAGTCGAGTCGAGTCGCGGCGTGCGGCGGCGGCCGCGCGCGCGTGTGTGTGCGCGCGTGGAGCACACAGTAACACCATGCACCATCATACACCTTAGTAGTTGTACACTACCCATGTGTGTGATTCTATATAAAGCCAACAACCCCCTTTATTCATTTCAATGTGGGACAAATACACATTCTCATTTTCAAGCTCTTTCAAGCTACCAATTCCAACTCCATTTCTCTATGAATTCCACTAAGAAAATTACTTAGACCCATATATGAAAATTGAAGTCCTCATAGCAAGGAACAATTTCCAATCATTAAAATCCGGAATTAACATCAAGAACATAAAATACTTATTCTCTAAAAACTCCATTTTCTAACAATTTGTACCTTAATCCCGCATACTTAGCGATCATCCCCATTGACATCGGAAGGAACTGCAATTCTATAGAGAATTTTACGAGCGAATAATATAAAGTTTTTTTTTTATATCATAAAGGTTGTTAATATCAAGTATTGAGTAAAAACAGTTGCCGCATATAAATTAGTTTGTCTTGACATAGAAGCAGACACTACTACAAAAACTGTCTTGCATAGCGTTCATATTTGAACTTGCATAGCGTTTTTAAACGCTATGCAAGTAGGCGCTATGGAAGTGCAATTGCACTTGCATGGCGTTTTTATATACGCTATCTAAGAACATCACTTCTATAGCGCTTATGAAAGCGCTATGCAAGTAAGCATTTCCTAAGTGAATGGACTTCAATAGCACTTAAAAGAACGCTATCTAAGTGATTAATTTCTGAAAATTTATATTTTAATTATTTTTCTGGATTTGGTTTTTACTTGGGATATTCTTAAAATTTTCAAAAATACAATAAAAAATTAACACAAGTCAAGGTAAACTAAAATATAATTTGAATAAATCACATATATCAACTTTTATAAAACTAAAATATATCACTAATTCCGTTAAAAGAAATTACTAATACACAATATTCCGGATTGGTTCATACAATACACAATAAACCTAACAGATTACTACATTACATTAAAAAACTACTCGTCATTGCACACCAAAAACATGTTGTCCATCTGTGCTGAGAGCTGTGAAAGTCCACCATATTTGCAAGTCTGGATTCTTGATATTTTCAAGTCACTGCACAAAAGATATATGTCTACACTGGATGAAGCTTGTCTTTTTTCTCCTGCAGCTTCTTAAGCTCATCCAGCCTGGGATCATCATCACTGGGCAACAGAGCAACGGGCATTGCCCTTCTAACCAAATCCACAACCACAACCTGAACATGCATAATATTAAATATACTGTTAACCACAATCAAAATAAAATCAAGCATAAACGAAAAATTAAAATAAAAGACTTGTAAAAAAACCCAGAAAGAGAATAAAGTAAACTTTCAAACTGTTTTATCTCTATATATATGTTATGCATAGGAATTAAGAGTAATCTAATTTAAAGCTTTAGATAGACACCAAATATAATTTAGTAGAAACAAAAAACCTCAGCTATAGAGGCAGCTACAGCAGCTGCAGCTTGAGTCTTGTGGGAAAGCTCCCGAAGATATCGACCAAATTTACGTACAGTGACAACTGAATACACATGATACCTTTATCAGAAACTGATAGCAGCAATGTCTGTGACGGCAACTGAATAACTGCACACTAGATGTTTATAACAAAGATGTCAACACAGAACTTGGTTGTTAAGGAATTTATATTATATTTCTCCTCAAGAGATTGATACATATTGACTTCATGAACCAAGTCAGATTAAATATCAGGTGCGAGGATGACAAAACAGATTAAATATGATATAGGAAACAAAAATTATGCAATACAATATCCAGTTGATTGCTCATTTTATTATAACAGATGCGGCATTAAGTTAAACAACAGAAATAAACAACTACCCATTGGGTTACACAAAAAATGTAACTTCTAATTTCAGGAAATAGGAATTTCTGTTTAAACAGTAATTAGTCAGGTTCCGTTTTTATCTCAGTAGGGGCATAACATCAGTTGCTCCAAATGAAATTTTCGACACTCAAAGTAGATCAGCAAATAATCAGATGATATAATAATTGGGATAGAGGTCACCCCCAAACTTAAACCGATGCTTGTCCTCAAGCATTAACAATTACAACTAACTAACTAGTACCACTTCCGTAGGTGATCACGGTTGCATTTGGCATATGCAACAAGCCCTTTAAACCCCTAGGCAGCCCTAGTGGACGAGTAAGGTCTCGTGAGGGCCTATAGCGAATGTACCCACAAAATCCATTTAACCTAATGCAATGCAATGCATGAATGCAACTACTATGAAAATGCAAGATCCCCTTCAAACTCACCAAAACCAACTAACAAGCAAATATCTCAAAGAATGTAACAAATCCAAGCAGAGCTCGACTAAATCCCCGTATACTAACAAATACATGAACAGAAACGTGCGTGTGTGCGATGCTCATCAGAAATACTCCCAAAACTAGGTCAAAAATCATACATGCTTTCCGTCAAGACAATCACAGGTTTATAATCAGAATAGACTGTAGACACTCCATAACCTAGGAACACCTCCACCCTTATCCAAGGTAGACAGAACTCATGCTTTATTACTATGACACATAATAGAATATACAATACGCATGCTTATTTAACCGTGCAATGAATGAGACCCCAAAAGGCTTATACAATAATACCCATGTAGCGAGTGTTAGGTCAGCAATCCCAAACCACAAGGGCTTTAGGTTACTAGGACTAAGTCCCCTCAGACTTAATTACTCGAGTATTAAAGAGCTCACTCTGGTTAATTTTGCATTAAAAAACAATACTTGACTCTTTTTTTTTTCCTCTTTTTTTTCTTTTTCTTCTTTTTTTTCTTTTTTGTTTTTTTTTTCAATCTGGAATGAGCCTTTCTCATTTCCAACCCAAGACTACTCATATAAATATGAGCTGGCTACTAGCCATTTGACGCCTAGCCTTTATTGACACATATTAACAACTAGCATGAAAATTCCTGGTTTCCCCCAAACTTAGACTTTAATGTTCCTACGCTATAAAGGGAATAACGAAAATTCTAAATATAAACAAGTGATTAAATCTCAAAACATCCCACAGGCATGACCCTAACCTAGCCCAAAAGCACCCCAATGAGACTGTGTAATAAATTTTGTTCCCGTAACATGCAAGTCAATTTCATAGAAACTATAAATCAGCCCTCTACTCATCATCATCACACCCAAATCAACATCCACCTATCAATCAGAATCAGCTCGTCCTAAGGGATCATGAAATATGCATGCCATGAAAATGCAACTAAATGAAAACTCACATGGTATACGAAAATAAAAAATAGAATGTCCTATATGAAACAAACGTAGATAATACGAACATAACAATCATGCATGAATTATCACTACTATGCAAACATGATATCCTATATGAACACAAAATACAACAATATATACAACTACTAATCCCTCAAACCACCCCCAAACTTAACATATTCAATGCCCTCATTGAATGGAAGTAAATACAAGGGATAGCAGAAAACATACCTGAATATCGAAGCAGTCACCCTCCTCGGATGAATCTGGTGGAGGATATTGCGCACGAGCTCCATAGACTGGTCACCTTGCCTGAATACTACAAAACCCACAATTGACAAGAACACAAATTCGTAATAAAAATAAGATTAGAGAAAAAGATTTATCCAATACGAATCAAAGAGGTGAACTTGCAATTAATTCCTCTTGAGAATTGAATTTATAGAGATTTAAATAAAATAGAAGAGGAATTGGATTTGTATGTATAGGTGTATATATAATAATAATAATAATAATAGATAATAATAATAATAATAAAGAAAATAATAAAGAAAATAATAATAATAATAATAATAACTATAATAATAATAATAATAATAAATAAAAATAATAATAATAATAATAATAAAATAATAATAATAATAATAATAAGAAATAAGAATTAGAAAAGAAATTGGTTTAGAATTTTGGAGAAAAGATGGAAGGTTTTGGAATAGAAAAAGGAAAAGAATTAGGGAGAATGGGGGTATAAATAGATAAATAGGGGTGAAAGATTTTTTTTTTTTTACACAAAGACAACAACAACCGCGCACAACACAAAACACAAGCTGACAGTTTTTTCACCAATGGAGAACCACGCGCAAGTTGCCCAGCGTGGGGGCAACTTGCCCTCCTTCCAGACACGCCAATGCAACTAGCGTGTCAGGGGCGCTAGTTGCCTCACAGTCAGTTGCGCAGGTGCAACTTGCGCAACAGGCGCGCAAATTGCCCTGTAACGCAGGTTGCTCCTGCGTGACACCCAAAAAAATTCGATTTTTTCGATTTTTTTTTTTTTTTTTTTTCCACACAACACTCCAAATTCTTTTTTTTTTCTTTTTTCCTATACTAATGCATGGGTTGCCTCCCACCGAGCGCCTTTCTTTAACGTCTTTAGCTAGACTTGGCCACAATTTTCCTCTTGAAAATTTTCTACACCGCATCACTATAAGGCCATTTAATGATCTTTTCTGGAGCGACATCTTCAACAACAAGCTTTACCCGTATTCGCTCCTCACAAGATCTCTTAACAACATTCTCCCGCCTACCTGAAAAGTTAGCAGCAATAACAATAGCAAGCAAAGGATTTGAATTACAAGAAACATACCCCATGTGAACTAGCAATGTTTTGAGCTCGAGTTCGGGAGCTCCTTCAATTGATGGCTTAAGGCGCACCTGAGAATTCCAGAGATCTTCCACTCCAAGCAACTTATGTGGAATACGTAACCCTATCAACCAAGGCACTGTAATCCTCAGTTGGCCATGCTTTGCCTTCTCCTTCTCCGTGTCATACTTTTTACTCTGCCCTGCATCAACCAATTTCAAGCTAAAACACTCCTCATCCTCCGCCGTCAAATTCATGGCTAGAGTTTGCTTCTGAAGCCTCTGTGGATATGGAGGAGGAAAATTGATTTGGACGATCTCTGTAGTCTTCTCCGGAGTAGATTTGTCAACAGGAGTGATGCTCTTTTCCTCTTCGGCCTCCAGCTGGTCTAAGTCAGATTGCAACGGAGCGGCATTCAACAACTGAACATGCTCTTCTAATTCATCATCTTCCACACTGAGACACTCTTCATCCTTCAAAGGAATTAGCATAGCCACTTGAGCCTTGGAATTTTCTTGATCTTGGGCTGATTCTTCAAAATTTTCAGATTGCAAAGGAAGTGGTTGCGGTTGATTATTCAGAATTGAATTTTCTGATTGGTTTGCCTCCGACTCTGCTTCCTTATCAGCTTCATGTTCTGCTTCTTCCCCATCTCTGCCCTCAGACTCTCCTTCTTGAACTTCGATCATGGTCTCACCTGTGGCTAAGAAAGGCCAGTCAAGACTGATAGTAAGGTTCTTGTCCTCCTCCTCTACATCTAGGCCTTCTGTGTCACTTGCAATTGGATTCAATGTTTGTAATGCATTTGCAATTTGACCAATCTGATCTCCTATTCTCTGGAGCGACAATGCATTGCTTTTAGCCATCAACCTCAATTCTTCTAATTCAGCTTCTTCGGTCGACTGTTGGATAGACCAAGTCTGAAATTGCTGCTGCTGAAATTCAGGAGGTTGAAAGTGTTGATGCACTGGGGCATACTGATGCTGAAATTGTTGCCCCTGTTGCTGCTGAATTCCCCCTGGATTGTATGGCTCATCTTCAAACTGCTGATTTTGGAGCGGGTAGAATGGATATTGAGATTGCTCCATACCACTCTGATTGTAGTCCCAGCTGAAATTTGGCCGGTTTCTGTTATACTCACATTGATGAGTGTAATGTCCACCTGCACACAGCTCACAAACAATTACGAATTCCTGCTCCCAATAATCCATCAAATAAAAAAAACGTCCGAGTCAGTGAATTTAACCCAATTGATGACAAGATCATAAACTAAACAAACAATGAACCGAGTCCCCGGCAGCGGCGCCAAAAACTTGTTCGCACTTATTCACGCAAGAGAACGTGGTCAACAAGTAATATAGAGTAAATAGGATTCGTTCCCACAGAGACTCAAATTGTTCGTTATGTTCACTTATGCACCAGCTAATGATTTACACTCACTGCTAAGACAATCACAATATTGGTTTGATTTAACTACTGATTAATTACCAACTAAGCCAATTACGAGAAAATAACTTAACGATTAACTTATAATAAACAGACATGGGATTTCAACTTCAATTACTACTTCATCTAGAATCTTATGCCCTTTAGCCTAGCATGTGACCGAGTTGATTACTGATTAGATGCACTAAACTGATACATACCAACTTTCGTTGTGCATATACCATCCTACTGATCATCCACAATTGATAGAAGTCAAGTAGTCACCAAATATGTGTAGTCCCTATATGTCTATAGCAATTGAACACATACCGGTTGAAAATCAAGCACCCATTAAACCACATAGTCAATGCAAGACGGTTAGAATCACATCACAAATTAATACATGTTCTTCACATGCAAAAACCTATGCTAGCATGAATTGTTCTAAACCCTAGATCCACTTTCGCATTCACTAGGATTAAACAAACAATTACAAGTGTTCGCGACGCACTTATAACGAATAAGCATAAACATACTAGGCAATCAATACATTCAATCACACACCAAGGCATAGTTAACACTCAATCACTAGAATCCATAGCAAAATCCATTAAAACCCCATGATAACGAATTAGCCCATAATTGACCTAATTGTCATCATGGGTTCTATTGAAAACATAATTCTAAAATAAACAAGTAAAAAAAACAGAAGAAGAAAATAAGGTTTAGAATTAAATCCCCCCAATAGAAGAATACAAAGGTTTCAAGAATAATCCTTGCTTGTCACTAGCTTGGAAGAATTCCTTCTCCTCTTCTCTCTTCTGACAAACTAGGTTATAATATGTAACGTATGTATATGATTACAAGGGTAGAACGTTGATATATAAAAAACGTTTCCTCCCTCTTGCCCAATAAAAATATTTAATATTCTATTACAATTAGAATTTAATTAAGGTGCTAAAACCTGCCCGGAATATAATTAGAACTCGAAAAGGGCAAAACAGGAATTTCCCAGCCATGCTTCACAAAGTCTGCACGCGCGAATTAACTCAGTACTTTTCTTGCACGTGATTCCTATTCCAGGTTGTAGAAAATCTCTCAAGCTTCGCGTGGGCAGTAAGATCGCTGAAAACGGACTTACAGAACTCCAGATATTGCCAAAACAGTGTAAGCTGCGCAGCCTTCCCAGAAAATCCGAATTTTAATCAATTAATTCCCAAAAAATTGTAGAAGCATCCACCTTAATCAACATTCTCGTAAACCTGCACAACTAAGCAAAACACATCAAAACTACAAGAAACTTGAGTCCAAGACAATCAATTTAAGCCGATTTAGAATGTTCCAAGTAGATATAAAATCCACTTATCACAAGCACTGTGCAGTACGTCGCACAGAACTTCTGTAGCTTCTGATCCACCATATACCAGCCACATGATATTCGTAATGAATAATCAATCCTTCAATCTGGCAGTTCATATACAGGACACTCTTACAAACATCATCTAACAACTACAAGGTATCCTCAACATCCTATCTACAATAATGATTATATAGGCTTTAAGTGTTTAATTTTCAACCTTAAGATAGGTCAGCATTAACTCTGCTCACTCTGACTTTAATTCTAGAACTTCAACCACCCATTACGACTTTTCATGCGTATTCCTAGAGTTCTAGGTCAACTGAACTTAACATTACCAAAAGAAATTGTCTGTAAAAGGTCCTCTGATGGATTCATGAACATTATGAGTCCATAACTTTCATCTGCGCTATAGAATTTGAATCAGCAATTGTGCTTCTGAGCTAAGATTCTTGGATATGGTAAATATTGACTTTGCAACCTTATTCATCAACCTTACGTCTGATTATAAGCTAATCAGACCACATAAACACCAAGTATCACACAAGATCACATAAACTCTATTGCAGTATAGTAAATTAAGAATTACACAGAGAATTGATTAATCAAATATCAATCAAATTAGTTTCAAACAACCATCGCAGTTCGACATTCATCACTAAATCAAAATACAAGGATTCGAATGAGATACCTTAATCATGGCGTTAATACACATGATTATTACTAACTAAAATTAACACAAGCAAATTATTACAGAGCACCACATGTATCCAAATTACTCCGAGATATCACGGAGTAAAGACGATGAAACCACTGAAAGACTCACAAAATCGGGACCGGAAATTTGAAAACAAAAACTAGGGTTTTGATTTGGGTAAAATCATTACCGGGATGAAAACACGATTTTGATGGTATAATTTTGTAGAGAATGAAGAGAGGATCATGACTATGTGATCAATTTTGACAACCGATGGATATTTTGATTGGAAAAACGATTTCAAGGTCTGGGTTTCGATGGGGTGAGCGGCGAGAGGATTATGCTAACTCGAGTCTAATCTATATACAGTGAATATGGGTAATATAAGTAGGTTTTTTACAAAATGTAAATTACTTAGAATATGTTTACTTAGAAAACGTTTTAACAAGTGTTATATAAGTATAGATAATTTTAAAAATAACTAATCCAAAATTACTTAAAATACGTAACCTTCCATAGCGGTTCTGTAAATGCTATGTAAGTGGAAACTTACATAGCGTATCAAAGAAACGCTATCTAAGTAACATTTCCTAAGTCAAATTTGTAACTTGTATAGCGGTTTTTATATAAACGCTATGTAAGTGACTCACTTGCATAGCGTATCCAGAAAAACACTATGCAAGTAGTGTTTCCTAAGTTCATTTTTGTAGTAGTGAGAATCTAACATGAAACTTTAAGTCAAAGCAAACAGGTTTTAGTTTTAGAGACGTCGTGCCAACCAGAATTCAGAAGCTTCTCTGCACATTGCATGTAAATCGAATTAATTTCTTCAGATTTGTGGACCATAATTCTACCAATACCAGGGCCTTGACAATTCACAAACATTAAAAGTATTAGTATTTATGTCTAAAAGTATCCCCTGATTCCAGTTTGGTTGCAGTACTGGAGAGGCTGAATTGGCCATCAAGAAGTTCATTTTAAAGAAAAAAAATGGAAGAACAGTAGTAAAATGTCTATTAACAATGCAGCAAAAATATCTGAGATATCAAAAATGTTCATCAACAGCATGTTGCAAGTTTTGCACACATATGACTCCAGCTATACGTGTCAATTGTCATCAAGTAATTAAACTTTAAAAAGAGTGCAATTTAATTATTTTCCGCCCTAATATCCTGCTGGTGAGATAAATAAATATGCAGTAAAAATACCACTGTTCTAAAAATCCCCGATTCAACCGATTAATCCCCGATTAATCTTCTAGAAGGTAGCCAACCGATTCGATTTTTGAAATCCGATTAATCCTGTTAATTTATTTAAAATGATATGTTTAATTGTAAATTAGACTAATATATTAAATATTATTATAATATCTGATTAATACTCCGATTAATCCGTCCGATTAGTCCCCGTCTACCCGATTAGGCGCTAGGCGGTACCCCAACCGTCCTGGACCGCCTAGCGATTTCTGGAATATTGAAAAATACTATATCGGTCCCTCATTTAATTGTCCATTTTACTTTTTGCACACTTATTTGAAGGTGTTACTAAGGCATGGTTTTGACCCCCTTATTGCTAATTATAAGTTATTTATTTTGAAACAAATTCATATTTACATAATTTTTTTTTTAGAAAAAAATATGTATGGAGACTTTAACATTCGTTAGGTTGTAAAAATAAGTTACTTATTTCTAGAAAAAAATAATATTTATTTACTTTTTTCAAAATTAGTAACTTATTCTTATTTCTAGAATTAATGATTCAAATGATATCGTTTTTGAATTTTGAATTGGTGGTTTACTTGATACATTCGAGTACAAATGGGTGGTCACTTTGATATAAAACCCCTACTAAAAAACAACATGCCCATAATTTATAATTTGTTTGTCCATGTTATGGAGCCGGTCCTTGTAATTAACAGACCTGCAACTTAGAGCATTGCCATCCAACAGGAGAAAACTCGTACGTATGGTTAATGTTGCAAAAGCAGGCTTACGGAACTACAATTTTACAACATTTAATTTGTTGAACTTCAGTTGATTTATTTCTATTGGCCAAATTTGTTTTATTTTTGAGATTATTTCACACACTTTTCTATTGCTTTTTTTAAAAATATCCTATAAATTTTCAAATTAAACATTCTAATGTATGTCTCACAAAATCCTACCCCATCCAATTTATTTTTTTTTTATTAAAGATGTAAATTCATTCAAATAATCAAATCCGTATCAAGTACATGAGAAATAACACCAGGAGGAGTACTTAACCACTCTTCTAGATCTGACATAGAATAAGAGGCTTTTGCTAACACAAGAGCCACCATATTCGCAGATCGATACACAAATTGAACTAGCACTAGATTAATGTGCTTTAACAAATAGAGACAATCCTCTACTATCGTACCAAAACAGCCTCTTCCCTTCTTTCCATTGCAAGCCAGGGCTAAACCATGAGAATCGGTTTCAAAAACACATTGCTGATAACCTTTCTGGATACTCCAAATCAATGCCTCCTTTAACGCTAAAGCTTCCGCCTCCCTGGGATGCCATGCACCTCTGATCCTCCTGCAACAAGCTGCCACAAACTCTCCTTGATCATTCCTAACAACAGCACCAATTCCTATGCTACCATCCTGGAAGACTGCTGCATCAGTGTTGATCTTCACCCAACCACTACCTGGCCTGGTCCAACTACGAGCTCCCATCTCTCCTGCACTCACCTGGGCATCAACCCTCAGCTGTTCCTCCCTCCAATCTGTTAACAGGTGCATAGCTGCTGCTTTCACACCAAACACTGACCCATTTATGCGATCCCACACCCATCTATTTCTTCTGCACCAAATAGCCCAACACAGCATAGCCACCTGGACACATTGCTCCTTAGAAACTCTAGCAAAAATATTACTAATAACCTCCACTGCTGTATCATTCTCAGAGCACTGAATACTTTCATTTAAACCAACAGTCAACCAATTTACTTTTCCTCTTGTGATTCTTTTTCATCATTTCCTTTTTAGCATGCTACCCAGTACCCACCCACCTACAAAACTTAACAGAAATGTAATTTTAAAAGTATAAAAAGTTGAGGGAAACATAGCTGAAATACGTGCAAGCATTATTTACTTATTTATTAGCAATTTTTGTTCAAGATCATAAAAACTACAAACATCCTTTTAGTTTCATGTTTCAATGACAATAAAATCCAATGATAATAAGATATTATTAGAATCTTTCTTAATACTTTGGTTAATTATATATTTCCATTCCAAATTAGTGCTTCAATTGAACATTAAAAATTGAAAATAATTTTTATTAAAATAAAAAAAAGTTCAGATAAATGAAGACATTTATTTGTAAAATTGCTTCTAAATTAAAATTTTGAAGATGTAAACATAAGTAGAGTAGCACTCCATGGAGAAACATATTACGTTGAGAACCACCTTATTTTTTTTATTCTGTAATAATATGGGATAAAAGTAAGCCCTTAAGATACATTTAATATGACAATAATTAGACCTAGAATGGTCCAAACGTGGAGTCCACCAGATGGGCCCAAACCCTATTTATAATATTAATTTCGTAATTAATATTAGGGGTAATAAATAGCTCAGCAAATAAGAGTTAAACAAGGATATTACTCTTGCCTGACTTAGCCTCCAAGATACATACTTCAACATGGAAACTGATTCCTACAAGGAAGGGGTCTAGAACCTTCCTCAAGGCGGTGGTTTGCCCACCAAGTCTTTGACTCCTACCATAATTCTAAGGCTTCTCAGCCTATATAAGGGCCTAACCCCTCATTCCTAGAACTACGTCTTGGCTTGATTCTCAATAACGAGATACGTAGGTACTCTGTGAGGACCGATTAGTCTCGAACACGGAAGCAGCCATTAAAACACGAAGCTCCCGAGCCCTAGCATTAAATACATATTCGTAACCTAGTTTTTATTCCACAACATTTGGCGCCGTCTGTGGGAAGACAACATCAACCATGGTGACCACACGAAGAACACCACCAACCTCTACTGAGGCCTTGTCTCTAAACTCTGCTCCGCTAGTCACTGAGCAAGTACCCCCAACAACAGGGGCAATCACTCAAACTCAAGTTTCTCAACCTCCAGGGACGAATCCCCATGCTGAGAGAACGTTACCCATGGTCGTCCACCCAAGCCAAGAAACCAGCTCTCTTCAGGTGTTGGTTTCTCCTCTGGTTGATCCCAATCGCCCGTTGCCACCGGGGCTACAGATCCATACAACGGATCTCCCCACGAATACCAACCTGATGTATGGTCTGCCTAACTACCCTCCAATTACTCAAGGTCCCGGACCCAGTGGCCATGCCTTACAGATCTGAGATCGAGATTATTACGACTACTCTGGTCCATATACCGATGATTCATCATCTGATGATGATGATTGTGATGAAGCCCCGATGAGGCGACATGCTAGCAGAGAACCTAGAAGGATAACACAAACTATCCATGACGGACCCCCTCTGACAGCTGTTGAGAGAATCAAGGCTCATGAGGCCGAGATTTTAAGGATAAAGGAAGATATTGCGAGGGAATAAGCTAGGTTGAACCAAACTCAACCTCCTCCAACCTCAGGACCGATTCCAGTTATAGACTTAGAAAGGTCCTCCAAGAGACAGAGAAGGGTTGACGCCCCAACCGGAAGAACAATGAGGGTGGAAACCCCCAAGAGCAACCCCAAGGATCTGATGCCACTTGGGGATCCTGACGATCCCACACCCCCGTTTACTGATGAGGTGATGAATGCTCGTATTTCAAAGAAGTTTAAGATGCCAACAATTAAGGCTTATGATGGAACGGGTGATCCCGCAAACCACGTTAGGACATTCTCAAACGCACTATTATTGCAACCTGCCAGTGACGCCTTGAAGTGTAGGGCGTTCCCTCAAACTCTGTTGAGCATGGCTCAAAGATGGTATAGTCGGTTGCCTGCAAACTCAATTGGCTCTTTCAAGGAGTTAAGTGTTGCCTTTGTTAGTCAGTTTATCAGCGAGAAGGTGCATGAGAAAAGCTCTACATCTCTTATGTATGTGGTGCAGGGGAAGAATGAGAATCTGAGAGACTACCTTAAGAGATTCACTAAGAAGACGATGAACATCACTGATTTGGAGAATAAGGTGGCGATGGTAGCCTTGGAGCATGGCACCACTGACCTATACTTTAAAAGGTCATTGGCAAAGCATCCTCCCGAGAATATGGCTGAGCTCCAACGAAGGGCTGACAAGTATATCAAGGCTGAGGATAGTATAAAGAAGGAGGTCATAGTAAGCAACGGTCAAGGTAATAACGACTCCAAGAAGCAAAAGTAGGATCAAGAGTATGATGCTAGGGACAAGTATCCCCGTACTAGCAAAGACTCTGAATCAGCACCAAAAAAGAATCTTGGACCGAGGTTTTCTGACTATGCAAGGTTGAATGCTCCTAGGAGTCAAATCTTGTTAGAGGTTGAGAAAGATAAAGACTTTCGATGGCCAAAGCCACACAGGGGCGACCCCACAAAGAGAGACAAGGAGCAATACTGTAGGTTCCACCGAGATGTAGGGCATGATACAGATGATTGTAGGCAGTTAAAGGATGAGATTGAGTTCTTAATCCGCAAAGGAAAGTTGAATAAATTCACTAAGGGTGAAGATCGTGGAACCCAAAGAAGGGACTACGATAGGAGAGACAATGATAGAAGAGATAATGATCGTAATCGTAATACACAGCCCCGAGGGCCAGTTATCAACATGATTTAGGGAGGCCCGACAGCGGCCGGTACAACTCGAAATTCTCGAAAGGCATATGCCAGGGAGGTGATGCACATCGTGGGGGAAGCCCCGAAGCGTGCTAGAACTGAAATCGCAATCGGCTTTGATGATTCTGATCTTGAAGGGGTGAAGTTCCCTCATGACGACCCGTTGGTCATAACCCCTATGATTGGGAACTCGGAAGTGAAGCGAGTTTTGATAGACAATGGAGCTTCAGTTGATATTTTGTTTCATGATGCATTCGTGAAGATGGGATACACTGATTCTCAGTTAACCCCAACGAACATGCCGATCTATGGATTTAATGGAGTTGAGTCCAAAGTCGAAGGGATTATCCAGCTGCCTATAACGATCGGGCAAGAACCTAAGGAGGCTACTCAGATGTTGAATTTTCTGGTAATTAAGGCGGCCTCGACTTATAACGCAATCCTGGGAAGGACTGGACTTCATGCATTTAAGGCTGTTGCCTCAACTTACCACATGAAGATTAAGTTTCCAACTCGGAATGGTGTTGGAGAACAAAAAAGGCGACTAGAAGATGGCGAGGAGTTGTTATGTATCTGTTTTAAGAGCTGATGGAGTCGGGGGGCAGGTACTCCCGATTGAAGACATGGATGTCCGTGGTGATGATGAACACCGAGGGAAGCCAGCAGAGGATTTGGTCCCCATACCTCTAGAGCTAGGAGACCCTGAGAAAGTTACTTATGTAGGAGCTTCGCTGAAGGAACCCTTGAAGGGCAAGTTGACGGCCTTCTTACAAGAAAACAGTGATGTGTTTGCTTGGACTACGGCTGATATGCCAGGGATTGATCCCCAACTCATAACTCACAGGTTGAATGTTGATCCTGAACGGAAAACGATAAAACAAAAGAAAAGGAATTTTGCTCCCGAAAGGCAAGAGGCCATCAAGCAAGAAGTTGACAAACTCCTAGAGGCTGGGTTTATTGAAGAGATTCAGTTCCCCGAATGGTTAGCTAACCCAGTAATGGTCAAGAAGGCGAATTGAAAATGGAGGATGTGTATAGATTTCACTGATCTGAATGATGTGTGTCCAAAGGATTGTTTTCCCCTTCCAAGGATAAACATGTTGATAGATGCCACAGCTGGACATGAAATGTTGAGCTTCATGGATGGGTTCAGTGGCTATAATCAGATTAAGATGCACAAGGATGACATCCCAAAGGTATCTTTCATAACTGACTTTGGTGTTTTTTGCTATCTTGTTATGACTTTTGGTCTAAAGAATGCAGGAGCTACTTACCAACGATTGGTGAATAATATATTCGCCCATCTGATTGGAAAAACCATGGAGGTATATGTGGACGACATGTTGGTCAAGAGCCTATCCAAGGTAGATCATATCAAGCACCTCAGAGAGGCATTCGAAGTACTGAGGCACCACAAGATGATGTTAAATCCAGCCAAGTGTGCTTTTGGCGTTGGATCAGGAAAATTTTTGGGATTGATGGTTTCGAAAGAGGCATAGAGGCCAACCCTGATAAGATCAAAGCTATCTTAGACATGGATCACCCCGCTCCATACGGGATGTACAGAAGCTAACTGGCCGAGTTGCGGCCCTAGGCAGATTCATCTCCAAGTCTGGTGACAAGTGTTTGCCTTTCTTTCAGGCCTTAAAGAAAGTAAAAAATTTTGAGTGGACTATAGAGAGCCAAGAGGCCTTTGAGCAGCTGAAGAAGTACATGGCTGAAGCCCCGTTGTTGGCCAAACCAAATCCCGGGGAGACTCTTTACCTATACCTGGCGGTATCTGAACAAGCATTGAGTGCTGTCCTTGTTCGAGAAGAGAAAAAGATTCAGAAACCTATCTATTATGTGAGCAAGGTTTTGCATGGGGCTGAGTTGAATTACTCAACCATGGAGAAGTTTGCATTGGCATTGATAACGGCCTCGAGAAAGCTACGACCGTACTTCCAGGCGCACAAAATTGAAGTCCTAACGGACCAACAGTTGCGGAACATATTGCATAGCCCAAAGGCCAGTGAAAGGCTAATCAAGTGGGCCATAGAGCTTGGAGAGTTTGATATCAAGTATAAGCCTCGGACAGCCATCAAGGCTCAGGCATTGGCTGACTTCGTGGTTGAATGCACCATTAACAACCAAGAAGTCGGGGGGGCAGGAGATAGTAACCACCCCTGAAAGTGGAGATAAAGATGAAGAACTTGTAGCTGATCAGAAGGAATACTGGGTGCTCTATTTTGATGGAGCATCAAAAACAAAATCTAGTGGTGCATTTTGGTTTTGCAAAGCCCCGACCCGATGGGTTCACAGTTGAGTATGCTTTGAAGTTGGATTTTCCTACTACCAACAATGAAGCTGAGTATGAGGCATTGATAGCTGGTTTAGGCTTGGCCGGAATCATGAGGGTCAAAAACCTTAAAGTTTGTGGAGACTCAAGACTTGTAGTATCGCAAGTGAATGGTGAGTTTGATGCCAAAGATGAAACTATGGCGAAATATCTAAGAGTTGTGAAAGCCGTTATGACTCAATTCGATGAGTGCTATGTGAAGCATATTCCGAGGGAAGAGAACGTTAAGGCTGATGCCCTATCCAAGTTCGCTTCTTCTGAAATCAAAAATTATGCAGGGAGTGTTTACTTCCAGGTCTTGAAGGCCCCGACCGTCAAATCTAAGTTGGTGGCACCGATTGATGTAGGAAGCTGCTGGATGGATCCTATCAAAGCTCACTTAGAAACTGGATGGCTCCCTGACAATGCCTTGGAGGCACGAAATCTGTCAGTGAGAGCATTGAGATACGCCTTGATCGAAGGCATCCTTTATAAAAGATCGTTCATCATCCCATATTTGAAGTGTTTGAGGACCCAAGAGGCTAAGGAAGCATTGGGAGAAGTTCATGAAGGGATCTGCGGGCAACACTTGGGGGGCAGAGCCCTAGCCCCACAAGATCACCCGTCTGGGATTCTATTGGCCAGAGATGCTGGCAGATGCGCAGAATTATGTCTAGAAGTGTGACAGATGCCAAAAGCATGCCCCAATTGTAAGGCAGCCGCCTGAGATGTTAACGTCAGTTAACTCTCCTATCCCGTTCGTAATGTGGGGGATGGACATACTTGGTCCTTTCCCTATGGCTTCAGCACAAAGGAAGTTTTTGATAGTGGCCATCGACTACTTCACCAAGTGGATTGAGGCTAAACCTCTTGCCAAGGTAACCACCAAGCAAGTTGCCCAGTTCTTCTGGGAGAACGTCATTTGCAGGTACGGAATTCCTCGAATCCTTGTGACAGATAATGGGACACAGTTCAACAATGAAGAGTTTAAGAAATACTGCAAGGAAAATGCAATTGAGCTTCATTTTACTTCAGTAGCACATCTGCAAGCTAATGGACAGGTAGAGGTAGCTAATCGAATTATCCTTGATGGACTAAAAAAGAGAGTTGAATGCTCAAGGAACACTTGGGTGGATGAGTTACTGCCTATACTCTGGGCATATCGTACCACTTGTAAGGTGACAACTGGAACAACCCCATTTTTGCTGGATTATGGAGCCGAGGCAGTTGTGCCCTTAGAGATCATGCATGCATCACCTCGAGTTGAGGCATACGAATAAGAGACCAATGAAGTAGGCATTAGTCTGCAATAGGAAAGTTGACAAGGCATAAGGAGTTTATAAAGTCAAAATCAGCAAACCACACCGAACTTACTAGAAGGAGTGTCATACCTGATATAAGGCTTGAGCGCCCATAAGCTGAGATTCATCCATCTTGTCGCCGGCATGTAAAGTCACTCTATCGGGAGGAGTGATTGAAAGCTTAGACCAGTCTAGAGCTAGGTGAGGGCTCCCAAAGATTGAATCTTGTTCACAGATACCCCATGACGGTATAAAAGGGGTCCTAATACTCCCGTCAGCATTTCGGGATCTTTTCCCGCCTTGAGAGCAGCCTTCCAAGAAGTGAGGGACGCGAGGCTTAGTGGGATTCAGTAGCTCCGAAGCATTTTTCTTCATTCTTTAGTCACAATCGGTTGGTTTTGATGACGACTGTCAATCTCCTCAGCAGCTGAAATGCAACATGAAAAACATCGGAATAAGAACAAATAGAGTTCATAATATGGCTAAGTAAGAAAGTTACCCTCAATAGAAAGAAAGCTAAGGCCAGTCTCAACAAGATTCTTTTCATTTAGAAAAGTCTTATAATGGGTACGACCATCATCAGCTAGGAGCCTATCTCGATCTAGTAGCTCTGAATCCTTAAGTTCACACACAAAGTGTGAACTATCTTCCACATGGCCAAATCTCTTCACAAAGAATTGGCCCCAATCACCACCTTCCCATTCAAGGACTACAAACTCCCTTTCCCAGAAATGTTGAGAATCTGGGAAGGAAAAGGGATTCACCATGTGCGGGACTTTGGCTCGATGCTTAAGGCTGACCCATCCTTTCTTGCAGTCAGTAGAGTTTCTGGCCCCGAAGATACTCCGAAACATTGTAGTAGACAATGGGATTTTCAGCTGACGGCATTTTATTATGAAGATAATGATGAACCTCCAGGCATTGGGATACAATTGACAAGGGTGGATTTGATACTCCGCCAGCAATCTGATGATAAAATTATTGACCGGGAATCTGAACCCAGCTTCTATGGCACCCCAGGGAACACAAATCCTCTCAGGATGCCAGTTGCAAGTTCTGTCTGTTGGATTTGGAAGACGAACCTTAATAGCATCTAGAAAGTAATATATTCTCCTGATCTCTTCGACATCTTTCTCCTTTAACTTGCATGGACTATTAAATGAGTCTAAGCTTGCTCTATTGGGGAATACCTCCCTCATGATGTTTAGTTGATCTAGTAGGGATTCAAATTTATGCTCAACATATGAAGGGGTTTTATTTTTCTTTACCTTTGGCTGTCCTCATCTTGCTCCTCTTGGCGAATGCTTCCATCATGGAGACTGGAGGAGCAACTAGGCGGTTGTCTTCTGACATCTTGATCTTGAAACTTGAACTTGATCTTAAAACTGGAAACTTGATCTTGAAACTTGATCCCCGATTGGGACTAGAAATCTACAGAGCTTAAAAACTTGAAAACTTTGAAATGACGAAGTGAATGAAATGAAGGCTACCACTCTTCTTTTATAGAAGAAGCATGACCTGCTATGTCAGGTTGAAGTTCAGCTTGATTCGCGTTTACAGGTCATCTATCGTTTGAACATAAAAAAAGGACAGAAATTGCTCATTTTATACAGATAGGATCGTTATAATTCATACAAACTAGAGGAGAAACGGCAGACATAATTGCTAAAGCTGCAAAACAAATGACCTTTGAAAGGCTAATTACGCTTAATGAGTTAATTAAGGAGATCAACCGTAAGTACAAGATTAGCAATGCTAATTGTAAATTAGGGAGTAATTTCGCTAGAAGTCACGAATGACCAAAATAATAATTGGAGATCAAGATCAAGATTCTTGATCCTCAAGATCATGGACAATTTTGGATCCTAGATCCATGATAATAATTTGAGATCGAGATCAAGATTTTTGATCCTCAAGATCACAGATGATTTTAGACCCTAGATCCATGACTTCTTTTAAAACCACGGAGGGGTTTAGGTCCGGGCATTTTAGCCAACCACGACACCCGGAGGGCCGCAGCCGACCACGGAGTGGCCGACCATGATGCAGCCAAACACCGTACCCGAAGGAGCAACAGCCGACCACGAGGTGGCCGATCACCGCGCCTCAGGAATGCCAGCCGACCACCATCTAGCCGACCACGGTGAAACGAGGCCCTTCGGCCGATCATGGTGTAGCCGATCACGAGCTACCCGTTGATCCGGTCGATCACGGGTAGTTTATGGTCCCAGAACTTGACTTTTTCAGCGAACCTCGGATGATTTTCAGTACTGAAACGAGGTCAATGTTTAAACACCGTTTAGTGTCGTTTAGTACCGTTTAGCACCGTTTTATGCCGTTTAATGTCGTTTAACAGCGTTTAAATGCCGTTTATGGTTGTTTAAGCACAGTTTAGTGCTTGTTAGCACAGATTAGTGCTGATTAGCACCGATTAGTGTCGTTTAAGCACAGTTTAGTGCCTATTAGCACTGATTAGTGCCGATTAGCACCGTTTAGCACCGATTAGTGCCGTTAGTGCCGTTTTATGCCGTTTAACATCGTTTAAACGTTGTTTAAGGCTGATTAGCAATGTATAGTGCCGTTTAACATCGTTTAGTGTCGTTCAACATCATCGTAAATGCGTCAGTCGCTCCACGCTTTACATTAAGATGATATTGTTGTAAATACTCGTGTAAGAGCAATAAACCCTGTCCCAAGTCTCGGAAAAGGCCGTTAAAACTTCAAGGAAAACCTGATCAGTTTTCCTAGAAGTTGGGGGGCAAATGATATGGGCTAAAAGTAAGCCCTTAAGACACATTTAATGTGGCATTAATTAAACCTAGAATGGTCCAAACGTGGAGCCCACCAGATGGGCCCAAACCCTATTTATAATATTAATTTCGTAATTAATATTAGGGGTAATAAACAGCTCAGCAAATAAGAGTCAAACAAGGATATTACTCTTGCCTGACTTAGCCTCCAAGATACATACTTCAACATGGAAACTGATTCCTACAAGGAAGGGGTCTAGAACCTTCCTCAAGGCGGTGGATTGCCCACCAAGTCTCTGACTCCTACCATAATTCTAAGGCTTCTCAGCCTATATAAGGGCCTGACCCCTCATTCTCAGAACTACGTTTTTGGCTTGATTCTCAATACGAGATACGTAGGCACTCTGTGAGGACCGATCAGTCTCGAAAACGGAAGCAGCCATTATAGCACGAAGCTCCCGAGCCCTAGCATTAAATACAGATTCGTAACCTAGTTTTTATTCCATAACATGTAACAGAACCAAATTTTTTCAAAAAAAACTCGGCGCTGCCACGTCATCGATGGCGTTATCACTACTGGCGTGGCACTGCCACAGCACCTGCCATGTCATCAATGTTGATGTGGCAGTGCCACGTCAACAGGGTTGACACGTCAGCATTTGGTGTAGTTTTTTTCGTAGAACAAAAAAAACAAATTTTTTTATAAAACCAAAAAAATTAACTTTAGTTCTGTCATAGAATTAGAAATTAGTGATTCTCCACGGTTCTTCACGTAAGATAGTTCTCTATAGAACAATGGCAACACAAGTACACTTATATTTTTTACTTTTCTTAATTTTACCTTCAAATAAGACGTTGATGTTCTAAATTTTGGCCATTATAAGTTCCGGTTATCCTTCCTTTATTATAATACCTTTATGAATTATTTTAGGAACAATCAAAGATCATTTCTAAATTTTAGACAAATCATATTATATTAAAAGTTTTCCTTATTTACCATTCTCATCCTATTATACTAACCATGGTTAGTTAATAATTTTAATTTAAATATAGTAATGACTTGATTTAACATACAATATCCATATATTACATATTTTTTTAATTTCAAAAAATATTTATAATAATTTAATATTTTAAATTAAAATCAATTAGGATTATACAAATATATACTATTAAGCGATTTTCACAATATGAATTTTGCACTCTTTTGATTTACAATTAATCATAATTGCATTATTATATATTACGAATTAATTTTCATAAAAATATGTAAAAGCCAATTAGAATTTACCACTAATATTAAATTAATTATAAAAATAAATCACAGTTATATTATTATATACTAGCACATTTGTTCTTTGTGCCGCTCTATATCTATGTATAGAGCCATTTTCTAAAATTGCGTATTTATTAATTATTTTTAATTAAAATATATTATTTTAATGCATGAGTCTATTTTATCTTTATTATAAAATATAATATTTTAATATCTCAAACACTCAATCTACAATATGCAAATTTGAATAAATCTACTCTTATTCAATTAAATATTTTAAAAATTAAAAAGTATTTACTACACTATTCTAAATACACCTTCAAAATTTAAGTTATATAAACTTTTAAATTAATAAATTATAAGAAAAGCTAAATTCAACCAATTAAAATATTAAAAATTGAATTTTAAACCAATTATCATTAACATTTTACTTATCGGCATATTTTAGTTATGCAAGAATTAATGAAACAAATAAATTGACTTGACAATATATTTGTATTATTCGAGATACTAAATAGACTCTCAAATAGTATTATATATTATATGATGTATAAATTAACAATCCAAAAAATTAAATTCATTATAGAGCCAATAAAAATATTGTTAGTGAATATTTTCATAGCAGATTGGTCAACTCAACGCAAAAATTCTAATAAATCACTATTTTTTTTGATATTTCACAGCAAATTGGTCAACTCAGCGCAAAAATTCTAATAAATCACTATTTTTTGAAATATATAATCTTTCTGGCAAAATAATCCAACAATTTATTCTAACCTTGAGGAAAAAACATATGTGATTTGTGCTATTAGATATTGATTCAAGTGATATCAGGATCTGGACTACTGATCAGATACTGATGCTGACGTCATCAGTAATACAACATCAGTATTGGGTTGTTATCAGGATTAGAAGCTGGTCAGTATTTCGTGAAGATTCTCATCAGACCAGAGATCAAGGAAGATTGATATGTCGGTTCCTAAATTATAGGAAGGCAGCTATCATACAAGATATGCATTCAGTGTGATATGTAATTGATTTAGAATATCTTGTAATTGATAGTGTAACTGTGTACACTATATAAACACAGTTTAGGTTTTACATGCTTATACGAGTTATTTTATAACCTAGCAGCTCTTAAGAACATAAGGATTTCTTAATAGAGTTTGTAACAGTTTTATATCAGAATTAATAAAGCTGTTATTGATTCATACTTGTGTTATTTCTGTTTAAGTCGAAAATCTTATACAATTGTATTCAACCCCCCTTCTACAATTGTTAATTACTGGGCAATAATTGGTATGAGAGCGAACTGATTAATCGTAATCAGAAACGATCTTAAGATGTCGACAAGCAAGTATGAAAGCATTAAGATTCCCATTCTCAAGAAAACTGAATATCCAACATGGAAGATGAAAATGTTGATGTATCTGGAAGCAACTGATCCTGACTATCTTGACAGGATCAATGATGGACCATTTCTTCCAACAAGAATAGTTGCAAGAACTGAGACTGTTGCTGAATACTATGCCATCAAGTCAAAGAGTGAGTGGACTCCAGAAGAAAAGGCTCAAGTGCTCAAAGATTCAAAGGTGAAGAATATTTTGCATAACAGTCTTGATAATGTCATGTCAAACAGGGTAATAGCATGCAAGACTGCTAAGGAAATTTGGGATACCTTGGAAACTCAATGCCAAGGCACTGAATCTATCAAAAGAAACAGAAGGGCTCTGTTGATTCAGGAGTATGAGCAGTTTGATGCTAAATCTGATGAAAGCCTTACTGATATGTATGATAGATTTCTGACACTGCTGAACAATCTATCTCTAGTTGGAAAAGAGTATGATCCAGTGGATTCAAATACCAAGTTTCTAAGAGCTCTAACTGAGGAGTGGGATACTCAAGCTTCAATCATAAGGCATCAGTATGATCTGAAGATGCTGTCTCTTGATGAAGTCTATGGAATGCTAAGAACCTATGATCTTGAGGTTCAACAGAGAAAGAACAAGAAAAATGTCAAAGCAAAATCTGTTGCTTTGAATGTTGAATCAAAATCAAAAAGAAAAGTTGAGGAGGTTTTAAGCAGAAAGAGTAGAGTTGTAGAGTCAATTCCTGATGACTCATCATCAGATACTGATGCTAAGTCTGATTCTGATACTGATGATGACTCTACTGATTCTGATATGATGGAGATGGTTGCTATGATAGTAAAGGGCTTCAAGAAGATGAAGTTCAGAAAGGCTAGGAAGCAAGGAAAATTCCAAAAGAAAATCTCCAATGCTGATAAAGACAGGTACAAGAAGAAAGAAGACAAAAGTAGCAAATTTGACAAGTCAAAAGTCAGATGTTATAACTGTGATGGAATGGGTCACTTTGCAACTGAGTGCAAGAAGACCAAGACTAAAGCTCTCATCTCTTCAAGCAAGGATTGGATGGACTCATCATCTGACTCTGAAGAAGAGAAAGTCAATTATGCCTTGATGGCTAATACTGATGAGACTTCTACTGCTGAAAACAAGGTATCTGAAATATTTTTTGATTTTGATACAAATAATGTCTCTGAGTTAAGGTCATTTCTTAAGTCTCTGCATATTAGCTTTGAGAGTCAATCTCTTGAAAATACGAGAATAAAATCTCAAATGGCAGAAGTAACTAAAAGAAATGATCATTTAGAAGCTGAGTTAATTTTCTTGTAGGAAGTTCAAACAGAATGTGATAATGCTAAACACATGAAACTAGAAATGGAGTTTAAATGTACTGAACTTGAAAAAGAACTTGAGGATGCTAAAGAAAAACTCAGAACCTGGACACACTCTGGAAAGAAAACTCAAAATATTATTACTGATAAGAATTGGAAAGAGTGCCTAGGTTATAATCCAGAGAATGAGAAAAAGAAAGGTAAAGTTGTTACTGATGAAACAACAAAACCAGGAAGAGTTGTTGTTAATGACTCAATAAATCCAAAAACCTACAGATATGTTACAGACAGTACTAAAACTAAGTTAAAACCCGTTAATTATGTGTATCCAGAAAATTCCAAATCTACTTCAGAAAAGGGATCCACTTCTACACATCATTCTGAGACTAGAACTGTCAAGAACAAGAATGTAGGTCTTTTGTCCAAGAAACAGTTGAGGGATAAAATCTGTGAGGTAACAGATAGGAAGAAAGTTCCAACTGTCAAAAGGAACAGGAATGGTAAAGTTGGAATAAACAAAGAGAATAATTATAAGTATATTCCAAATGCACCAAGAAAGACATGTTTTAATTGTGGTAACTCTAATCATCTTGCTATTGACTGCAGGAGGAGTAAGAAGAAAACTACTTTAATTCCTAAGTCTGACATTAGGAATAGGACAGTATTTTATAAACCACAAAATCCCTGTTTTCATTGTGGTAGTGAATGGCATTCTATTTATACATGTGAAGAATACCATAATTTGTACTATAATTATTACGAGCCTTTGCCTAAGTTTAATAAAAGTGCAAATTTTAGTAAAACAAAGAACTTGAATTCTAAGCATGCATTTATTATATCTGATAAGAGAAAGACTAATTCTGATGGATTCAATCCTGATGAAGGTGTTTTTACTAAAAAATCTTCTGCTGCTAAAAATGTTAAGTTGCATGAAAAGAGAACCCAACAAGTGTGGGTTCTTAAAAATTCTAACTGAGTTCTTTGTGATTCTGATTGCAGGGTAAAAAGAAAAATGTGTTAGTCATGGATAGTGGATGTTCTGTGCACATGACTGGAGACAAAACCTTGCTATCAGAATTTGAGGAGAAGGCTCGCCCAACTGTGTCTTATGGAGATGGCAACATTGGACAAACTTTGGGATATTGCAGTATTATAATTGGAAATGTCATCGTTGAAAAAGTAGCTCTGGTGAAAGGACTCAAACACAATTTGCTAAGTGTTAGTCAAATCACAGACAGAGGTTATCATGTCAACTTCTATGATACTCACTTTGATCAGCAAAGCATCAGGAAAAGTTGCTCTAACTGGTCAAAGGCATGGAAACATTTATGAAGCCAACATCTACACTGATACTGATGAACCCACTACATGTCTCATCAGTAAAGCATCGGTAGATGAAAGTTGGAATTGGCATAAGAAGCTTTCTCATCTCAACTTTAACAACATAAATGAGTTGGTTAAGAAAGATTTGGTGAGAGGATTACCAAAAGCACTTTATACTCCTGATGGACTTTGTGATGCTTGTTAGAAAGCTAAGCAAAGAAGGATATCATTCAAGAGTAAAGAAGAATCCTCGATTAATGAACCATATCACATGCTTCATCTTGACTTGTTTGGACCAGTAAGCATAATGTCCATCAGTAAGAAGAGATATACTCTAGTCATTGTTGATGAGTATACTAGATTTACCTGGGTGTATTTTCTGCACAGAAAGGATGAAACAGCTGAGATACTTTTGGACCATGTGAGACTCATTGAGACTGGCACAAAGTACAAAGTCAAGATTCTAAGGAGTGATAATGGAACTGAATTCAAGAATTCAGCTATGGAAGAGTTCTGCAAATACAAAGGAATAGTTCAACAATTCTCTGCTCCTGGCACACCCCAGCAAAATGGAGTGGTTGAAAGAAAGAACAGAACTCTTATTGAAGCTGGCAGAACTATGTTGGTGGAAGCAAAACTACCTACATATTTCTGGGCAGAAGCAGTCAACATATCATGCTACACTCAGAACATTACATTGATCAACAGACATGGTGTAATTCCTTATCAGATGATCAAGGAAAAGAAGCCAAGTCTGAAGCATTTGCATGTATTTGGCTGTAAGTGCTTTGTTCTAAGACCTCATCCTGAACATCTTGGAAAATTCGAGACTAAAGCTGATGAGGGCATCTTTATTGGCTATCCATCATCAAGAGCATTTAAAGTCTACAATCTAAGAACAAAGACAGTCATGGAGTCTATAAATGTATCTTTCGATGATAAGAAGATTACAGGAATTGCTGAAGACTTACATGATGATTTGACTTTTGCAAATGAAGCCTCCAAGAATTCTGATGAAATCTTGTCAGATACTGAGAATTCATCAAATTCTGATGAACCAGTTATTACTGATGAAACACAGATTACTGATGGGAATGCAAATGTTGAGGGGGAGCAACATCAAGAAACCATCAACACTGAATCAAATCAAACATCAGGAGGAGATTCATCAGAAATAGATTCAAGTGACAATTCTGACAGCAGATCAAAAACAGATAGCAATATCTCAGGGGAGCTTCTAGCAACACTAGTTCTTTTGAAGATAACACCAATCCAGGGGGAGCATCAAATTCAAAGAATGATCTACCACCAACAAGGAAATGGACTAAAAGTCATACTCCTGACTTAATTATTGGGAATCCTGAAGTAGGTGTTAGAACCAGAAGTGCAACTCAAAATGAATGTCTTTATCACAACTTTCTATCAAAGGAGGAACCTAAGAAAGTTGAAGATGCACTCAAGGATGCTGATTGGGTTATGGCTATGCAAGAAGAACTAAATGAGTTTGAAAGAAATGAAGTCTGGAAACTTCTACCAAGGCCAAAAGGAAGGTCAATTGTAGATACAAAGTGGGTGTTCAGAAACAAGACAGATTCAGATGGCACCATTATTAGAAATAAAGCAAGACTAGTTGCAAAGGGATATTCTCAACAGGAAGGAATAGACTATGATGAGACATTTGCTCCTGTTGCAAGATTGGAAGCTATCAGAATCTTTCTGGCATATGCAGCCCATAAGAAATTTAAAGTTTTCCAGATGGATGTGAAAAGTGCTTTTCTCAATGGAGAATTAGAAGAGGAAGTTTATGTTGAAAACCTCCTGGCTTCATTGATTCAAAACATCCAGATTATGTCTACAGACTGGATAAAGCACTTTATGGACTAAAGCAAGCTCCAAGAGCCTGGTATGAGACATTGGCTCAATTCTTACTGGAAAGTGGATTCAAAAGAGTGAAAATGCACCCTAGAAGGGGGTTGAATAGGTGTAAATGGCTAACTATATTCAACTAAGTCCGATTTTAAAAATTACCAGAAACAGCTTACTGATTTCGTTTTATGCAGAGACAGATGGTAAGCTGAATGCAAACATTAAGCAAAATACAAGCAGAAAATAAAGAGCAGAAAATAAATAACACAGAGACTTTTAGCCAGGTTCGACCCCTAACCCCTATGGTCTACGTCCTGGTCCCTTACCAACCCGGTAAGAGAATATATTATTGATCAACGAAATAAACCAATTACAAGATACAATAATATATCTCCCTTAATCCCAGCTGCTGACAAATAGCTTGCTGAACACCTGTTTCTGAACCTGCTCTCTAAGCTATACTTCCCAAGTATACTTCTCTAGCAACGTTCACCAAACCCTTGTTCCTTAGCCAATATGCCCAGCAACTCAACCTTACCAATCATGCTGACAAATAGCTTGCTGTTTGCTGTGCTGAACCAACTTTCTAAGCAATACTTCCAAAGTATCCTTCTCTAGTCTAGTTCAACCCACCCAAACCTGTAAGCCAAACTTGTACAGCAACTATTCAATACAAATTGAACAATACAATGTTTGAATCAATACAACTCAACCTAATGAACTCTCTAAGATATAGCACGTATATGATATATTAAGAGCTCGAGAGAATCGAAAGGATATAGCAATGCAAAACTGAGTTGTGTCTTCTTTGTGTGCTTCTCTGATTGATTAAAAACGAATTGAGCACAAGAGCAACCTTATAAAGCTTCACAACCAACGTTCTAAAATCAATCAATCAATTTCAAACGTTTAGAAATCTATTTCTAACGTTCAATTGGTTAGAGAGATTTTGCAACGTTCTTGTGACCGTTTAACAGAGGGTTTGGAAGAAAGAGATCGATGAAAGCTTAACCCTTCTGAATTGTATAGATATAAAACGCGTATAGGAGATTTGAAAGAAATAAAATCTTTTAAATAAGGAAACTCCTATAAGTTTTATAGAATGATTTTAAAGAAAGATATTTGGAAAAGATTTGAGCTCTAGAATATATTGTGTACGTAATATATAATAAAGAATTCTCACAATATATTTCCTGAATAAAATCCATGAGAATTTGACTTGATATATGTCTTCAGGATTTCTGTCAGTTGCGAATGGCTTGCTGTTTGAGTCTGCCAGTGTGAAATGGCTTGCTGGACTGTCTCTATTGTAGCACCAGATAGCTTGCTGTTTGTATATTCTCCATTCTGTGCTTGTCAGCTTGCTGTTTTGGTTCTGGCGAGCTGAACAGATAGATAGCTTTAAATCTTTGCCTTTCCATATCATCAACCAAGTTACCTGAGAGTATACTTATACATAGCAAACACATATATATGCATATGATACATCAAGTGATTCGATCATATAATGGTAAGCTAAATATAGTAAAACTAGTACAAGATAAGCAATCAGCTTGCTGTATATAACATCAAAATCCACTAGGGTAACAATCTCCCCCTTTTTGATGATTATATACCAATATGTGATTGAGCTAAAAGCTCCCCCTTAATCATTGATCAATACTTCCTGCAAAACAAGATTAGATAGATAAACATGAAGTATTAAGATACAACCTTTGTATTCATCATCAAAACATCACGGTATCATTCTCCCCCTTTTTGATGATGACATACTTGAATACATCAGAGAGACTATGTTGCTCCCCCTGATTAACATAATATCTCATCATATAATCAGGTTAGCACAATTCATCATATGCAATAAGATATAAATACGACTCATCCCTGCATGAAACATTAGTTGATAAATCCAACATATAACATTATATCCTCATGTATTCATGTTCTTCTCCCCCTATGACATCATCAGAAAAGGGTCAAGAAGATAAGCATATAAGAATAAAACATGTGGTAAAGCATTTAACAAGCATGAGGCTAGTTATAATTATAAAGTTGAATAAATCAAACCAGCATGCTGAAAACACATTTCCAGAATATTCATCGATAGCAATTGTTCTTCTGGACTGGAAAATGTCTTGCTGATTAGACAATATACATTCCAACTGATCATAATAGTATTCTTCTTTCTTGTTTCCTGCATAATACAATACATATACATATATTTGTCCCATCTATGTACTAGAGGAATCTCGTTAGTACCATAAAAATAGTATAATCATATTCAAATAAATGTACGAGGACAAATAACATACTTACTACTTGAGTACCCAAATTTTATTGGATCCACCATGATTTGTTGATAGGACATAAAGAACATGTAGATCAGATTTCTTGATCCACTGTTGTATCACTTTTGGTGCTTGATTTGTAGTCCTTTGTGTTCTGCCAGACTGATAATGGTAAGCTGTTTGTCTTCTATCATTTGCTTTCTGGTATGCTGACTGTTGTCTGACTGATCCATTCTGGTAAGCTGTCTGTCTTCTGCTATTTGCATTCTGGTATGCTGTTTGTCTCATGTCTGGTCCATTCTGGTAAGCTATTTTCTGTCTGACTGATCCATTCTGGTATGCTGTTTTCGTCTTATGATATACTTGAACCACACAATTCTTTTCCAGATGTCCTTTTCCACCACATTTGTTGCATGTCTTCCAAGGCATAGCATAATTGTAGGGAATGCCATTCCTTCCATCATATTTGAGCACCTTATCTTTCATGTTGAAGTTTAGACCAACACCTTCTCTGACTAAGGGGACATTTGCCTTCTTCATCATTGTCTTTAAAGTGTCTTCACCTTGAACAAAAGTTTCCATGCCCTTCTTGAGATCTTTGACTTCTGTTTCTAGGAGAGTGATCACTTCAGCTTGCTGTTTGATGAGTTTAGCTTGCTGACCTCTCTTTTCAGCAGTTTTTGAGGATTCGGCTTGACTAGATTCCTTCATCTTGTATGATTCCAATGCTTTAGCTTTAGTTTTAACATCAGACCTTAGCTCTTTGATTTCTTCAGTCAATGTCTTGTTTCTCTTTTCGAGTAGCTTGACATTAGCCTCTAAATGGCTGTTCTTAGTATTTAGTTCCTTGATCTCTGTAGTTTTACTAAATGAAGTTGAATCCCATTCTTCCATTTTTGGCAACAAATCTTTCACCATTTTGGATAGATAGCCGTTCTTATCAATCAGCTTGCTGATTTCAGCCTTTAGTGCCAAATGTTCCTCAATGGTTACACTTTTTGATTCTTGCATTGTTAGTGATCCCATAATAATATTTTCAGAAGATTTCCAGGAGTGAAAAGAGTTTACCTCACTAGAATCTGATTCT
This sequence comes from Kitagawia praeruptora, assembly GCA_037693485.1. Lineage (NCBI taxonomy): Eukaryota > Viridiplantae > Streptophyta > Magnoliopsida > Apiales > Apiaceae > Kitagawia > Kitagawia praeruptora. Next base: position 136,784,270 of record CM075350.1, on the reverse strand, counting down.
AAATCAGACACATCTTTATCTACAAGAACTTCTTCCGTGTTTTCTATATCATCAATGCCAACAAATGCAGAGTTTATTATCTCTTCACTTGATACTTCACCAGAAATAGCTTTTTCATCATTCGAAGTCAATTGAGCCTTTGACTTTCTTTTATCTTTCAAATCAGCACGCTGTTTTGTTGTTGTAGCTTTATAATGCATTTTTAAGGTATCCCATATGTCTTTTGCAGTGCTACATGAAGAGACCATGTCATAATCTGACTCTGAAAGACCACATATTAATGTATACTTTGCTTTCCCATTATAGCCTGATTTTATCAATTCTGATTCTGAGAAATCGTCAATGTCTTTTGGCTTGCCATCTTTGTCAAGAAAAGTGAATGGACCCTTTTTAACGACTCTCCATTCAATTGCATCATCTCTGTTGAGAAGCACCTTCATTCTCTGTTTCCAAGCATCATAATTTTCAATCCCATTGAGAAGTGGTGGCATGTCTAAATAATCTCCTTCTACATAAGCGGGTGCCATAGGATCTGTACTTTCCTGTTACAGAAATGTTAGTACACCAAAGCTCTGATACCAATTGAAAATGCACCCTAGAAGGGGGTTGAATAGGTGTAAATGGCTAACTATATTCAACTAAGTCCGATTTTAAAAATTACCAGAAACAGCTTACTGATTTCGTTTTATGCAGAGACAGATGGTAAGCTGAATGCAAACATTAAGCAAAATACAAGCAGAAAATAAAGAGCAGAAAATAAATAACACAGAGACTTTTAGCCAGGTTCGACCCCTAACCCCTATGGTCTACGTCCTGGTCCCTTACCAACCCGGTAAGAGAATATATTATTGATCAACGAAATAAACCAATTACAAGATACAATAATATATCTCCCTTAATCCCAGCTGCTGACAAATAGCTTGCTGAACACCTGTTTCTGAACCTGCTCTCTAAGCTATACTTCCCAAGTATACTTCTCTAGCAACGTTCACCAAACCCTTGTTCCTTAGCCAATATGCCCAGCAACTCAACCTTACCAATCCTGCTGACAAATAGCTTGCTGTTTGCTGTGCTGAACCAACTTTCTAAGCAATACTTCCAAAGTATCCTTCTCTAGTCTAGTTCAACCCACCCAAACCTGTAAGCCAAACTTGTACAGCAACTATTCAATACAAATTGAACAATACAATTTTTGAATCAATACAACTCAACCTAATGAACTCTCTAAGATATAGCACGTATATGATATATTAAGAGCTCGAGAGAATCGAAAGGATATAGCAATGCAAAACTGAGTTGTGTCTTCTTTGTGTGCTTCTCTGATTGATTAAAAACGAATTGAGCACAAGAGCAACCTTATAAAGCTTCACAACCAACGTTCTAAAATCAATCAATCAATTTCAAACGTTTAGAAATCTATTTCTAACGTTCAATTGGTTAGAGAGATTTTGCAACGTTCTTGTGACCGTTTAACAGAGGGTTTGGAAGAAAGAGATCGATGAAAGCTTAACCCTTCTGAATTGTATACATATAAAACGCGTATAGGAGATTTGAAAGAAATAAAATCTTTTAAATAAGGAAACTCCTATAAGTTTTATAGAATGATTTTAAAGAAAGATATTTGGAAAAGATTTGAGCTCTAGAATATATTGTGTACGTAATATATAATAAAGAATTCTCACAATATATTTCCTGAATAAAATCCATGAGAATTTGACTTGATACATGTCTTCAGGATTTCTGTCAGTTGCGAATGGCTTGCTGTTTGAGTCTGCCAGTGTGAAATGGCTTGCTGGACTGTCTCTGTTGTAGCACCAGATAGCTTGCTGTTTGTATATTCTCCATTCTGTGCTTGTCAGCTTGCTGTTTTGGTTCTGGCGAGCTGAACAGATAGATAGCTTTAAATCTTTGCCTTTCCATATCATCAACCAAGTTACCTGAGAGTATACTTATACATAGCAAACACATATATATGCATATGATACATCAAGTGATTCGATCATATAATGGTAAGCTAAATATAGTAAAACTAGTACAAGATAAGCAATCAGCTTGCTGTATATAACATCAAAATCCACTAGGGTAACAAAGAGGTACAATTGATAAAACCTTGTTTTATTTGAATCATGGTAAGGATTTGCTGTTAGTTCAAATTTATGTTGATGATATCATTTTTGGGTCAACTAACTCCAAATTATGTGAGAAGTTTTCAAAGTTAATGCAGTCTAGATATCAAATGAGCATGATGGGAGAAATGAGCTATTTCTTAGGTCTGCAAGTTAAACAGACTGATGATGGGATTTTTATCAATCAGTCAAAATACACAAAGAACCTCTTGAAGAAGTTTAACATGCAAGACAACTCTACTGCATCAACTCCCATAGCTACAACTACCAAGCTTGATCCTAATCAAGGTACTGAGGTAGATGTAACCAATTACAGAGGTATGATTGGCTCACTCTTGTATCTAACTGCTAGTAGACCAGATATCATGTATGCAACATGTCTATGTGCAAGATTTCAAGCAAATCCCAGAGAGCCACATCTCATAGCAATCAAAAGGATTTTCAGATACTTGAAAGGCACACCATCTCTTGGCCTTTGGTATGCTAAGGAATCTGATTTTAATTTATGTGGTTACTCAGATGCTGATTTTGCAGGCTGCAAAATAGACAGAAAAAGTACTTCAGGCAGTTGTCAGTTTCTTGGAGGAAGACTTGTTTCTTGGTTTAGTAAAAAGCAAAAGTATATCTCTACATCAACTGCAGAAGCTGAGTACATTGCTTCTGGAAGATGTTGTGCTCAGATTATGTGGATGAGAAATCAGCTAATGGACTATGGTTTGTCATATTCAAAAATACCTATTTATTGTGATAACCAAAGTGCTATTGCTATGATAGGAAATCCAGTGCAGCATTCTCTTACTAAGCATATCAGTATTAGATATCATTTTATAAGAGAGCAAGTGATGGAAGGGACAATTGAGTTACACTTTGTTCCTACTGATCAACAGCTAGCTGATATATTCATCAAGCCACTTCCTGAAACTACATTTACAAAGTTGGTGAATGAACTGGGAATGGTAAACTATGATAGTTTCTGAGAACAGAGAAAGATCAAATACTGATACTCGTCGAATCCTGATGCATCTCGAATCCTGATGAAAAGTCAATCCTGACTTCAGTCAAACATCGAATACTGATGCAACGTTTCACTTATCAGTAATGTATTTTAGTACTTTGTTTACTGCTCTGATTTCCTGATATACTTGTGACTATTGAACTTGTTAATAAGGTGATCACTTTAATTAGTTTTCATGTTTATTTCTTTGATTTAAATATGTGAAGAACAAGTTCAATGCAGAAAATAATGAATATAAATTAGAGAAACAAAATTTCATTGATAATAAGAAAGAAATTACATTCATAGATTACATCTTTTTGTTCTCTATCTACTAATCTATTCAACAGGGAAATAAAGTCCAAACCACTCCATTGTTAACAGCTATCCCAGATCCTATTTTTGCCACTTTGTTTGGGTGGAAGTTGATTGGTATAAGGTTATTTTTGCTGACATATTCATTAACAATGGTTGATGGAGTTGGATGAGGATGTCTTAGACGAAAGCCATGCTAATGTTGCTTGGAGGGCAGCATCGATGTAAATCACTTTTGTAGGTCTTTCTTTCTCGATTTCTTCAAGACCAGCATCCATCTGCAACCAAAGAGTCTCAAGTTGTCTTTCCCAGTTGAAAGCATCAAACTCTTCACGAGTATAACTGAAAATATCCCTCTTCTCGACGAGATGTAGATTCTTTTCTTTGATAGTAAGACTCAACATCTCTTTTACTAAGATATTTTAGGAGAAGAGTTTTTGATTTGCAGGAGAGAAGAAGAAGGGTTAAAAAGATGCTGGACAAGTCTATAGGCGTTAAATAGAGAAAGGAGAGGAACGAGAATATGAAACGATTCATATTCTGATGTTGGTACCAGGTATTTTTAGATTGTGATGTTTTAATTTCTTTAATTAAAACAAATTACCTTGTTTTATTTTTAATCACAATCTTATTTCTCGAAAACTGCGGGCGCGTGTATAACACTTATGTGAGTATATACTTACAGTTATGAAAATCGTGTCGCGTGCGGTTATCACCACTCTTACACGTAATTTGGTCCATTACTTATGTGTGCACGAGTTGATTACTAACACCTGTCTCTGAGAAATCATTCATTTTGTCTAAAATCAATTTAGTGTCCCAAATTGATTCATTATTCTCGAGCAATCAGTATTTTAACCATCTTCTTCAGTTTATGCGACCACAAACCCTAAATTTCAAAATCACAAATTCCTACTCATTCTAATTAAGAATGTCTTCTCCTGCATTCATGAACAATAAAGTTGTAATTCATGGTGTCACTTTTGCTCCTAACAACTTTACTGCAGTTCTTGATCATCAGGAACTAGAGAATGATTTTCAAATCATTCAGGATCTTTTGGCCTCAAGTCCAATCAATTACGCTCTAACTCAGCCTGCCAAAGTTTCTTTTAAGTGTGTTATGCAGGTGTGGCGTACTGCTGTCTTTGGTGAATGTATGACATTAGGAAGGTAAAATATGACTTTTGAATACAATGGTGTTACGCATCATGTTACTCCAGATGTTGTTTGTAAAGCTCTTCAACTACCATCTCTAAATGGTGAGACTCCAGAAAAGGTTACTGATGCTTCTCTTCTGGAGTTTGCTTTAAGTTTATGCTACAATGGACAACCAAAAAATTTGGAGATTTATTCAGAACCAAGCTAAAGAAGGAATGAAATTTCTTCTTTGATACCATAAGTAGGTGTTTCCTGAATAAGGTGTCTAACTTTGATGCCTTACCTACTGCTTCAGTTCACATTGGGTACTCTCTAATCTATGAAACTCCGTTTGATTATAGCTCTTTCATATTGCGAGCATTAACTGCTAGAAAGAAAGATAAATGTGGTTTTGTCTGCTATATTAGATTTATTCAGTTAATATTCTCGTACCTATGTCCCAATGTTGAATTTGCTGATGATACAGATTTGTCTATCTTTAAGATTTCTGCTAACAATATAAGTTCTCTGCTTAAAAGTGATAAGGCAAATGGTTTTGAAGGTACTAATACATTTATTCCTAATGAGGTCAGGCTTCTTTTAGCCAAGAGAATGTCTACTCATTATGGATCGAATACTGAGGGTCATGAGTCTGATTCTGGTGCTATGAGACATGACACTACCCATCCTGTTTCTGACCAAAGCACTCGATCAACCCAAACACTCTACCAAACAGTCATCCACCTCTGGTGTCTCACAAAAGGCATCAGTTGTAAAATCAAAGAAATTAGATAAATCTAATGTGTCTGGAAGACAATCAGGATCAAAGAATTTCTTCACTCCAATCCACTCTCAAAAGAAGTCACAAGGGGGTGAACAAGGGGTCCTGGCTAAGGATGAAATCTGTGCTTGAAGTTGATCAATATTTGATTGACACATGGGTGTATAATGAAACAGGAGAGAAGAGGAAATTCAGTCAGACAAATGATTTTGAGTCTGATTATGATTCTAATGATGACAAAGTACCATTTTCAGTTTCTTTGAAGAAAAAGGAAGTCATTGCTGTTGCTCCTAAAGAAATGGCTGTTTCTGAAAAGCCAAAGAAGAGAAGGAGATTACTTAAAAAGAGCCAATACTTCATTCCTCTAGAGATACAGAATCTTGATGATGATATAGAGAATATTCTGAATCCGGTTGTATCATCAGTTCCTGACTCAACTACAAATCTTGATATCTCTACTCCTGATACTTCACCTGTGAAGACTGTTGAAATTTCTGATTCTTCAGTCTCTACTTCACCAAAGAGGAGAACATTTGATATGTCACTGGAACAGGTTGTTGGCATTGCTGTAAAACTTGGACAAAAGCCACCACCTCTTTATAAGCAACAACAAGCTACAACAAAAGTTTTTGAACGACAAAAGAAACAGAGGACATCATCACCTCTAAAAGGATCTAGCCCACAAGAACCTGAACTTCAAAGTAGTTCAGCAGCTACTGCAAATCCAGTCACACAAGAACCATTCATTCAAAGTATGGATGCAGACATTGCTGAAGGAATAGTCCCACAAGAACCACTTTCTCAAAGGGAAAGTGTAGACAAAAATATTCCTGCTCCACAAGAACCATCTTCTCAAAGTGAAGATGCAAGCAAAATCACATTAGCAAAGGAGTTTCCTGACACTGCTCAAGGGGCTTCTGAAATTGAATTTGACTTAGTTCAAAGTCTGGCAGATAAAGCTCCTCATGCTAAGCATATTGCTGAATGTGATGAAATACTGAAGGATACTGCACATGAGGGAAGCACACAAGAACCTTTGACTCAAAGTGTTGAAGAAGCTTCACAACCTCAGACTACACAAGAACCATCAGTAGCAAATACTGATGCAAGTCATGCTTTAGTTGCATTTGTCAATCCTGATGCAAGTACTACTGATCCACATATTCCACTGCTTATCGAGCCAATTTCTGTAAGGCCAATGGAATCTTTAACTACTTCCTCATGTAACACTTCTATCTCTACTTCTCTTAATACTGATAGTATGATTACAGATAGACCTGATACAAGGGATACCTCTATTTGTATGACTTCAGTTCACTCTCCTCAGCCACCTCTTATTTCTTTGAATTTGTTGAGCCAGAACCTTTCTAGTGAGACTGAGAGTAAACAATTAGAGAAAAAGAAGAGTGAAGAGAGGTAGTCTCCTGAACTGGCAAAAGGTGAGGTAGAACAGAGTGAGAAGTTACAAACTTCCGGAGAGGTAGTAGTTACTATTGAAAGTAACTTAGGTAATGCTGTGAGAAGTGATGATATCACTTTAAAAGAAAGGAGAGATCTAGGAAATGTTTCTATTCCCATTGCAGGTCTTCAGAAACCAACAGTTCCATCTACTGTTTATTTGAAATTGAAAGGAGTTATGAATCCTGAAGATAATGTGGATGATAAATTTCCTGAGGCTGATGGTAGCTCAGATGATGATGATCATGCTGATGATGATCCTGAGGCAATTTAAATGCAGGCCGCTCTCAAAGCAAGTCTAGGATCTGCTCTTGGATCTTCTAGTCGGTACATGCAATCTGTTACTCAAGAAGAGTTCAGAGGGGAGTACAGTTCTATACTTCCTGAACATACTCGAGCAACTAGGGGATATAAATGGGATACTGAATGGAATCAACCAGATGCTGAGATGAATTTCAATAATGCTCTTTTTCATTCCAGTCATATTGCCACTAGGATGTCTACTCCCGAGCTTAAGGCTCTTGTCAAGACTAATGCTCTGCTAGCAAAAGGATTGAGGAATGAGATTGATTGTATCAAGGTTGACAATGCTAAAGTTCAAGCTGATATTCATACAATTGTTTCTATATCTGCTACTGCTTCTCAAGTTCGTATTCTTACCAGTGATGTTAAGGCACTTGAAAAGAAGATGGATTCAAGAATGGATGTCTTGGAATCTAAAGTTGACACTATTGATGAAACTCTCAAGCTTATTTTATCTTTCTTTATTAAGGAGGGTTCTGATGTCAAAAAGGGGGAGAAGGTAGTAGTCAAAACAAAATGTACACCTAATCCAGTTGTGAGAAAGGATAATGATACTTCTGGAAATGATGGTGGTGTAAGTGCTCAACAACATGGAAAAGGAAAAGGAACCTCTGATGCTGGTTTGGTAAAGAGGAGGAGTTCAACTCAGACTCAAACAATTTTCATCATCTGGTCAAGGTTAAAGGCAAACTCGTCCTACAATTCCTGGAGAGAATGAAGATTTGTTCATTTCTAACATACAAGATGCTCCTCATCTCTTTGAAGAGATTATCACTGAATCAGGTGGAAGTGAACTTGTTTATCGAAACAGTGATAAGTTTCATCAGTATCATGCTAAGAAGGCACTTGAATTAACTTTTGAAGAAAATCCTAATATGACTACTGATGAAATTGTAAAGGAGCAAAACAAGATTTTTGAGGAGATTGCTAAACAGAAAGAAGCTCCTACTGCAGGTAGAGGAAGAGGTAGAGGAAGCAGAGGCAGTGGTAAAGGAAGAAAGCCTACTCAGACAGTCAAAAGGCAGACAAGATCTAGTGGAATCAGAATAGAGGAGATTACTGAAGATTTAAAGAAGAAAACTCCATTATCACTTGAATATTTCCATCATCAAATGTTTTTGATGAGCCTGGTACAACAGAAGAAGAAACTCCTTTTGTGAGAAAGAAAATTAAAGTTGAAGAAGCAAAGAAGGAGACTGTTGATTCTGATACTGGTGGTGTTAGAAAATCTAGAGGAGTCAGGGACAGTGCAAATGATATTGCTGAAAGAGCTAGCAAAGAATATTTCAGAAGGCTGGTTAATTCTGAAAAGGAATTATTTGTTGATAAATCTAAGCAAGTGAAGGAGGAAGAAGCAGAACCTAATGATCCACAAACAAAGAAGAGAAGGAAAAAGTGGATGGAAGTTGATGACATGAAGTATACTGGACCAGTTGTTTTTAAGTCTGGTAGAGTAATCTCAGAACCTCCAATGATTTCTGGACTTCAGAAAGCAAAATCTTCTAAGCCTGATAAAGGTCCACCAAGGTGGATTAAGTTGAGTTCTGATCTGAAGGGACTGGAACCTTACAATCAAGGAGGAATTAGTTCTATGGATCTGAAGGGACTGGAACCTTTCAAGCAGATCAACATTTTCTTACTAGAAGATTGGGTGACAAACTATCTGTTGATGATCTTTGGGAGCTTGAATCTGTTACAATTGTTGCGTGCAGGATGGATGGTAAGATGATGGAAAGATTATTGTACTTCATGAAAGACAAAAGTGTCAAGAGGCTGAGCATTCATGAGGTATTGTTCAAGTCAACAAGAGAGCTGAAATATGTTCTCTATTTTCTTGAAAATAGAAGCATTCCTGATGTAGAAGCCAGTGTTTACAAAAACTGGTGTACCATGATTTTCATGACAACAAAATCCAGATATTTGGAAGGAGGATCAAGGTATGATGGTAATTATACTCCCATGTACTGGAATTCTGAAGGATAAGAAGTACATATGTAAAAGGGTTCATCTGTTAAAGAAGTAATATTGTATCAAGAACAGTTGTCTTTGAATCCTGGTGGAAGAGATCTTGCATATTTACCGTTGGGAGAGTTAGACTTACCAAAAAGCTCAATTCAAAATCTCAGGGCTGGTATCTATCAGATTGACAAGAACAATGAAGAACTTAAAAAGTTGAAGAAAAGATTGATTCAAATTATGGAAGAAAAAGAAGAGGAGTTACTATCAAGTTTCTTGCAGATAAGTAATTTCTTTGTAATGATTTCTGAGACTGAGCCTGAAGATTTCTTGTAGAATTTTGTTTTGAGTTTTTGACATCATTGAATCAAATAATTTGTGCTTTATTTTATTAAGTACAAATTGGGGGAGATTGTTAGATATTGATTCAAGTGATATCAGGATCTGGACTACTGATCAGATACTGATGCTGACGTACGTCATCAATAATACAACGTCAGTATTGGGTTGTTATCAAGATTAGAAGCTGGTCAGTATTTCGTGAAGATTCTCATCAAACCAGAGATCAAGGAAGATTGATATGTCGGTTCCTAAATTACAGGAAGGCAGCTATCATACAAGATATGCATTCATTGTGATATGTAATTGATTTAGAATATCTTGTAATTGATAGTGTAACTGTGTACACTATATAAACACAGTTTAGGTTTTACATTATTGTAATCGCTTACACGAGTTATTTTGTAACCTAGCAGCTCTTAAGAACATAAGGATTTCTTAAGAGAGTTTGTAACAGTTTTATATCAGAATTAATAAATTGCTGTTATTGATTCATACTTGTGTTATTTCTGTTTAAGTCGAAAATCTTATACAATTGTATTCAACCCCCCTTCTACAATTGTTAATTACTGGGCAACATGTGAGAGCGTATTCAAATAACTGACCATAACTGCGATTCTATTCTATCCAAATCAATGAACCGATAGCAAAATTCTGTAAATCTAAGATCTCAGATGCCAAAATAAAGGAACCTACTCTCAAAAGAGAAAGAACAAAACCACTAACGGGATACTAGACTCTCAATAAAGAGATATATTTATTGAAAACAAAGTAAAATCAAGTTAAAAAATGGGAGTTATCATTCACAAGAAAAAAGTACTAAATCCAATATATCAGTAGATAAAACCCACCAACGTGGTACTAGACTCTCAACAAAGAGAGATATTGAAAAACAAAGCTAAATCAAAGAAAACAATAAAAATGGGTTTATCATCAACCAAAACGCATATATAGCCCCTAAACTTTAGTTTAGTATTTTTAGAAGAGGAAGAGAGAGAGAAACGACTATAGTAATCGTTTAAAAATCAATATTATTGATAACTAGATAGGTCGATACATACAAAATTCTATATTGTTTCTAAGAAAAGGTGCCCATTTTAATTTTGTATTCTTGAATTCAAGTAATAGTATTCAATTCTCATATCCTAATCTAAGAGCAGACATATAATATGCTTAGATAACTTGGGCAGAGAGTAACATTACATGTAATTGTCATATTTTTTCTTTTCGCATATTTTTTTCGTTTCGTGTACAAAAACAATTGCGTAGTTTAGGAACATTTTGTGTTCGAATTTTGGGTACACAAAATAATTTCATGCAAGATCCCAAAGACACATGGCATGAGTGTACACAACACAACCGATTTTCTAGATTTACGAAAGCTCTTTCTTTTAATATATATCGGAAAAATATATTCAGTGTTAAATGAACATGAATTTCATTTATTTAACTCAATAATTTAATTACAAGGACACCTATATAATAATGTGATTACGTGTTTATATATTACACATTTGATTTTAGTTTCATGTACAGTTTTCTATTTTAACATGTTAGTCAAATAGGAAAAAGTTAAGTGATACTCATTTTCAAATGTCTTATTTTACGCGTTTGGATGACAACGGGTTGGATTTGATCCGAATTTTGTAAAATCCAAACTCACGTCCAAATATTTTTGGGTTTTAAAAATAAATCCAAATCCAAAACTTAATATCCAAAACCAAATTCGTCGGATTTCGGATTAGATTTGATTTTTTTCGAATCCAAAATTAATAATAATGTAGTCAAAATTAAAATAATTGCTACACGCAACCAATATTAATTATATTTGTACCAAAAATAAAAATTAAAATGATTAACTTAAGTAGTCAAATATAATATATTATACGAATTAACGTACTAAGTAAATTTAAAATATGTTAAAAATATTATTCTTTTTATACACAAAAAAGAAAATTTTATGTAAAGCAAAAAAAATTATATATTAAATATATCAATAAAATTTGAGATTGTGAAATAGAAGTTCTAATTACTGAATTTGTATTAATTGTTTCCAATGAAATATTTGAATAAAAATAAATAAAATAATATGTCTTACATCTAAAATTTTACATCAATAATTTCAAATTAAAGTATTAAATTATTTATGTATCGGGTTTCAATAGTGGATCGGGTTTCGGATTTCGAATAGGATATCGGTTCGATACAACTTAAATCCAAATGCAAATCGAAACTATTTCGGGTTTAAAATCTATATTCAAACCTAAATCCAAAAATTTGGTCGGTATATCCAAAATTTTGGGGTTCGTCTCGGGTACCATCAGATTGAATTAATTTTCCTTCCTTGTGGGTAAAAGAAAACTAATATTTAATATACCATATTCTGATAGAAAAGATTAAACAATTCAACATACAAACTCCCAAACTGAATATAACATTTTAAGTTGTCATTAAAAATAAGATGATGGCAATCACTGTAAACTCTAACAGTCATATCTTACTAAAGAACGGGATATATTGGATTTTTTGGTTAATTGATAATGTTTATTTTTCTATAGTAAATCAATTTACTAATAAAAGAACATAAAATTTGTAAAAATGATATGGAACAAACTAGAGATGCACAAAAGGCCCATCGGGCCGGGCTTTGACCGGGCTTTGAAAAGCCCGGGCTTTTTGGTCAAAGCCCGGCCCGGGCTTTGACTTTGACCGGGCCGGGCCGGGTTTCTGTGAAAAATGTGAGCCTGTTTAGGCCCTCGAAGCGGGTCGCGATGGGCTTTTTTCCGGGCCTGAAGCGGGCCGGACCAGATCGGGCTTTTTTCGGGATCAAATTGGATGGAGATTTTATGTTATATAAGAATGTTCTTTATGAATAATGGCAATAATGGCAGACATGTGTTAAACAATCTATATTGCCGATACAAATATTACATTTATCGATTTAATTTTTGATTTGATGATATATTAATTGATTACACACGTGTACTTAACTTGTTTTCGTTCATGTATCGTAATATATGCATATAAATAATCTTATTATTAATAATGAATATGTAAATATATATGTACTTAAATTATTTTTATATTTGTAGGAATACATAAATATTTATGTAAGTATACTAGAATAATCGAATTTTACCCGGGCTTTTTCGGGCCGAACCGGGCTTTTAATCGGGCCGGGCAGAAGACCGGGCTTTTTAAAAGACCGGGCTTTTGCCGGGCCGGGCCGGGCCGAGCTTTGCCCAAAAATATAGGGACCCTTTAAGGCCCTCGGGCCGGGCTTGACCGGGCCGGGCTTTGACCGGACCGGGCTTTGATCGGGCTTTGCCGGATCGGGCCGGGCCAGATTTTCGGGCTCGTGCTTTTTGTGCATCTCTAGAACAAACACATATGAAACTAGATTAGATGAAAATTTTCCTTTATCATGATTACGTTCGTTTAATGGATCTTGCACAATTGTGATCTTTTCTCATATCGTTGAAACATGCACTTTTTTTTGAAAGATAATCTAATGATTTGTAACGGTTGTTAGACATATGTGTTTATGAATTTTTAATATGTATTCGAAAAATTAATCGCGATCCATGCAAATATTTTGAATATTAATATTATTAAAATTATAAAAAACCGATTGTACTGCACATTTAAATATACTAAATTTTCAAAATAACAAAACTTAAAATATGGTTAAAAAAATTCATGAACTTGGTTGAAAGATTCTCAAAAATGAGAGAAATCAAATAAAAAATAAAATTAAGAAAAAATAATAAAGAAGGGTTTAGAATGTTTGAGCGGGGGTGTGAATGTTATGATATTTGTTTGATAATATTGATATTAATGTAATTGGCATTAATTGACTATAATTTTATATAATTTTAATGAAATATTTTTTTATAAATAATGATTAAAATAATATATTTATATTAATTAATTAATAAATTTGCCATTCGGTGTGTAGCACGGGTACAATGCTAACCAATCAAAATGACAATTCACTTTTTGGGATTTTTTTTTGGAAAGTTTTTTGGGAACTCTAGAATTACTCCAAAAAATTGCTGATTTCCTATTTTATTTGCATTTATAGAATGAAAAATATGTATTTGATTTATTTTTCTATTAATAATTATGTTTTTATTATTCTCTACGCCTGATCCTCAAAACATCATGATTATATTGAACTGAACTTTCTATCGTTAAATTACTTGGGGAAAAACCAAAAGGGAATAAGAAAATTGATACGTATCTTAGGTAAATATTATCATATATCAAGTTAATGCGTTTTGATATTAATATTTTTTTTATATACACAATTTTTCAAAATCGTTTAACACGCGCCATACAGTTACACATGATATATTTTTGTAACTATTTTGAAATTTTAAATTGTGCTTTCTATGCTTATCATGGATAAAATGCTAATTATTTTAACATGATCATAATTATTGTAATACTTTATTTTACGATAAAATTAAACATGCAGCAAATTCTTTCAAAATTATATTAGAAAAATAGAAAAAGAAAACCTTTTGCCTTTTCACAAACCAATCGCAAGTTAGACCAAAGTTTGAATGAAAGGCATGTTATACAATCTTTAAACAATATTTTATTTATAATATATAATGATAAGAACACACTTTGTACGTTTTAGTAATTTTCCACTAAAAATTCATGCAAACTTAGTATAGTACAACCGTAAGTAGCTCCCATCTCTTCAATGGAAGAGATTTTCATTGAAGCCATGCATGATTTAGATTAATTGACCCATATTTATCATATTCATCTGTCAAAACTAATACTAAGACAATGGATTTGAGTATTTCGAGAACATTCATCATTGATGATGAATAAATATTGGACACGACCATCTTTTTAGAGTACTATTTCGTCCTATATATCTAAGAAATTAGTACTACTTCGTTATTTGATTTTTACGTTCAAATTTATTCAATTTTGATTGATAATTAAAATTTATATATTTATAATTTTGAAAATCGAAAAAATACATTTTAAAATAAATTAAATATATTTTCCAATAATACATATTTTGTAATTATTTTTAATTATCTGCTATATGTAAATTTCAATCAAAGTTAAAAAAAATTATTTATTGAAAGTCAAATAAACCGGAACTGAGGGAATATATGATTTCTTTATGAGAGAGATGGATATATTGGAAGGGGGTAATGTTAGTGGGGATAATATACTTTTTAGCTTTTGTTATGTAGTTTACAGTTTACACCTTTCCTTTCAAGGTCTTGGTGCATGCTGAAGCCTCCTTTACTTTGTTATATGGTAACAGAAACTTGTATAGCTCACCACCAGGTAAAGACTCAGTATCTTTATTTAGCATTTGTTTGGAATTGTTGGTCCCGTGAAGGCCTTCTTTATAGGAAAGCCTATCATTTTGAGTCATTGGCTCGGCTCATGGTAGGGTTCATCAGGCCGCATGGCAGGGGATAGTGCATGTATACGGGGACATTTTACTTGCCAATTATCCTTAATATTTCGATTATGCAATCAACCTTTTTTAATGATTGTACACAAATGAGCCACTTAACTTCGAAAAGCAGCTTGGCTCCTTTATTCAATTTCATTCCCACAGGAAACATATATGTCTGCAAATCTTAATACATACAACACATACACATATATTGAACCGAACTTTCTATCGTTAAATTACTTGGGGAAAAACCAAAAGGGAATAAGAAAATTGATACGTATTTTAGGTAAATATTATCATATATCAAATTAATGTGTTTTGAATTTAATATTTTTTTATATACACAATTTTTCAAAATCGTTTAACACGCACCATATAATTAAACATGATACATTTTGGTAACTATTTTGAAATTTTAAATTCTGCTTTCTGTGCTTATCATGGATAAAATGCTAATTATTTTATCACGATCATAATTATTGTAATGCTTTATTTTATGATAAAATTAAACTTGCAGCAAATTCTTTCAAAATTATATTAGAAAAAGAAAACCTTTTGCCTTTTCACAAACCAATCCCAAGTTAGACCAAAGTTTGAATGAAAGGCATGTTATGCAATCTTTAAACAATATTTTATGTATCTATACTATATTATAATAAGCAAAAGGGGTATAATTTGTAGTTGGTTACCCCTTTTTTGGTTATCCCCATTTTTGGTTATCCCTCATTTATAGATCAGCAACTCAAGTAGATCATGACCGTTAGATATAATACTATATTATAATAAGCAAATGGGGTATAATTTGTAGTTGGTTATCCCTTTTTTGGTTATCCCCATTTTTGGTTATCCCTCATTTATCACCGTTAGATCAGCAACTCAAATAGATCATGACCGTCAGATATAACAATACTAAAAGTTGTTATATGAAGAGGTTCAAGGTTCTTTTCCCGCCAATAACATATTAATTTATATTTAATACTAAAAATTATTATATACTATATATCTATACTATCTATACAATATTATAATAAGCAAAAGCGGTATAATTTGTAGTTGGTTACCCTTTTTTGGTTATCCCCATTTTTGGTTATCCCTCATTTATCACCGTTAGATCAGCAACTCAAGTAGATCATGACCGTTAGATATAACAATACTAAAAGTTGTTATATGCAGAGGTTCAAGGTTCGATTCCCGCCAATAACATATTAATTTATATTTAATACTAAAAATTATTATATATAAAGATGTACGGTTCGAATCAATAACATATTTAAATTAATATTTATAATATTATATTATATTATATTATATTATAAATAAATTATAAAAAATTAAAAGTAACCCGTGCTTTGCACGGGCTATAAGCTAGTAATATATAATGATAAGAACACACTTGGTACGTTTTAGCAGTGTTCCAGAAATCGCTAGGCCGTCCAGAGCGGTTAGGGTACCGCCTAGTGCCTAGTCGGGTAAGCAGGGATTAATCGGACGGATTAATCAGAGCATTAATTGGATATTATAATAATATTTAATATATTAGTCTAATTTACAATTAAACATATCATTTTAAATAAATTAACAGGATTAATCGAATTTCAAAAATCGAATCGATTGATTACCTTATAGAAGATTAATCGGGGATTAATCGATTGAATCTGGGATTTTTAGAACAGTGGGTTTTAGTACTTTTCCACTAAGAAATCATGCAAACTTAGTATAGTACAACTGTAAATGTAAGTAGCTCCCATCTCTATTCTCTTCAATGGAAGAGATTTTCATTGAAGCCATGCATGATTTAGATTAATTGACCCATATTTATCATATTCATTTGTCAAAACTAATAAGACAATGGATTTGAGTATTTCGAGAACATTCATGATTGATGATGAATAAATATTGGACACGACCATCTTTTTAGAGTACTATTTCGTCCTATATATCTAAGAAATTAGTACTACTTCGTTATTTGATTTTTACGTTCAAATTTATTCAATTTTGATTGATAATTAAAATTAATATATTTATAATTTCGAAAATCCAAAAAATACATTTTAAAATAAATTAAATATATTTTCCAATAATACATATTTTGTAATTATTTTTAATTATATGCTATATGTAAATTTCAATCAAAGTTAAAAAAAATGATTATTGATTATTTCTTTATGAGAGAGATGGATATATTGGAAGGGGTAATGTTAGTGGGGTAATATACTTTTTAGCTTTTGTTCGTAGTTTTACACCTTTCCTTTCAAGGTCTTGGTGCATGCTGAAGCCTTTACTTTGTTATATGGTAACAGAAACTTGTATAGCTCACCACCAGGTAAAGACTCAGTATCTTTATTTAGCATTTGTTTGGAATTGTTGGTCCCGTGAAGGCCTTCTTTATAGGAAAGTCTATCATTTTGAGTCATTGGCTCATGGTACAATTCAATCAATGTGCACCTTGAATTTAAGTTATTGGCTCATGGTAGGGTTCATCTGGCCGCATGGCAGGGGATAGTGCATGTATACGGGGACATTTTATTTGCTGACTAATTATCATTAATATTTCGGTTATGCAATCAATCTTTTCTATTGATTGTACACAAATGAGCCACTTAACTTTGAAAAGCAGCTTGACAAATCCTAATACATACAACACATACACATATATTGTGCTCAATAAGTGGCTTAAAAGGGGAGGAAAAATAAAATAAAATTTGGTCCAGAAACATTTCATTCGTTAATTGTTTACTCTTAACATTTTTCTTGTATATTTTTATCGAAAATTACACATATAGCAAACGTTTGTGTTACTTTACACATATAGTTAAACATGAGTTTAGATAAATAAATACATAAAATTTCTTTCAAATTAAAATTATAAAATGTTAAATGTTAAACTAATACTAAGACAATGGATTTGAGTATTTCGAGAACATTCATCATTGATGATGAATAAATATTGGACACGACCATCTTTTTAGAGTACTATTTCGTCCTATATATCTAAGAAATTAGTACTACTTCGTTATTTGATTTTTACGTTCAAATTTATTCAATTTTGATTGATAATTAAAATTTATATATTTATAATTTTGAAAATCCAAAAAATACATTTTAAAATAAATTAAATATATTTTCCAATAATACATATTTTGTAATTATTTTTAATCAAAGTTAAAAAAATTAATTATTGAAAGTCAAATAAACCGGAACTGAGGGAATATATGATTTCTTTATGAGAGAGATGGATATATTGGAAGGGGGTAATGTTAGTGGGGATAATATACTTTTTAGCTTTTGTTATGTAGTTTACACCTTTCCTTTCAAGGTCTTGGTGCATGCTGAAGCCTCCTTTACTTTGTTATATGGTAACAGAAACTTGTATAGCTCACCACCAGGTAAAGACTCAGTATCTTTATTTAGCATTTGTTTGGAATTGTTGGTCCCGTGAAGGCCTTCTTTATAGGAAAGCCTATCATTTTGAGTCATTGGCTCGGCTCATGGTAGGGTTCATCAGGCCGCATGGCAGGGGATAGTGCATGTATACGGGGACATTTTACTTGCCAATTATCCTTAATATTTCGATTATGCAATCAACCTTTTTTAATGATTGTACACAAATGAGCCACTTAACTTCGAAAAGCAGCTTGGCTCCTTTATTCAATTTCATTCCCACAGGAAACATATATGTCTGCAAATCTTAATACATACAACACATACACATATATTGTACGCAATAAGTGGCTTAGGAGGAAAAATAAAATAAAATTTGGTCTAGAAACATTTCATTCGTTAATTATTTACTATTAACATTTTTCTTATATATTTGTATCGAAAATTACACATATAGCAAACGTTTGTGTTACTTTACACATATAGTTAAACATGAGTTTAGATAAATAAATACATAAAATTTCTTTCAAATTAAAATTATAAAAGGTTAAATGTAAGTGTACATATATTTCTTATTTTTCTTACTTTGTCACCCATAAAAATTATACATTTTGGAAATAATATTAACATATTCCAAATTAGGATTATTATTTCATCATGATCATGATTATTATAATATTTTATTTTATGATAAAATTAAACATGCAGCAAATTCTTTCAAAAATATATTACCTACCTGCAAGCTAGACCATAATTTTGGATGAGAGGCATGTTATATCACCTTTAATTAGGTCCTATTTTTAATATATAAATAATAAAATAATTTTTTAGCCAAATGATATCGATCCATACAGGAGAAATTGGAATCCCTACATGTGATTAAAGGCTACATCATTATATTGTATTTTTTGGTGCATTGGGACTCGGGAGTAGGCTACATCAATTCTTTGTACATGGGAAAAGATTGCTCTTTAGATTGACCCATACATGGATTGACCCATACATGTACGTCAAAGTCACCTGTTTTCGAGGATGTTATTGGTGATGATTAAATAGTGTATGGGCACCTGCTTCTCTTTTGGGTGCATGATTCATTTTTTTTGAAGTACTCCCTCCGTCCCAAAATACATGTCCCTTTCTAAAACAAATTTGTCCCAAATTACATGTCCCTTTTCTCTTTTCAATGCAAATTTAAGTGTAGTTTTACAAAACTATCCCTACATTTATTGTACCAAAATTTTGACTTTTTTAAATTTAACTCTATTCTCATTTACCAATGTATTAAATAGGGGTATTAGTTGGAAAATTTTATTCAACTAACTTTATCTTAATATGTGTGCTTTTTAGAAAAGGGACATGTAAATTGGGACGGATGGAGTATTATTTTGTCCTATATGTTTAAAAAATACTCCCTCTGTCTCAGTATAAGTTGCTCATTTCATATGTCGGGATTGTTCATAACATGAGACAAATTACTAATTTACGTCTAATCTATAAGGCCAAATATAGTCATGAGTGATTTTATTGGATTCGTATTTATGAGTACTTTAATACAGTGAAGTTTTTATATTTAATATTAATACAAAATTCAAGATATTAACGATCAAAAGTGTGCGTTGGAAAATGTGTCCGGAGGAAACAGGAAACATATTTAGAGACGGAGGGAGTACTGCTACTGTATTTGAATAATACCTCCCACTTACTTTTTTTTTTGAAACAAAAAGAAGTCAATTCATTAATAAAAACCATACCACATCTACAAATACAATAGTAAGAACAGACGCTTAAGGAGATCGCTGTTGAATCCTTCCTAGAGGAAGCCAAGCGATTTGAAGATAATTGATATATACATGTTTTTACTGCAACAATTATCATCGAATTGTTCTGGACCGACAATCATATATGCGATTCCATAGTAACCTTCATCTCTGAATCAAAATCATGAAAAACTTGCCGATCTATAACCACGGCCATGGAAAACTACCAAATCCAATCAGAACAAAAAACCAAACTCTCACAAGGAGAGACTAACACAACCCAAATAAATTGGGAATTATTAAAACCTAAATAAATTGGGAACTTTATTGAAAAGAAACAAGAAAAAAGTAAGGAAAATGAAAAATGAATTGGGGGGGCTTTCCACCGGTGAAACCCGATGGAAGCCCCCTCAAAAATCTTTAATGGAGGCTAGGGTTAGAAGGGAGAGAGAGATACCTCCCACTTACTTAAAACGTAGCATCCAATGGAAATTGAGAAAACTGGGCCTGAGGACAACCTCAGGAATCTCCCCTGAGGTTATAAGAATTATTGCTTATAAAGTAAGGGGCCCGCAGGGGTAGTTTTGTAAATCTAAATTTTTATCATTAATTTACACAAATGCCCTTAAATTTTGTATTGATTTGTTCTATCCTCAGGGTTCTAACCTGAGGATAATGAAACTCATGGAAATTTTGTATTTATATTTATTTTCATTTTTTTTATTTTTTTGGTGAATCTAAATAAGTAGTTTTTTATATATGGCAGTCGCACATGAAGCTACAATATTCAGTAATAATTTTTTCAAAATGTTGTTTTTATTTGATTGTTTAATGCTTCCATGTTATAGTTGTTACCCTAATAATGCAAATGTTTAAAGGAAGGATATACCTTGTCTCTCTTTTGAATGCAATATTCCACGAGTATATTGTCGTGTTTTAATTAAGAAAGGATTGTTTGAAAAATGCTAAGTACCCTAAATTATTATTCAAAAATTGTTCAAAATTAACGTGTTAGATTGAAAAATTTTGATTGGGGAGGTTAGTGTGAATTAGGGGTGGAAAACGGATAATACGGATACGGATTCAGCTATATCCGAATTCGGACCCGTTTTTTACAACCGTATCCGTATTCGAATCCGGGAATATCCGAGAAAACCTTATCCGAATCCGGCAAATGTTATCCGGATACGGATAATATCCGGATCCGAATCTGTTTTGCAAAAAAAGAATTTTTTTTGTGAAATTTGAATTATTATAAAAAACAAGCATATTTTTCAAAAACAAAAAATAAAAAAAACAGACATATTAAAGAGATACTCGGTTCTAATTTACAAATTACAAAAACCATAAAATTATCCAAATTTGCATATGCAAATTTATATCAGAATAACTTCATTACACATCGAGAAACTTGCAAGTTCATCAAAATTCATTACAATGGGAACTCGATAAATACTATCACTCTCACTTCTTTGAGGTGCATCCTTCAGCTTTTTTGAAATTCTGTTGGGTCTGCAAAATTTGTTGAAAAGAATTATCAGAAATACCTGGAGAATGACAACAAGCATATCAAGTAAAAAATAAAATTAGTCAAATGGCCAACATGAAATCCAAGTCATTTATTTACTAGGAAAGTAAAAGGCATGAGATAAAAACTTTATAAAGATTTCCTGTTATCAATAATTCCTTGTGAAGTTTTTCACTTCGGGTTAATCAAACTTTATTCTCATTTACCTATGAATGATGCAGCCCTGTTTAGTACAATAAGTATAAAATACAGAGGTACAATTACAAGTTGAGAACCAACTTTGAAAGAAAAAAAATAAAAAGTGGTCACCAGCAATTAGAAAGGCCAAACAGAATGATTAAACTCAACCATTGGGGCTCAACATGGATAAAGCTTAAATCAAACTTTATCATCAAAATCAAAACCTATATATATTGGCAACAATGTTCTCAAGGTCACTATTTAGTTGCTAACAAGTATGACAAGTATCTAAATTAAATGATAACAAGTACACATTTAGTTGATTTCATTCCAACTGAACTAGAGGCTGCAGATGGAGTTGAACTTGAAGTTTTTCCTGCAATTTTATACACACACAAGTATAAATAATAATCATAGGTTGTATGAATCAAAGCTTGTTCAAATCAGTTGGAGATGTATAAACACAAGCTACACAAGTCTACCTTGTTCCATTGACAGGGACCTTAATGAATTAAAGATCTGCAATAATAATCAAATAAATCAAATCTTTAGCAGGGCAATACAAAACTATATAGTATATACTATATGGCATATACAAATAATTAAATTAAAGACCATAATCAAGAAACTTCAAATAATTGAATCTTCTAAAAAATAAATACAAAACTATATACTATATGCCATATACGAACTAATCAAATAAAGAAATAGATATAGAATCGAAAGTTTTTATGGTTAGGATTAGGATCGAACCTTTTTAGGGCGATGGAGCGGCGATGCGGGCGGTGAAGATCTAGTTCTTTGAAGAAGAGAGCCGCACAGCAGTGGTTTTAGGTTTTATCTTTAATCTTTGAAGTAGATACTTTACTACTTTACTCTTTAGATAATTAGATTTTAGAAATTAGAATAGAACGTGTACGTTGTATCACTCCGCTCGACTAATTTTTATCTTTACTACTGTGACTACTCGACTAATTTTTATTTCATTTTATTACATTTTTATTTTTAAGAGTAAATAATAAAAATTAAAAATATTTAAAAATATATTATATATAATTACTTTCGGATACGGATGTGCCTATATCCATATTCGTATCCTAAACTCTCGGATTCAGATATGGATGATATCCGGTTAACTCCGGATACGGATAATATCCGCTTTTTTCCAGATACGAATACAGATATTTCGGTCGGATATCGGATTTTTCGAAAATTTTTTCCAGCTCTAGACTGTGAATGCATGAGTACATTTTTTTTTTTTGACTATGTAGAGTTCTAAGATAATTCTAAAAGATAAAATGATACACCTTTACCCTTCTAGAGTACATTTTATTATGACCAATTATAATAATATATACTCCCTCCGTCCCAAAATACATGTCCCTTTTCTAAACAAATTTGTCCTAAATTACATGTCCCTTTTCTCTTTTCAATGCAAATTTAAGTGTAGTTTTACAAAACTATCCCTACATTTATTGTACCAAAATTTTGACTTTTTTAAATTTAACTCTATTCTCATTTACCAATGTATTAAATAGGGGTATTAGTTGGAAAATTTTATTCAACTAACTTTATCTTAATATGTGTGCTTTTTAGAAAAGGGACATGTAAATTGGGACGGAGGGAGTATAACATTTGAAAATTATTTTGAAAACCAATTTACATACTTAGCATTTTTCAAATGAAAAAGGTAGGTGGTGAATCAGAAACTTTAAATGCAATATGGTAGATTATAGATGTAATCCCAAGCAAGCATTGTCATCCATAGTTTTGAATGAGAGGCATGCTATACAATCTTTAATTACTATTTTATTTATAGTAAATAATGATATGAACACACTATACACGTCTTATGAAAACTGTTTTATTATAATAGTATTATTAATAGTATTAATCAAACTTATAATAAATTATAAGTTCAAAAGTAACTTATCATAAATAACAATTTACTCATACATGATTTTTTTCAAAAAAAAAAATAACGTAAGAATCTACAAAGCTGGTAAAGGAAAGGAAGTACAAAAATAGTACTCCCACGTACTCTATCTTGTTTGTGCATTGGAGGAGGACCCATACATAAATCATAAATGTACATCAAAATTCATCTGTCAAAAGTCCTAAAAGTAAATAGGGTATGGGCATGCTTCACTTTTGGGTGCAAGATTCATTCTTTTGAGATATTTTTTTGTTTTATATGTTTAAAATATAATATTTGAATAATACCTCACCCTTGTTACACTCAATGGAAATTTTGTAGTTTTATTTATTTTCATTTATTTTTATTTTTTCGTGAATTGTATAACTAATTTTTTTTATATATAAGTATAGCATGAAGCTACAGTATGTAGTAATAATTTTTTTTAAAAAAAATGTCGTTTGTTTTATTTATCTAATGCTTTCATGCTATAATTGCTACTCCCTCTATCACAAAATGTTCTTCTCATTTACAATGTCGGTCATGTTCATAACATGAGACAAATTACTAATTTACGCATAATCTATAAGACCAAATATAGTCATGAGTGATCTTGTTAGATTCGTATTTATGAGTGCTTTAATATAGTGAAGTTTTTATATTTAATACTAATACGAAATTGAAATCAAAAGTGTGCGTTGACAAACGTATTTTTTGAAATGGAAAGAGTTTTTTGAGACGGAGGGAGTACCGTAATAAAGCAATATGTTTGATAGCCAGCTCTTTTGGACGCAAAATCGAGGGAGTATTCTGTCGTATTTGCTATTCTGTCGTATTTGCACGTTTCAGTAATTTTTGAATAAAAGCTCCTGCAAAGCTGCAATGACAGTGACAATAACATAGTACACACTGTAACGTCTACTACGTAGCTTCTTCTCAATTATTTTATTGAATTATTTGGTTGAAAGTATTACTCCGTGATTACACCAAAATTCCCAATTCGAAGTAAATAATTATATATAATTAGATAGTTGATTAATTATTTTTAAAATACTAGGTAATTATTGTTTTTAAGTCTAATTATTCAAAAAATATATAATGTAATTATATCCCATATACATATATAATTGATTGATGTAACTTGTAAGGAAGTTATTGTGGGTTGGTGTCATTTCGTAAATATTATAAGTAAAAAAAATATAAAAATTGTTGATTTTGGAATTAGAAAAAAATGAATTCAAGTAAATACAATAACAACTAAAAAAATAAAGGTTAACATTAATGAATATTAATAAATAAAGATCATCAATTTAAAGAAAATTGTAATAATATTTAATATATAAGACTAATAAATAATATCGATAAAAAGGTGATCAATGCATGTTTAATTTACGATGGGGCCGGTTTAAATAACCCAGTCTGGTCCTGCATGTGCATGCATCACCTATTCAGTTGTACAATCTTTTATATAACGAAAAACACATAGACAATAATACACTCTGGTTCTTTCATCCCTCACCTTGGGAAATTAAGGGGGTGTTAGGTGGGGGTCAAGGGGGTTGGGTTGAACTGGGTTGTGCTAGGTTGGGGTGGATCATAAAAAATCAAGTTTGGTAGTTGAGGAAGGTTTTTGAGGGGTTGGAGGGTTCATCTCGTGATAAAACTGAGCATTTCTAACCCCAAATCGGGGTGTTGGTTTCTCGATCTCGCTGCTCCTACCTCCGCTCCTCTCTCCGGTAAATTCTATAATTTTACGCTCTCTCTCTCTCTCTCCCAATCTCTCTCTTTCCCAATCTCTCTCTCATCTCCCCCCCCCCTCTCTCTCTCTCTCTCTCTCTCTCTCTCCCTCCCTCCCTCTCTCTCTCTCTCTCTCTCTCACATCTCTCTCTCTCTCTGTCTCGCTTCGGTTTAAGTGCAATGTTTTACTTGGATATATGAATTTAATTGTTTATAGTTTGATTTGTATATATGTGGTAGGGCTCTTTATTTGTTTGGTGATGATTATCTTGATCGATTTGATTTCTCAAGGTCATCAAATCTGTATGTATCATATTTTGCACAATGTTCTAGCTCCACATTTAATTTCCTATATTCAGGTTTGATTTTTTTTTTTAGGGTTTGTGGGATTTAATGAATTTTCTCTTTCTGCATGCAGGTTAAAGCTATCATTACCTTCCCAAATTAAAAGTTTTAGCTTCATATTTTCTTTTATTGGTTTCCGACCATTATAGCTTCTAGATCAACAACGTTCTTGCTAGGTATACAAATTTGTGCCTTGCTTTGCTTTTACATCTGCACAATTCTTATTTGGTAATTAATTCATTAAATTGGCGCTTTGACTTTGGATGGATTGCATTGATTTATTAATAAAATGGATGAATTTGAAGACGATTGTTGGCGGAGAAAGATATATCTAGCTAGGTTAGATTGAAGAAAATGAGGTACAAAAGTTTAGGTTGCAATTGGAGACCGGGAAGGAAGAGTGAATAGGTGTCATGCATAGATCTTGTTTAAATTCTAATTTCTTACCATATTCAGTCCCACGAATTAGCTTACTTTCTCTATTAAACTAAACTTGGTAACTTTTCAGCTTTGCATACATACATCTTCTTTCTACTCACGCTTATTGTCGGAAGAACAGGTGCAACACTCCGATGAGTTCAAATAGAGGAGGTCGAGGTCGAGGTCAAGGTCGGAGGAATTCAGGTACTCCCATCACGCTACCTAGCACCTAACACTTTTCTAAACTAGTTATCAAAAATACATGATTAGTTATAACCAAGATTTTCTAAGTATTAATTTCCATACTAACATATTCCAATTTGAAGGTTCGGAGTCGTCTTCCTCCGCTTTCGACAATATTTCTTCAGCATTCACTCAAGCATTAGTAGACTTCCCGCCGTTCTTTGAGCAGCCAGGGCAGATAGGTAACAATTCTTCTATAAATACATGTATTATCATTCTGCTGGAAAAGTATATAATAAACCTGTAGTTTGATGGTTATACCCCTCTCCCTCTCTAGATCCATATTGTCTAGAAATTGTTCCTTCATGTCACGCATCTGAACAGTACCCGATGTTTGAAGTAATTTATCTGCTAATGTTGATTTCCTTTGGTCAATGTCTGCAATAATGCAAAAGTTCCTAATGTTTGATAAGGGAACCTGTATGCAATAAACAAATCTCAATATCTGAAGAAAACGCTACAATATAAGGATAATTATGCAGTAGACAATGTTTGAGATTCAAGATGACAGATATTTTATATAACGAAAAATGTTTAAATTTTCTGATAAATCAATGTATTTTTATTTTTTGATCAAAGGGTAAGTCAATGTTTTCATTTTGGTTAAATTGCCTGGATATAGAATGTTTAATTTATTTATTTGTTCTAACTAAATAGAGTATATAAATAAACAAATAAATATAAGTTTTGTAAACTTGAAAAAAAAATGTAATTAAGAACGGTCTAGCTGTTTAGTTTTGCTAATGTTCTTTGTGATGAAGTTTAACAATATTAAAATAATTCCATATTATTTGTGATTGGTAGAAAAATTATTTGTGATATGTTGGGCCAAGCCCATTACAGCTACCAGACCAAACCACACCAACAACAACCAAACTGGACTCAACAATAAATCGGGTTTGAAGCATTATTATTGGATTTCTTTTCTTTTTTTTTTTATAGTATTTGTGATTGGATTTAAAACTACAGAATAGAGTCAACAGATTTTGGATCAGAAAAAGCAAACTTAAATGGGCTTAAGCCCATTTCTACTTAATATACACCGTTTGGATAATTTATAAAATGGGCTTTTTAACGGTAGATAAGTCCATTATATCCTATATATAATTGGCGTAAGGAGGTTTAGGTGGTCTGGTCGTCAGGGGTTAAAAAGTAGTAACTTGATTAGAAATTAGAAATGGGCCAAACAACAATGAGTTGGGCCAGAAATATTGGTTTAAAAGCTATGCTACCAAGTATTTTTAATTTAACAAAGAAGATCAAAAAAGAATGCACTAAAATAAATAACACAAGATAAAAAAGAAAAAATTTAAGTTAAGAAAATTATTGTCAACCATAATGAAAAATAAATCACAAATTCATTTTTTCTATAAAATAAACAAGTATACAAAGAATACGATCAGAATTTCAATTCAAAAAATAATTTTTTGAAAAACAAAAATTTACATTTAATAACAAAACAATTTTTTTTAAAAGAAAATATATGGTAAAACAAGATATTAAAAAAGTAATCAAAAAATATGTTATAATTCGAAATGATACCAAAATTTAACAAAAACTAATTTACAAAACAAACGCTAATTCAAAAAAAAAATCTAAATTTAGAAAATTAAAATAAACAATAAAATTTAATATAATGCACTTAAAATAAATATAAACCAACACAAAAATTTAAAAAGAAAGCACAAACGTTCTTTAAAAAAAAGTACAAATGTATGTTTGTTCACATGCATGTTAAATTACATAATATATATAAAGAATAGTTATACTAATAAGTTCCCACAAGTCTAAATTATATATATTATATATATTCTAATAAAATAGAAGAAAACATCTTAAAAAATATGAAATATTAAAATATATGTTAGGCTAAAGCTTAAAATATAATTTATAAAAAAAATCTTTTGCCAATAAAAATCATAAAAAAGTTTGACAAAAAATATGCTTCTAAAATTAACAAAAAAGGATAAAATAGCGAAAAATCATAATTAAAAAATAAGTTACAAATTCATTCTTTATATGTAACAAACAAAAAAAAAGTCTTTAAGAAAATATTTGGTAAAACAAGATATTAAAAAAGTAATAAAAAAACATGTCATAATTGGAAATGACACGTAAATTCAACAAAATATAATTTACAAAACAAACGCTAATTCAAGAAAAATATTTAAATTTAGAAAACTAAAATTAACAATAAATTTTAATATAATGCACTTAAAACAAATATGAACCAACACAAAAATATAAAAAGATTGTACATACTTTCTTTAAGAAAAGTATAAAGGTATGTTCATATGTATATGTTAAATTACATAATATATATAAAGAATAGTTATACAAACAAGTTTTCACATATCTAAAGTTTATTATATACATTCTAATAAAATAGAGGAAAATATAGCCAAAAATATGAAATATTAAAATATATGTTAGGTTAAAACTTAAAATATAATTCAGAAAAAAAATCTTTTACCAAATAAAAATGCTTTAAGAAAAATATCATTTTAATAAAAATCATTAAAGATTATCTTTTTAGATTTGAAAACAAATATGTTTCTAAAATTAACAATATAAAATAGCGAAAAATCATATTTAAAAAATAGGTCACAAATTTATTATTTATATATAATAAACAAGTAAACAAAGCACACCATCACAATTTCAATTTCAATCGAAAAAATAATTTTTTAAAAACAAGAATTTAAATTTAATTATAAAACAAAAAATATCTTTAAGAAAATACATGGTAAAACAAGATATTAAAAAAGTAATCAAAAAACATGTCATTAGAAATGACACCAAAATTCAACAAAATATAATCTAGAAAACAAACGCTAATTTTAATTTTTTTTTATCTAAAGTTAGAAAACTAAAATCAACAATAAATTTTAATATAATACACTTAAAACAAATATAAACCAGCACAAAAATATAAAAAGATAGTACAAACTTTATTAAAAAAAGGTACAAATGTGTGTATGTTCACAATTTCATAATCTTACATATATAAAAAAATATTTATACCACTAAGTTCCCACGTGCCTAAAGTATATTATATATATTCTAATAAAATAGAGGAAAACACCTAAAAAAATATGAAATATTAAAATATATGTTAGGCTAAATTTTAAAATATAATTTACAAAAAAAATCGTTTACTAAATAAAAGTGCATTAAGAAAAATATTGTTTAATAAAAATCATTAAAGATTCTATATTTAGGTTTGACAACAAATATGTTTCTAAAATTTAAATTAAAAAAATGGCAGCACAAATGAACATATTCTTACTTTGCAAAGAAAAAATTTAATTAAAAAAAAAAAGAACACAAATCAATAAATAAACATTTTTTTAATTGAAAAACAATTCAAACATCCACAAAATAAATTTATATTAATATCTAAATATGATACAACATAAAGTTTACTCTTGAACAAAAACACATAATAAACACTACACATAGCAAATACATAAAATTAACATGAAAAAATAATCAATATTCAATGAAATAAAAAAAATTTAATGCCACACATATTTTCAAAAAAGTTAAAAAAAATACTTTTAAAAACTATAAAAACACTATAACAATAGATCTAAAAATTTTAAGATAACCATTAAATTACATAATCGAAAATATAAAAAAAATGTTACACGAATATAATACCTACATGTTTCAAGTATATCATTTATAATCTAATAAAATGAAAAAATAATTATGAAATATTAAAAAATATGTTAACCTAAACATTGAAATATAAATTATAGAAAAAACATTTACAAGGAAAAAAATATTTGTATACTATAAGCCATCTGTATGCTACAAACCATATAACATATGTATTATTATTATTAAAAGTAAAAATAAACTATTCAAAATGCTATAAAATAATTTTACAAAAAAAAATTATAATCAAAAGTATATTCCAAAATATTCATAAAATTATCCGTGCATCGCACGGGTATAAAGCTAGTATCTAAAAAGTATAGAAACGGGTTCTTTTTTCTCTTACTGATCTCGTTTCTTTAGCAAACTAGATTTTAGTAAAAATAGATAAATCTATATTTCTTAAAAGAAAAGTAAATTATTATTCTATTTCTAAACTAATTAATTAAAAAATTTGGCAAAAAAAAATTAATTAAAAAAAAGAAGAGCAAAACTAAATTATTTCAAAAATTATTAAAAGTAGAAAATTCAAATTTAACTAATTTTTATTTACATAAATTTTTTATTAAAATTTCGACACGACTCGTTTATAGATTCGACTAGCCAAAAACATACTTAATCAACACAAAAAA
This sequence comes from Kitagawia praeruptora, assembly GCA_037693485.1. Lineage (NCBI taxonomy): Eukaryota > Viridiplantae > Streptophyta > Magnoliopsida > Apiales > Apiaceae > Kitagawia > Kitagawia praeruptora. The sequence goes on along the minus strand of CM075350.1, from coordinate 136,753,620 downwards.
TTCGATCCAAATCGGAAACTAAACACTGCTAAACAAAACGAAAACTCAGGTAAATGAACAATAAAACCAAACGCACAACTCAGGAACAAAAACGCAGACTTTAGCAATCAAACTTGAATCAGTAAATCCAGAACACTCGTTTCTTTCGCCTCCGTTTGTTTTCCCCAATCTGATTAGCACGTTTTCTTCTGTTGTCTACATTTCCTTCCCACTCGTAACTCGTCAAGGTATTTCCCCAATTTTTTTACTGTACATATATATGTATTTACATACATATATATATGTTTGTACATATGATAAGTCATGTGTATTTCGAAAACAGTACCATGGGGGTTATCATATGGTTTCCTTCAATATCAGACTTAGCTAAACTAACATGGACTTGCATAGTTAATTAATTTTATCTTATATATGTTAATTTGTAGGGGGGTATAGCCAAAATATAGATCCAGAACAATATCAAAATGCGGGTTATAATCCAGGTATTATTTATCATTTATTGTTGGTGCATCGATTATTATCTATGTTGGATGCTCTTTGGATAATTTTGGATTGAATGTTTTAATGAAGGTTTCCAAGTTGCCTTTCCTGAAACCCAACTTGTCCCGTTCCCAACAGCAGAAACAGGTAATAGTATTATGGTTGCTACAGAATCATATGCACATATATAAAATATACAATTAGTGGTCAATTGACAAAAATACTGATTTTAGTTCATAGATTTCTGTTTCAAATTCTTTTAAAGAATTTTGTTAAATAACAAAAGATGCATACAATTACAAAATTAGCTTCCACGGTAAGTCCTTGTTTACACCCAAGGTTGAATGATTTGTTCCATGAATATATTTAGTCCTCATCCATCATTGTCTCCAACATTTTAGATTTAGGACAATCAAGTGTAGGTTGACCACCAATTGTAAAAGTTATCTGTCTTTGAATGCATCCTCATAAGTCATTATGATTCAATCTCAATTTTGCAGGCCCATTATATCAAGATCCTAGTCATTATCCACTTGGTCTGATAAATTCAGGTATTACAAAATCTATGGATCTAAATATAATAATTTGTTTTTCTTGATTAAGTTGATGTATGTCCATATAGACATGGTTTTCCAAATTGTAAAGTATCTTGTACATGTAATCTTTTTGTTTTATAAATTTCAACATGTTTTGAAAGGAGTATACAATACTATAGAAGGAATTATACTTGTAATTAATTTTAACTAAAATAATTCATGTTACAAATATTTAGTTATTTTGATTAAAAAACAATTCTTCATTTATAATGAGTTCTAATACAGATCGTGGAACTCGAGGAATTCGTGCTCCCTCGTGTATTCTTTAATACATAAGCAAAATTTCCTTGACATTAATAAAAGAAATGTACCTTTGATACTCTTACCCCACAATACTTTACTTTAATTTTATCAACATGGTTATCTTCATTTTTGATATGAAATTGGAAATCCAAACTACTATTAGGTGATTTTAGTAAAATTGATATTGCGTGTTTAATTGTTTTCAATAAAATTTCATCTTTCTATTGTTCTTAATTAGTTCACTTATTTAACTTATTTTGTCAACATGTATCTATGGCCACCCTCGATTATAATGTAAATATTGATGCACATATATTGATTTTGAATGAACTATTCATTAGATAGATATGCAATAATTGTGTATGTGTCACAAATTATCATGAGAATTTGGAATTTATATGATCAATTACCTATTGCTATGTTACAGGTGCTAGGTGTAGGTTGTAGAAATTAAAATCAAAGAAATTTGCAGTAAAAATATTTTAGAAATCACTCTTGTTTTTTTCAAATGTTTTCATACGAAAATGAGCCTAGAAAAAATATCTCATCAAAATTAATGCTTAATTATTGAAAAAAAAATACATATTTAGAAAAGAAATATTAAAAGTATAATAATACAATTTTATTTTTAAATCCATATTTTGTGTATTTTATTAGGTGATTACTTGTATTAAAACACTTGTAAAGTTTGTATTTTAACATTGAAATAAAATAAATATGATAATAATTTAAGTTTGTGATATATAGACGAAAACAAGCCTTGATTTTTTTTTTTTTTTAAGTAAATGAGATAATTCAATAACAAAAAGCCATACGGCATCTACATAAACAGTCGCGTCGAACAAACAAAACACAGAAACAATCACGGATTAATCCATTTTTCTTGAGTCACGTGATTTGTCGAAGATGATATTTACACATACTTCACCACTGCCGAAACGAGTTTGAGCTATCGACCGAAAATGCAAACCCCTAACAACTTTCATCACTAAATCAATCACCATACTCACACAAACGGTGAGAAAAACAAAACTCACACAAACGGTGAGAAAACCCAAACGGAGAGAAATCAACAAAACCAAACTTACAACTTCGAAAATTAAATACTAAATAAAGCTAGCCTAGACAATCCTAGATCTGGGGAACAAAACCGCAAGAACAAGATAACTCAGACCACTTTCAAGAACAAAATCCCTGTGAAGAACGAGAAATCCGGGAGTTCCGTGGAATTGAGATCTAAGAAATTTAAGCCACTCGGAAAAGGTTTTGAAACCTTAAATCCGAAAATACAAACTAAAATCGATACTTTAAAACAAGATTTATTAAAGGGAAAAGAAAAAGTAAAGAAAATGAAAGATTTTAGGGCTTTCCACCGATGGAAGTCCCGGCGGCTGCTATACAAAGAAGAGGAGCGGCGGCTAGAACAGAGAGAGAAAGGAAAAAGAGAGAGAAACTCAGTAGCTCGAAAGACTTGATCGTCCCAAGAATAACAAGCCTTGATCTTAAATTATTAGTATAAACTACAAGGTGAAATTTTCAATATTTTATCACATGAATAGGAGAGACCGCGAGAGAGACGGAGAAACTAAATAAAAGATAGAGAATCTAAATTCGGGTACAAAAGGAAAAGCACCAACTAATAAATGGATTTTTATCCTAACTTTCTTAATAAAAATTTTAAATTATTAATGAAATAAAATAAGGAGAATATAAAAATATTAGTAAATCATAAAATCTAGAATTATTGCAACATCTTCTTGCCTGGTGCATGGTAGAATGCCCTAGTATTTTTAGAATATAAAAATGAAGTCAATTAGTTATTTAAAAATAGAAAATGTAACATGTTTTTACCAATAATAAATATTTAACTAAGAATAATTAAGAGAAAAGAAATTTTGAAAATAAGAAATATTAGTAAGAAAATATGGAAAATATATTAATTTTAGCTGAAAAAGGTAATAAATTAGTTATTAGTAATTATAATTTTATTAGTTTATTTCATTAATAGAATGACCCGTGATATTTTTGGAAATGAGAGATTGTGGTTAGAAAAGTTAGAAAAGATAATGCGTTTTAGCTGAAAAAGGTAATTGGTTAGTTATTAGAAACCATAATATCATTTTTTGATTTTATAAAATATAAATACATTTTTCTACCAATAGCAAATATTTAAGTAAGGATAAGTAAGTAAAAAAATCAAGTTTGAAAATGAGATATTTTTGTTAGAAAATATAAAAAGGATATTAACTTTTAGTTGGAAAAGATAATTAGTTAGTTATTAAAAATTATAATATCAATAGTTTATAAAATTAATTAGAACGATCATATTTTTGGAAATAAGATATTTTAGTTAGAAAAGTTTGAAAAGATAATTAGTTAGTTATTATTTAGGAGAAAATGAGATATTTTAGTTAGAAAATATATTACCTTTTAGCTGGAAAAGATAATCAGTTAGTTATTATTAATTATAATATTATTAATTTATTTCACTAATTAAAACGATCATATTTTTGGATAGAATAGATTTTAGTTAGAAAAGCTAAAAAAGGTAATAGCTGAAAAAGATAATTGGTTAGTTATTATTTAGGAGTATAGAAATGATATTGATTTTTATCTGGAAAGGTAATCAGTTAGTTATTAGTGATTATAATATTATTAGTTAATTTCATTAATTAGAACGGTCACATTTTTTAAAGTAAAAGGTAATCAGTTAGTTATTAGTAATTATAAAATTATTAGTTTATTTCATTAATTAGAACGACCATATTTTTTAAAAAAAAGAAATTTTAAATAAAAAAGTTAGAAAAGGTAATAGATGACAAAGGTAATTGATTAGTTATTAATTAGGAAGGGTTGGGAAGAGCTTAGTTATTATAAAAGATTGTGATTTAATTTTTCATAATTAAGTTAAATAATTAATGGTAATAAAGTAAAATAATTAGTATAATATAGATTTGGATGTGTTTGTGTGAATGTTTTGTTGGGCCAAGCCCATTACAACTACCAGACCAAACCACACCAACAACCAAACTGGACTCAACAAAAAATCGGGTTTGAACCAAAACACAAATGTTAAGCATTTGTGATTGGTTTTTTTTTTTTTTGATAGTATTTGTGATTGGATTTTAAAACTACAGAACAGAGTCAACAGACTTTAACAAAACAAACTTACTCAAAATAAGAATACTACTTGACCGAACTGAACAAAATAAAAGCTTAAAACTTCAAAACTAACCACCACCACAATCCTTTAATCACCAGCACCATTAGGCATCTTGACTCTGACCATATTAATTGTAACTGAGTTATGCTAGAGGAGCTTCCTTATAGTATCTGTGCAGTAATCTTGAACTTAAACGATTAGTACGTGAAAACAGAGAGAGTATCAAACTCTTTTAACATTAGTTGTCTAAAATAAATATCAGTTCATCTAGAGAGCAAGTCAAATATTTGTGTATTTCGAAAACTGTACCATGGGGTTATCATATGGGATTCCCTTCAATATCAGATTTAGCTAAACTAACATGGGCTTGTATAGTTAATTAATTTTATCTTATATATGTTTGTAGGGGGATATAACCAAAATAGCTAAACTAACATGGACTTGCATAGTTAATTAATTTTATCTTATATATGTTTGTAGGGGGATATAACCAAAATACAGATCCAGAACATTTTCAAAATGCGGGTTATAATCCAGGTAATATTTATTATTTGTTGTTGGTGCATCGATCATTATCTAAGTTGGATGCTGTTAAGTTAAGATAATTTTGGACTAAATATTTTAATGAAGGTATCCATGTTGCCTTTCCTGAAGCTCAACTTGTCTCGTTCCCCACAGCAGAAACAGATAATAGTATTATGGTTGCTGCCTAGAACAGAATCATATGCGCATATATAAAATAGTGGTCAATTGACAAAAATATTGATTTTAGTTCATAGGTTTCTGTTTCAAATTCTTTTAAAGAATTTTGTTAAATAACAAAAGATGCATACAATTACAAAATTAGCTTCCACAGTAAGTCCTTGTTTACACCCAAGGTTGAATGATTTGTTCTATCAATATATATAGTCCTCATCCACCATTGTCTCCAACATTTTAGATTTAGGACAATCAAGTGTAGGTTGACCACCAATTGTAAAAATTATATGTCTTTGAATGCATCCTCATAAGTCATAACGATTCAATCTCAATTTTGCAGGCCCATTATATCAAGATCCTAGTCAGTATCCACTTGGTCTAAATTCAGGTATTACAAAAACTATGAATCTAAATATAATAATTTGTTTTTCTTGATTAAGTTGGTGTATGTCCATATAGACACGATTTTCCAAATTATAAAGTATCTTGTACATGTAATCTTTTTGTTTCATAAATTTCAACATGTTATGAATGGAGTAGACAATACTATAGTTGTGATTATACTTGTAATTAGTGTTAACTAAAATAATTCATGTTACAAAAATTTAATTATTTTGATTAAAAAAAATTCTCCATTTCTAATGAGTTCTAATACACATCGTGGAACTCGAGGAATTCGTGCTCCCTCTATATTCTTTAATACATAAGCAAAATTTCCTTGACATTAATAAGAAAATGGTACCTTTTGATACTCTTACCCAACAATACTTTACTTTAATTTCATCAACATGCATGGTTATCTTCATTTTTGATATGAAATTGGAAATCCAAACTACTATCAGGTGATTTTAGTAAAATTGATATTGCATGTTTAATTGTATGCAGTAAAAATTCATCTTACTATTGTTCTTAATTAGTTCACTTATTTTGTCAACATGTATCTATGGCCACCCTCGATTATAATGTAAATATTGATGCACATATATTGATTTTGAATGAACTATTCCTTAGATAGATATGGATTAATTGTGTACGTGTCACAAATTATCATGAGAATTTGGAATTTATATGATCAAGTACCTATTGCTATGTGATAGGTGCTAGGTGTTGGTTGTAGAAATAAAAATCAAAGAAATTTGCAGTAAAAATATTTTGGAAACAGAATTCGGGTACAAAAGACAGAGAAACTAAATTCGGTTACAAAAGGAAAAGCACCAACTAATAAATGGAATTTTTATCCTAACTTTCTTAATAAAAAGCTTAAATAATTAATAAAATAAAATAAAGGGAATATAAAAATATTAGTAAATCAGAAAATCTAGAATTATTGTAACATCTTTTTGGCTGGTGCATGGTAGAGATTGCTTCGTTATAATTATTATAATTTGTAGATGGAGATCTTTGTGTATTAGGATACAATTTGAATGTGTCTGTGTGTAAATGTTTTTTAGGAGAGGAAAAGTGTGTAAAGATAATTTAAATTTTGTGGAAGATATGTAAAACTGTACGTATAATTTTTTGGTGTTTAATATATTGTGCCGTATATTGTTATATATAAATTATTAAAATACATGATTTTTTTTTTGATAAAATTTAAATACATGATTAGTTATAACCAAGATTTTCTAAGTATTAATTTCTATACTAACATATTCCAATTTGAAGGATCTGAGTCTTCTATAGTTGGGATTATACTTGTAATTAGTGTTAACTAAAATAATTCATGTTACAAAAATTTAATTATTTTGATTAAAAAAAATTCTCCATTTCTAATGAGTTCTAATACACATCGTGGAACTCGAGGAATTCGTGCTCCCTCTATATTCTTTAATACATAAGCAAAATTTCCTTGACATTAATAAGAAAATGGTACCTTTTGATACTCTTACCCAACAATACTTTACTTTAATTTCATCAACATGCATGGTTATCTTCATTTTTGATATGAAATTGGAAATCCAAACTACTATCAGGTGATTTTAGTAAAATTGATATTGCATGTTTAATTGTATGCAGTAAAAATTCATCTTACTATTGTTCTTAATTAGTTCACTTATTTAACTTATTTTGTCAACATGTATCTATGGTCACCCTCGATTATAATGTAAATATTGATGCACATATATTGATTTTGAATGAACTATTCCTTAGATAGATATGGATTAATTGTGTACGTGTCACAAATTATCATGAGAATTTGGAATTTATATGATCAAGTACCTATTGCTATGTGATAGGTGCTAGGTGTTGGTTGTAGAAATAAAAATCAAAGAAATTTGCAGTAAAAATATTTTGGAAATAGAATTCGGGTACAAAAGACAGAGAAACTAAATTCGGTTACAAAAGGAAAAGCACCAACTAATAAATGGAATTTTTATCCTAACTTTCTTAATAAAAAGCTTAAATAATTAATAAAATAAAATAAAGGGAATATAAAAATATTAGTAAATCAGAAAATCTAGAATTATTGTAACATCTTTTTGGCTGGTGCATGGTAGAGATTGCTTCGTTATAATTATAATTTGTAGATGGAGATCTTTGTGTATTAGGATACAATTTGAATGTGTCTATGTGTAAATGTTTTTTAGGAGAGGAAAAGTGTGTAAAGATAATTTAAATTTTGTGGAAGATATGTAAAACTGTACGTATAATTTTTTGGTGTTTAATATATTGTGCCGTATATTGTTATATATAAATTATTAAAATACATGATTTTTTTTTGATAAAATTTAAATACATGATTAGTTATAACCAAGATTTTCTAAGTATTAATTTCTATACTAACATATTCCAATTTGAAGGATCTGAGTCTTCCTCGGCTTTCGACAATATTTCTTCTGCATTCACTCAAGCATTAGTAGACTTCCCGCAGTTCTCTCAACAGCCAGGTAACATTTCTATAAATATGTATAAAAAATGTTAACCACATCTCTAAAGCCGTTGTTAAGTATTAAATAAACTCTTTTAACATTAGTTGTCTTAAAATAAAAAATCAGTTTATGTAAAGAGTAAGTCAAATATTTATGTGTATTGGCAGAAAATTGTTTCTGAATAAAATTATTACAAGTCAAATCACTGTCATATACTTCGTTTGTTCAATTCATTGATCATATGACAGAAAATTGTTTCTGAATAAAATTACGATCACTTTTCTCTAATTTTTAAATGGTTAAAGATACTCAAAATGTACCAACATGACCTCTAATGCCTTCTCAATTTATATAGTTCATATGTTGTAAAACACATCTCCATTTTCGCTTTAATCGAATCGTTTACACAAGTAGCACAGTACTTAATATAACTACTAATCTTTAGCAGTCGTGTATTCTATAAACATCCATATTGCTTGAATCATTTACTTTGAAAACTTCTCATGTCTTTATTGATTTAAGTCTTGGAAAATGTGTATTTCGAAAATTGATAAGAATATTAGTAAAATATATATGTTCTTCTAGTGACAATGGTTCTATGTAAGTTATGGTAAGTTTTATGTTAGCATATAAAATTCTTTCATAACTGTTATATTTCTCATCTTTATAAAATCATGTTCTTGTACATTACTTTTACTATATACGAATAAACATATGGATTTCATCGAGCATACTCTTTTACTCTTGAACAAAATAGTACCATGGGGTTATCATATGGGATTTCCTTCAATATCAGACTTAGCTAGACTAACATGGACTTATACAGTAAATTAATTTTATCTTATATATGTTTATAGGGGGATATAATCAAAATACAGATCCAGAACACTATCAAAATTCGGGTCATAATCCAGGTATTATTTATCATTTGTTGTTGGTGCATCGATTGTTATCCAAGTTGGATGCTCTTAAGTTAAGATAATTTTGGACTGAATGTTTTAATGAAGGTTTCCAAGTTGCCTTTCCTGAAACCCAACTTGTCCCGTTCCCCACAGCAGAAACAGGTAATAGTATTATGGTTGCTGCAGAATCATATGCACATATATAAAATATACAATTAATGGTCAATTAACAAAAATACTGATTTTAGTTCATAGGTTTCTGTTTCAAATTCTTTTAAAAAATTTTGTTAAATAACAAAAGATGCATACAATTACAAAATTAGCTTCCATAGTAAGTACTTGTTTACACCCAAGGTTGAATGATTTGTTCTATCAATTTATTTTAGATTTAGGACAATCAAGTGTAGGTTTTAGACCACCAGTTGTAAAAGTTGTGTCTTTGAATGCATCCTCATAAGTCATAAGTCATAATGGTTCAATCTAAATTTTGCAGGCCCATTGTATCAAGATCCTGATCAGTACACACTCGGTCAAAATTCAGGTATTACAAAAATTATGGATCTAAATGTAATAATTTATTTTTCTTGATTAAGTTGGTGTATGTTCGTATAGACAAGATTTTACAAATTGTAAAATATCTTGTACATGTAATTTTTTTGTTTCATAAATTTCAACATGCGATGAATGAATGAAGTAGACAATAGTATAAAAGGGATATTTAATTATTTTGATTATAAAAAACTCTCCATTTCTAAGGAGTTCGAATACACAAGGTGGAACTCAGAATTCACGTACTCCCTATGTGTTCTTTAATACATGAGCAAAATTGTCTTAACATTAATTAAAAAATGTAGCTTTTGATACTCTTATCCCACAATACTTTGCTTTAATTTTATCAACATCATTATCTTCATTTTTAATATGAAATTAGAAACCCAAACTACTATTAGGTGATTCTATTAAAATTGATATTTCACGTATTGATATTGATGCACACACATTAATTTTGAATGAACTATTCATTAGATAGATATGAAATAATTGTTTGTATATTTAACAGTATGTATAACAAATAATCATGAGAATTTTGAATTTATATGATCACGTACCTAGCTATTGCTATGAGACAGGGGCTAGGTGTAAAATGTTTAATTTATTTATTAGTTCTAACTAAAAAAATAAATAAGCAAAAAAATATTTGAATTGTACAAGTTGTCTGGTCTTTGAATTCCATATATGTTTTTGCACAAAAAATAATTCCTGTGGTTCAATCTCAATTTTGCAAGTCCCCTATGTTAATCAGATCAAAATTTAGGTATTATAAAAACTATGGTTCTTGATGTAATAATTTGTTTTTCTTAATTAAGACTTATACATTATAAAATATCTTATATATTTTATCTTCTTATTTCATGAATTTCCACATGCGATGAATGAAGTAGACTATGGCATAGAAGGGATTATACTTTTTTTTTGAAGCTAAAAAGCACATCTTCATTCATTAGAAAAATCAACCATAATAGTCTCCAACAATTGAGTAGGAGGAGACGTAAAAACATGAAAGCAATTGATAGAACAAGGTAATCTAGCTAATCTATGAGCCGCCTTGTTTGCTTGCTTGCGAATATGAGAAACCGCTAGACCAGGAGCCGATTGAAGGAGCCACTGACAGTGATCAATCACATGGCCAACCTCCAGTTTGTACTTTTTCTTGCCTTGCAAAGCTCGAACAGTGAGCAGAGAATCAGTCTCAACTATAACACTTGCATCGCCTCTCTGCATAATCCAAGACAAAGCCTCCCTTACTCCAATACTTTCTGCCTCTAACACCGTAGCAGGACACGGTAATGCTGCAACTCTTGCTTCAATAAAACTTCCTCTATGATCCCTCATCACCATACCTACTGAGAACGAATCAGACTGAGGGAACACCGAAGCATCTACATTTACTTTCAGCACGCCTTGAGGAGGAGGACACCACTTCCGAACCTTAGTCACACAAGGATACACAATACCAGCTGTATTAGTTACCTCTTTCTTCCTCGCCTTCCTCCATTCCTGCACACTCTTGAAGCTTAATTCCATAGCTAACTCTGCAGTCACCACCTTATCCTCCCAGACCGGCCTTCTTATTGCGCCAAAACCAAATGCCCCACAAGACAGTGGCCAATTTAATAATATCCGTCTGAGACAGCACTTCCAACTTACCCAGTAGCCATTCTGGAGCCGAGAAAACTTGAGACATGTCATATGAAAGCCCTGCAACTTGCCAGCAACAACTTGCAAATGTGTAGTCAAAGAACACATGAAGTAAATGCTCCACATCCACCATGCACATAGGACATAGGATAGTAACAGAAACACCCTTATGCCTAAGTCTATTCCTCACTGGAATGTTATTCCTGCAGAATCTCCATAGAAATATCTTCATTTTGTGAGGTATATTGAGTCTCCACAGCTTGTTCCAACCCCCCGACCTCGGACATACTGAATCACCAACATAATGATTATGCCAGAAATGGTACCCAGTCTTAACATTATATAAAAGAAGGGATTATACTTAAAATTAGTGTTAACCAAAATAATTCATGCTACAAATATTTAATTAGTTTTATCTCATTTTTGCAGGCCAATATGCATTCAACCCACTCCAAAATGAGAGCTACGGTATATGTAAATTGTATTGTTTAGCTACTTTATGTTTTATTATTGTTAGTTTTTTTTTTGCTAAGCCTTTTGATATATACTTTTAAACACATGAATTCCACCAAGCATGTGTTTCTTCCTGTCATGTGTTTCTTCCTTTTGAACAAAATAATTTCATAGTATGATCGTATGGTTTCCTCCTTAGCTAGCTAACATAGATATGAAAATTAAATTAATTATATCTTATTTATGTTTGCTATGCTTGCAGAGGTATACCAAAATGCAGAGTACTACCAATATGCGGGTCAGAACCCAGGTATTATTTAAAATTTGTTATCACTACATCCACTATTAGCCAATACATTCAATACATCCCTTACCCCATTACATACTCTTAAGTTAAACTAATTTTGGTCCTCATCCATCATTGTTTCCAACTTTTTAGATTTAGATTAATTAAGTCAAGGTTTTAGGCCACCTCTTACAGGAGTTGCTTCTTGCCAGTTTTTGAATGCGAAGATTCACCAGTAAACAACTCCTCATAACCGTAATTCTATCTCATGCCCACTATGCCAAGTTGCTAATCAGTATTCGTGATCTTATTATAATAATTTGTTTTTCTTGATTAAGTTGGTGTATGTTCGTATAGACATGACTTTGCACATTGTAAATCACCTTGTACATGTAGTCTTCATGTTTCATGAGTTTCAACATGCGATGAATAAATTAGACTATAGATCAATAATATGGTTTATATTTGAAATTAGTGTTAACCAAATAATTCGTGCTACAAATGTTTAATTAGTTTGATCTCATTTTTTGCAGGCCAATATGCAAACCCCAACTACCATCCAACTCAGGATGCATCCGGTGCAAACTTATGTAATATAAAATAGTTGTATTATTTATCTAGTTTATGTGTCATTGTTAGTTTTTTCATCTTTAAAATCATGTGTACATGTGCAGACATGTAAATTAAATTAATTATATCTTATATATGTTTGCAGGGGGAAACCAAAATGCAAATCCCGAGTACTATCAAAATGTGGATCAGAACCTAGGTATTATTTAACATTTATGGTCTCCGCATCGACTATTAACTAATACATTCAATAGATTCCTTACCCTATTGCATATTCTTAAGTTAAAAAGTAATTTTGGTCCTCATCCGCCATTGTCTCCAACTTTTTAGATTTAGGATAATCAGTGCATGTTTTAGACCATCTTTTGTAGGAGTTGCCAGTCTTTGAATGTGAAGTTCCAGAAATAAATAATTGCAAATTCTATCTCAATTTTGCAGGCTCACTAGACCAATATGCTAATCAGGATTTACTCGATCAAAATTCAGGTATCATAAATCGAACTTATTATAATAATTTATTTTTCTTAAGTAATCTGGTGTATGTTTGTATAAACACGAATTTAATCCTTTAACAATATAGAATGTTCACATTTTAGAGCACCTTGTACATATAGTCTTTCTTTGTGTGAGTTACAATTGTTGCAAACGTGTATGGGTTTATACCAAGTAGGAAGTCTGTAAATCTCAACCCCCTGCTACATTTGTAATATAATTTCAAAATAAATGTAGTAGATTAGTAGTTAGTTTGGTTAATTAATTACAAAGTTCGTGACAACTTACTATTAAAATTCCTGAATCCATTTTACATATGTTGCCACTGGATCCTACATATGTAGACTTATTTATAGTTAGTTATGTAATCCATTCTTTAGTTAATAAACACGCATATGTAATTAAGATTCTCTTACGTTTACTCTCATATATCTGGACACTGATCCATTTTTGAAGGGCTCGGGTCTTCTTCATGGCAAGCTGTATCCAAATTGGGTGGTAGTGGTAGCATGGTTCAGGCTCAGCAGCCTCAGCAGCCTCAGGACTCAAGTAAGGATGTGTTAGGTCTTATCAATTAAATATTTTGCTCATATACGTACATAGAATGATTTCAAATTCACTGACTGCTTATGGACTATATATATAGAGTAGAGATAATATAAAACAATTTGTACGGTCCTTGTGATTTATGAGTCATATAACAAATGCATGAAGTAGATGAATTATTTTGTTGGTTATTTATGAACATACATGATTGCCAAACTAATTCGAAAATCCACAATCAATTAACGATATAGGCGTGTTTATGTATACATTGCTTAAGAAGAGAGAGAGAGAGATAGAGAGATTTTACATTCCTTAATGTGTCATATTTACAAAGTGATGAAAGTTGAAATAAAGAATATACAGAATGTTTCTATGTGTTGGCACACTCTAGCCTGACTAATTTGTTACTAACTGTAATGATAAGACAAAAGCCTTATTATATACATAAAAGTTAAACTCGCACTATATAGGTTAAACTGATCACTTTATTTAGAAATCATTAAGCACTTGAATGAAATTAAATACTATAAACTACAAAAATATTGTCACTGCAATATAACTACTAGCCTTGTTAGATTTTGTTTTAAGGTTGAAGCTAAATGTGACAGGTGAGGTGTCTTTCAATACAACTGAAGCTATAGGTCAACTTATCCAAAGTGATTTCCCACTGCATGATAACGAGATACAAAATGCAGTTGATATTCTCACAAACCAACATCCAAAACTAAGAGATATCATGCATGGACAATCGATACCGGTGATTGACATCGAGGGTTTGTCAATTTTCCAAAGATTGCTTAAATGCTTGTTGTACCAATTAGCTAGCACAATCACACGATATACAATCTATGATGAAGTGGTGCAATTTTGCCAAAGACGGGGGGATAATGTAAACCCCCAGTCCGTCATTGCTATCCCTGAATCCTTTTGGAAAAGAGTTGAAGTCAAAGGCAGCAATAAAAAAGTCATAACTGAATTTGCAATGGAGTACGATGAGGGGCACTCTTTCTCAGACCAGCTCTGCATGAGGCTTCGATCGGAACAATTACTTAAAAATCTAGTACAGCTGAAAGGAGTGGGGTACAAAATTGGATTTTTTATGATTCTTTTTGGGCTCCGTAGGTTGGACTTTGTACCTGCAATGGATTCTGATTTCAGGAAAGCATGGAAGGCGTATCATGGACGGAACAAAACTCCTGTTGAAGACATAAGCAAAGATCTTACATGGGCTCCATATAGTGGCGTTGCAGCATACATTGTTTGGTCCTTTGGTAAAGGTGCCCCTTAGGCATATTAAAATGTTTGAACTGTAATCTGTGGTTGGTTTATGTAACTGAATCTTGGACCTTTTTTTTAAATCTGTTATCTGTATTTGACAATGAATCAATCTATCTGTATTTGACAATGAATCTGTATTTGACGATGAATGATTGTGTTTGCGTGTTTCCTTTAATTTACCTGTTACCTATTTTATTTACTATATATCAATATCACAAAGAGCAATGTAGGTCAAAATTAAGGTATAATAATAATTAGATTACAAGTTGCCTTTTAAGTTACCCATTACCTATTCTAAAAAGAGACATGCTAAAGATTTGAAATCAACAGATTTTATGTAAAAGATTTAAAATCTACATATTTTAGAAACTTGCTCAAATATTCTTTAATTTCCATCTTGGAGGAATCTCGGGCTCTGTATATAATCACATTCACCAATGTCTTATTGCGTTGCTTCTTCTCTAATCCCCTAAGCTGGACAAACTCACCCAATACCAGGTAATACTAGAATTGTAGGATGACGGGTGATCAAGTCCGCACAAGGCAATTTTTTGTGAGAAGAGCCAAGACAGCAGATGCTAGATGTAGAGTTTGCGATACAGCTGTTGGTCCTGAAAGGAGGAGACTAGTAGTTTGCAGTGGTGGTGGTATTAAGACAAGCGATATAGTTGTTGGTCGGGACAAAAGCGATATGTTGCAACATTGTGATAGAGATAGGATCAGCAACTTACCACAAGACTTAATACTTTGTATCTTAAACCGTTTGTCAATTCATGATGCAGCAACAACTAGTGTTCTGGCTAAAGAATGGAGGTATTTATGGGGAAACAACACCCAGCTAGTTCTTGATAAGTCATTCTTCTCACAACTGACTTCTAATAAAGAGAAAGACGCAAACCAATTTGTTTTCTTAAGAGCTCTTGAAAGAATCTTTTCAAGTCATATTGGTCGCATATTCAGCTTTAGTCTTTACATTCCTCCGGACATTGATCCGTGCCCTGTAGCACGCTGGATCGAACACTTCTTGAAGAAGGGGATAAGATATTTAGTGATCGATAATTCTGAAAATAAAGCCTGTGAAATTCCATCTTGTTTGCTTGATTGTGCGGAACTGATCAGCTTAGCGCTTAATACATGGATATGGAGTACACCCCATAAAAGCACAAGCTTCACTAATCTAATATGGGTCGAACTTGCTAATATCTCATTCAGTGCTGACATATCATTTGGGACTCGACTAAAACATCTGAGATTAATAAATTGTACTGGGATTAAACACCTGGGTTGTCAATTTACAAATGGTAACAGTCTCACAAATGTGTTTCTTACTGTGAGCGAACAAATTGATTGGCGATGGTTCAAATGCACTCCACAACTGAGAATCTTGGGTTTGGTATTCATCTCCCCTGCAACTATAAACATGAAAAATCCCATCAATTTTATCAAGCTCCTGAGCAATTTACCTAGCCTCAAGACAGTTAAAACAAGTGGTTTCACTCTCCAGGTAAATTATGAAAGCAAGTCTAGTTAATGCATGCATATTCTCTGTAGGAGTATTAGAAAGGACCGATATAGGTAGGTCATGTCTTAACGAATTGTTTATAAATATAGGTTTGGAGACCAGAACTCAGTGTCGTAATGAATAGGTGTGCAACAAAAGTTCAGAACTTGAAAGATTTGTTCTTGCACCCGCTTGGATGCTATAATTTTCGCCAGATTCTAAATACACTTCACTTAATGAGATGCCTGCCCAACTTGCAAAGTCTTGTAATAACACTGGTGAGAACTAAAACTTCTGTGAAGCAATGTAATAGGAAAGAGTAAATTACTTATGTTCTCTGTGCTCAAGTTTTAGTGTGTACTATTATAAAGTAGCCGTAATCAATTTAATTTATTATGCATTGATGAAGATATATTATTAAATAATATTTTTATGTTATATGTAGGTCAACGATAAGAGCTTTTACAATCCCAGAGATCTAACTGCAGTCAATCTGGACTTGATAGATTGGAAAGACATGTTACTAGGCGAACTTCATTCTGTATTAATACAGGGTGCGGTGGCGTCGAACTATGTCTTCTATTTTTTAAAGCTTTTGCTTACATCTTCACCATCACTTGAAAGGATGTTAGTAATCTGCAGCAGCGAAGTTACTGATCCCAGTGAAAAGTTGGAAATTAAACGAAAGTTGACACGTTTCCCTAAAAGATCGTCAACGGCTGAAGTATATTTCAAAGAAGCTACTACTCCGGTGAACTTCATGTGATGGCTTTCAAGTATTTTTAGGTACTAGCATTTTCAAATTTGAATTGAGTTTCTTAATATAAATTGATACATATAGCTCGGACCACGTAGAATAATTTTGTTTGTATATGGAGTTTCAAATACATGAAGTTCTTTATGCTGCCATCCTATGTCTTTCTAGCTACAAGAATGCAGACTGATCTATTCTACCAAATGCATTTATAATTATTTATAAATTTTATCCGACTGCAAACTGCTCAGTTATTCATAACAAAGCATCTATCAAATAGCTGTTGCTAAGAAAGAGAAAATGCATGAAAAAGAATTATGAGTTGCACATAATTTTACTAATTAAGCATATATTTAGTAATTAGCAAATCAAGCTTATTGTATAGCAGAAAATACAACAAATAAAATGATCCATAAACCTGTAATCTGAACTATCTGATCACCTAACCTGCAAGAATGGGATTCCGACCTTCATCAAATCCAGTTAATGACAAGGAGATAATCTTGGTCTTAACCACTTGGTACAACAGATGGAGATAGTCCTTTTATGCTGGCAATTACCGCGAAGGAAAATGCATAACCTGAAAATAAGTCGGGTCAAAAACTTCATCCAGGATTGCAACTTCATAGAGTAGTATCTAATCACTCATTGTAAGTTTACAATTTCAAAGGATGAATGTACGGTAGCAAGCCTGCAACGCCACTGGTACTCAAAACTCGGGTCTATGATATTGATGACAATCCATGAGTTTATGACTTCTTATCATGTGTCAAAAATCAAAACATAGTTTTAAGTGATGGTTCACCGTCTCAGCCTTAACAGAGTACCTATTTCGAAGTTCAACATATTGATTTTGCAAGAAAAACGTGCTAGTAGAAGGTCAACATTAACAAATCAAATGTATAAAAATATTATTTGAAACAAAATTATTACTTATCTATATTCAAATAGAGCTTGGCCTTCCCTGATATCCAGCTCTAAAGAAGGCAAGTCCGCGATGGTGGTTGGTGGTTCTGAAAATTTTCTCTACAACTTAGTGAGCTTTAATCTCTACATTCCCCCGAAAATTGATCGGTGCCCTGTCACTCGACGGATTGAACATTTCGTGAAGAAAGGGATAAGATATTTAGAGCTCAATAACTATGAAAACAATGCCTATGAAATCCCATCCTGTTCGTTTGGTTGTGTGACATTGAGGGGCTTAAAGCTCAATACATGGATATTGAATGCACCCAAATGTACAATTTTTACTTTCAGGTTATACTATCAAATGTCACATTGAATGCTGACATTTCATTTGGGACTCAACTAAGACGTCTGAGATTGGAATAGTGTACTGGGATTATACACTTAGGCAGCCAATTTAGGAAGGGTAACAGTCTCACAAATGTGGTTCTCATTGTGGGGGAACAAATTGATTGGCGATGGTTCGAGTTCACTTCACTACTGAGATACTTGCTCCTGGAATTCACTTCCTATTCCAATTTCAACCGGAAGAAACCTATCAATATAATCAAGGTCCTTAGAAAATTACCTAGCATCTTTAATTTTCTTATAAGCGGTTTCACTCTTGGGGTAAGATGAATATACAAAGTCTATATAGTTGATGCATTTTCTCTTTATTATAGAAGGCATTATTCAACGGAAGTGGCTCGTGTCCTAATGTATTGTTGTTATATATACAGGTTTGTAGACCAGGTCTCACTATGACAAATGGGCATGCAACAAAATGTGAAAACTTGAAAGAGTTGGCGTTGAGCCGGCTTGGATCTATAATTTGTGTCAAATTTCAAATGCAATATTCTTAATTAGATGTTTGCCCAAATTGCAAAAGCTTAAGATATTGCTGGTAAGAACTGAAACCTTAATAAAAGGTCATACGGCATTTACAATCAATATATGAACAAATACGTAACAAAATAGAATTTTGCATGTACGAGGTTAAAACTAAAGATAACAGAGATGAACTTGTGATAGCAAGCCTGCAAACGCCACTGGTACTCAGAACATGGGTGATGGGTCTATGAAATTGATAACAGTCCATGAGTTTATGAATTTGTATCATGTGTCAAAAATCAAAATATAGTTTCAAGTGATTATTCATTGTCTCAGCCTTAACAGGGTCCTATTTCAAAGTTCAACATATTGATTTTGCAAGAAGAACGTGCCAGTAGAACGGGCTTGATCACTCTCTAACCTGTGGATCAACAGCTTTTATAACTACAGCATCAAAAGCTAAATGACAACAAGTACTCAGATTTGAAACTAGCAAAATAAGTTTTATGCCATATTTATGTCCTCCCTAAACTGAACCAAGAAAATTACAGCCTAATATTCAGATTTGTATTCATTATTAAAATGAGTACATACAGTTAGGGCCTAGGGGTGAACCATTGTACGCAAAATGCAGAGAGAGATCTTTCAAACTTTTTTATAATAATAAGATCGGTACTCATTCACATTCAAGAAAAAAGTACGCATATCTTATCTCATACCTTAATGCTCTCATTTTAATACCTGAAAACGTATATAGTTATTACGCATATCTTTTCTCATACGTAATGCTCTCATTTTTATACCTGAACAAATTTCACACAATTTTTGGAGATACAAGTACTAACATGTTAACCTGAAAGACATAAATTAACAGCTATTGGGGTTCAGAAGTTCTTCCATGTAAACCACTTCATGTATCTTCAGCAACTACTAGAGATATCAGGATTTCTAAAGCAACACTAGCAACTATACCTACAAATAGGTTTATAGGCATAAAATGCAAGTCCATGCAATCAATGCATATGCAATTAGGAATACTTTTAAAGCTGTAAGAGTATCTTAGAACATGTTGGTTGGAAATAGCAATACTGTTAGTCTAAAAACTTTTGATAGTTCAATGATCAGTCGATTGGCTAGAGACTTTTAACCATTCAAATAACACTTAGTATTAGTTAGGCATGCAACAGAGTAGAAGAAAACCGGAGTTTCATCAAAGAGAGCACTGTATCTGATCGAGTTAATCATAAATCAGGCAAGGAGCTGTTAAACCCTGACGATTAACATCCATATAATTACCACAAATTGTGAGCTAAACTAAGAAGATTCAGTTCTTTTAAAAGAGACTTATAACCATCTAAGGAACCCATCATAATTGTGCAGATGTTATAAGTAGCAAAACAGAGTAACCTTAACACAATAGATGGTCTGATAGGCACAAGTACTTCCAAAGTTTGGGACATGTCACATGTGTATTCATAAATAAATTACACCATTTAAAATTCAAACATACTTCCTCAAAAACTACTTCATATATCTGGCAGACAACAGTTGTCATCAGTTCCGAAGCAAAATCAGCAACTACACCTGCAAACAGAGTTTTAGACAGGAAAGGTGTTGATAAAAGTGATAAAAGTGGCTAAATCAAGTTTGTGAATGTTGCTGTCAAAGGTGTCCACGTGTTCTCCTAGCTGGCATTTGGCATCTTTTAGTTTCTCTCTCTAAAAGTTTGTTACGTTATTGTTGGACATTGTCCTTTGTTTTGGTTAGAGTTGTTCCCCGTATATTTGGCTTTTATCCTTTCCTTTTGTACTGTTGAAAACTATGTCTGGTTATGGTTGAGCTATATTACAAAATACCTTTTGCACCATTATTGTCTTTCTTTTTAAGTTTTATCAATGAGTTTGTTAGTTTGTTGATTATCGTAACTATCTAGATTTATTGATTATGAAGGATACAGAGTTGTATCATGGTATCAGAGCCTTGGTAGCTTCTCTTTCCGCATAACAAAGTTTTGTTGACGCCAAAATCATCTGATAGCTCCTGCTTGAATTGTGTTCTTCATTATCTGTCAGCCTTCTCCTCTTAAGCCATCATGAGTACTATTGCTTCATACTCTTCTGCAACTATTGGATCTACTACAGCGACAACTACGATTGATTGTCATCATCCATACTATCTTCATCCATCAGACAGCCCTGGTATGCAAATCACCACTGTTATCTTAAGTGAAAATAATTACAATCAATGGCGTAGATCTATGGAGATTGCTTTGTCATCAAAGTTAAAACTAGGTTTTGTAGATGGGTCTTATACTAAACCTGTTACTACATCACCTATGTTATCTTATTGGATTCGTTGTAATAATATGGTGACCTCATGGTTGCTTAACTCTGTTTCTGCTGATATTAGGAATAGTATTGTTTACATTCCATCAGCTTATGATATTTGGATAGATCTTGAGTCTCGCTACGCCCAGAGTAATGTTCCTAAACTGTTCTATTTAAGAAAAGAGATTGCTCATCTCACACAGGGTACTCTGTCTGTTTGTGCTTATTTTACCAAGTTTCGTACCTTACATGACGAACTTGAATGTCTGTATTCTAAACCTCGATGTACCTGTGATAAGTGTACTTGCACTGTTAATGTTAAACTTGATGAATTTGATAAGTGCATCCAACTCACTCAATTTTTGATGGGGCTAAATGATACCTTTACTGGCATTAGAGGACAGATTCTATTAATGAAACCTTTACCATCAATAAGTCAGACATACTCTATGTTGCTTCAAGAAGAGAGTCAACGTGAAGTACATAATTCTTCTAGTTTTGGAGCTGACAATGTTGCTATGGCAGTGAAGTCAAATTTCTCTAAGCAGCAAACTAGAGGTTCTCAAAACTCGGTCAAAAGGCCTAGTGATACCTCAGTGATATGTGATTACTGTCATATGCCTGGCCATCTAAAAGATAAGTGTTATTGCATTCATGGATTTCCTGCCTGGCATAAAATGTTTGGAAAACCTAAGCCTAAGCCAAAATTCAACTCACCTAGAGGGTCTGTTGTGGCCAGTGTTGTGCATGACTCTTCTAACACTGTGTCTGCAGGATTACAAAGTTCTTCTGATGGATTGAACCTGTCTGAAGGACAGTGCAGACAACTCATTACTATGTTGCAGAAAAACTTGACTGTAGCATCTCCTCATATACAGTCTACTCAACACTGTGAGGCTGAAGCTACAGACTGGATGGCCTCAGTTAATGCAGTGAGATTTTCAGGGATGGTTTGCAGCAAGCAACATTCAGTGAATCATATTCATGTGCTTGATAAGGCACTTTCACAGAATAAGTGGATTATAGATACAGGTGCAACTGATCACATTACACCTTTCTTACATCTGTTACATGATGTACATACTTGTACTGGTACCTTACAGTTACCTAATGGAGCAACAGCTGTTATATGTCATGTTGGAAGTCTGATTCTGACTCCGTTCTTGACTTTATCTAATGTTCTCTGTGTTCCTTCGTTTGCTTACAATTTGCTGTCTGTTTCAAAGTTAGTGTTGCAAGATCCTTCCTATGAAGTTAACTTCTTGAATGCTAAGTGTTATCTAAAGAATCATAGTTGGAAGCAAACAATAGAACCTGGCAAAGAAGAAGGAGGTCTCTATATGCTTACAAGTGATCCTAATTCTGCTACTTTGCCACCCAAATCTACTGGTATGGCTTCTACTATTGCTTCTGATGTCTTTGTTGCAACTGCTTATAGTTCTGATGTTTGGCATGCTAGACTTGGACATGCCTCTGCCAAAGTTATTCAAATGTTACCTGTTTCTTGTGATAAAAAGGTGCTTGATGTTTGTGATAGCTGTTATTTTGCTAAACAAACTAGGTTAAGTTTTCCTGTGAATACTTCCACCAGTGCTCAACTCTTTGATTTAGTACATGCAGATCTTTGGGGTCCATACCGATTTAAGACCCATGGTACCTGTACTATGTTTTTAACCTTGGTTGAAGATAAATCCAGGACAACTTGGATATACTTGGTAGCTGATAAATCCTCTGTTCCTCAACTCATTCAAGAGTTTGTTACACTGATTCAAAATCAGTACAAAGTTGTTGTTAAAACCTTTCGAACAGACAATGGCACTGAGTTTATGAACCACTCTTTGACCAGTTTTTTTGCTTCCTTAGGTATCCTGCATCAATCCAGCTGTGCTTACACACCACAGCAGAATGGATTAGTGGAACGCAAGCATAGACACCTGTTAAATTGTGCAAGGGCTCTACGTTTCCATGCCAATTTGCCACTAGTTTTCTGGGGTGATTGTTTGCTAACAGCTGCCTATCTGATTAATAGGACTCCCTCTCCTATCTTGAATAATAAGAGCCCTTATGAGGTTCTTCATGGATGTGTACCTGATTATTCTGCTCTTCGTGTGTTTGGTTGTCTGTGTTATGCTGCTATGTTACCTCATTCTTCTGATAAATTTGCTGCTAGATCTGTCAAAGGGGTATTGGTTGGTTATCCGTATGGTAAAAAAGGTTATAAGATTTTGGATTTAAATACTTGAAAGATATTTGTTTCTCGAGATGTACAGTTTGTTGAAACTGTTTTTCCATTTAAGGATATAGATGTTACTCCACCTCAGCTGTTATTTACTGACTCATCTCTGTTTGTTGAGGATGAGCCTCTTCAATCTTCTATTGTGATGGATTATGATGATTTTATACCCTTGACTGAGGATACTGAACATCCATCTACTACTGATTCAGTGATTACTGATGTTCCAGCTAGTACTTCAGCTGTAAATGAGGCTCCAGCTCCAGCTCCTCGACCTTCTAGACAAAGACATTTACCTGCAAAATTTCTTGACTATACTGGTCTACCTCCTACATTGAGTGATACTACTTCAGCAAATCAACTTTCTACTTCTTATGCAACTATTTTAGTTGATGAACCTCAACATTATAAGCAAGTTGTTGATATTCCAGAATGGTGCACAACCATGAATGTAGAACTAGCTGCTCTTGAGGCAAATCGTACATAGGAAGTGGTACCTCTTCCTCCTGACAAGAATGCAGTTGGTTGTCGATGGGTATACAAAGTTAAGTACTTACCAAATGGTCAAGTTGATCGATTTAAAGCTCGCCTAGTAGCAAAAGGGTTTACTCAAACAGCTAACATGGATTACTTTGAAACGTTTGCACCAGTTGCAAAGATGACTACATTTCGTCTTCTTCTTGCCTTGGCTGCTTTGTATAATTGGTCCATTACCCAACTTGATGTTACGAATGCTTTTCTACATGGAACACTGGATGAGGAAGTATACATGTCTGTGCCTCTAGGTTATACAATTTCTGCTGAAATTCTGGCCAAGTATCCAAATCATAAATTGGTGTGCCGTTTGCTTAAGTCTATCTATGGTTTGAAACAGGCACCACGACAGTGGTTCATAGCCTTATCCAATGCCTTGCTGTCTTTTGGCTTTATTCAAACAAATGGTGATCCCAGCCTGTTTCTTTATGCTAGAAATGATACTACTGTTTTGCTACTTATTTATGTTGATGATATGCTTATGACTGGCAATAACAATGTGGTGATGTCTCAAGTCACAGAATTTCTGAGCACTCATTTTAAGATCAAGAATTTAGGTGCTTTGGATTATTTTTTGGGTGTTCAAGTGACTCGAACTGCAGCATGTTTGTTTATAAACCAGCAAAAATATGTCTCTGATATATTAAAGGACTTTGCTTATCTTGGTACCAAGACTGCACTTGTTCCCATGGAACAACATCACAACTTACTAAAAGATTCTAACAGTCCATTTCTTAGTGATGTTACTGCTTACAGACGTCTGGTTGGTCGTCTGATTTATCTTACTATCTCTAGGCCTGATTTGGCTTATCCTGTCCATGTTCTAGCTCAGTTCATGAATGCTCCAAGATCAGTACACTGGCATGCTGCACTTAAACTTATTCGCTATCTGAGTAGTTCTATATCTCAAGGATTGTTCTATGCTTCAAAAAGTAATCCAGTACTCACAGCATTCTGTGATGCAGACTGGGGTAGTTCTGGTCAGACTCGACAGTCACTTACTGGTTTCTGTATTATGTTTGGGGGAACCTTGATTTCTTGGCACTGTAAAAAGCAACAAACTGTCTCACGATCGACTGCTGAAGCAGAGTATCGCAGTATGGCTGATACTTGCTGTGAATTATCTTCATATGAGAGCGTATTCAAATAACTGACCATAACTGCGATTCTATTCTATCCAAATCAATGAACCGATAGCAAAATTCTGTAAATCTAAGATCTCAGATGCCAAAATAAAGGAACCTACTCTCAAAAGAGAAAGAACAAAACCACTAACGGGATACTAGACTCTCAATAAAGAGATATATTTATTGAAAACAAAGTAAAATTAAGTTAAAAAATGGGAGTTATCATTCACAAGAAAAAAGTACTAAATCCAATGTATCAGTAGATAAAACCCACCAACGTGGTACTAGACTCTCAACAAAGAGAGATATTGAAAAACAAAGCTAAATCAAAGAAAACAATAAAAATGGGTTTATCATCAACCAAAATGCATATATAGCCCCTAAACGACTATAGTAATCGTTTAAAAATCAATATTATTGATAACTAGATAGGTCGATACATACAAAATTCTATATTGTTTCTAAGAAAAGGTGCCCATTTTAATTTTGTATTCTTGAATTCAAGTAATAGTATTCAATTCTCATATCCTAATCTAAGAGCAGACATATAATATGCTTAGATAACTTGGGCAGAGAGTAACATTACATGTAATTGTCATATTTTTTCTTTTCGCATATTATTTTCGTTTCGTGTACAAAAAAAATTGCGTAGTTTAGGAACATTTTGTGTTCGAATTTTGGGTACACAAAATAATTTCATGCAAGATCCCAAAGACACATGGCATGAGTGTACACAACACAACCGATTTTCTAGATTTACGAAAGCTCTTTCTTTTAATATATGTCGGAAAAATATATTCAGTGTTAAATGAACATGAATTTTATTTATTTAACTCAATAATTTAATTACAAGGACACCTATGTAATAATGTGATTACGTGTTTATATATTACACATTTGATTTTAGTTTCATGTACAGTTTTCTATTTTAACATGTTAGTCAAATAGGAAAAAGTTAAGTGATACTCATTTTCAAATGTCTTATTTTACGCGTTTGGATGACAACGGGTTGGATTTGATCCGAATTTTGTAAAATCCAAACTCACGTCCAAATATTTTTGGGTTTTAAAAATAAATCCAAATCCAAAACTTAATATCCAAAACCAAATTCGTCGGATTTCGGATTAGATTTGATTTTTTCGAATCCAAAATTAATAATAATGTAGTCAAAATTAAAATAATTGTTACACGCAACCAATATTAATTATATTTGTACCAAAAATAAAAATTAAAATGATTAACTTAAGTAGTCAAATATAATATATTATACGAATTAACGTACTAAGTAAATTTAAAATATGTTAAAAATATTATTCTTTTTATACACAAAAAAGAAAATTTTATGTAAAGCAAAAAAAATTATATATTAAATATATCAATAAAATTTGAGATTGTGAAATAGAAGTTCTAATTACTGAATTAGTATTAATTGTTTCTAATGAAATATTTGAATAAAAATAAATAAAATAATATGTCTTACATCTAAAATATTTCATCAATAATTTCAAATTAAAGTATTAAATTATTTATGTATCAGGTTTCAATAGTGGATCAGGTTTCGGATTTCGAATAGGATATCGGTTCGATACAACTTAAATCCAAATGCAAATCGAAACTATTTCGGGTTTAAAATCTATAGTCAAACCTAAATCCAAAAATTCGGGTCGGTATATCCAAAATTTTGGGGTTCGTCTCGGGTACCATGAGATTGAATTAATTTTCCTTCCTTATGGGTTAAAGAAAACTAATATTTAATATACCATATTGTGATAGAAAAGATTAAACAATTCAACATACTGAATATAACATTTTAAGTTGTCATTAAAAATAAGCTGATGGCAATCACTGTAAACTCTAACAATCATATCTTACTAAAGAACGGGATATATTGGATTTTTTGGTTAATTGATAATGTTTATTTTTCTATAGTAAATCAATTTACTAATAAAAGAACATAAAATTTGTAAAAATGATATGGAACAAAGTAACAAACACATATGAAACAAGATTAGATGAAAATTTTCCTTTATCATGATTACGTTCGTTTAATGGATCTTGTGTGATCTTTTCTCATATCGTTGAAACATGCACTTTTTTTTTGAAAGATAATCTAATGATTTGTAACGGTTGTTAGACATACGTGTTTATGAATTTTTAATATATATTTGAAAAATTAATCGCGATCCATGCAAATATTTTGAATATTAATATTATTAAAATTATAAAAACCGATTGTACTGCACATTTAAATATACTAAATTTTCAAAATAACAAAACTTAAAATATGGTTAAAAAAATTCATGAACTTGGTTGAAAGATTCTCAAAAATGAGAGAAATCAAATAAAAAATAAAATTAAGAAAAAATAATAAAGAAGGGTTTAGAATGTTTGAGCGGGGGTGTGAATGTTATGATAATTGTTTGATAATATTGATATTAATGTAATTGGCATTAATTGACTATAATTTTATATAATTTTAATGAAATATTTTTTTATAAATAATGATTAAAATAATATGTTTATATTAATTAATTAATTAATTTGTCATTCTGTGCGTAGCACGGGTACAATGCTAACCAATCAAAATGACAATTCACTTTTTGGGATTTTTTTTTTGGAAAGTTTTTTGGGAACTCTAGAATTACTCCAAAAAATTGCTGATTTCCTATTTTATTTGCATTTATAGAATGAAAAATATGTATTTGATTTATTTTTCTATTAATAATTATGTTTTTATTATTCTCTACGCCTGATCCTCAAAACATCATGATTATATTGAACCGAACTTTCTATCGTTAAATTACTTGGGGAAAAACCAAAAGGGAATAAGAAAATTGATACGTATCTTAGGTAAATATTATCATGTATCAAATTAATGCGTTTTGATATTAATATTTTTTTTATATACCCAATTTTTCAAAATCGTTTAACACTTGCCATACAGTTACACATGATATATTTTTGTAACTATTTTGAAATTTTAAATTTTGCTTTCTATGCTTATCATGGATAAAATGCTAATTATTTTAACATGATCATAATTATTGTAATACTTTATTTTACGATAAAATTAAACATGCAGCAAATTCTTTCAAAATTATATTAGAAAAATAGAAAAAGAAAACCTTTTGCCTTTTCACAAACCAATCGCAAGTTAGACCAAAGTTTGAATGAAAGGCATGTTATACAATCTTTAAACAATATTTTATTTATAATATATAATGATAAGAACACACTTTGTACGTTTTAGTAATTTTCCACTAAGAAATCATGCAAACTTAGTATAGTACAACTGTAAGTAGCTCCCATCTCTTCAATGGAAGAGATTTTCATTGAAGCCATGCATGATTTAGATTAATTGACCCATATTTATCATATTCATCTGTCAAAACTAATAAGACAATGGATTTGGGTATTTCGAGAACATTCATCATTGATGATGAATAAATATTGGACACGACCATCTTTTTAGAGTACTATTTCGTCCTATATATCTAAGAAATTAGTACTACTTCGTTATTTGATTTTTACGTTCAAATTTATTCAATTTTGATTGATAATTAAAATTTATATATTTATAATTTTGAAAATCCAAAAAATACATTTTAAAATAAATTAAATATATTTTCCAATAATACATATTTTGTAATTATTTTTAATTATATGCTATATGTAAATTTCAATCAAAGTTAAAAAAAAATTAATTATTGAAAGTCAAATAAACCGGAACTGAGGGAATATATGATTTCTTTATGAGAGAGATGGATATATGGTAACAGAAACTTGTGTAGCTCACCACCAGGTAAAGACTATCTTTATTTAGCATTTGTTTGGAATTGTTGGTCCCGTGAAGGCCTTCTTTATAGGAAAGCCTATCATTTTGAGTCATTGGCTCATGGTAGGGTTCATCAGGCCGCATGGCAGGGGATAGTGCATGTATACGGGACATTTTACTTGCCAATTATCCTTAATATTTCGATTATGCAATCAACCTTTTTTAATGATTGTACACAAATGAGCCACTTAACTTCGAAAAGCAGCTTGGCTCCTTTATTCAATTTCATTCCCACAGGAAACATATATGTCTGCAAATCTTAATACATACAACACATACGCATATATTGTACGCAATAAGTGGCTTAGGAGGAAAAATAAAACAAAATTTGGTCTAGAAACATTTCATTCGTTAATTGTTTACTCTTAACATTTTTCTTATATATTTGTATCGAAAATTACACATATAGCAAACGTTTGTGTTACTTTACACATATAGTTAAACATGAGTTTAGATAAATAAATACATAAAATTGCTTTCAAATTAAAATTATAAAATGTTAAATGTAAGTTCACATATATTTCTTATTTTTCTTAGTTTGTCACCCATAAAAATTACACATTTTGGAAATAATATTAACATATTCCAAATTAGGATTATTATTTCATCATGATCATGATTATTATAATATTTTATTTTATGATAAAATTAAACATGCAGCAAATTCTTTCAAAAATATATTACCTACCTGCAAGCTAGACCATAATTTTGGATGAGAGGCATGTTATATCACCTTTAATTAGGTCCTATTTTTAATATATAAATAATAAAATAATTTTTTATCCAAATGATATCGATCCATACAGGAGAAACTGGAATCCCTAAATGTGATTAAAGGCTACATCATTATATTGTATTTTTTGGTGCATTGGGAGTAGGCTACATCAATTCTTTGTACATGGGAAAAGATTGCTTTTTAGATTGACCCTTACATGGATTGATCCATACATGTACGGCAAAGTCACCTGTTTTCGAGGATGTTATTGGTGATGATTAAATAGTGTATGGGCACCTGCTTTTCTTTTGGATGCATGATTCATTTTTTTGAAGTATTATTTTGTCTTATATGTTTAAAAAATACTCTCTCTGTCTCGGTATAAGTTGCTCGTTTCATATGTCGGGATTGTTCATAACATGAGACAAATTACTAATTTACGTCTAATCTATAAGGCCAAATATAGTCATGAGTGATCTTATTGGATTCGTATTTATGAGTACTTTAATATAGTGAAGTTTTTATATTTAATATTAATACGAAATTCAAGATATTAACGATCAAAAGTGTGCGTTGGCAAACGTGTCCGGAGGAAACAGGAAACATATTTAGAGACAGGGGGAGTACTGCTACTGTATTTGAATAATACCTCCCACTTACTTTTTTTTTGAAACAAAAAGAAATCAATTCATTAATAAAAACCATACGACATCTACAAATACAATAGTAAGAACAGACGCTTAAGGAGATCGTTGTTGAATCCTTCCTAGAGGAAGCCAAGCGATTTGAAGATAATTGATATATACATGTTTTTACTGCAACAATTATCATCGAATTGTTCTGGACCGACAATCATATATGCGATTCCATAGTAACCTTCATCTCTGAATCAAAATCATGAAAAACTTGCCGATCTATAACCTCGGCCATGGAAAACTACCAAATCCAATCAAAATAAAAAACCAAACTCTCATAAGGAGAGACTAACACAACCCAAATAAATTGGGAATTATTGAAACCCAAATAAATTGGGAACTTTATTGAAAAGAAACAGAAGAAAGTAAGGAAAATGAAAAATGAATTGGGGGGGCTTTCCACCGGTGAAACCCGATGGAAGCCCCCTCAAAAATCTTTAATGTAGGCTAGGGTTAGAAGGGAGAGAGAGATACCTCCCACTTACTTAAAACGTTGCATCCAATGGAAATTTTGTATTTTTATTTATTTTCATTTTTTTTTATTTTTTTGGTGAATCTAAATAAGTAGTTTTTTATATATGGCAGTCGCACATGAAGCTACAATATTTAGTAATAATTTTTTCAAAATATTGTTTTTATTTGATTGTTTAATGCTTCCATGTTATGGTTGTTACCCTAATAATGCAAATGTTTAAAGGAAGGATATACCTTGTCTCTTTTTTGAATGCAATATTCCACGAGTATATTGTCGTGTTTTAATTAAGAAAGGATTGTTTGAAAAATGCTAAATATCCTAAATTATTATTCAAAAATTGTTCAAAATTAACGTGTTAGATTGAAAAATTTTGATTGGGAAGGTTGGTGTAAATTAGGGGTGGAAAACGGATAATACGGATACGGATTCAGCTATATCCGAATCCGGGCCCGTTTTTTAAAATCGTATCCGTATTCGAATCCGGGAATATCCGAGAAAACCTTATCCGAATCCGGCAAATGTTATCCGGATACGGATAATATCCGGATCCGAATCTGTTTTGCAAAAAAAGAATTTTTTTGTGAAATTTGAATTATTATAAAAAACAGGCATATTTTGCAAAACAAAAAATAAAAAAACAGGCATATTAAAAAGATATTCGGTTATAATTTACAAATTACAAAAACCATAAAATTATCCAAATTTGCATATGCAAATTTATATCAGAATAACTTCATTACACATCGAGAAACTTGCAAGTTCATCAAAATTCATTACAATGGGAACTCGATAAATACTATATCACTCTCACTTCTTTGAGGTGCATCCTTCAGCTTTTTTGAAACTCTGTTTGGTCTGCAAAATTTGTTGAAAAAAATTATCAGAAATACCACCATTGGGGCTCAACATGGGTAAAGCTTAAATCAAACTTTATCATCAAAATCAAAACCTATATATATTGGCAACAATGTTCTCAAGGTCACTATTTAGTTGCTAACAAGTATGACAAGTATCTAAATTAAATGATAAGAAGTACACATTTAGTTGATTTCATTCCAACTGAACTAGAGGCTGCAGATGGAGTTGAACTTGAAGTTTTTCCTGCAATTTTATACACACACAAGTATAAATAATAATCATAGGCTGTATGAATCAAAACTTGTTCAAATCAGTTGGAGATGTATAAACACAAGCTACACAAGTCTACCTTGTTCCATTGACAGGGACCTTAATGAATTAAAGATCTGCAATAATAATCAAATAATCAAATAAATCAAATCTTCAGCAGGGCAATACAAAACTATATAGTATATACTATATGGCATATACAAATAATTAAATTAAAGACCATACAAATCAAGAAACTTCAAATAATTGAATCTTCTAAAAAATAAATACAAAACTATATACTATATGCCATATACGAACTAATCAAATAAAAAAATAGATATAGAATCGAACATTTTTAGGGTTAGGATTATGATCGAACCTTTTTAGGGCAATGGAGCGGCGATGCGGGCGGTAAGATCTAGTTCTTTGAAGAAGAGAGCCGCGCAGCAGTGGTTTTAGGTTTTATCTTTAATCTTTGAAGTAGATACTTTACTACTTTACTCTTTAGATAATTAGATTTTAGAAATTAGAATAGAACGTGTACGTTGTATCACTCCGCTCGACTAATTTTTATCTTTACTACTGTGACTACTCGACTAATTTTTATTTCATTTTATTACATTTTTTATTTTTAAGAGTAAATAATAAAAATTAAAAATATTTAAAAATATATGATACAGAGTATATAATTACTTTCGGATACGGATGTGCCTATATCCATATTCGTATCCTAAACTCTCGGATTCAGATACGGATAATATCCGGTTAACTCCGGATACGGATAATATCCGCTTTTTTTCGGATACGAATACAGATAATTCGGACGGATATCGGATTTTTTGGATTTTTTTTCCAGATCTAGACTTTGAATGCATGAGTACCTTTTTTTTTGACTATGTAGAGTTCTAAGATAATTCTAAAAGATAAAATGATACACCTTTACCTTTCTAGAGTACATTTTATTGTGATCAATTATAATAATATATATAACATTTGAAAATTATTTTGAAAACCATTTAGATACTTAGCATTTTTCAAATGAAAAAGGTAGGTGGTGAATCAGAAACTTTAAATGCAATATGGTAGATTATAGATGTAATCCCAAGCAAGCATTGTCATCCATAGTTTTGAATGAGAGGCATGCTATACAATCTTTAATTACTATTTTATTTATAGTAAATAATGATATGAACACACTATATACGTTTTAGTAACTTTTGACATAGAATACATGCAAACTTGTATTGTACAGTACAAGTATATAAGATAGGTCCCAATATCTTTTTTGTCAGTGTCCAACTTAATTGCAAAGGCTTTTAAGGGTGAGGAGTACATGATGACTAAAATTTCTTTCTCGGAGGCAATGTAATAGTAAAGACTAAAGATTGATACTCTCTTTGTCCCAATGATTTATTGAGTAGGGAGGCGTGACACGCATTTCAAGCTCCTAATTACTATATACTAGCCAACTTATCCGCGCTTCGCGCGGTGCATAAATTTTCCTTTTAAAATAATAAAAATAGATAAATTATTTTTTATTATTTTTAAAAATTGATTGATCTCTTAAGAATTTTTTAAAAATAAGATTCAAAATAATTTACATAAATTTATAAGTTTGAAGGTATTCTCTTTATATATCTAATTTTTTGAAAATCTCAAAAATATCATAAACATAAAAAGTAGTAATTATAATACAAACGTAGTCTTTACGATCAAAAGTTATAAATATTATATATAATAACACTTTTTAAAGCCGACACCCCTCCCATAACATACATGTTCAATTGTAGTGTAAGAATTTATTTAATTAGAATATTAATTTATTTCGACACAATTTAATGAACAACGGGTGTATAACTTTTTTATCGATTTAATCTATCGATAAAATTGGATTTTTTTCAATTTAACCGGTTTGGTCATAACCCATGTGTAATTTATTCATGTGTAAAAATAAAAAACTATTTGTATTATTTTTATTATAGGTGTTAAGCGAAGATTTACATACTTCTATAAATTATTACAATTTCCATAATCACTAATGATAAATATTGCTTGAGAAGTTAATGGTAGTCTATACTACAATTTTCCGAAAAGAAATTGGAGTGGTATTCGATAGGGAATAAAAAAGGACGCAATGTAAACAATTTTTAATCGTCATTTTGCCTAAAAATAAAATTAATTATATATGTAATTAATATTTAATACTGAAATAATAATTATAATGCTCAAATAAAGTTTTATAATTTCTTAAATAAATAAAATAAATTTAATACATATTTATTAGGTATAATTAATGACTAATCAATATGTCATTAAGAGCTATTTAATGCAAGAAAATAATTTTAATTAAAAAATCAAAAAAGCGAAAATTCAAGAAAAATACCTTAAAAGTTTCTGGTAACTTTCCGATCTCCAGGCATTATAATATATATAGATAGATATGCAACTTATCCGCGCTTCGCGCGGTGCATAAATTTTCCTTTTAAAATATTAAAAATAGGAAAAAAAATTTTATTTTTAAAAATTGATTGATCTCTTGAAAATTTTTAAAAAATAAGATTCAAAATAATTTACATAAATTTATAAGTTTGAAGGTATTCTCTTTATATATCTAAATTTTTTAAAATCTCAAAAATATCATAAACATAAAAAGTAGTAATTATAATACAAACGTAATCTTTACGATCAAAAGTTATAAATATTATATATAATAACACTTTTTAAAGCCGACACCCTTCCCATAACATACATGTTCAATTGTAGTGTAAGAATTTATTTAATTAGAATATTAATTTATTTCGACACAATTTAATGAACAACGGGTGTATAACTTTTTTATCGATTTAATCTATCGATAAAATTGGATTTCTTTTCAATTTAACCGGTTTGGTCATAACCCATGTGTAATTTATTCATGTGTAAAAATAAAAAACTATTTGTATTATTTTTATTATAGGTGTTAAACGAAGATTTACATACTTCTATAAATTATTACAATTTCCATAATCACTAATGATAAAGATTGCTTGAGAAGTTAATGGTAGTCTATACTACAATTTTCCGAAAAGAAATTGGAGTGGTATTCGATAGGGAATAAAAAAGGACGCAATGTAAACAATTTTTAATCGTCATTTTGCCTAAAAATAAACTTAATTATATATGTAATTAATATTTAATACTGAAATAATAATTATAATGCTCAAATAAAGTTTATAATTTCTTAAATAAATAAAATAAATTTAATACATATTTATTAGGTATATTTAATGTCTAATCAATATGTCATTAAGAGCTGTTTAATGTAAGAAAATAATTTTAATTAAAAAATCAAAAAAGCGAAAATTCAAGAAAAATACCTTAAAAATTTCTGGTAACTTTCCGATCTCCAGGCATTATAATATATATAGATAGTTACATAATTTATTTTTACATTTTTTTATAAAAATAGAACCATCCTATTTTTATACAAAAAAAGAAAATTTTAAAAATAAATTATGGAACTATATATATAAATAAATGGGGACGGAGGGAGCATGTAATAGCCAGGTGAAAAATTGAAAATTAAACAAAAAATACAGTATTTTCATGGAAGATCGTTAACAACACAAGTTTTTTCCGTCTAAAGTAATACGTTTGAATGGCTATACAAGTACTATTTTTAGGTATTAATATTTACAAATGTGAATTGAATTTCTTAAAGTATTGATAATTGGATCTATATAAAATGACAAATACCTAAATTATTTAGGTAACTAAAAATACATGGATTATGGTACAAATAAAATATTTATGACATGCAAGTTAAAATCAGCTTATTTACGTCGGTTTGTATAATAACTGTATTTAACTTATAAGTTTAATCTTGAAAAATAGAGTGTTTGTATTTATTTTAGTATTTTCTTTTTATTTTATGAAAACTGTTTTATTATAATAGTATTATTAATAGTATTAATCAAACTTATAATAAATTATAAGTTCAAAATTAACTTATCATAAATAACAATTTACTCATACATGATTTTTTTCAAAAAAAAAAATAACGTAAGAATCTACAAAGCTGGTAAAGGAAAGGAAGTACAAAAATAGTACTCCCACGTACTCTATCTTGTTTGTGCATTGGAAGAGGACCCATACATAAATGTACATCAAAATTCATCTGTCAAAAGTCCTAAAAGTAAATAGGGTATGGGCATGCTTCTCTTTTGGGTGCAAGATTCATTCATTTGAGGTATTTTTTTGTTTTATATGTTTAAAATATAATATTTGAATAATACCTCACCCTTGTTACACTCAATGGAAATTTTGTAGTTTTATTTATTTTCATTTATTTTTATTTTTTCGTGAATTGTATAACTATTTTTTTATATATATAAGTATAGCATGAAGCTACAGTATGTAGTAATAATTTTTTTTTAAAAAAAATGTCGTTTGTTTTATTTATCTAATGCTTTCATGCTATAATTGCTACCATAATAAAGCAATATGTTTGATAGCCAGCTCTTTTGGACGCAAAATCGAGGGAGTATTCTGTCGTATTTGCACGTTTCAGTAATTTTTGAATAAAAGCTCCTGCAAAGCTGCAATGACAGTGACAATAACATAGTACACACTGTAACGTCTACTACGTAGCTTCTTCTCAATTATTTTATTGAATTATTTGGTTGAAAGTATTACTCCGTGATTACACCAAAATTCCCAATTCGAAGTAAATAATTATATATAATTAGATAGTTGATTAATTATTTTTAAAATACTAGGTAATTATTGTTTTTAAGTCTAATTATTCAAAAAATATATAATGTAATTATATCCCATATACATATATAATTGATTGATGTAACTTGTAAGGAAGTTATTGTGGGTTGGTGTCATTTCGTAAATATTATAAATAAAAAAAATATAAAAATTGTTGATTTTGGAATTAGAAAAAAATGAATTCAAGTAAATACAATAACAACTAAAAAAATAAAGGTTAACATTTGAAAATTATTTTGAAAACCAATTTAGATACTTAACATTTTTCAAATGAAAAAGGTAGGTGGTGAATCAGAAACTTTAAATGCAATATGGTAAAGGAAAAAAATAACGTAAGAATCTACAAAGCTGGTAAAGGAAAGGAAGTACAAAAATAGTACTCCCACGTACTCTATCTTGTTTGTGCATTGGAAGAGGACCCATACATAAATGTACATCAAAATTCATCTGTCAAAAGTACTAAAAGTAAATAGGGTATGGGCATGCCGTGCAAGATTCATTCTTTTGAGGTATTTTTTTGTTTTATATGTTTAAAATATAATATTGGAATAATACCTCACCCTTGTTACATTCAATGGAAATTTTGTAGTTTTATTTATTTTCATTTATTTTTATTTTTTTGTGAATTGTATAACTAATTTTTTTTATATATAAGTATAGCATGAAGCTACAGTATGTAGTAATAATTTTTTTTTTAAAAAAATGTCGTTTGTTTTATTTATCTAATGCTTTCATGCTATAATTGCTACCATAATAAAGCAATATGTTTGATAGCCCGCTCTTTTGGACGCAAAATCGTGGGAGTATTCTGTCGTATTTGCACGTTTCAGTAATTTCTGAAGTATTATTTTATTTTATATGTTTAAAAAATACTGTAATATTTGAATAATACCTCACACTTACTTGTAATATTATAAGTTTGATTAATAGTATTAATCAAACTTATAATAAATTATAAGTTCAAAATTAACTTATCATAAATAACAATTTACTCATACATGATTTTTTTCAAAAAAATAACCCAAGAATCTACAAAGCTGGTAAAGGAAAGGAAGTACAAAAATAGTACTCCTACATACTTTATCTCGTTTGTGCATTGGAAGAGGACCCATACTGGAAGAGGACCCATACATGTACATCAAATTCATCTGTCAAAAGTACTAAAAGTAAATAGGGTATGGGCATGCTTCTCTTTTGGGTGAAAGATTCATATTTTTGAAGTATTATTTTATTTTATATGTTTAAAAAATACTGTAATATTTGAATAATACCTCACACTTACTTGTTACATCCAATGGAAATTTTGTAGTTTTATTTATTCTCATTTATTTTTATTTTTTTTGAATTATATAACTAACTTTTTTTATATATAAGTATAGCATGAAGTTAAATGTGGTAATAATTTCCTTTAAAACTACCGTTTGTTTTATTTATCTAATGCTTTCATGCAATATGTTTGAACGTGTAGAGAGCCAGCTCTTTTGGACGCAAAATCGTGGGAGTATTCTGTCGTATATGTTTAAAAAGTATTCTGTCGTATTTTTTTACGTATGCTGTAAGTTGGGTGACAAAGGATACTTTATAGTACAAGTACTTTGCACGTTTCAGTAATTTTTGAATAAAAGCTCCTACAAAGCTGCAATGACAGTGACAATAACATAGTACAAACTGTAACGTCTACTTCTATGTAGCTTCGTCTCAATTATTTTATTGAATTATTTGGTTGAAAGTATTACTCCGTGATTACACCAAAATTCCCAATTCGAAGTAAATAATTATATATAATTAGATAGTTGATTAATTATTTTTAAAATACTAGGTAATTATTGTTTTTAAGTCTAATTATTCAAAAAATATATAATGTAATTATATCCCATATACATATATAATTGATTGATGTAACTTGTAAGGAAGTTATTGTGGGTTGGTGTCATTTCGTAAATATTATAAGTAAAAAAATATAAAAATATGAAATTTGTTGATTTTGGAATTAGAAAAAAATGAATTCAAGTAAATACAATAACAACTAAAAAATAAAGGTTAGCATTAATGAATATTAATAAATAAAGATCATCA
Organism: Kitagawia praeruptora; assembly: GCA_037693485.1. Taxonomy (NCBI): domain Eukaryota; kingdom Viridiplantae; phylum Streptophyta; class Magnoliopsida; order Apiales; family Apiaceae; genus Kitagawia; species Kitagawia praeruptora. Next base: position 136,714,930 of record CM075350.1, on the reverse strand, counting down.
ATTTAATGAAAATTGTAATATTATTTAATATACACTACAAGAAAACTCGGCTAAAATCGACTGCACAAATTCGATTGGTCTAAATTCGACCGGATCCAGTCGAATTTAGGGTCAATTCCAATAAATTATTGGTCAGACTTAAATTCGACTGCTTCCAGTCGATTTTAAGAGCAGTCGAATTTAAGTAGTCGAATTTGGATGTGCGGTCGAATTTAACCAGTCGAATTTATTTCCCGGCTAAATTCCCACCTAAGCTTATTTTAGTAAGTTTATAAACTCGACCGAAGGCAGTCGAATTTATAAAATCGACCGCAAGCAGTCAAATTTATAAATTCGACTGCTATTATAAATTCGACCGTCTTCTATCAAATTTATAAATTTGACTGCAACCAGTCAAATTTATAAATTTGACTGGAAGCAGTCGAATTTATAAATTCGACTGCCTTCTATAAATTCGACCGACGTCAGTCAAATTTATAAATTTGACTGCAACCAGTCGAATTTAGTGCCAGGTCAGCAATCCGCGTGAAACTAAGTTTAAGCGGAAAAATTCCCGCCTAACTTTTTTCAAAATATTTAAAATTAAATTCAACCGAAAGCAGTCATATTTATAAATTCGACTGCAATCAGTCATTCTAATTAGAAAATTAAATTCAAAATTTATTTAAAAAATTTAAAATTAATCCTTAAATTATAAAAAAAATTACCACAATATCCTTATAAGATGAACTACAAATTATAATTTACTTTACCTATTTGGGACAAATTTTTTTTTTTAATGTAAATAAAGTGTTGATTTTATATTTGTTAAGAAGTTTGGAAAATTTTAATAAATACTTACCAATTTTAAAAAATTATGATTTTTTTTATAGTTCTTTTTGATAACATATCATATCCAGTAAAAATGATGAGAGACCATAACAGTGTGAGTTAAAAAAAACATATTGTATTCAATAAAAATGATGAGAGACCGTAACAGTGTGAGCTAAATATTTTTGAACGATCCAATCGTACGAATGCCAATATATATCTAATATAACGATATTCCCAAAGTTTCAAAAAATAAAAAATTAATTTGATTGGAAATATTAGTAGATCACTACTATTTTCAATATGACTCGTAACTAGTGTTTTGTCACCGATTATTGTTTCTATTTTTTTAAAAATATTTTTGAACGATCCAGCCGTACGGATGTCAATATATATCTAACATAATGATATTCCCAAAGTTTCACAAAATAAAAAATTAATTTGATTGGAAATCTTAGTAGATCACTTCTATTTTCAATATGACTCGTAACTAGTGCTTTGTCACCGATTATTGTTTCTATTTTTTTAAAAATATTTTTGAACGATCCAGCCGTACTGATGTCAATATATATCTAATATAATGATATTCCCAAAGTTTCAGAAAATAAAAAATTATTTTGATTGGAAATCTTAGAAGATCACTTCTATTTTCAATATGACTCGTAACTAGTGTTTTGTCACCGATTATTGTTTCTATTTTTTTAAAAATATTTTTGAGCGATCCAGCCGTACTGATGTCAATATATATCTAATATAATGATATTCCCAAAGTTTCACAAAATAAAAAATTAATTTGATTGGAAATCTTAGTAGATCACTTCTATTTTCAATATGACTCGTAACTAGTGCTTTGTCACCGATTATTGTTTCTATTTTTTTAAAAATATTTTTGAACGATCCAATCGTACAGATGTCAATATATATCTAATATAATGATATTCCCAAAGTTTCAGAAAATAAAAAATTAATTTGATTGGAAATCTTAGTAAATAACTACTATTTTGAATATGACTCGTAACTAGTGCTTTGTCACGGATTATTGTTTCTATTTTTTTAAAAATATTTTTGAACGATCCAACCGTACGGATGTCAATATATATCTAATATAATGATATTCCCAAAGTTTCAGAAAATAAAAAATTAATTTGATTGGAAATCTTAGTAGATCACTACTATTTTCAATATGACTCGTAACTACTACTTTGTCACGGATTATTGTTTCTATTTTTTTAAAAATATTTTTGAACGATCCAATCGTACGGATGTCAATATATATCTAATATAATGATATTCCCAAAGTTTCAGAAAATAAAAAATTAATTTGATTGGAAATCTTAGTAGATAACTACTATTTTGAATATGACTCGTAACCAGTGCTTTGTCACGGATTATTGTTTCTATTTTTTTAAAAATATTTCTGAACGATCCAACCGTACGAATGTCAATATATATCTAATATAATGATATTCCCAAAGTTTCAGAAAATAAAAAATTAATTTGATTGGAAATCTTAGTAGATCACTACTATTTTCAATATGACTCGTAACTACTGCTTTGTCACGGATTATTGTTTCTATTTTTTTAAAAATATTTTTGAACGATCCAATCGTACGGATGTCAATATATATCTAATATAATGATATTCCCAAAGTTTCAGAAAATAAAAAATTAATTTGATTGGAAATCTTAGTAGATAACTACTATTTTGAATATGACTCGTAACTAGTGCTTTGTCACGGATTATTGTTTCTATTTTTTTAAAAATATTTTTGAACGATCCAACCATACGGATGTCAATATATATCTAATATAATGATATTCCCAAAGTTTCAGAAAAATAAAAAATTAATTTGATTGGAAATCTTAGTAGATCACTACTATTTTCAATATGACTCGTAACTACTGCTTTGTCACGGATTATTGTTTCTATTTTTTTAAAAATATTTTTGAACGATCCAATCGTACGGATGTCAATATATATCTAATATAATGATATTCCCAAAGTTTCAGAAAATAAAAAATTAATTTGATTGGAAATCTTAGTAGATAACTACTATTTTGAATATGACTCGTAACTAGTGTTTTGTCACGGATTATTGTTTCTATTTTTTTAAAAATATTTTTGAACGATCCAACCGTACGGATGTCAATATATATCTAATATAATGATATTCCCAAAGTTTCAGAAAATAAAAAATTAATTTGATTGGAAATCTTAGTAGATCACTACTATTTTCAATATGACTCGTAACTACTGCTTTGTCACGGATTATTGTTTCTATTTTTTAAAAAATATTTTTGAACAATCCAATCGTACGGATGTCAATATATATCTAATATAATGATATTCCCAAAGTTTCAGAAAATAAAAAATTAATTTGATTGGAAATCTTAGTAGATAACTACTATTTTGAATATGACTCGTAACTAGTGCTTTGTCACGGAATATTGTTTCTATTTTTTTAAAAATATTTTTGAACGATCCAACCGTACGGATGTCAATATATATCTAATATAATGATATTCCCAAAGTTTCAGAAAATAAAAAATTAATTAGATTATTATATTTTAAAAGTTTGTACAAAAAATCAACTAGTCGAATTTATAAATTTGACTGTAATCGGTCGAATTTATAAATTTGACTGCAACCAGTCAAATTTATAAATTTGGCTACAACCAGTCGAATTTATAAATTTGACTGCAACCAGTCGAATTTATAAATTTGGCTACAACCAGTCGAATTTATAAATTTGACTGCAACCAGTCGAATTTAGTGCCATGTCAGCGATCCGCGTGAAACTCATCCAACAGTCCAGATTAACATATCAACATAATAATCCAATGGTCAGTATTCATCCCAGCACATCCCACACATTTATATATCTCTCCCTCATCTTCCTCTCCTTCATCTTCCTCCCCTTCATCTTCCTCCCCTTTCTCTCCCTCATCTATATACACATATATACATACATATACACAAACAAATACAAATATATATACCCAATCTCTATATTTCTTTAATATATATATATATATATATATATATATATATTTCTACCATATATACATATTAACACCTAGAAAATCAACTCGTGGAATGTCAATTTCGGTGACAAAAATAACTCCGGCTACTCCTACAACTCCGGCAACCATGCAACTTCCGGCAACCAAAACAATTCCGGCAATCGAAGCAAATCCGGCAAAAAAAATAATTTTGGATGTTAATTTCCATGCAACTAAATTAGGAGCAAATTCGTATATTTTTAAATTTGATTAGGAAACTTGAGTTTGAGTTGAATTTGTAATAAAGATATATTTTTAAAATATTATAATATTTGATATGAAGTTATTGTTGTTCTTGAATTAGTTTTATATATGAATTATGTTATATTTGTGTTGATTAGTTTATTGCAAACTATCTTCAAAGGCAACCAATATATTCAGAACATTCAAAATATTGCAGTTGAGAGCAGCAGAAAGCTGCTGAATTTTCAAGATATGGTACAATAAAATTGATTGTTCACGGTCGAATTTATAAATTTGACTGCAATCAGTCAAATTTATAAATTCGACTGATTGCAGTCAAATTTATAAATTCGACTGGTTGCAGTCAAATTTAAGGTGCATAGGCGGTAAATTCAAAATTTTTAAATTTTCAAATTTTTTGAGGCGGCAATTTCAAAATTTTTAAATTTTCAAATTTTTCAAAATTGCGGTCAAATTTAAATTCGACCGTATCCAGTCAAATTTATAAATTTGACTGCAATCAGTCGAATTTATAAATTTGACCGGACTCCGTCGAATTTATAAATTCGACTGGAATGTACCTTAGGCGCCAAATTCAAAATTTTCAAAATTGCGGTCGAATTTAGACCAGTCGAATTTGAGCCGTCGAATTTAGCCAGTCGAATTTATTAAATTCGACTGTTTTTTGCTAAATTCCACTAAGCTAGAATCGACTGACATTTTGCAGTCGAATTTAGCTAAATTCGACCGGATCCAGTCGAATTTAGCTAAATTCGACCGCAAAATGGAAGTCGATTTTAGCCGAGATTCTAGTAGTGAAATAAGACTAATAAATAATATCGATAAAAAGGTGATCAATGCATGTTTAATTTACGATGGGGCCGGTTTAAATAACCCAGTCTGGTCCTGCATGTGCATGCATCACCTATTCAGTTGTACAATCTTTTATATAACGAAAAACACATAGACAATAATACACTCTGGTTCTTTCATCCCTCACCTTGGGAAATTAAGGGGGTGTTAGGTGGGGGTCAAGGGGGTTGGGTTGAACTGGGTTGTGCTAGGTTGGGGTGGATCATAAAAAATCAAGTTTGGTAGTTGAGGAAGGTTTTTGAGGGGTTGGAGGGTTCATCTCGTGATAAAACTGAGCATTTCTAACCCCAAATCGGGGTGTTGGTTTCTCTCGCTGCTCCTACCTCCGCTCCTCTCTCCGGTAAATTCTATAATTTTACGCTCTCTCTCTCTCTCCCAATCTCTCTCTCTCTCTCTCTCTCACATCCACTCTCTCTCTTTCCCAATCTCTCTCTCATCTCCCCCCCTCTCTCTCCCTCCCTCCCTCTCTCTCTCTCTCTCCCCCTCTCTCTCTCTCTCTCTCCCTCCCTCCCTCTCTCTCTCTCTCATCTCTCTCTCTCTGTCTCGCTTCGGTTTAAGTGCAATGTTTTACTTGGATATATGAATTTAATTGTTTATAGTTTGATTTGTATATATGTGGTAGGGCTCTTTATTTGTTTGGTGATGATTATCTTGATCGATTTGATTTCTCAAGGTCATCAAATCTGTATGTATCATATTTTGCACAATGTTCTAACCCCACATTTAATTTCCTATATTCAGGTTTGATTTTTTTTAGGGTTTGTGGGATTTAATGAATTTTCTCTTTCTGCATGCAGGTTAAAGCTATCATTACCTTCCCAAATTAAAAGTTTTAGCTTTATATTTTCTTTTATTGGTTTCCGACCATTATAGCTTCTAGATCAACAACGTTCTTGCTAGGTATACAAATTTGTGCCTTGCTTTGCTTTTACATCTGCACAATTCTTATTTGGTAATTAATTCATTAAATTGGCGCTTTGACTTTGGATGGATTGCATTGATTTATTAATAAAATGAATGAATTTGAAGACGATTGTTGGCGGGGAAAGATATATCTAGCTAGGTTAGATTGAAGAAAATGAGGTACAAAAGTTTAGGTTGCAATTGGAGACTGGGAAGGAAGAGTGAATAGGTGTCATGCATAGATCTTGTTTAAATTCTAATTTCTTACCATATTCAGTCCCACGAATTAGCTTACTTTCTCTATTAAACTAAACTTGGTAACTTTTCAGCTTTGCATACATACATCTTCTTTCTACTCACGCTCTAAGCACTCTTATTGTCGGAAGAACAGGTGCAACACTCCGATGAGTTCAAATAGAGGAGGTCGAGGTCGAGGTCAAGGTCGGAGGAATTCAGGTACTCCCATCACGCTACCTAGCACCTAACACTTTTCTAAACTAGTTATCAAAAATACATGATTAGTTATAACCAAGATTTTCTAAGTATTAATTTCCATACTAACATATTCCAATTTGAAGGTTCGGAGTCGTCTTCCTCCGCTTTCGACAATATTTCTTCAGCATTCACTCAAGCATTAGTAGACTTCCCGCCGTTCTTTGAGCAGCCAGGGCAGCTAGGTAACAATTCTTCTATAAATACATGTATTATCATTCTGGAAAAGTATATAATAAACCTGTAGTTTGATGGTTATACCCCTCTCCCTCTCTAGATCCATATTGTCTAGAAATTGTTCCTTCATGTCACGCATCTGAACAGTACCCGATGTTTGAAGTAATTTATCTGCTAATGTTGATTTCCTTTGGTCAATGTCTGCAATAATGCAAAAGTTCCTAATGTTTGATAAGGGAACCTGTATGCAATAAACAAATCTCAATATCTGAAGAAAACGCTACAATATAAGGATAATTATGCAGTAGACAATGTTTGAGATTCAAGATGACAGATATTTTATATAACGAAAAATGTTTAAATTTTCTGATAAATCAATGTATTTTTATTTTTTGATCAAAGGGTAAGTCAATGTTTTCATTTTGGTTAAATTGCCTGGATATAGAATGTTTAATTTGTTTATTTGTTCTAACTAAATAGAGTATATAAATAAACAAATCTATACTATTATATAAATTCCGAAACATTAAAAGTTTGGTTGGTCGGTTGGTTGGTACCTGTTGAATTTACCTAATTACCCTTACTTAATTATAAATATTTTTTTTTTTATATTTTATCTAACTAAAATTTTTGTTTTACTAATCAATTTCCATTTTCAGGTTAAACATGTTACCTTTAAAATTTTTGTTTTACTAATCAATTTCCTTTTTCAGGTTAAACATGTTACATTTTCTTTTCTTTTTAATAACTAAACAGTTTCCTTTTTCAGTTAAAATATAATATCTTTTATATTTTATCTAACTAAAAAGCATATTATAATTACTATTAACTAATTAATTAATTTTTTCATTCAAATTATCTTTTCTCTTTTCTCTAACTAAAATATCTCTTTTTCGAATTATATCACGAATTACCTTTTAAAAATCTTCTTTTATATTTTATTTAACTAAAATTTCTACATTACAAATCAACCTACTTTTTCAGGTTAAACGTGTTACATTTTTTTTAATAACTAAGCAGTTTCCTTTTTCAGGTGGTTCCTATTGAATTTACCTAATTACCCTTACTTAATTACAGATAAAATCTTTTTTTATATTTTATCTAACTAAAATTTTAGTTTTACTAATCAATTTCCTTTTTCAGGTTAAACATGTTACCTTTAAAATTTTTGCTTTACTAATCAATTTCCTTTTTCAGGTTAAGCAAGTTACCTTTTCTTTTCTTTTTAATAACTAAGCAGTTTCCTTTTTCAGTTAAAATATAATATTTTTTATATTTTATCTAACTAAAAAGCATATTATAATTACTATTAACTAATCAATAAATTTTTTCGTTCAAATTATCTTTTCTCTTTTCTCTAACTAAAATATCTCTTTTTCCAATTATATCACGAGTTACCTTTTAAAAATCTTCTTTTATATTTTATTTAACTAAAATTTTTACTTTACAAATCAACCTACTTTTAAGGTTAAACGTGTTACCTTTTTTTCTAATAACTAAGCAGTTTCCTTTTTCAGGTAAAATATAATATCTTTTATATTTTATCTAATTAAAAAAAATATAAATTCCGAAACATTAAAAGTTTGGTTGGTCGGTTGGTTGGTACCTGTTGAATTTACTTAATTACCCTTACTTAATTACAGATAAAATCTTTTTTTATATTTTATCTAACTAAAATTTTTGTTTTACTAATCAATTTCCCTTTTCAGGTTAAACATGTTACCTTTAAAATTTTTGTTTTACTAATCAATTTCCTTTTTCAGGTTAAACATGTTACCTTTTCTTTTCTTTTTAATAACTAAACAGTTTCCTTTTTCAGTTAAAATATAATATCTTTTATATTTTATCTAACTAAAAAGCATATTATAATTACTATTAACTAATTAATTAATTTTTTCATTCAAATTATCTTTTCTCTTTTCTCTAACTAAAATATTTCTTTTTCCAATTATATCACAAATTACCTTTTAAAAATCTTCTTTTATATTTGATTTAACTAAAATTTCTACATTACAAATCAACCTACTTTTTCAGGTTAAACGTGTTAGATTTTTTTTAATAACTAAGCAGTTTCCTTTTTCAGGTGGTACCTATTGAATTTACCTAATTACCCTTACTTAATTACAGATAAAATCTTTTTTTATATTTTATCTAACTAAAATTTTAGTTTTACTAATCAATTTCCTTTTTCATGTTAAACATGTTACCTTTAAAATTTTTGCTTTACTAATCAATTTCCTTTTTCAGGTTAAGCAAGTTACCTTTTCTTTTTAATAACTAAGCAGTTTCCTTTTTCAGTTAAAATATAATATTTTTTATATTTTATCTAACTAAAAAGCATATTATAATTACTATTAACTAATCAATAAATTTTTTCGTTCAAATTATCTTTTCTCTTTTCTCTAACTAAAATATCTCTTTTTCCAATTATATCACGAGTTACCTTTTAAAAATCTTCTTTTATATTTTATTTAACTAAAATTTTTACTTTACAAATCAACCTACTTTTAAGGTTAAACGTGTTACCTTTTTTTCTAATAACTAAGCAGTTTCCTTTTTCAGGTAAAATATAATATCTTTTATATTTTATCTAATTAAAAAAAATATAAATTCCGAAACATTAAAAGTTTGGTTGGTCGGTTGGTTGGTACCTGTTGAATTTACTTAATTACCCTTACTTAATTACAGATAAAATCTTTTTTTATATTTTATCTAACTAAAATTTTTGTTTTACTAATCAATTTCCCTTTTCAGGTTAAACATGTTACCTTTAAAATTTTTGTTTTACTAATCAATTTCCTTTTTCAGGTTAAACATGTTACCTTTTCTTTTCTTTTTAATAACTAAACAGTTTCCTTTTTCAGTTAAACTATAATATCTTTTATATTTTATCTAACTAAAAAGCATATTATAATTACTATTAACTAATTAATTAATTTTTTCATTCAAATTATCTTTTCTCTTTTCTCTAACTAAAATATTTCTTTTTCCAATTATATCACAAATTACCTTTTAAAAATCTTCTTTTATATTTGATTTAACTAAAATTTCTACATTACAAATCAACCTACTTTTTCAGGTTAAACGTGTTAGATTTTTTTTAATAACTAAGCAGTTTCCTTTTTCAGGTGGTACCTATTGAATTTACCTAATTACCCTTACTTAATTACAGATAAAATCTTTTTTTATATTTTATCTAACTAAAATTTTAGTTTTACTAATCAATTTCCTTTTTCATGTTAAACATGTTACCTTTAAAATTTTTGCTTTACTAATCAATTTCCTTTTTCAGGTTAAGCATGTTACCTTTTCTTTTCTTTTTAATAACTAAGCAGTTTCCTTTTTCAGTTAAAATATAATATTTTTTATATTTTGTCTAACTAAAAAGCATATTATAATTACTATTAACTAATTAATAAATTTTTTCTTTCAAATTATCTTTTCTCTTTTCTCTAACTAAAATATCTCTTTTTCCAATTATATCACGAGTTACCTTTTAAAAATCTTCTTTTATATTTTATTTAACTAAAATTTTTACTTTACAAATCAAACTACTTTTAAGGTTAAACGTGTTACCTTTTTTTTCTAATAACTAAGCAGTTTCCTTTTTAGGTAAAATATAATATCTTTTATATTTTATCTAATTAAAAAAAATATAAATTCCGAAACATTAAAAGTTTGGTTGGTCGGTTGATTGGTACCTGTTGAATTTACCTAATTACCCTTACTTAATTACAGATAAAATCTTTTTTTATATTTTATCTAACTAAAATTTTTGTTTTACTAATCAATTTCCTTTTTCAGGTTAAACATGTTACCTTTAAAATTTTTGTTTTACTAATCAATTTCCTTTTTCAGGTTAAACATGTTACCTTTTCTTTTCTTTTTAATAACTAAACAGTTTCCTTTTTCAGTTAAAATATAATATCTTTTATATTTTATCTAACTAAAAAGCATATTATAATTACTATTAACTAATTAATTAATTTTTTCATTCAAATTATCTTTTCTCTTTTCTCTAACTAAAATATCTCTTTTTCCAATTATATCACGAATTACCTTTTAAAAATCTTCTTTTATATTTTATTTAACTAAAATTTCTACATTAAAAATCAACCTACTTTTTCAGGTTAAACGTGTTACATTTTTTTTAATAACTAAGCAGATTCCTTTTTCAAGTGGTACCTATTGAATTTACCTAATTACCCTTACTTAATTACAGATAAAATCTTTTTTTATATTTTATCTAACTAAAATTTTTGTTTTACTAATCAATTTCCTTTTTCAGGTTAAACATGTTACCTTTAAAATTTTTGCTTTACTAATCAATTTTCTTTTTCAGGTTAAGCATATTACCTTTTCTTTTCTTTTTAATAACTAAGCTGTTTCCTTTTTCAGTTAAAATATAATATTTTTTATATTTTATCTAACTAAAAAGCATATTATAATTACTATTAACTAATTAATAAATTTTTTCGTTCAAATTATCTTTTCTCTTTTCTCTAACTAAAATATCTCTTTTTCCTATTATATCACGAGTTACCTTTTAAAAATCTTCTTTTATATTTTATTTAACTAAAATTTTTACTTTACAAATCAACCTACTTTTAAGGTTAAACGTGTTACCTTTTTTTCTAATAACTAAGCAGTTTCCTTTTTCAGGTAAAATATAATATCTTTTATATTTTATCTAATTAAAAAAAATTATAAATACTGTTAACTAATAAAAAAAATTTCTTTTCTCTTTTCTCTAACTAAAATATTTTTTTCCAATTATATAACGGGTTACCTTTTTCAGCCAAAACAAGTTACCTTTTTTATTTTCTCTAACTAAAACCTCTCTTTTTCAAATTATATCACGGGCGATTCTATTTAATAAAAATAAAATCATAATATTATAATGCTATTAATTAACCGATTACCTTTTCAGCTAAAAACGTATCATCTTTTTTATTTTTTCTAATTAAATTCCTTTTTTTAGAAATATCACGGTAACATTAATTTCTCATTTTCTAAAAATATTACCTGCAATTTTATTTAGTAAAATAACAATTAAATTATAATTACTATAAACTAATCAATTACCATTTTCACCCTAAAGTATGTCACCTTTCAATTTTCACGTTATCTTTTTATATTTTTTCAACTAAAATCTCTCTTTTTCCAATTATATCACGGACGGTTCTATTTAATAAAATTAAATAAAATACACTCAAAAATATCTCACCATATATTCAAATCATTATTTTTAGTAATAAATAAGAATCGTTAGATCTAATAATAAGATATATTACATGATTAAATTAATTTACTAAAAATTCAAAGTTCATAATTATAATGTTAAATAAATTTTATAACCTATCAAAAGAAACCCGTGCTTCGCACGGGTTATAAGCTAGTAAATATAAGTTTTGTAAACTTGAAAAAAAATGTAATTAAGAGCGGTCTAGCTGTTTAGTTTTGCTAATGTTCTTTGTGATGAAGTTTAACAATATTAAAATAATTCCATATTATTTGTGATTGGTAGAAAAATTATTTGTGATATGTTGGGCCAAGCCCATTACAGCTACCAGACCAAACCACACCAACGACAACCAAACTGGACTCAACAATAAATCGGGTTTGAAGCATTATTATTGGATTTCTTTTCTTTTTTTGATAGTATTTGTGATTGGATTTAAAACTACAGAATAGAGTCAACAGATTTTGGATCAGAAAAAGCAAACTTAAATGGGCTTAAGCCCATTTCTACTTAATATACACCGTTTGGATAATTTATAAAATGGGCTTTTTAACGGTAGATAAGTCCATATCTAAAAAGTATAGAAACGGGTTCTTTTTTCTCTTACTGATCTCGTTTCTTTAGCAAACTAGATTTTAGTAAAAATAGATAAATCTATATTTCTTAAAAGAAAAGTAAATTATTATTCTATTTCTAAACTAATTAATTAAGAAATTTGGCAAAAAAAAAAATTAATTAAAAAAAAGAAGAGCAAAACTAAATTATTTCAAAAATTATTAAAAGTAGAAAATTCAAATTTAACTAATTTTTATTTACATAAATTTTTTATTAAAATTTCGACACGAATCGTTTATAGATTCGACTAGCCAAAAACATACTTAATCAACACAAAAAATTCGATCCAAATCGGAAACTAAACACTGCTAAACAAAACGAAAACTCAGGTAAATGAACAATAAAACCAAACGCACAACTCAGGAACAAAAACGCAGACTTTAGCAATCAAACTTGAATCAGTAAATCCAGAACACTCGTTTCTTTCGCCTCCGTTTGTTTTCCCCAATCTGATTAGCACGTTTTCTTCTGTTGTCTACATTTCCTTCCCACTCGTAACTCGTCAAGGTACTTCCCCAATTTCTTTACTGTACATATATATGTATTTACATACATATATATATGTTTGTACATATGATAAGTCATGTGTATTTCGAAAACAGTACCATGGGGGTTATCATATGGGATTCCTTCAATATCAGACTTAGCTAAACTAACATGAACTTGCATAGTTAATTAATTTTATCTTATATATGTTAATTTGTAGGGGGATATAGCCAAAATATAGATCCAGAACAATATCAAAATGCGGGTTATAATCCAGGTATTATTTATCATTTATTGTTGGTGCATCGATTATTATCTATGTTGGATGCTCTTTGGATAATTTTGGATTGAATGTTTTAATGAAGGTTTCCAAGTTGCCTTTCCTGAAACCCAACTTGTCCCGTTCCCAACAGCAGAAACAGGTAATAGTATTATGGTTGCTACAGAATCATATGCACATATATAAAATATACAATTAGTGGTCAATTGACAAAAATACTGATTTTAGTTCATAGATTTCTGTTTCAAATTCTTTTAAAGAATTTTGTTAAATAACAAAAGATGCATACAATTACAAAATTAGCTTCCACGGTAAGTCCTTGTTTACACCCAAGGTTGAATGATTTGTTCCATGAATATATTTAGTCCTCATCCATCATTGTCTCCAACATTTTAGATTTAGGACAATCAAGTGTAGGTTGACCACCAATTGTAAAAGTTATCTGTCTTTGAATGCATCCTCATAAGTCATTATGATTCAATCTCAATTTTGCAGGCCCATTATATCAAGATCCTAGTCAGTATCCACTTGGTCTGATAAATTCAGGTATTACAAAATCTATGGATCTAAATATAATAATTTGTTTTTCTTGATTAAGTTGATGTATGTCCATATAGACATGGTTTTCCAAATTGTAAAGTATCTTGTACATGTAATCTTTTTGTTTTATAAATTTCAACATGTTTTGAATGGAGTAGACAATACTATAGAAGGAATTATACTTGTAATTAATTTTAACTAAAATAATTCATGTTACAAATATTTAGTTATTTTGATTAAAAAACAATTCTTCATTTATAATGAGTTCTAATACAGATCGTGGAACTCGAGGAATTCGTGCTCCCTCGTGTTTTCTTTAATACATAAGCAAAATTTCCTTGACATTAATAAAAGAAATGTACCTTTGATACTCTTACCCCACAATACTTTACTTTAATTTTATCAACATGGTTATCTTCATTTTTGATATGAAATTGGAAATCCAAACTACTATTAGGTGATTTTAGTAAAATTGATATTGCGTGTTTAATTGTTTTCAATAAAATTTCATCTTTCTATTGTTCTTAATTAGTTCACTTATTTAACTTATTTTGTCAACATGTATCTATGGCCACCCTCGATTATAATGTAAAATGCACATATATTGATTTTGAATGAACTATTCATTAGATAGATATGCAATAATTGTGTATGTGTCACAAATTATCATGAGAATTTGGAATTTATATGATCAAGTACCTATTGCTATGTTACAGGTGCTAGGTGTAGGTTGTAGAAATTAAAATCAAAGAAATTTGCAGTAAAAATATTTTAGAAATCACTCTTGTTTTTTTCAAATGTTTTCATACGAAAATGAGCCTAGAAAAAAATATCTCATCAAAATTAATGCTTAATTATTGAAAAAAAATACATATTTAGAAAAGAAATATTAAAAGTATAATAATACAATTTTATTTTTAAATCCATATTTTGTGTATTTTATTAGGTGATTACTTGTATTAAAACACTTGTAAAGTTTGTATTTTAACATTGAAATAAAATAAATATGATAATAATTTAAGTTTGTGATATATAGACGAAAACAAGCCTTGATTTTTTTTTTAAGTAAATGAGATAATTCAATAACAAAAAGCCATACGGCATCTACCACTGCCGAAACGAGTTTGAGCTATCGACCGAAAATGCAAACCCCTAACAACTTTCATCACTAAATCAATCACCATACTCAAACAAACGGTCAGAAAAACAAAACTCACACAAACGGTGAGAAAACCCAAACGGAGAGAAATCAACAAAACCAAACTTACAACTTCGAAAATTAAATACTAAATAAAGCCTAGACAATCCTAGATCTGGGGAACAAAACCGCAAGAACAAGATAACTCGGACCACTTTCAAGAACAAAATCCCTGTGAAGAACGAGAAATCCGGGAGTTCCGTGAAATTGAGATCTAAGAAATTTAAGCCACTCGGAAAAGGTTTTGAAACCTTAAATCCGAAAATACAAACTAAAATCGATACTTTAAAACAAGATTTATTAAAGGGAAAAGAAAAAGTAAAGAAAATGAAAGATTTTAGGGCTTTCCACCGGTGGAGTTCCGATGGAAGTCCCGGCGGCTGCTATACAAAGAAGAGGAGCGGCGGCTAGAGCAGAGAGAGAAAGGAAAAAGAGAGAGAAACTCAGTAGCTCGAAAGACTTGATCGTCCCAAGAATAACAAGCCTTGATCTTAATTTATTAGTATAAACTACAAGGTGAAATTTTCAATATTTTATCACATGAATAGGAGAGACCGCGAGAGAGACGGAGAAACTAAATAAAAGATAGAGAATCTAAATTTGGGTACAAAAGGAAAAGCACCAACTAATAAATGGATTTTTATCCTAACTTTCTTAATAAAAATTTTAAATTATTAATAAAATAAAAAAAAGAGAATATAAAAATATTAGTAAATCATAAAATCTAGAATTATTGCAACATCTTCTTGCCTGGTGCATGGTAGAATGCCCTAGTATTTTTAGAATATAAAAATGAAGTCAATTAGTTATTTAAAAATAGAAAATGTAACATGTTTTTACCAATAATAAATCTTTAACTAAGAATAATTAAGAGAAAAGAAATTTTGAAAATAAGAAATATTAGTAAGAAAATATGGAAAATATATTAATTTTAGCTGAAAAAGGTAATAAATTAGTTATTAGTAATTATAATTTTATTAGTTTATTTCATTAATAGAATGACCCGTGATATTTTTGGAAATGAGAGATTGTGGTTAGAAAAGTTAGAAAAGATAATGCGTTTTAGCTGAAAAAGGTAATTGGTTAGTTATTAGAAACCGTAATATCATTATTTGATTTTATAAAATATAAATACATTTTTCTACCAATAGCAAATATTTAAGTAAGGATAAGTAAGTAAAAAAATCAAGTTTGAAAATGAGATATTTTTGTTAGAAAATATAAAAAGGATATTAACTTTTAGTTGGAAAAGATAATTAGTTAGTTATTAAAAATTATAATATCAATAGTTTATAAAATTAATTAGAACGATCATATTTTTGGAAATAAGATATTTTAGTTAGAAAAGTTTGAAAAGATAATTAGTTAGTTATTATTTAGGAGAAAATGAGATATTTTAGTTAGAAAATATATTACCTTTTAGCTGGAAAAGATAATCAGTTAGTTATTAGTAATTATAATATTATTAATTTATTTCACTAATTAAAACGATCATATTTTTGGATAGAATAGTTTTTAGTTAGAAAAGCTAAAAAAGGTAATAGCTGAAAAAGATAATTGGTTAGTTATTATTTAGGAGTATAGAAATGATATTGATTTTTATCTGGAAAGGTAATCAGTTAGTTATTAGTGATTATAATATTATTAGTTAATTTCATTAGAACGGTCACATTTTTTAAAGTAAAAGGTAATCATTTAGTTATTAGTAATTATAAAATTATTAGTTTATTTCATTAATTAGAACGACCATATTTTTTTAAAAAAAGAAATTTTAAATAAAAAAGTTAGAAAAGGTAATAGATGACAAAGGTAATTGATTAGTTATTAATTAGGAAGGGTTGGGAAGAGCTTAGTTATTATAAAAGATTGTGATTTAATTTTTCATAATTAAGTTAAATAATTAATGGTAATAAAGTAAAATAATTAGTATAATATAGATTTGGATGTGTTTGTGTGAATGTTTTGTTGGGCCAAGCCCATTACAGCTACCAGACCAAACCACACCAACAACCAAACTGGACTCAACAATAAATCGGGTTTGAACCAAAACACAAATGTTAAGCATTTGTGATTGGTTTTTTTTTTTTTTTTGATAGTATTTGTGATTCCATTAGGCATCTTGACTCTGACCATATTAATTGTAACTGAGTTATGCTAGAGGAGCTTCCTTATAGTATCTGTACAGTAATCTTGAACTTAAACGATTAGTACGTGAAAATAGAGAGAGTATCAAACTCTTTTAACATTAGTTGTCTAAAATAAATATCAGTTCATCTAGAGAGCAAGTCAAATATTTGTGTATTTCGAAAACAGTACCATGGGGTTATCATATGGGATTCCCTTCAATATCAGACTTAGCTAAACTAACATGGACTTGTATAGTTAATTAATTTTATCTTATATATGTTTGTAGGGGAATATAACCAAAATAGCTAAACTAACATGGACTTGCATAGTTAATTAATTTTATCTTATATATGTTTGTAGGGGGATATAACCAAAATACAGATCCAGAACATTTTCAAAATGCGGGTTATAATCCAGGTAATATTTATTATTTGTTGTTGGTGCATCGATCATTATCTAAGTTGGATGCTGTTAAGTTAAGATAATTTTGGACTAAATATTTTAATGAAGGTATCCATGTTGCCTTTCCTGAAGCTCAACTTGTCTCGTTCCCCACAGCAGAAACAGATAATAGTATTATGGTTGCTGCCTAGAACAGAATCATATGCGCATATATAAAATAGTGGTCAATTGACAAAAATATTGATTTTAGTTCATAGGTTTCTGTTTCAAATTCTTTTAAAGAATTTTGTTAAATAACAAAAGATGCATACAATTACAAAATTAGCTTCCACAGTAAGTCCTTGTTTACACCCAAGGTTGAATGATTTGTTCTATCAATATATATAGTCCTCATCCACCATTGTCTCCAACATTTTAGATTTAGGACAATTAAGTGTAGGTTGACCACCAATTGTAAAAGTTATCTGTCTTTGAATGCATCCTCATAAGTCATAACGATTCAATCTCAATTTTGCAGGCCCATTATATCAAGATCCTAGTCAGTATCCACTTGGTCTAAATTCAGGTATTACAAAAACTATGAATCTAAATATAATAATTTGTTTTTCTTGATTAAGTTGGTGTATGTCCATATAGACACGATTTTCCAAATTGTAAAGTATCTTGTACATGTAATCTTTTTGTTTCATAAATTTCAACATGTTATGAATGGAATAGACAAAGTTGGGATTATACTTGTAATTAGTGTTAACTAAAATAATTCATGTTACAAAAATTTAATTATTTTGATTAAAAAAAATTCTCCATTTCTAATGAGTTCTAATACACATCGTGGAACTCGAGGAATTCGTGCTCCCTCTATATTCTTTAATACATAAGCAAAATTTCCTTGACATTAATAAGAAAATGGTACCTTTTGATACTCTTACCCAACAATACTTTACTTTAATTTCATCAACATGCATGGTTATCTTCATTTTTGATATGAAATTGGAAATCCAAACTACTATCAGGTGATTTAGTAAAATTGATATTGCATGTTTAATTGTATGCAGTAAAAATTCATCTTACTATTGTTCTTAATTAGTTCACTTATTTAACTTATTTTGTCAACATGTATCTATGGCCACCCTCGATTATAATGTAAATATTGATGCACATATATTGATTTTGAATGAACTATTCCTTAGATAGATATGGATTAATTGTGTACGTGTCACAAATTATCATGAGAATTTGGAATTTATATGATCAAGTACCTATTGCTATGTGATAGGTGCTAGGTGTTGGTTGTAGAAATAAAAATCAAAGAAATTTGCAGTAAAAATATTTTGGAAACAGAATTCGGGTACAAAAGACAGAGAAACTAAATTCGGTTACAAAAGGAAAAGCACCAACTAATAAATGAATTTTTTATCCTAACTTTCTTAATAAAAAGCTTAAATAATTAATAAAATAAAATAAAGGGAATATAAAAATATTAGTAAATCAGAAAATCTAGAATTATTGTAACATCTTTTTGGCTGGTGCATGGTAGAGATTGCTTCGTTATAATTATTATAATTTGTAGATGGAGATCTTTGTGTATTAGGATACAATTTGAATGTGTCTGTGTGTAAATGTTTTTTAGGAGAGGAAAAGTGTGTAAAGATAATTTAAATTTTGTGGAAGATATGTAAAACTGTACGTATAATTTTTTGGTGTTTAATATATTGTGCCGTATATTGTTATATATAAATTATTAAAATACACGATTTTTTTTTGATAAAATTTAAATACATGATTAGTTATAACCAAGATTTTCTAAGTATTAATTTCTATACTAACATATTCCAATTTGAAGGATCTGAGTCTTCCTCGGCTTTCGACAATATTCCTTCTGCATTCACTCAAGCATTAGTAGACTTCCCGCAGTTCTCTCAACAGCCAGGTAACATTTCTATAAATATGTATAAAAAATGTTAACCACATCTCTAAAGCCGTTGTTAAGTATTAAATAAACTCTTTTAACATTAGTTGTCTTAAAATAAAAAATCAGTTTATGTAAAGAGTAAGTCAAATATTTATGTGTATTGGCAAAAAATTGTTTCTGAATAAAATTATTACAAGTCAAATCACTGTCATATACTTCGTTTGTTCAATTCATTGATCATATGACAGAAAATTGTTTCTGAATAAAATTACGATCACTTTTCTCTAATTTTTAAATGGTTAAAGATACTCAAAATGTACCAACATGACCTCTAATGCCTTCTCAATTTATATAGTTCATATGTTGTAAAACACATCTCCATTTTCGCTTTAATCGAATCGTTTACACAAGTAGCACAGTACTTAATATAACTACTAATCTTTAGCAGTCGTGTATTCTATAAACATCCATATTGCTTGAATCATTTACTTTGAAAACTTCTCATGTCTTTATTGATTTAAGTCTTGGAAAATGTGTATTTCGAAAATTGATAAGAATATTAGTAAAATATATATGTTCTTCTAGTGACAATGGTTCTATGTAATTTATGGTAAGTTTTATGTTAGCATATAAAATTCTTTCATAACTGTTATATTTCTCATCTTTATAAAATCATGTTCTTGTACATTACTTTTACTATATACGAATAAACATATGGATTTCATCGAGCATACTCTTTTACTCTTGAACAAAACAGTACCATGGGGTTATCATATGGGATTTCCTTCAATATCAGACTTAGCTAGACTAACATGGACTTATACAGTAAATTAATTTTATCTTATATATGTTTATAGGGGGATATAATCAAAATACAGATCCAGAACACTATCAAAATTCGGGTCATAATCCAGGTATTATTTATCATTTGTTGTTGGTGCATCGATTGTTATCCAAGTTGGATGCTCTTAAGTTAAGATAATTTTGGACTGAATGTTTTAATGAAGGTTTCCAAGTTGCCTTTCCTGAAACCCAACTTGTCCCGTTCCCCACGGCAGAAACAGGTAATAGTATTATGGTTGCTGCAGAATCATATGCACATATATAGAATATACAATTAGTGGTCAATTAACAAAAATACTGATTTTAGTTCATAGGTTTCTGTTTCAAATTCTTTTAAAAAATTTTATTAAATAACAAAAGATGTATACAATTACAAAATTAGCTTCCATAGTAAGTACTTGTTTACACTCAAGGTTGAATGATTTGTTTTATCAATTTATTTTAGATTTAGGACAATCAAGTGTAGGTTTTAGACCACCAGTTGTAAAAGTTGTGTCTTTGAATGCATCCTCATAAGTCATAAGTCATAATGGTTCAATCTAAATTTTGCAGGCCCATTGTATCAAGATCCTGATCAGTACACACTCGGTCAAAATTCAGGTATTACAAAAATTATGGATCTAAATGTAATAATTTATTTTTCTTGATTAAGTTGGTGTATGTTCGTATAGACAAGATTTTACAAATTGTAAAATATCTTGTACATGTAATTTTTTTGTTTCATAAATTTCAACATGCGATGAATGAATGAAGTAGACAATAGTATAAAAGGGATATTTAATTATTTTGATTTTAAAAAACTCTCCATTTCTAAGGAGTTCGAATACACAAGGTGGAACTCAGAATTCAGGTACTCCCTATGTGTTCTTTAATACATGAGCAAAATTGTCTTAACATTAATTAAAAAATGTAGCTTTTGATACTCTTATCCCACAATACTTTGCTTTAATTTTATCAACATCATTATCTTCATTTTTAATATGAAATTAGAAACCCAAACTACTATTAGGTGATTCTATTAAAATTGATATTTCACGTATTGATATTGATGCACACACATTAATTTTGAATGAACTATTCATTAGATAGATATGAAATAATTGTTTGTATATTTAACAGTATGTATAACAAATAATCATGAGAATTTTGAATTTATATGATCACGTACCTAGCTATTGCTATGAGACAGGGGCTAGGTGTAAAATGTTTAATTTATTTATTAGTTCTAACTAAAAAAATAAATAAGCAAAAAAATATTTGAATTGTACAAGTTGTCTGGTCTTTGAATTCATATATGTTTTTGCACAAAAAATAATTCCTGTGGTTCAATCTCAATTTTGCAAGTCCCCTATGTTAATCAGATCAAAATTTAGGTATTATAAAAACTATGGTTCTTTATGTAATAATTTGTTTTTCTTAATTAAGACTTATACATTATAAAATATCTTATATATTTTATCTTCTTATTTCATGAATTTCCACATGCGATGAATGAAGTAGACTATGGCATAGAAGGGATTATACTTTTTTTTTTGAAGCTAAAAAGCACATCTTCATTCATTAGAAAAATCAACCATAATAGTCTCCAACAATTGAGTAGGAGGAGACGTAAAAACATGAAAGCAATTGATAGAACAAGGTAATCTAGCTAATCTATGAGCCGCCTTGTTTGCTTGATTGCGAATATGAGAAACCGCTAGACCAGGAGCCGATTGAAGGAGCCACTGACAGTGATCAATCACATGGCCAACCTCCAGTTTGTACTTTTTCTTGCCTTGCAAAGCTCGAACAGTGAGCAGAGAATCAGTCTCAACTATAACACTTGCATCGCCTCTCTGCATAATCCAAGACAAAGCCTCCCTTACTCCAATACTTTCTGCCTCTAACACCGTAGCAGGACACGGTAATGCTGCAACTCTTGCTTCAATAAAACTTCCTCTATGATCCCTCATCACCATACCTACTGAGAACGAATCAGACTGAGGGAACACCGAAGCATCTACATTTACTTTCAGCACGCCTTGAGGAGGAGGACACCACTTCCGAACCTTAGTCACACAAGGATACACAATACCAGCTGTATTAGTTACCTCTTTCTTCCTCGCCTTCCTCCATTCCTGCACACTCTTGAAGCTTAATTCCATAGCTAACTCTGCAGTCACCACCTTATCCTCCCAGACCTTCTTATTGCGCCAAAACCAAATGCCCCACAAGACAGTGGCCAATTTAATAATATCCGTCTGAGACAGCACTTCCAACTTACCCAGTAGCCATTCTGGAGCCGAGAAAACTTGAGACATGTCATATGAAAGCCCTGCAACTTGCCAGCAACAACTTGCAAATGTGCAGTCAAAGAACACATGAAGTAAATGCTCCACATCCACCATGCACATAGGACATAGGATAGTAACAGAAACACCCTTATGCCTAAGTCTATTCCTCACTGGAATGTTATTCCTGCAGAATCTCCACAGAAATATCTTCATTTTGTGAGGTATATTGAGTCTCCACAGCTTGTTCCAACCCCCCGACCTCGGACATACTGAATCACCAACATAATGATTATGCCAGAAATGGTACCCAGTCTTAACATTATATAAAAGAAGGGATTATACTTAAAATTAGTGTTAACCAAAATAATTCATGCTACAAATATTTAATTAGTTTTATCTCATTTTTGCAGGCCAATATGCATTCAACCCACTCCAAAATGAGAGCTACGGTATATGTAAATTGTATTGTTTAGCTACTTTATGTTTTATTATTGTTAGTTTTTTTTTGCTAAGCCTTTTGATATATACTTTTAAACACATGAATTCCACCAAGCATGTGTTTCTTCCTGTCATGTGTTTCTTCCTTTTGAACAAAATAATTTCATAGTATGATCGTATGGTTTCCTCCTTAGCTAGCTAACATGGATATGAAAATTAAATTAATTATATCTTATTTATGTTTGCTATGCTTGCAGAGGTATACCAAAATGCAGAGTACTACCAATATGCGGGTCAGAACCCAGGTATTATTTGAAATTTGTTATCACTACATCCACTATTAGCCAATACATTCAATACATCCCTTACCCCATTACATACTCTTAAGTTAAACTAATTTTGGTCCTCATCCATCATTGTTTCCAACTTTTTAGATTTAGATTAATTAAGTCAAGGTTTTAGGCCACCTCTTATAGGAGTTGCTTCTTGCCAGTTTTTGAATGCGAAGATTCACCAGTAAACAACTCCTCATAACCGTAATTCTATCTCATGCCCACTATGCCAAGTTGCTAATCAGTATTCGTGATCTTATTATAATAATTTGTTTTTCTTGATTAAGTTGGTGTATGTTCGTATAGACATGACTTTACACATTGTAAATCACCTTGTACATGTAGTCTTCGTGTTTCATGAGTTTCAACATGCGATGAATAAATTAGACTATAGATCAATAATATGGTTCATATTTGAAATTAGTGTTAACCAAATAATTCATGCTACAAATGTTTAATTAGTTTGATCTCATTTTTTGCAGGCCAATATGCAAACCCCAACTACCATCCAACTCAGGATGCATCCGGTGCAAACTTATGTAATATAAAATAGTTGTATTATTTATCTAGTTTATGTGTCATTGTTAGTTTTTTCATCTTTAAAATCATGTGTACATGTGCGGATATGTAAATTAAATTAATTATATCTTATATATGTTTGCAGGGGGAAACCAAAATGCAAATCCCGAGTACTATCAAAATGTGGATCAGAACCTAGGTATTATTTAACATTTATGGTCTTCGCATCGACTATTAACTAATACGTTCAATAGATTCCTTACCCTATTGCATATTCTTAAGTTAAAAAGTAATTTTGGTCCTCATCCGCCATTGTCTCCAACTTTTTAGATTTAGGATAATCAGTGCATGTTTTAGACCATCTTTTGTAGGAGTTGTCAGTCTTTGAATGTGAAGTTCCAGAAATAAATAATTGCAAATTCTATCTCAATTTTGCAGGCTCACTAGACCAATATGCTAATCAGGATTTACTCGATCAAAATTCAGGTATCATAAATCGAACTTATTATAATAATTTATTTTTCTTAAGTAATCTGGTGTATGTTCGTATAAACACGAATTTAATCCTTTAACAATATAGAATGTTCACATTTTAGAGCACCTTGTACATATAGTCTTTCTTTGTGTGAGTTACAATTGTTGCAAAGGTGTATGGGTTTATACCAAGTAGGAAGTCTGTAAATCTCAACCCCTGCTACGTTTGTAATATAATTTCAAAATAAATGTAGTAGATTAGTAGTTAGTTTGGTTAATTAATTACAAAGTTCGTGACAACTTACTATTAAAATTCCTGAATCAATTTTACATATGCTGTCACTGGATCCTACATATGTAGACTTATTTATAGTTAGTTATGTAATCCATTCTTTAGTTAATAAACACGCATATGTAATTAAGATTCTCTTGCGTTTACTCTCATATATCTGGACACTGATCCATTTTTGAAGGGCTCGGGTCTTCTTCATGGCATGATGTATCCGAATTGGGTGGTAGTGGTAGCATGGTTCAGGCTCAGCAGCCTCAGCAGCCTCAGGACTCAAGTAAGGATGAGTTGGGTCTTATCAATTAAATATTTTGCTCATATACGTACATAGAATGATTTCAAATTCACTGACTGCTTATGGACTATACATATAGAGTAGAGATAATATAAAACAATTTGTACGGTCCTTGTGATTTATGAGTCATATAACAAATGCATGAAGTAGATGAATTATTTTGTTGGTTATTTATGAACATACATGATTGCCAAACTAATTCGAAAATCCACAATCAATTAACGAATATAGGCGTGTTTATGTATACATTGCTTAAGAAGAGGAGAGAGAGAGAGAGAGAGAGAGAGAGAGAGAGAGAGAGAGAGAGAGAAAGAGAGAGAGAGAGAGAGAGAGAGAGAGAGAGATTTTACATTCCTTAATGTGTCATATTTACAAAGTGATGAAAGTTGAAATGAAGAATATACAGAATGTTTCTATGTGTTGGCACACTCTAGCCTGACTAATTTGTTACTAACTGTAATGATAAGACAAAAGCCTTATTAATTATATACATAAGTTAAACTCGCACTATATAGGTTAAACTGATCACTTTATTTAAGAAATCATTAAGCACTTGAATGAAATTAAATACTATAAACTACAAAAATATTGTCACTGCAATATAACTACTAGCCTTGTTAGATTTTGTTTTAAGGTTGAAGTTAAATGTGACAGGTGAGGTGCCTTTCAATGCAACTGAAGCTATAGGTCAACTTATCCAAAGTGATTTCCCACTGCATGAAGATAACGAGATACAAAATGCAGTTGATATTCTCACAAACCAACATCCAAAACTAAGAGATATCATGCATGGACAATCGATACCGGTGATTGACATCGAGGGTTTGTCAATTTTCCAAAGATTGCTTAAATGCTTGTTGTACCAATTAGCTAGCACAATCACACGATATACAATCTATGATGAAGTGGTGCAATTTTGCCAAAGACGGGGGGATAATGTAAACCCCCAGTCCGTCATTGCTATCCCTGAATCCTTTTGGAAAAGAGTTGAAGTCAAAGGCAGCAATAAAAAAGTCATAACTGAATTTGCAATGGAGTACGATGAGGGGCACTCTTTCTCAGACCAGCTCTGCATGAGGCTTCGATCGGAACAATTACTTAAAAATCTAGTACAGCTGAAAGGAGTGGGGTACAAAATTGGATTTTTTATGATTCTTTTTGGGCTCCGTAGGTTGGACTTTGTACCTGCAATGGATTCTGATTTCAGGAAAGCATGGAAGGCGTATCATGGACGGAACAAAACTCCTGTTGAAGACATAAGCAAAGATCTTACATGGGCTCCATATAGTGGCGTTGCAGCATACATTGTTTGGTCCTTTGGTAAAGGTGCCCCTTAGGCATATTAAAATGTTTGAACTGTAATCTGTGGTTGGTTTATGTAACTGAATCTTGGATCTTTTTTTTAAATCTGTTATCTGTATTTGACAATGAATCAATCTGTTATCTGTATTTGACAATGAATCTGTATTTGACGATGAATGATTGTGTTTGCGTGTTTCCTTTAATTTACCTGTTACCTATTTTATTTACTATCAATATCACAAAGAGCAATGTAGGTCAAAATTAAGGTATAATAATAATTAGATTATAAGTTGCCTTTTAAGTTACCCATTACCTATTCTAAAAAGAGACATGCTAAAGATTTGAAATCAACAGATTTTATGTAAAAGATTTAAAATCTACATATTTTAGAAACTTGCTCAAATATTCTTTAATTTCCATCTTGGAGGAATCTCGGGCTCTGTATATAACTTGAAAATCACATTCACCAATGTCTTATTGCGTTGCTTCTTCTCTAATCCCCTAAGCTGGACAAACTCACCCAATACCAGGTAATACTAGAATTGTAGGATGACGGGTGATCAAGTCCGCACAAGGCAATTTTTTGTGAGAAGAGCCAAGACAGCAGATGCTAGATGTAGAGTTTGCGATACAGCTGTTGGTCCTGAAAGGAGGAGACTAGTAGTTTGCAGTGGTGGTGGTATTAAGACAAGCGATATAGTTGTTGGTCGGGACAAAAGCGATATGTTGCAACATTGTGATAGAGATAGGATCAGCAACTTACCACAAGACTTAATACTTTGTATCTTAAACCGTTTGTCAATTCATGATGCAGCAACAACTAGTGTTCTGGCTAAAGAATGGAGGTATTTATGGGGAAACAACACCCAGCTAGTTCTTGATAAGTCATTCTTCTCACAACTGACTTCTAATAAAGAGAAAGACGCAAACCAATTTGTTTTCTTAAGAGCTCTTGAAAGAATCTTTTCAAGTCATATTGGTCGCATATTCAGCTTTAATCTTTACATTCCTCCAGACATTGATCCGTGCCCTGTAACTCGCTGGATCGAACACTTCTTGAAGAAGGGGATAAGATATTTAGTGCTCGATAATTCTGAAAATAAAGCCTGTGAAATTCCATCTTGTTTGTTTGATTGTGCGGAACTGATCAGCTTAGCGCTTAATACATGGATATGGAGTACACCCCATAAATGCACAAGCTTCACTAATCTAATACGGGTCGAACTTGCTAATATCTCATTCAGTGCTGACATATCATTTGGGACTCGACTAAAACATCTGAGATTAATAAATTGTACTGGGATTAAACACCTGGGTTGTCAATTTACAAATGGTAACAGTCTCACAAATGTGTTTCTTGATGTGAGCGAACAAATTGATTGGCGATGGTTCAAATGCACTACACAACTGAGAGTCTTGGGTTTGGTATTCATCTCCCGTGCAACTATAAACATGAAAAATCCCATCAATTTTATCAAGCTCCTGAGCAATTTACCTAGCCTCAAGACAGTTAAAACAAGTGGTTTCACTCTCCAGGTAAATTATGAAAGCAAGTCTAGTTAATGCATGCATATTCTCTGTAGGAGTATTAGAAAGGACCGATATATGTAGGTCATGTCTTAACGAATTGTTTATAAATATAGGTTTGGAGACCAGAACTCAGTGTCGTAATGAATAGGTGTTCAGAACTTGAAAGATTTGTTCTTGCACCCGCTTGGATGCTATAATTTTCGCCAGATTCTAAATACACTTCACTTAATGAGATGCCTGCCCAACTTGCAAAGTCTTGTAATAACACTGGTGAGAACTAAAACTTCTGTGAAGCAATGTAATAGGAAAGAGTAAATTACTTATGTTCTCTGTGCTCAAGTTTTAGTTTTAAAGTAGCCGTAATCAATTTAAATTATTATGCATTGATGAAGATATATTATTAAATAATATTTTTATGTTATATGTAGGTCAACGATAAGAGCTTTTACAATCCCAGAGATCTAACTGCAGTCAATCTGGACTTAATAGATTGGAAAGACATGTTACTAGGCGAACTTCATACTGTATTAATACAGGGTGCGGTGGCGTCGAACTATGTCTTCAAATTTTTAAAGCTTTTGCTTACATCTTCACCATCACTTGAAAGGATGTTAGTAATCTGCAGCAGCGAAGTTACTGATCCCAGTGAAAAGTTGGAAATTAAACGAAAGTTGACACGTTTCCCTAAAAGATCGTCAACGGCTGAAGTATATTTCAAAGAAGCTACTACTCCGGTGAACTTCATGTGATGGCTTTCAAGTATTTTTAGGTACTAGCATTTTCAAATTTGAATTGAGTTTCTTAATATAAATTGATACATATAGCTCGGACCACGTAGAATAATTTTGTTTGTATATGGAGTTTCAAATACATGAAGTTCTTTATGCTGCCATCCTATGTCTTTCTAGCTACAAGAATGCAGACTGATCTATTCTACCAAATGCATTTATAATTATTTATAAATTTTATCCGACTGCAAACTGCTCAGTTATTCATAACAAAGCATCTATCAAATAGCTGTTGCTAAGAAAGAGAAAATGCATGAAAAAGAATTATGAGTTGCACATAATTTTACTAATTAAGCATATATTTAGTAATTAGCAAATCAAGCTTATTGTATAGCAGAAAATACAACAAATAAAATGATCCATAAACCTGTAATCTGAACTATCTGATCACCTAACCTGCAAGAATGGGATTCCGACCTTCATCAAATCCAGTTAATGACAAGGAGATAATCTTGGTCTTAACCATTTGGTACAACAGATGGAGATAGTCCTTTTATGCTGGCAATTACCGCGAAGGAAAATGCATAACCTGAAAATAAGTCGGGTCAAAAACTTCATCCAGGATTGCAACTTTATAGAGTAGTATCTAATCACTCATTGTAAGTTTACAATTTCAAAAGATGAACGTACGGTAGCAAGCCTGCAACGCCACTGGTACTCAAAACTCGGGTCTATGATATTGATGACAATCCATGAGTTTATGAATTCTTATCATGTGTCAAAAATCAAAACATAGTTTTAAGTGATGGTTCACCGTCTCAGCCTTAACAGAGTACCTATTTCGAAGTTCAACATATTGATTTTGCAAGAAGAACGTGCTAGTAGAAGGTCAACATTAACAAATCAAATGTATAAAAATATTATTTGAAACAAAATTATTACTTATCTATATTCAAATAGAGCTTGGCCTTCCCTGATATCCAGCTCTAAAGAAGGCAAGTCCGCGATGGTGGTTGGTGGTTCTGAAAATTTTCTCTACAACTTAGTGAGCTTTAATCTTTACATTCCCCCGAAAATTGATCGGTGCCCTGTCACTCGACGGATTGAACATTTCGTGAAGAAAGGGATAAGATATTTAGAGCTCAATAACTATGAAAACAATGCCTATGAAATCCCATCCTGTTCGTTTGGTTGTGTGACATTGAGGGGCTTAAAGCTCAATACATGGATATTGAATGCACCCAAATGTACAATTTTTACTTTCAGGTTATACTATCAAATGTCACATTGAATGCTGACATTTCATTTGGGACTCAACTAAGACGTCTGAGATTGGAATAGTGTACTGGGATTATACACTTAGGCAGCCAATTTAGGAAGGGTAACAGTCTCACAAATGTGGTTCTCATTGTGGGGGAACAAATTGATTGGCGATGGTTCGAGTTCACTTCACTACTGAGATACTTGCTCCTGGAATTCACTTCCTATTCCAATTTCAACCGGAAGAAACCTATCAATATAATCAAGGTCCTTAGAAAATTACCTAGCATCTTTAATTTTCTTATAAGCGGTTTCACTCTTGGGGTAAGATGAATATACAAAGTCTATATAGTTGATGCATTTTCTCTTTATTATAGAAGGCATTATTCAACGGAAGTGGCTCGTGTCCTAATGTATTGTTGTTATATATACAGGTTTGTAGACCAGGTCTCACTATGACAAATGGGCATGCAACAAAATGTGAAAACTTGAAAGAGTTGGCGTTGAGCCGGCTTGGATCTATAATTTGTGTCAAATTTCAAATGCAATATTCTTAATTAGATGTTTGCCCAAATTGCAAAAGCTTAAGATATTGCTGGTAAGAACTGAAACCTTAATAAAAGGTCATACGGCATTTACAATCAATATATGAACAAATACGTAACAAAATAGAATTTTGCATGTACGAGGTTAAAACTAAAGATAACAGAGATGAACTTGTGATAGCAAGCCTGCAAACGCCACTGGTACTCAGAACATGGGTGATGGGTCTATGAAATTGATAACAGTCCATGAGTTTATGAATTTGTATCATGTGTCAAAAATCAAAATATAGTTTCAAGTGATTATTCATTGTCTCAGCCTTAACAGGGTCCTATTTCAAAGTTCAACATATTGATTTTGCAAGAAGAACGTGCCAGTAGAACGGGCTTGATCACTCTCTAACCTGTGGATCAACAGCTTTTATAACTACAGCATCAAAAGCTAAATGACAACAAGTACTCAGATTTGAAACTAGCAAAATAAGTTTTATGCCATATTTATGTCCTCCCTAAACTGAACCAAGAAAATTACAGCCTAATATTCAGATTTGTATTCATTATTAAAATGAGTACATAACCATTGTTTAATGCTCTCGTTTTAATACCTGAAAACGTATATGGTTATTACGCATATCTTTTCTCATACGTAATGCTCTCATTTTTATACCTGAACAAATTTCACACAATTTTTGGAGATACAAGTACTAACATGTTAACCTGAAAGACATAAATTAACAGCTATTGGGGTTCAGAAGTTCTTCCATGTAAACCACTTCATGTATCTTCAGCAACTACTAGAGATATCAGGATTTCTAAAGCAACATTAGCAACTATACCTACAAATAGGTTTATAGGCAGAAAATGCAAGTCCATGCAATCAATGCATATGCAATTAGGAATACTTTTAAAGCTGTAAGAGTATCTTAGAACATGTTGGTTGGAAATAGCAATACTGTTAGGCTAAAAACTTTTGACAGTTCAATGATCAGTCGATTGGCTAGAGACTTTTAACCATTCAAATAACACTCAGTATTACTAGGCGAACTTCATACTGTATTAATACAGGGTGCGGTGGCGTCAACTATGTCTTCTATTTTTTAGATCTTTTGCTTACATCTTCACCATCACTTGAAAGGATGTTAGTAATCTGCAGCAGCGAAGTTACTGATCCCTGTGAAAAGTTGGAAATTAAACGAAAGTTGACACGTTTCCCTAGAAGATCGTCAACGGCTGAAGTATATTTCAAAGAAGCTACTACTCCGGTGAACTTCATGTGATGGCTTTCAAGTATTTTTAGGTACTAGCATTTTCAAATTTGAATTGAGTTTCTTACCATAAATTGATATATATAGCTCGAACCACGTAGAATAATTTTGTTTTGTATATGAAGTTTCAATTGAAAATAAAATAAAATTGATCACTTCTGCCTCAAACTAAAGCTCATGAAGCTACATTTTTATAACATTTGAGTTGTTGAACTTTAGTTGATTAAACTTGATTTATTTCTATCGTCCTATTTTATTTCACTTTTGAGATTAAATCACACACCATTATATTATGTTTTTCTTGAATATCTTGTTAAATATCAAAGTTAGCAACAAATCTGTGTCATTAAGCGTGTGTATATAGATTACAAGTAACTTTACCTTTTTTACTGTTGACAACAAGAGAACCTGTACTAAATTCGCGAGTTGTGTACTAAAATTGACTCTTGTGATTTTACGAATTTTTGGATTTCACAAAGCTGAATTTAAACATACCATACTATATGTGAGGTGATTTATTACATGATTGGGGAAATGGGGAATTAAGTGTTAGATGTTCTTGTCGCAACACTGTTGTGAACATGCCAAATCTTATGTGAGGGGATTAATTACAAGGTTGAGGAAACAGAGAGCTAACTTACATGCCAAATTGTGTTGTAGAATAATACATTAACTAGCATGAAAACCCATGCAAGGCACGGGTCATTTTCTAGATATCAAGATATCAATATTGAGTTTATATTATGTTTATTTCTATATTTGTTATAGTTTGCAAACAGTTGGTGTTCTTGAAAAATCCAGAAGTCATTGTTATAATTGATTTATTTGATCATGAAAGCAAAATTATTGACAAGGTCCAGAGTGGCAAAGCTCTAAGAATGATAGAGTATGATAATATGTTAATAAATAAATCTTCCATCCTTCACATAATATAAAATTCACAACATGATTTAATCTTTCGAGCAAATCTTCCGAGTAGCCTCAGTCAAAGCAATACCATGTCATAACAAAGTATATTATGTAACAAACTATAATATGTGCAGCTCATATGACAGTTTTAATAGCAACAACAGAGGACATTGATGAAATGAACTGCTAAAATTAGCACAGATGCTCCATATAAGCTGCCAACACATTACTCTGCATTTTCTTATCAATTATTAAAACAAATGCTGGTTGAGGATCTTCTTTAAGCTTTACCATTCGGGAGCTGTTAGTGATTCTCAACAAAATGTTCTCCTTTAGAACCTGATTTGAAACAAACACAATCAGAAATTAATTCGAACGTCAACAAAATGAACCCCTAAACTAAATTTGTTGCACCTTTTTTGATTTGTTGGGATAGCATATATGCACTTGTAGGTACAAAAATATGTTTCATACCATGTTGGAGCAGAGTGGATGCAAAGCTACACCGTGAAGAAAAAGAACCATATCGGATAATGGATAATTTCTAAGAATTCGACGTGCAAACTACAAGGTATATATCGAATAAAGAGCCTGGAAGGTTGCATAATTAAATTCAAATAAATTTCGTGAATAATACTTCACGTATATATATATGACTACTATGTGCAATATAAAGGATATTAGTACATACCATAGCTAGCTCGGCAGTCGTTGCAGACACATCGTCCATTCCAAGTTCTAAGAGAAAATAGTAGAATTCCTAAGTATGTAATCAGAATTCAGTATTGTCGTCATAAAGAAAATTAGTACACCAAAATTACTGCATGACACAATGACAATCTGAGATCCAATATATAAATTGAGTGCATAGACCGATAACATGCATTATGATGTAATAGAAATAAAATAAGAACGTATTCAAATTCCGGTGAACTAACATGCTACAAAAGGTTTTTCAATTAAGAATGCAGATACCAGTTACGTTTTTTTACTGCAAGAACCAAATAAGTTGGGAATATATTGGAGCTGAAGGTCTCTCAAAATTTGTAAAAATAAATTAGAAACCTCTGAGAGATCCATGTGAACCCGCATTGAAATTTCCTTTACATAAAACTAATAAAAACAGACATATATCTTTTAGTATGAAAAAAATTGATAGCCTAACCATGAATATGGTCTAAATAGTGCACAAAAGTAACACCGCACTAAAAAAGTTGACATAACAATGACAAACCTGATATTAGTTCACTCGCCCACTCCGTTGCATCATAACTAAAATTTAAACACCTGGTAAGCAAAAGTTTCACAAAAAATAAAGAGTCTCAAAATAGTTTCAAATTCAGGGGCTGGGGGGAATTTCACATATGTAAAAACTAAGCCTGGCCGCCTGGGAATAGTCAAATCAAAATTTTACAAATCTCATAGAATTAAACAACCCACTCCAAAATGCAGGCACATTAGAGACTATTAACTATATTGAGGTTAGACAATTTCGTAAACATGAATTCCTGAAATATAGTTTTAGAGCAAAAGGAAAATATATACAATCACCAACGTTGATTTCTCTTGGATTAAGTCATAAAAGGTATAGATTTTGATAAATGAACGGGCTGGGAGGGTGTGGGGACTTTACATATGTAAAAGCTAAGTCGAGGGCCATAGGTAAATGTAAATATTTAAAAAATTACATGGCATTCAACAGCCCACCCCAAAATGCAGCTACAAAAGATATTAAAAATCATGACCAAAGGCAACAATAAGAAGCAGGCAACTTAAAAAGTGAATTTACATGACAAGGTTGGTTTATACTACACTTATTTCTTGATTGGCAAGCATTAACCTCCCTCTGCCTTGATAATCTTCGCCTTTCCAAAACTTCTTCGGGTACAACTACTCTAGGTCGCCCTCTCTTACTATTATATGTGTACATAAACATGAGAATATTTTGCACACCTAACATTCAATCAGGAAAAGCTATACAATAATAAATTTGGTAATGAGTCCATGATTGTAGTACTCACTTTATATTTTATATATTCATCGGTATTTATCTAGTATTTGAATAAACATATGTGCATGCACTTCCAAAATTTGCATACAACTGAATGTGTTTCCTAATAATATCTGATAGATATATAGCAAGCGAAATGAATACATACATTATAAATAATATCACAAACAAAAGCTACCTCCTTTAGAATTTGATGCCAGAGGCCGGGAATGGCCCTACCCACGCGCAGGTTTAAGTCTTTATCTACGATCAGTTGTCTTCATTTGGACTTTGACCAAATGGTTAGATTCTTATCCAAGACTTGTATCATTTGATGATGCCATGTGAATCGCTAGAAACATGTGAAGTGTATGGCTAACCCAATAACGAAAGTTTCGTAAGGGAATACCAGACCATATCTGCTTTTGCGCCCCTCTTGTTTAGAATAAAGAGATCCTAATAATTTGGCTACCCCATTCTTTTTAAGTTTAATTTAGATATTCACTTATCACAAAGGTATGTATGGTCATTTCATAATTCTTGTCTGCTTAGGCGTAGGTGTTACAATTTGGTATACGTTTACGCCTGGTCTTGAACACGTGGCTCCAGCTAGCATGTTATCAAAAGCTTGGTCTAAAATTCCTGACATAAACCCGGAAACGAAACAAAGTTCGTTCCAACTTGTTTGCTCTGTATGGAGTGCCCCGTGGTTCCTCGAGTGCCCTTTATTGAAACTCAAGGAAAGCCTTGATCGATACCTTTTCCTTAAAAATAGAAACACGGGAGCCGTAGGTACGATAAACTCAGCCAAAATATGACACCCGAAGGGCGGACCTGATTTTAACAGCCGGAACAGTAACAATGAAAATGGCTCCCTCTCTAGTGAGATTATATGAGCCATTTTCATTGTTACTGTTCCGGCTGATGGACAATTGACATTAAGTGGGAAGAGTAGACTTCAAGTATTGGACTTGCGTGAGTTGGTCGGGTCAAGGACCTGGGGCAGTCGCTACAAAGTAGACTTGAAACCGAGCAGGAACATGGCGGGTAGTAATCTGGGTTCTTCTATATTTACTTAGTTTACTTATTTTTTTTGTGGGCACGGACATCCTTCTTTGTATCATTTCTCCAAAAGTTGACAAGCTAGGCGGATACGTAAAAGAGATTCTTTCTTTTCCATCACTTCGGCATATATAAAAAAAATATTGTGACATTTCTTTTCTTGCAGTCCTTTTATTCCTGGGCTTTGGCTTTTTTTATGGGCTTTGGCTCTTTTTATGGGCTTTTTTTATTTTTGGATCTCGTTCCAAGAGAGTTGAGTGTCCGGGTAGTCGGCCTCATAGTCAGTGTTTTGCTCCTTCCTTTTATAGAAGCAAATATCGGAATTAGCAGGCTATGCAGGAGAACAACATCCAGAGCAAGGACCCCAACAGTTTGGAAGATATCTTGAGAAAAGGTTTTAGCACCGGTGTATCCTATATGTACTCCAGTTTATTCAAAGTATCCCATTGGTGTAACTTCGCCCACTTAGTGGGAAAAAAAATTGGGGGGCCGGCCTACCACTCCCTTATGCAGCATTTATTAGCTGTCATTTTCTCATTACTTTGGACCTCTCATTTTCAATTTTTATTGGCATTACTCTCGTGGGATTTCAAATAGGGATGGCAACGGGTCGGGTTCGGCTCGGGTTTTGCAAAATCCAAATCCAAATCCAAATATTTTCGGGTTTCGGGTTTCGGATCGTATCGGGTTTCGGATCCAAAACTCAATATCCAAATCCAAATCCATCGGGTTTCGGATCGGATCGGGTTTTTTCGGGTATTTAAAATTAAAAATAGTGTAAATAAGTTGCTTAACAAAAAAATAAAAAAAATTGTGTAAGTAAGTTAAAAAATACCGCTACATCCATGACAATTTATTTTCTCGATCTTTCCATATCTTATGTCTCAAAGATATGTGTATGTATAATATGTATTTATAATATACATTTATATATAATATATATATATATAAGTGTATGTATAATATGTATTTATAATATACATTTATATATAATATATAATATATATAATATATAATATAGAAAATATAAAATATAATAAATAAAATTCGGGTATTTTTCGGGTTTCGGGTTCGGCTCGGGTTTTGATCGGGTTTCGGATCGGGTTTCGGATCGGTATACATGAAATCCATATCCATATCCAAAAAAATTCGGGTATGAAATTCAAATCCATATCCATATCCATATCCAAAAAGTAGGGTTTTGGATATCCAAAAAGTCGGGTTTTGGATCGGGTATCCGTCGGTTCGGATTGTTTTGCCATCCCTAATTTCAAAGAAATGGGCTTCATTTTTTAAGCTTTTCATTACCCGCAGGAGTCCCACTGCCGTTAGCACCTTTTTTACTTTGTGTGAAGAGATGATGAGAAATATTATATATTCTGTCGGAGGACACTTGAATAAATTAAAAAATAAAAAACTCATTCATACACTCAAAAAGTTTAAGTTTCTTATTAACTTCGCGCAAGATCATAATGAGGTGTTGCAATCGACATATTCCTACTTGATAGAAGCTATAATCTACGTTACTCGACGGTTATAGAGCAACCTACAGGCTGTTAAGGTAGTTAATCTAACCATCTATCATATTGATTTAAATAATACAATACGAATCTGTAGGTCAAAGAAAATGGATTGATCATTGAAAAATACAATATACATATCCTCATGCTTAGATAAGATCAGAAAAATAAAACTGGAAGAGTAAATGTGTAGCACCCACTATATTAGTTTGTCTCCTTTATCAGTTGAGGAAGAAAGCCTTTATGAATTTAGCTTTCTTTTATATTGGTATTTTGGCATACTTTCTGTATTGGAATAAGTTGAGATGTGGAACCTGTATGTAAATTTAGCTTGCTTGGAGGTCCAGACTCCAGACCGCCACCGTTCTCATCTGCTACAACTATCACCAGAAATGAACATGTCATGACCATTATCAAATGTTTTTATTACTCAATAATGATAAAACAGTAATAGTCATAAACAAAAAAGATAAATTTTGGCGTTAATGAAAGCTTACTCCCCCCCCCACATAATCATAAAAACAACTTATCATTTACAGTGACTTGTGTATAAAAAGATAGAATACGAAAGAACTTGAAAATATATTTTAAAAGTGGCTGCTAACCTTAAAAGACTCAAATCACCAATCATAGTATATGTCTTCCTATACAGACTTTTTACTGCCTAATGAAGTTATATGATGATTATGTATATTAATTAATATAGTTTATTCTTAATCAATTTAAATCAATATATTTCCTGGTATTTCTAATACATTCAAGGTAAATACTTTACCTTCCTGCCCAACTTTATTTGTTGATAGAAGTTTGAAAATATGAGGCGTAGACCGTTCATTCTAACCACTTTAAGCTATTTAGGCGTTATTTATATCCATACTTGAAGCTGAGCTCTAACCTTAACACAAATCCCTTTGGTTGCATACAAGCAGCCACTATTTCAGCGGATGTCACTATTATAGAGATTAGTGTTTGAAAGTTATCTAGCTAATTCACTTCGGTTCTTATATTTCCGATCACATTTGAGGTTTCTAAGTTGGATAGCATGAATATAAAATCACCGAATTTCTCTTATATCAGGAATTGCTGAGGATAAGAATTTTATCAGTGGTCTACAATTATGCTACCACAACTTGGAAGTACCAAGGTTCTTAATGTTGATTTAGTGGTAACTGTGCATCTAGCTTCCATATGCAGATATATTTGTGAGCCCTTATTTTAATTCTATGATAGAACATATAAATGATATATGATTTAATTAATAACATTTAGCCTTGGTCAATATAATTCTATAGCACACATTCTATATTTTTAGCAAAAGCATTGATTTTGATTTATAATTAATTCCTCTCGAACCATCAGGTTCATCTTAGAAAGCTTTGCTAGCTTTAGAGAAAGAAGAATTCAACTTTCAATACAATTAAGTTGTAATATTAGAACCCTAAACAACTCAGCAACTGTCTCTCACTTGTTAATTCTCTTATTGATTTCTAACTAAATGCAAACCTTCAGAAGCTCATGTTAAATGTTAAATGCAAACCTTCTGAAGCTAAGTTCCAGAAGGGCTGAACCTCTATGCATAACCTATATTTCAAAAAGGATTTACAAAATTAAATATGCTCGCTCACAACTATCCTCATAACCATGAACCCCTTGATTTTCTGTATTAGCCTACTATTATTTGCACCCGTGGGAATTTCAATAACGGTGGATAGGCCATGGGGAAGCACGGTAATTTTCATAGGCATACAATGAGTATGGGTAATTTTCTTAGGCATACAATGAGTCAGCTGTGAAGGCAATACTTAAACGCTGGGATGGTGAGGCACAAGTAAAAAGGGGAGCATTATGAAATTTGTTTATGCTACATTACTTTAGTATTGCTCATTATTTGCGGAACATGTCAATGGGTGATAGCCAAGTAAAGAATGAAGATACCTTTTAAAAACAAAGTAGATTCCTTTCCAAATTTCAGCCACATTGTGCCACTGACAATCTAAGCACAGTACCTACAGAGCAAAGATACAATGTACTCAATAAACATTTCATTTAGAATAGTACTCCATATTTCACAATAAGAGCATTAATTTCAATACCAATTTTACTACATAACAAAATCTGCAGATAAACTGGGATTTTAAATTAGGAATGTTTAAGGTGATATCACGTTTTAAGCAAAAGTTACTGACTTACACTATACACTACTTCAAACTTCCAACTCAAAACAAACGGGTTAAGGGGCAAAAACATCCCTGTGATTTAGGCATAGGACAAATACACCCCTGTGGTTAATAATGAACCAAATACACCCTTACTATCATATTCATGGAGCAAAGAGTCCCTACTATCACAAAGGAGTTCACAGACGTTAAACACTAATTAGCACATGTTAATTACCATAATTATATTTATTGTTAGGATAGAAAAAAAAACACCTGGATGCAATGCAAAACAATTTGTCCATAAAAAACCTTCAAATAAATTTCAAAGACAAATTGCACGAAATTTGCAACAGAAAACACAAGAATTTGGTGCAGAGAAGTGCAAAGTGGATGCAGAAAAGTACAAAATTTGCTGCAGAAAAGTGGGAAAAAATTGATGCAGAAAATTGAGGAATTTGGTGCAGAAATCTATATATAAATCTTGTTGTAATCTGCAGAAAAAATACAAAATATACTACAGATATATGCAGGAAACTGCTACAGAAATCTGTAAAAAAAAAATGCTTTTGAAATCTGCAGAAAAATGCCACAGGTTTACTGCAGAAAAATACAAAATCTGCTACAGGAATCTGCTGGAAAAATGCTGAAGAAATATTAAGAAAAATGCTGCTGAAAAATGCAACAAATTGATGCAAATTGTACTGCAAAAATTTACATTTGCTGCAGAAATATGCTTTAAAAACAAGAGAGGAAAAAACTCATACCTGTTAATTCTCTACTTCATGAGATTTGGGGAAAAGGAGATTGAAGTTGTAACTCGTTTTGTGGACTATATTTGTAAACTGCCATGATATAACATGCATAAATACATATACATGTAAATTATTTTAACGTCAATTAAAAACCGGGCTTCTATGCTTCATGAATATAATAGTAAGGGTGTTGTCAAATTGTCAACAGCATAGGGCTTCTATAGTCAGGCATAGGGCTTCTATAAGTCATCATAGTTGGCACCGTATGTTGAAATATGTACCTAGCATAAGACTTTGTATCCTTGTAATTCTCTATATATATCACCTAGAGCTCATGTAATAGATACAACACACATATATAAATTCCTCCTTCTGTGATTACTTGTTCTCTGAAACTCTATACACAATTTATCATGGTATCAGAGCATGTAAAATCCTAGGGAAACACAGAAGGAAGAAACCAAACAAACAAACAAACCCAGAAAAAATTAACCTCTCTCCTGTCAAAACTGTCAAGAAAATCAATTTTCAAAACACACCCAAACACAAATACAAACATACCACAGTATAGTACACTACCAGACGAGCTACCAGGAAATTTCCGATCTGAAAAGCAACGGCACACGCGCCCGTACGCGCCACCCCACGCGCGGCGGACCGCGACCACGCGCGCCACGCGCCGGCGCGTGGGGACTGTTCTGCAACGTTTCTCAGAAAGTTCCAGTTAGAGTTCTTGATCGTCTGGTCATTGCGAATCCATACGTGGTACTCATTCTTCGATCTAAGAACTTTCAGTTTCTTGCTTGTCTTTGTTCAGTGGTTTCTGTAATTTCCCGTGAGGTACTCTTCTTTTACGAGATATATACATACGTTATATGCTGCCCCTGCTAGGATTTAATATAGCAGTTATATATACAACATAAATTTATTGTTTTAGCTACCTGTGATAGCTATTTGAGCACTATATTTATTCGTTTTCTTTTAAATGACGGATACCGGGGACTCCACAATTTCAAACAAAAATACTGCTATAAGTAGCAGTAAATCAGGGTTTTATAGTACTCCATTTGTGAGTCCTAAATTCAATGGAAAAAATTTTCTTGAATGGTCAAAGGCATGCACGATGGCCCTTAAATCTCATAAATTAATGAAATACATTAATGGGAAGTCCAGACAGCCTGAGGAGAATGATGAAAATTTTGATGATTGGGATTCCGAAAATGCCATGGTGTGTTCATGGTTATCTAACTCCATGGAGGTAGATATTCGAAAAAGCTATATCTTCATTGATACCGCTGAAGATGTATGGAATTCTCTCACTCGGACTTATTCCTTCTCCGGGAATGTAGCCAAGCGATTTGAGGTGAAGCGAAAGATGTGGGCATTGTCTCAAGGAAGCTGCACACTAGCTCAGTATTATTCTGAGCTAACATCATTATGGAGTGAATTGGGACACTACACTATATTTGAGTGTAAAACTGCTGAAGATCAAGAAAAATATCAGAAGATGGTCACTGAAGAAAAAGTGATGAAATTTCTTGATGGATTGTCGGATGAGTATGATTCAATTAAAAATCAACTTATCGGACAAAATCCATTTCCTACTGTGGAAGAGGCCTATGGTCGTGTCAGGCTAGAGGAAAGCCGAAAGCAAAGTATGACCCCAATGGTCTCTTCTGATCGATCCGCACTCTTAACTAAAGGTGTCCAGCAATCAGAACCAGAACAACCAGAGCATGTGTCAATAGCTGTAATTGGAGAAAGATCTATTCAATGCGACTACTGCAAAAAATTAGGCCACAGTCGTGAGACATGTTTTATTCTGCACCCTCATCTCAGAATTCGAGGACGAGGTGGACGTGGCCGAGGTGGTTACCGTGGTGTCTCATCTGGCAGAGGTATGAGTAGGGGTTCCTTTAATGCTCATCATACTACTTCAGAATACGAGTCTGACTCTACAACAGGGACGATGACCGCTTCAGAGCTCAACGCCTTCCGCCAATTCATGTCACAAATCAAAACTCCTTCTCCTACAGCTAATTCTGCTCATGCAGGTATATCCTGCCATCTTACTTCCGATAAATATCCAACATCTTGGATCATTGATTCAGGAGCATCAGCACATATGACTGGAGATTCTGGTATTCTTGAATCATATCATGACAAAACAGGCAATATACGTGTTGCTAATGGCGACCTTGCACCTATTCATGGACAGGGCACCTCTCTTTGTCTTTCATCATCATTACCATTATCAAATGTTTTGCATGTTCCTTCTTTATCTGCAAATTTACTATCTATCCACAGTATTACTGACAACCTCAATTGTTCAGTAACCTTTTTTTCTTCCCACTGTGTATTTCAGGATCTAATGACAGGCAAGGTCCTTGGCAGTGGTAAAGTGGTCGATGGTCTTTATGTTATGGAAGGAAATTCTGTATCTCCTTCAAATTATCAGGTGTCATCTAATTCTGTTTCTGAATCCTTGTATCAATGGCATAGACGGTTAGGTCATCCATCCTTTGGTGTTTTAACACATCTATTTCCCGCTTTAGTAAAACACTGTAATAAGGAAGATTTTTTCTGTGAACCATGTGAATTGGCTAAACATAAAAGATCAACTTATCCACTCAGAAATAAAAGAA